>LR824629.2:5271381-6471381 GCA_902829305.4 Spodoptera exigua | reverse complement strand
TATTTAGACACCACTGACATACGGTGAAGGTAAACATCGTGAGGAAACCTGGATTTGTAATTCCTAATTATAAGTTTGAAATCGCCAACCCGCATTGAGCAAGCGTTGTGATTAATGCTCTAATCTTCTCCGTGAGAAGAGGCCTTTGCTCAGCAGTGGGCATGATGATGATGATGATGATGATGAACACATTCAGTGCCATCGACTCGCCCAAAGAGTGCACGTAAGTTTTATTCCAGCGCCGTGGACTCGCCCGGCGAGTTGACCGTAAGGCCGCTATCCCGCTAGGCGTTTTACTAGCGTTTTTTTTTTGTGAGGGGAATATCGTCTAATGACTTCTCCCGCCCAGGGCCGGATGGGAGGGAGTGTCAGACTCTTACTGACTAAAAACCTCCCTGTTCCTTCTCCTGCTCTGGGCCGAGGTCGCGGTGCCTCATTGCGATTACCCCGCAACCCCGGCTGAGGCGTTTTACTAGCGTTGACGTCAACTTTGTGTCGACGCCGCGTCGTCGCGAGCCAAGCATTAACGTCCGTGGGATAGCGGCCTAAAATGTACGAGAAATGTAGGCGGCATCCGAGATATCATTGTGAAAATCGTTGTGATAATGAAAGAGATTCCCTCCCTTAATCATGGAAAATGTAATTCCTCGGTGCTCAATGCTCATATTTAGATTCTCCACTATTTAATGGATTTTATCTAATATTATAAAGAGGTAAAATTTGTAAGTTTGTATGTAGGGAGTAATCTTTGGAATCACTGGTCAGATTTCCATAATCCGCTTCTAGCGATAAGGCCGCCTTTGTACCTAGTACTTTGGAATCTCTAATTTTGTACTATGCATGTCAACTCTTTTGGTGTACAATAAAGTTTATTTTTTTATGATAGGCTATAAAAATCACGCAACAATTAAATGGAGCTGAGCAGCGGGTGAAACCGCGCGAGATTAGCTAGATATACATATAAACCGTCCTCTTTGATCCTTAACGGTCTTACTAATAAAGTTCGGTTACGCACTTGTTTAACACTTTGATAGCTATTCATTGAATAGGGAGTTAGTAATACTTTATACAAATCATTACCAATAAACAATGCGTATACCTTGAATAACTATTTATTCCTTATACTGCTGATTGCTAGCAACATTGATGAAAGCGTTCCGAAACTTCCGAACAGAAACACTTCTTGACAATATTCTTGTATTATTATAATTATTTAATTATAATAATCAATAAAATACTTGATTTTGTAAAACAAAAAGAAGGTTTTAGGTTTTTAATTTAGTTTTAAAATATTAATTTATCAATTCTTTGCGAAACATTTTTGATAAAAATGTTGATATTTCGAATGTACCTAATCAATGTCAAATACATATTTGACACAAATTAGAGTCGTGGCATTAGAATTATACTTCGATAACCCAATTAGGTACTGAAAATATTCGTAACAGCTTTTAATAATAGGTGTTATACCTATTACTGAATATCAAGCTAATATTAGGGCAGCTGATCTTATATTCCTTTACCTATAATTGATGTGAAATAATGTTATAAGTATTAAGATACATTATCTCCATGTCAAACAATTTTAAAACTTCACAATCTCCTTCAAAATTTCGGTTTATATCGCCATCATACCCCATCTTCTGGTTAGTCAACCGCCAATCAGCTGGTTCTCACCAGTAGACATGTGAAATTAAATTAGTTTATCCTAATATATCAATGAACGAACAAATAAATAAGTATTACAAATATTGTATTCGTAATACGTATCTGTATCTATTACAGATATTTCGTCACACTTCAATATAAGTAATCACTACGCTTGCTCAATGCGGGTTGGCGATTACAAACTTACAATTGAATGAATATAAATATGTTCTAGTAAAAATAGAAAAGATTATGTTTATTTGGAAATAGTAATGCGATTGTTGATTTGCCTTTTTAGGAATAACAACCTGGTTGTACCGACAAATATAAAAATACATACTGGATGTTTGATTTTATTAAATATGCCTTATTCAAGCAATCACATTTCTAAAGTAACAAATTCTGCGATATGCGACACGACTTGCCAATACGATAGATACTCTGCGACACACATTTGTAATAGATTACTGACTTATTCCATGAATATCAGCTGCATCGGCTTGATCTTTTGTCGTGTAAAGGCAGGGCTCTAAAGCTATGCAGGCATGGATTTCTGCTGGGGGACCCTTAGTCCTATGCTGTACCTATATCATGAGATAGCAGATCAACAAATTCCATATAATGTTTCTTTGAAAATTTATATTTTCTTTATAAACTCTGCACCTTCTAATGAAAATATCATCGTTAGGATCATTGCGAAATTAATTTTCTTTCTTTTTTGTTGATTTTTCGGATTTCACAATCACTAAACACATTTTAGCAAAATAATGTAAAATCAATTTTATGAGTCTGACAGTTAAAATACGAAAATGATCGCTTAATCACACGTTATACTAGGTCCACGGGCTGAATAAGTCTTGTCTAACATTTCATACAATTTTGACAATGGTTATAACAGCTGTATACGCGGGAAATGTCAAAAATTGATTATTAGTAATGAGTCTGCTATACCTCTGTTATAAGATGTGTGTAATTTTTTATTAGTAAGGGGGTAAATCTATAAAAAATATGTTCTTTTTTTGCGTAGTTTAATATTTATGCATACGTAGGGGATATCGTGACAGAGAAAGCGACTTTTTATAATATGTATTGATTCTTTCAAATGTTTTTGTCCTAGATGGCGGAATACTGTGAGAGTGAATTAGGAAAGGAGCCATACTTGCCCAAGGCTGAAGAGCTATGCATCGCTAAAATGCCTCCATGTAAGTACTTAAATGTATTCTTTACACTAACATATTATTACACGACGATCTCCGGCCACCGTAAGGATCTGCGGACGGCGAGTAAGGGCAGCTCGCCGCCCGACCGGAACCAAACCCGAGCGTACGGTGCGTAGCGTTCCACGCGCGCTTCTAAGAGCCAATAGACCACCACAGACGGGGCCCTATAGGGCTGATGTTCAGCCGGGGTGGAGGGGTAAGCGCAATGAGGCACCGCGACCTCGGCCTGAATCAGGAACAGAGTGGTTTTAAGTCAGGTTATAGTCTGAAGCTACCTTTCGCCCCACCTAGGATGAAGATAGAAGACATATGAGGACCACCCACCCTTAAAAAACAAAACACTTAGTACATGTTTAATAATTGAATATAACGACTTACTCATATGAATTAGCTTAGGTACTTATTCAAAAGCAGCGTGTGCATCGCTGCTTATGAAGAGATTTTCTCTAGCTTTTCTACTAGTAGATCTGTTCTCAATTAACGTACATATGTGACTAATAAGTTACTTTCAATCAATTTAGTTCGTCTCACGATAGTTACTTATTAAGGGTTGATTTTTCTATGATTGGATAAAAAGTTACCTGGGGAATAATTATAATGCTGTCGCGTCAGAACGTTTGTATAAGACAGTGACAACAACAATTTTATTCCTCAGATATCTGACTATTGAAAAATCAGCCCTAATATGATTAAATTAACACTTAAAACGCCATGTCGGACAATGCTGTCCGACGCTAGCGGAGGGTTAGCCTTCAACACTTTTTGTCGGCAGTCAAATGCTTATATCAAATTCAAAATTCTTTTCTCCCCAACAGATCCGCAATGGTTCCGCGCTATATTCCTCTCTTTAGCCGAGGGCCCGGGCAGTAGTCAAGCAAGCGTTTGCTACGTAGATTACGGTAACGTTGCCGACGTACCAGTCAAGTTGATAAGGAAGATGCTTCCAGAGTTTGTGAAAGGGTACCCCACTCTTGGACTACATATTAATATTAGGGGTGAGTGGAATGTTTTACTTATTTAATAGATATTTAGTGGCAAATCTTATAATCTTAATAATGCCCATATGTTCTGTATTATTAAATAATCGTTTACGTAAAAAAACAACCAAAAATCACTAAGGTCTAGATTTAATTATTGTTTTCGGCTTTACGTAATAATTTGACGAGATACTCGACTATTTTCGAACAGATAATTTAGAATTACTTACGAAAGTTATAATAAAAATATAGGTTTATATTTGTTTAAATTTGCAAGCGTAATATTGATATCAACCGCATCACATTAAATAGGTAGGTAGGTAAATACTATTTTTAACCAAATTGTCAAGTTTTTAATTTTTACATAACAACTCACTTTCGAACTCCTATTACAGCTTTATCTAAAATTTGTTTGTATAAGACCATTGCTTGTGCGACAAGATCGCCCATTCGCGGCGTTGTGTACTATAAGATTTTTTTAACGTTGCCACACACTCACACCCGGTTTCTGAAAGGCTTGTCAACACTAAAATTAACTAATCTCCTGTTAAATCTCTTGTCAAGTCATCTGATTGGTTGTTGATATCAGTCAACCAATCAGATGACTTTACAAGAGATTAAATTGATTTAACATTGATCGGCCTTTCGGAAACCGGAGGTTAGTATCCTAATAGACCATATACAAAATTTACGAAAAAAAAAAAACGAAAACGGAGTCATTGCAGATTATGAGGAATTTGAATACTCGCACACAATCCCTAATCCCCAAAAGGTCGGCTCTCTCACTCTTAACTCTTCTGTCGTTGTGGGAGTCCACGGGCGGCTCGGATTGCTTACCATCAGGTAATCCGTCTGCACGTTTGCCGACCTATATAAAATAAAAACTGCTGGTTAGTGTGGATTGTACACTGGTGCGGTGGTATACGTCAAGCCTATAATTTTATTACCTACCTTGTGTTTTAATATACTATGTAGTTGCAATGTAGGAGCAAATATGACACGTATTCCGAATGTCTTTAATCAAGTATTCCATAATTTTAATAACGCTTCTTATGGGTAAAGGCGTGACACACACTACATGGTGATTAGTGGTATTAATGCCCCATTCTCTTCACCAGGTTTCCCTGAACCAACGGACGAGGCTTTGACGAAAGCTCTAGTCCACATGCAAATCGACGAAGAGGGCAGAGGGTCACTCAGAGTGACGAACTGCCTCTTCCGCCCTTACGACGGTACGTACGAAGTAGATGCGCCCGAGTTGCTAGCCGCTATGTCTTAAGTAGATTTTTTGAAAATTAAACTTTGTAAAAATATTGTATACTTAATGACGTCAGTCAACGTAAAAATGCTTATGGGTCAGTTTCCTTTGGCAATTTTTTGCTTATAATCGTTGGATAGTGGTCAACTTTCCACGATATGGCTAATTTAAAATGGTATTTTTTCTAATAGTACCTACCGTAAAACGGGGTGAATAGAAGTTGAGGGGTAAATAGATACACGAAAGGGGTGAATAGATGTTGGCGAATTTTCCTTGTTCACTTCACCCCTCAACCGTGTTTATTCACCCCTCGAATTCTATTCACCCCGTTTTACCGTTATATAAGTTTAAGTAGTAGTATGACGAAAAAAATGTTGTCATTGTTTTCAATGTTGGTTATGCTCTTCATTAATACAAGGCCTGGTTTTTCAATAGTCAGATAAGTGTTATCCGAGCAATAAAATTGTTGCTGTCACTGTCTTATACAAACATTCTGACGCGACAGCATCATAATTATTCCCCATGTAACTTTTATCTAACCATTGATAAATCAGGCGTTAGTCAATTTGCATGTATGGTAAAATTTACTCATAATGATGATCAGTGTTGACTTAAGCTTATGTTAGCTCATAGTGACTTTACGTTGGTCGACGTCAGGTAACTTCAGATGCTAAAACAACAGCTTGATGTTTGTAAATATGTCTCTTCAACACTATGTAGATACACTATTGTGGCCATAATTGGTTCTAAGTTTAACAAGACGCAAAGCGTATCGAGTTGTCCAGTCACTTTAGGCCAGATTATCCAATAGTCAGATAAATGTTATCTGAGGAATAAAATTGTTGCTGTCACTGTCTTACACAAACATTTTGACGCGACAGCGTGATAATTAGGTAGTTTCCTAGGTCAAAAATGAATTAATTCGATGTTTCAATACAATAAAATATTGAAAAATATCTATACTTTTATTCATCGATCAATCGATCGATAAATTTTTGATATTTTTTAGTTATTTCTTAAGCAATAAGTACGATATTTGACGCTAAAAACATAACTCAGTGTTTTATACAAATTTCATAGAAAAGTATAGTTTTTGACGTTTGGATAAAAGTATTGAATTTGACTAGTTGGAAATACCGTACCCTAGATAACTTTTATCTAACCATTGGAAAATCAGCCCTTTATAGATAATCTACCGTATTACTTGAAGAATAAGACTCATAATGTAATAAAGTGTTTTGACATATTTGGTCCACTCCTTCCGCTTGCAGTCTTTACGTACTATATGTACGATATCTTTTTTACTTTTTGTATGTTACTTAAATATAAAAAAAAATGTGTTAAGAAAATGAAAAAAAAAAAAAAATGTTACGTACTTTTTTAGTATTCACAAAAAAAATGTTAAGTCTATCCCCGCTCAGAGGGTTAAGTTTAGAATTCTCACTCGGACAAAAAAATTATATTGGATTGTTTATAATTTCGAAATTGTAAAATGGCACGGAATTTTGAATTTTGTTTTGTTTGGTTTGTAACAATGTATACGCTTCCCCATCACATTTACGGCTAGTATTGATAACTTGATGTCGACTGACACCCGGTTTCCTAAATGCTTGTCAACGCTAAAATTAACTAATCTCCTGTCAAATCTCTTGTCAAGTCATCTGATTGGTTGTTGATAATTCAGTCAACCAATCAGATGACTTGACAAGAGATTAAATTGATTTTAACATTGATCGGCCTTTCGGAAACCGGCTGTGAGTAGTGCAATATTGCCGGCAAGCAAATTGAAAATTAATATTCATATTAATGTTTCTCTTCAAGAGACACGTGACTTGCCGTTCGATACAATAAAGGTCTAACGGTAGCCTGTATATTGTCATTACAGTACGGCCGACGTATCTTGGCGAGTCTGAAGTTAGCCGTTTGTCTGTGCAATGGATCTTTTTGGAACAAAATTGTCTACTGCGCAGCTAATCGGCTAACTTCAGACTCGCCAAGATACGTTGGCGGTATTGTACCAGTATTAAACTATCCTTTTTATTCGTGTATCTACATAATGTTTTAATAGGGAAGATGACTGAACCGTGTTTCCCAGTGATGTTATTATTAAACAAACACGTTTATTTTGTCGAAATAACTTAAAAATAAAATAAAGAAAATATTTGTTTTGTTGAAAAAACTACTAATGGTCACGTACTGAGAGAAGCTCTATACTATTTTCAATTCACGACGGGACTCGTATTCAGAGTTCGTTAGAATAAGAGTCATATTTATTTATATGCATACCATAATGTTACAATGTTTTTTTTTGTGAGGCGTAAATCTACAAATGACTTCTCCCGCCCAGGGCTGGGCGAGAGTGTCAGACTCTTACTGACCAAACGTTGTGACTTGAAACTAGTATAGCTTTTCTCAGCAAAATCTTAGATAGTCGATTTTTCCTCAAAAAACATGTTCGATTTTAGTGCTGATTAATACTATCTTTACAAGGTCATCTTTCCTATAATTTTCTTATACATAAGTGCTTACAAATGTAGTTAGATGTGTGTGCTTACAATCGCTTTTATATTGTTCTCTATTATAAATGACCTCTATATTTGATTTGACGAAAATGTATGTTATTATATGACCTTATAAGTGTTTAGTGTAAGTTTGTTCCACGTTAAGGCCTCTATCCCACGCGGCGTTTTACTAGCGTTGACGTCAACGCCGCCTTGACGCAACGGTAACGCCGCGGCGTCGCGTAGCAACAAACGTGACTTTGACTTCGCGTCCAGTGGACGTTAATGCTTGCCACGTAGTTCTACGTAGTAAAACGCCTAGTGGGATAGCGGCCTAAGGCGTTTTTAAACACGTTTACATCGTTCAGCGCTTTGATGGGCCAACTCCAAATTGTAATCGACCAATCAGGAGGCTAGACGCGGTAACGTTTCCATCGCTTTACGTAAGATAATGCACTAATCATTTAGAAGACGACTTACCCCCGGTTTCCGAAAGGCCGATCAATGTTAAAATCAATTTAATCTCTTGTCAAGTCATCTGATTGGTTGACTGAATTATCAACAACCAATCAGATGACTTGACAAGAAATTTAATAGGAGATTAGTTAATTGTAGCGTTGACAAGCCTTTCAGAAACCGGGTGTCAGTCGCGAAACCTCTAAATATATAAGCATAAAAATCTATGCCACTTTTTCTATGTAATTTTTTAACTCAATACTCAGTACTCAATACTTTATTAGCATTCCATGTGTTATACAGGTAGTATTTTTGTAAAGTCATTCAAGAAAGGGATCATACACGAAAGACAAAGACCTAAATCATTTATTCCAATTAAACCATAGGTACTTTTGAAAGGACAAAATAGAATAGTAGTCTGTCAGTCTGTTCGTCATTGAAGCTAGGTGCTCGTTTCGAGTTGTTCCAAAAAGTGTCGAATGGAGAAGAACGAGCAAGAAACTCTGTCGTAATATTTGTTTTACAAGTTCACTAAGGGCTGGTTTTTCGATAGTCGAGATAAATGTATCTGAGGAATAAAATTGTTGCTGTCACTGTCTTATACAAACATTGTGACGTTCAGTGACAACAATAAGTTTTCCTCCGATAACATTTGTCTGACTATCGAAAAATCAGCTCTTATACATATAAATTTTGTAACTAAAGCGTCGACAATTCGTAATTTCTATTATACTCTATAAATACCCGTCTTTATATTACTCACAAACGTATTGTTTCTCTAGTTGGAGAATTTTATGAATGCTTAACGAAATCACGGAAGTAATTCATTTTTATATAGGTATAAGATTTCCAATAAATTCTAAGTATTGTAAGTAAGTTTTGTGTAAGTGATAATAATGTTGAAAGAAACTATTTTGAAAACAGCGTGCCGTTTATTCGCTATGTGCGAAGTGGGTGGTGGGAAACGGCAAATCGATCGTAGCGCACGACGTGGCAGAAATGTGAATTAATTCTGGACTGTCATGTGTCAAATTGCTTTATTTTCATAACTTTCTTTATAATTTTAAGTAAAAACGTAAAAATTTGTAATATGGGTCATAGTACATGCTGTGTCGTAAATTGTAAAAACAATGGGAAAAACAGTTCGTGCAAGTTTTATTCGTTTCCGACATTAAAGTGGACATAACAGCATAGACAAAAATAGATAGCTGCTATGAAGAGAATTAAAATTCAAATCCCGTACGTATTATAATATCCATATTTTTCACGAGGAAGAAAATCGCTAGGTATAAAACACACTCACTTTTTACACATTTTTTTTTTCAATTTCGTTGAAAAACTAGTCGAAAATCATATCATCCAGTTGACATTATTTGGCAGATGACAAGTCCTGAATAGTTGCGGCCACTAGGGGTCTCTGTCATCGCGCACACAACTAATATACGAACGTTATATAAATAATACCTTTGATTAAGGAATCTTTTTTAAATGCATTTTGACGTAATTCATAATAGTATCTTTAGTACTAGAAAAGGACAACCGTCAAGAAACATTGAAATTTAAAATACCTACCCTAAATACCTACCTACTCGATCCGTGCACAATTAAAGAAAGAAGAAAGAAGAAGAAAAAAACATTTATTTGAGACTCGCACAGAAAATAAATACAATTACATTTTATATGAAGGCACCGAGGGCTTGGTACAACCATCAACATCCCGATCATCGTCTTCACAGTACATCGCAGGGCGTAGGATTTTATAATCAGACCGAATAAATTACAAAAATAACGGACGTCGGCGATCCGTCTCCTATGACAGTCACAGCGCTCACTCTCCACCATAATGCGCACGCAGAACTGTCAGTTTGACGTTCCGCCAGAGTACGATTCATTGTACCCTCGTCCGATGAATTGTGATAAAACTTCCTTCAAAATTCAATTTAAATAATCGACGCGTCGTCATATATATACAAAACGAAAAATAAAAAACAAAAAATAAAACAAAAACAAAAAATATTAAAAAATAAAAATAAAAGACCCGTGCGAGGTCAAAAAGGCCACTTTCTCAGATTAATATGCTGCGATAATTCACACAACCATTTAGTATACTGTCTGGGAACACAGTATTGTTCGCAAAGTACTTACATGTGATTTTGATCGTTAGTAAATTGATTGACATCCTTGATTTTCAACCTTCTGTGTTTAAGTTTTTTTTCGGTTTTACTTTATCAACCTCTTCATCAGCCTATGAGTGTTGTGCAAAAAATGTCTCTTTTCACTATAAAGCGCAGGACACACCACCAGCTAGCGGGCGGGCGGGCTAGGCGGGCGAACATCGTTTCACCTCTTTACATACTTCGGTTCACACCGCGAGCTACCGACTAACCTAACGAGCTAAGCTAACGAAATATCCGACGATTCCAGCGAAGCTACTCGTTCACCTCGTTGGCGCTCCCGGTTCGTTCGCCCGTCCTCCCCGTTTCGAGTAGACTAGTTGACGCTTGTCTTTCGAATAGCAGTGTAGTGTTTTGTTTTTGGTGTGAACCCCATAGTTTAGCTCGCCAATGTTTCGCGTAGTTTGTATAGTTCCCTTCGTTCGCTTCGCCCATCCGCCTAGCCCGCCCGCCCGCTAGATGGCGGTGTGGCCTGCGCTTAAGTCCATAGGGCCTACTATGGCGTGCTCAAGCGGGAATCTTTCGGTCGAGAAAGAGGGATGGAGCTATACACCTTTTATAGCTCCATCCCTCTTTCTCGCCCAGAAGATTCACATTCATAGCCCCTCATGTTTGTATGTTTCCCTTCATCGTACTTTTAATTAATGACTGGTCGATTTAATGCAATTAATTGCATTCCAACTCCATCAATCCGGCCATAGTCCGACGCGGGAAAATTACGTATTTGTCACTTTTGACAGCTGTCAGTATTGAATAGTTACATCGTGAGCCATATTCGGTCTTATTACAAAAAAAAAACAAGGGCAGTTTTTTTTGTTGTATTTTTAAGTGAAGGTAGATGAGAATAAGATACGAAATTAAAAACCTGACTCAATGGTTTAAACCAAGATAAATCTTGTTTTGTAGTACGTGGTCTTAATACGGTGTGTTTACTTAACCTCAAATTCTGTTTGTGCAAAAAGTTTTTTCTGTTGCTTCTATTGTGTGGCCTGGTGAGGGTTACTAGTAAGCACTACAAACATCACTGATTACTGGTCATTAGTTACATTATTTTCGTTTTTTTACACCGACCACAGTGACATTTCCTACCTTGACGTTGGCAAAATCTTCGAATAATTACGAAGGAGCCATAAACAAAAGTCAGAGAAGAAGGAATTTATTAAAAACTAGCGGCCCGTCCCCGCTTTGCACGGGTCCAATTACCTCGCTAGCAATGAAAGGACCAGTTTTATTTCAATTTTCCGCTATATTTCCAATATTTTCTTTCATAAGACCCTTTACTGACAGTAAAAAATACACAAAAAGATACATTTATAGTGTGACTATGAATACTGTTCTCTCTAAGGTATGCGCGGTGAGGTCGGTGGCGAATCAAACAGTGCATGAGTTCACATGAGATCGATTCATGTCGTCAGACATCGCTTAGACAGTGCACAACACAAAAAAAGTGTATTTCAATTACAAAAGGCATTTGACCCATTATTGTAGGAGACCTCCTTCTAAGCAAACATTTGCTTGTGTTAGGAGACTCCGCTCTTCCACTTGTCTAACACTAATGGTCATACTTTAGTAGAATATCTACGGCAAAGTAATTTTAATATTTTTGATCTATGTATCTTTGTCCCGGCTGACTCGTGACTTAGTTGACCCTCTATGACATGCAAACGAGTCCACCGTTTTAGTTTTTTTGTATTCAGTTCACATTGCTTTTTTATGGTAGTTGCACATTTTTGTGTCCTTTTGTCCAAACTACACAGCCTGCAGGCGCGTGCCTAGTTGGCGTTAAACTGTAATAAGGTTCCACTATTCCACGGACTTCCTCTACAACGACTTCGTTTTGTGGATAGTTCGTCTTACCTCAAAGAATTGCTTGACGACTGGGGATCGTCTCCAACCGCAATATATTGATCGTTGCGATTCTTCCATTGGACAGGCAGTTCGGGATATTGCGCGGAAAAGTCGTTCGAGTAGTCAGGATTTTGGTGTCCAGTAGACTTCAAATCCCGCAGCACTAACCTCAAATCGGGCTGTTTATATAATTTAAATGGTTAGTTAAAGTCCTACTCCATTAGACTAGCCGTAATCAAACGCAGGAAAAAATGCGTTTCTGTCACTTGGTATCTGTCTGTATCGACTATATAGCTAGGTAATGTTCACACACGTTTATTACCTACTTATATTAACAGATGATCTCCATCTTTAATCTGTGGATTGGTTGACTTTTGGCAGAAACTGTTTACTTTCTGTCCAAACTAACACCGGTTTAGATATTTAGGATTATAATAAATGTAGGTTTTAAAAGCTGTCTCTCAGCTAACTCTTCGGTAGTGGTGAAGGATACACACGTGTTTTTATCGCGACTAATAACAAAACTACCACAAAGTTAAAGTTCGATGGTTACTAGTTATTTGATATTTTCAATTTTTCTCCTCTTTAAGTGAAGAGTTTTGCGCTTGGGTCATTTTCACCATTTATTAAGGTTAGAAAGTTTAAACTTTAAAAACCAACCCTTCTGTTCTTGTGCTCCGAACCGAGCTGCGGTACACCTTCATTTGCATAATTAATGAATTTGTAACCTTGCCTAGACATCAGCCTTGGCGGACCTCATTCCTTGGCTGATGGCTCGCACTCAGGCCTGTGTGTTTTCCAACCGGAGTCTTAGGGTTGGACCTCATCTGGCAGCATGGTGTCGCCTTTATCTGTCGCCCTTTCTCTTTCTGTTGCTTAGAACTGCCATTTGCTAGACCGAGACAGAAAGCATAATGTGATAGCACGCGGTGAAATCCTCGATGCGATCGGCATCACGGACAAAATGCAATGGTCGGCAGGGAGACTCCGGAACGCTCAAGCGTGCGATAGCATGGTAACGCATCCTTTCACCGCCATTCACTTCGCATGTTGTCTTTTTTGTCTGCGTAATGCGATAGCGGGCGTTCGGAAGGCAGCATATTCAGCACGTGGTAGCACAGGCGGAACAAATGCGATTTCGTGCTGCCAGATGAGGTTCAACCCTTAGAGTAACCCGTGGACAGGTTGCATTTAGGCCAGCGTGCTTCATCGTTGGCTGCATCATCTGACAAATATTCACTTTTTCATAAAATCGTTCTAATACAAGAACTGAGTTCTATGTTCGAGTCTTCAACTTGGGTGTCTTGCAAAGTACCCATTTAATTTAAAATTACGCGTTCGTCCGTCTTTCTTTTATTTGTTAGTAGATTCCGTCGTTCTTAGTCTGATCAGACCTAGTTTCAGACTTACCACACCAAGCTTAGTGTGATGTCATTGATTAGAACCGTTGTCATTATTTTTTAGGTTCTGAATGTTTAAATAGTAACAAGCGACTATCCCTCCTAAATAGTGGAGTTTTAATTTTTCAACAGTGGTTATCAATTCATTAGGCAACTTTAGCTCAGAACCTGCTTAGTTGGCTCAGAGTGCCAAAGTACATCTTGGACTTGCTCCGTTTATCGAGGCTCTTGCTAGACAATTGGTCGAAAACCGTCTATTGAATTTAATTACCTTTTCTGGGCACTGGGCAAGTTTCTGGTTGTCAGATAGGGCCTTTGTCAGTTCTTACTTAACCATAGTCTCCTTTTCAAGAAAAAGTCTCCCCTTCGCTGGTTTCCTATTCCTTATACCGGCACGCTGTAGAGTCTACAGCTGTAAACTATTAGGAATGGCTAGTACTACAGTGTAGTTTGTGCTGTGCAGTCGAACTCTACAAATAGCAGAGTTGAATCGAAAGGATGCTGCTCATATACCGAGACCATACGCTGCACACGTTCCTGTGTGAGCATGGTCGGTTGCGGCATACGTGGCATCCTTTCTGAACTCCCCTTACTGTCAAATCGGCGAAGGCATTTTAAGTGAAGTAATTAATAATATTCAGTTATATTTAAGCCAGAATCCCTTAGATTAATTATACTAATCCGTTCCAAAAACTGACAAATTTCTGTATTGGCTCATACTTATGACTTACTTTCTCACTCAAAGTATAAAAAAGTTTGTGTCAGACTCACAAGTTGCAACTAAGTAACAAAATTATAAATAATAATGACTTAACCTCGCAAGACATAAAATTGGGTGTACAAAAGGTGGCCTATTGGTAAAAAATGGACCTTTTTCTGTCGTTGGTCTAAGAGAAAAGGGGCGGATCGCCATGTGGTCGTCTCATGTAAGAAATTTTTTTTCATAAATGGTCAGCCGTAGCCTTTGACTTGTTAGAAGGAAGAACTAGGTGTAGGGTAGGCTGTTGGGACTGCAATTAATTCTCTCTGTAGAGTGGCTTTGTCATGATTCCTCGCTGTTTGGTCCGCGGCTTACGGGTCGCTGTTCAATCAATAATAAATTGTAATGTTCTTGTTACTATTCCTCGGTGATTGGTCGCAGTTTGACTTTAAACAGCGACAAGTTAAATATTTTATTCCAATCAGACCAATATTTGGAACTCATTTTTGGAACATTGAAGAAAATGAAATTTGTCTTCTAGTCCTTCCTCTAGCTGAGCCATTTGCTCGTTCCTTATTAGATTTTTATGAAGCAAAAATCTCCATGTTTTCTCTTTTCCAATCAGTTTTAAGACATATCCGGGTCGATGTAGTATTATAAATATTTTAATTACAAGAACTTTTAACGCATACCGAAAGTATAACTTCAGTGGTCCAATATGAAGTCAAGCAATTTAAACCATTTTGGGAACGAAAAGCCGTGTCTGGTGGTTTCTCTTTACCTTTTTTGAGTCTTAAACCATACCTTTGTGAGTCACAGTTATTTTCTACAACAGCCTATTCATATGCTCCGGTTTCCGGGCAACCCATGCCGGGTGGCCGGCGGCAAATTGTGACCAATTTACGTTAGCTTTGCAACCGTATCGGTTCCGCTTAACGTATTTTTGCTGTCGGGGTCTCGGCACCGTTTTTTCGGCAACCAGGGCGTGTGAAAAGGCATTTGATTGCAGTTCTAATGTTCCGCTGCTGAAAGCTTGGCAAAGATTTTCGTATGAGTCGATAAATATATACAAGTCTAGTATATTATATATCTTCTAGACAATTCATGTCAGTCTAAATCCAATATGTTTTAACTAGCATGGTTGAACTGCGAATACGAACGTATCGCAGTGATACCAGGGCCTCTTAGAAATCAGACGTGTGTTTTTGTGTGTCGTGTTGGTGAGATTACTGAGAGCCCTATTTTCCCCAAAGGTCGGCAAATATCTACCTTCTCTGGTTTTACGTGTGTTGATGAGCGGCACCGGTTGCTTGCCATCAGGTAATCCTTCTGTTCTGTTTCCGCGCTCATAAATGTGTTTTTGCGGGCCATGACGAACACATTACGCCCCGCCGCAGTTACATCACCTATATGAGTGATATTGCCATTATATTCCATATAGTATTCCACCAGTTTTACCTATGCGCCTCGATCTCAGTATTCGGAAGGTGACGACTGCCGTAGTGATATCGGACGGTGTTATTTTCTTGCTATAACCATGCGATTTTGTCTTTATAAACTTTCAGAGTACTCAATTCAAATAGACGCACACAAACCACCAAAATATCGGTACACCAAAGTCACCTTATACATAGTTCACGCAAAGCGTCATATCAAAATGACCTTATCCGCTTCTTAGTCGTTATACTCATGGCAGAGTCGTCATCGGCGATCGTCGGCTTTCGATGGATGGGTTGCAACATACCGTCGTCCTTCATTCCAAGACAAGAAGAGAAGTGGAGAAACATCGCTCAACGTACTACACGTTGAGCGATGTTTCTCCACTTCTGTCGAGTACACGGTACTGCGGTCGGCTTCGTAGTTTTATTTATCAGGTCGATCCAATGAGTCGGAGACCGGTCTCGTGGTCTCGTAGCTTCTGTATGACCTTGTACTACAATCGTCCTTATAGGTCTTATTATAGCAAAGATGCGTCCGAGTTACAAATCGCGCGACGAGGGTTTTTCTTGAGAAGGGATATTATCGAAATGGCTTCTCTTGCCTTGGATGGAGCAAGAGAGTAGTGTCAGAGTCTGACTGACTAAAAACCATCCCTTTCATTCTCATTCCGGGCTGGTCCGCGGTACATGATAGTGGCTTTCACCGGTTGGAGAACGAATTTTAAAAGGTCAAGTCCAGAGCTCGCTGACTGATTTAGTTCATGAAGTACCGACCTAGTCCCTTTGTCGGATCTGACAAGACCCCCATAAAAAATTAAAAGAAAATCATTGTTTTCGTGCTGTATCTGCATAGTGGGAGAAAACAGCTAAGCGAAAGTTTTAATATTTTTTTTCTAATCAAAATTTGATATTTTGATTGTCCGTGTGAATGATGAAATACAGTTTAAATAAGAATGTTTCTATCGAAACTTATTGATATTAAGTCGACAATGTAATATAAAACTTCTGTGGATCGAATCGCTTAACTTTCAGGCGATTCGTCTGCTCGTTTTTTTTAAGAAAGCACCTTAAATAAGCTTAAAAGTACACTTATCTTGGTATAAGTTGTTTGCGTACTTGCCAGGTTTGAAAAACATCTTTGATATTCGATTTTTTTGTAAAATAACGCCTTTTTACGAAAATCAACGGAGAACAGCCTACTTGTCTCAAATTACAAAGATTCGAATGAGTCCCGTTGTGACTTGAAACCAGTAGAGCGACCTTTAGTCTTTATTTTCGTAAAATTTGTTCTTATTAAAATTTCTATTTTGCGAGGAAAAATCTCTCGTTATAGTTGTATCTAGATTTAGTTTTTTTGTTATTTATAGCCGACTAGCTTAAAAGCCTAACCTAGCCTAGCCATTTAATTAAGTGTCAAAGAAAAGTTTTTGCTAACATTTCACAGTTTTATCAGCTTATTCGACCATTATATTTCTTCTTTCGGGAAATCATTAGTGCCATATTTTTTTAAAAAGCCTTTAAAGCGAATTTAAGCCTACCAAGTAATGTCAGCTGTGCGTTAGTTCAGACATTTAGTCATTATTCGAAAATGAATACAGCTTCGTATATTAACAAGCTTTCCTCAAAAAAGCCTTTTATCTTTAAGACTTATTTTTCTATAACAAGGCCGTTATATTTTAGATTAGTTTCCCAAAAAGGTTCTGGTCAGTAATGACTTTTCTAGTCTTTGTAGATTGTAGTAGAAAATATCCAATAAAAATTATACTGTTTTAAATTGTCCGTGTGAGTGTTTTCAGAAGAGCGGAGGTGTTGCGAGTTCCCACCGTTATTTAGCCGTAACTTATCGATCAGTTTATATCTCAGGAGCAATTTTCTCTCTTTATTGTAAGGATCTGTTTCATAACGTCTTATCAAGTTTTTGATAGCCTAATGATAAATGATGATAAAGATGATGTATTTCGTAGACCATGTTTCTGTCTGCCTTATAACAATCGTGTATGATATAATGAGTAGCCGACTGACGGCGCATGATAGTTAATGCCAAAAATGATACATAATTGATTTAAATACAGATTATAAGTCCCAGTATGTCATGAAACTAGTCGAGCCATTCTCGAAAGTTCACAAGTGAGTAAATTGTTTCAATTTTAGTTTTAATTGGTAAGACCAGTATAATTTTATTTGAATCTCGTCAGTTAGACTGTCATTAACTTATCAGACATTTTTGAACAGATCCTAAGGGTATTTTAGTCTAGTTGGCTATATTTTTCTATTTAGTATGTAAGTCTTTTGTTTTTAAATACATACGCCTATTTACTGTTATCTAAACTTGTAAGTTATCATACGTATTATGATGATTGTTTTGACAAAAATGTGAAAAAGAAAAATAAACAAATAGATTAATCAAATTGTTGTACTTTTTTGACGGTTTTCGTCACTTAGTATTGAAATGCGAAGCTCTTTGAAAGTAAATTTTGGTATTTGCCCGTCTGTAGGTGTTGATTAATAAAATACTGAATGGATAGTACCGTGCTTTAATTAACGTATAAAAAGGCCGACTTAGCAATGTTTCCAGAATTTTCTTTACGCATAGCAACAATTAACCGTACTAGCTATTGCCGCGGTTTCAGTCGCGGCTCCTATGGGTCGTAGGGTGATGTTTTATAGCCTATAGCACTCAAGAACTTTGTAGCTATCTATCAGTGAAAGAATTTTGGATATCCGACCAGCGGTTCCAAAGATTACCCCCTACATACAAACTTACAAATTTTACCTCTTTATAATATTAGTATCTATCAGTGAAAGAATTTTGGAAATCCGATCTGCAGTTCCTAAGATTACACCGTATAGACTTACAAGTTTTACCTCTTTATAATATTAGTCTAGATAAATAGGAAGTGTTTTTTTATACTGAAACAATTTGCAAATACAGCTATGTTCAGTCTTGCTGTCAAATAAGTTGATAAAGAGATCTGACGCACGGATACTTTATTAAGAATTATTTCTTTTAATTATCAACCTTTTATTTGATTGGCCTTTTTTGATATCAATGAAAAAAAAATTATTTTAGTATATTTTTTTTTTAGTTTGTAAGTAAGTTTAGTTGTTAAAGGATTTTGCTCCGAAATATTTTCTATGAAAATATTTCCAGTGCTAAGCTTTCATGTTGTTAAACAGGATACATTAAACGATATTACTGAAAATATGCAGTTGAAAAATTATTTTAATAGTTTTCTTTAACTAACACTTGTTACTCTTGCGCGGTTTCACTGCTGCTTGGCTCCTATACCGGGTGTAAAAAGACACTTAACGAAGCCGAAAGCCACGTATTTTACCCATTATTTGGATCATTTTTTTTCTCTTTAAGACCATAGCTGGGACTCCACGGGTTCTCGAGATATTGAAGGTCAAAGATGCATTTTTTTACGCAATCGAATTTTAAGTATCATTACAAAACTTTTTTCCAAACAAATATTACCTGAATTTTTGATTTTTCTAAATAAATTACGCATTTGAAGTTACGAACAGTAATGTACGTAATAAATAAATGCAGACCCGCACAAAAAAAGTCGTGCATCTCAGTAGGATTTTTATTTTACAGATTTTTTTTGTTGTTGCGCGAAGTAAAACGTCGACCTACGTACTTATCACAGCGTTTTCATGCTAAGCTGTGAACCTACGCACACAATACCCGAAGCCCGTTTGCTTTACATTGCGCGCAATAAAATTATTATTTTTTTTGATACCTAAAAATAAAAGTCATTTCCCAGTGATAATTTTAGGGTAAAACTACTTAGTTAGAACTGCAGTATGCGTAGTTAACGGCTTCGTTAAGTGTCTTTTTACACCCAGTATACACTACACGCAGGAACATTATAGCAATCTATCAGTGAAAATTATGGAAATCGGACCAGCGGTTCCAAAGATTACCTACATACAAATTTACAAATTAAAAATTGTACCTCTGTATAATACTAGTACAGAAATCTGTGCCCACACAAAGGCTCATATGAAGAAGCACAAACAGCCCACACAAGAACGAACGCTTTCGTCAATGTTGCTGGCAATCGGCAGTTTAAGGGATACAATAGGTATGTTTATAATTACGCAAGTATTAACGCGAAAAATGATTATTTAACGAATGATAATCTTGGTATAGCATACTTCTTGCGACCACGACCTGTGTAACCAGGTCGAAACGTCAAGCCTATTAAGGTATTATTTTTCGCGTTAATACCCGCGTAATTATATGTTGTGAACATAAAACGCGAAAGTTTTAAAGTTAGTAAAGTATAAGGAATTATAGTTACTCAAGGAATACCCATTGTTTATTGCTAATGACTTGTTTAAAACACAGTCTTGTGTTTTAAAGACCTAGGCATACGCGATCATGCATAATTCGTTAACCACACAGAAATCGGAAGTGTTTCCGAATCGATAAGACCTTCCAAAAAGAAGTATTTCTTTTTAAAAAGCCGGCAACGCGCCTGTGTCCCCGGTTTTGCAGATGTCCATGGGCGGCGCTAATCTCTTACCAGCAGGTGATCCATCAGCTCGTAGTATACAGATACTAAAATCGTACTACGATTAAAAGGTTTTATGATTGATTGAAAGGCTATTTTAATATCAGTTAGCTGCGACCCATGTACTAACACAGGGCCGCCAGACATTCTCTAACGCACGCTCCACAGCACAACGCAAGCACAGAAATACTCGGCACAGAGCAGGAGAAGGAACAGGGGGGTTTTTAGTCAGTAAGAGTCTGACACTCCCTCCTGCCCGGCCCTGGGCGGGAGAGGTCATTTGATGATTTTCCCCTCACAAAAAAAAAAAAAAAAAAAAAGCACAGAAATACGCATAATACAAAAAATCGAGACAGATGCATATTCACATAACACTGAATCGACAGAAATTCGCATGAAGATCATGAGGTCATTATTGAATGGGGCCGTTTGAGTCTTACGTACGCACAGTCAGGGGGGGGGGGGGAGGGGAGGAGGTTTCATCATCATCAGCCTATAAGTGCCCACTACTGAGCAAAGACCTCTTCTCACACGGAGAAGGTTTGAGCATTAATCACCACGCTTGCTCAATGCGGGTTGGCGATTTCAAACTTATACTTAGAAATTATTATTAGTCCAGGTTTCCACGATGTTTTCCTTCACCGTATGTCAGTGGTGTCTAAATAATCATAGAAAGTACATATAACTCGGAAAAAGTCACATTATTATGCCAGGCGGGTTTTTACTTTGCCTATTTTGGATGCTATGCAGGTGGCGGAGTCTAGATGATGCTTAAATAGCAACTTTCGCATTGTCTCTATTTAAAAACCATACTATTTTTTAGGGTTCCACAAATAACGCATAGATTTTAGGCGCTATCTTTAGAACCTATTTGGAGAATTTGTCAGTGTTATTTTAATTGAGTACTGTTCCATTAGCCAAAGACAAGCCTTTGACTACCGTCATTAACCAAATGAAGGCAAATCGTTTTCTTCTCCTGGCAAAGATAAGATTGGAAACGGCAGTGGCAATTGAGATGTGGTTTTAAATAGACAAATTCGCAAAAACGCAAGCCGTCTCCTCTTTCTGCGAAGCAGTCATGCTCGCAAAGGAGGGGGCGGAGCGTGTGAGGGAACTATCCTCCTCGCGCCCCAGCCGCCGCAGTAGGCGACATTCCGGGCGTCGGGGATCGAGAGATGATCTCCGGCCACCGTAAGCGCGAGTCTGCGGACGGCGTGTAAGGGTAGCTCGCCGCCCGACCAGAACCAGACCCAAGCGCGCGTAGTGTTCCACGCGCGCCTCAAAGAGCCAATACACCAACATAGACGGGGCCCTATAGGCATGATGTTAAAAAAAAGTCACAAACGCATGGACGGCCAAAGGGCTGATGTTCAGCCAGGGTTGCGGATCAACCGCAATAATATACTGCGGCCCTGGCTTAGAGCAGGAGATGACAGACGGGATGGTTTTTAGTCAGTAAGAGTCTGACACTCCCTCTGGCCCCACCCAGTTCGAGAGAAATCATTCGAAGATTTACCCCCTAAAAAGGTGAGAGCTTTGTCAACAAGAGGATGTGGTGTTTTTAGTTCTAATAGATCTGCTTACGTAATACTTGAACAGCCCACTATGTAAGCAGTAGGTACTAACAAAATACAATCGTAGAACTAAATACTAACTAATGTCCTGTCTACCTCATTTTTTACTTCTAGAAGAAGACCAGTATAACACCGTTTCTAATGTCAAAGTGTTTGATACTATTACCTGAGTAAGAACGTAATTATCTAAGGAAAATGATCGCCCTTGCAATGGGCCTTGAATGTCGAAAAGATACTCTTCTGAACGTCCTATCCATATCTATCTAAAGCTCGATATCAGAAGTTTATCGGTATCCTACATTTATTATAGCAAGGTTACTTGAATGGGGCAGTTCTGTTTTCACCAAATATTCAACCTTCGGGAGAGGGAGTGTCAGTCACTTGCTGATCATCCCTTCAGCTGTTCCAGGACATTCCGCGGTAATTATTGCGCCTTATCCACAGGTAACTGGGGCTTTCTTTCGCTACATGATACGGTAATATTATGGACGAAGCAATCTTAATAAATACCTATACAGCTTCTTATAATACTAGCTTCTCTCGCTCGGTTTCATCCGCTGCTCAGCATCGTTTGATCGTAGCGTGATGTTTTATAGCCTCGCACTCCGGAACATTGTAGCTATCTATCAGTGAAAGACTTTTGGCAATCCGACCAGCGGTTCCAAAGATTACCCCCAACATACAAACCATTAAGTATATCTAAGCTATGTTGTGATAAGAGAAAACAATATATTGATATCTGAAAACCCATTGCTCTGAATGTGGGGTTTCATCAGGGTCGAATAGGGGCCAATGAACAGCGCTTCCTTATAAACCTTAACCTTTGAAACTGATCCCAAAGCATCCTCAACAAAGAGTGACTCAGCCTTCATTAACCAGTTATGTTAAGTAACAAATTGTCATAACCACTATGTTAGAATAACAGTCGCTTTAGCGATGAATACATTCTTGTGAATAAATCCAAAGTCGACACTAGCGCCACTATGCTATATGAATAGGTATAAGAAAGATTTTTATAGGAAAGTGTGGGAAACGAGCAGATTGATCACCATAATGGTAAGTTCGTCGCTAAGTCGAAGTCGCTCATGAATTCCAGAAGAATATGTAGTGCATTGTCGGCCTTTTGGGGTGAAGAATTTGAGAATGGGAGATGGAAACGGAGCAAAAATTGCTGTGATGATGACAGGTAGGATAAAAGCGATTAGAAAAGTTTATTAGTTCTTGTATTCTTGACGACTCACTCTCAGGGACGTCATTT
This sequence comes from Spodoptera exigua, assembly GCA_902829305.4. Taxonomy (NCBI): domain Eukaryota; kingdom Metazoa; phylum Arthropoda; class Insecta; order Lepidoptera; family Noctuidae; genus Spodoptera; species Spodoptera exigua. Next base: position 6,448,406 of record LR824629.2, on the reverse strand, counting down.
TATAGTGACCAAAAGCAGTTTTTGGATTAACGAACGTGATGCTTTTAAACTGCGATTCTTAACCGTCATGCTAGGCACAGTATTTATTGAGGATATTCATAGTCATGAACCGGCTGTCGATGTTCTTATTGAATTGGATCCCATAACATCATCAGCCCATAAGTGCCCTCTGTTGAGCAAAGGCCGCTTCTCACATGGAGAAGGATTGAGGAATAGTCACCACGCTTGCCTAAGGTTGATTGGCGTTTTCAAACTTATAATTCGAAATTATAAGTCAGGGCTTCCTCACGATGTTTTCCTTGACCGTATGTCAGTGGTGTCTAAATAATCATAGGAAAAAGTCACATTGGGACTTGCCTGGTTTTGTTTCCAGGCCACCACGACGTACGCGTAGCGTTCCGCGCGCGCCTCAAAGAGCCAATAGACTACCACAGTCGGGGCCCTATAGGGCTGATGTTCAGCCGGGGCTCGGGGTAAGCGCAATGAGGCACCGCGACCTCGGCCCAGAGTAGGAGAAGAAACGGGGGGGTTTTTAGTCAGTAAGAGTCTGACACTCTCTCTCGCCTTACCCTAGGCGGGAGAAGTCATTGGATGATATTCCCCTGACGAAAAAAAAAGGCCACCACGTCGTTTTTACAATTGAATTGGATACATCCAACCAATATAAACGCAAAAGTTTGAAAGTGTGGATGGACATTTGTTATTTTTAAAATGCCGACGACGTAAAAACTACTCGTCGGATCTTAAAGAAATTTGGATCAGAGATAGATTATACATGCATAAGGTCTTTTTATTAGGGAAAAATCATCAAATGTCTTCTCTCGCCCAGGGTGAAACGACAGGCAGTGTCAGACTCTTGCCGACTAAAAGCCTCCTCGTTCCTTCTCCTGCTTTACCCGCTTGGAACCCTGGCTGATGGATTAGAGTCAGTTTCACGGTGGAGCAAAATCATCAAATGACTTCTCCCGCTCTGGATGGGGCGAGAGGGAGTGTCAAGACTTACAGACTACAAACCACCCCGCTTCTTCTCCCTGTCATGGCAACTCTGACTCTTTCTTCTTCTTGTTGTGGGCGTCGATATTTGATGTAAGAGTATGTACCTACTCGTATTTACTGGACTATCATTATTATTTCCAGAGTCCAGTGATTCAGCAGTGGTTTTATTTCGGTTTAATTTTGCAATATTTTCATCTTCAACATTTCTAGCGAGCGTCTGCTCCAAAATGCTATTTGTGATGCTAACATGGTGTGGTTTTACTAAATATTCCATTCACAGTTTACAATGATGTTCATTCTACGTGGAATATTTCTTTTACTACAATTTCTTTGCTGTTGTACCACTGTGCGACTAGTCAGTGCAGTACGTGGCGGAGGTAAGCCACGTTTGGTGTGTATACTCCCGGCCAATATACGCAGATATCTAAACACTCATTTCCCCACTTGGAACTATTTGTAGTTCTACGTGGTATTTCTATATTTCATTGTCAATATGTGTGTAAGATAACAATCAAGAAACCCTTTAAACAATCTACAGTGTAGATCTACAGTGTATCTCCAGGGCGTCTTCAGTGACGCCAACGTTACGTTACAATGTTCTACAAGTAAGTTCAGTGCACGGGGTGTGCGCTAGTTCTAGCTGTGTGCGTCGATATTTAGTGCAATCATTGTTATTAGAGCTAGTCACTCAATACTTATAGTTAGCATACCAACTAGTGTTAGTCCATCAAATGTTTTTCATTCATAATTTCGAAAGTTACTAACCGTGCAGCAATATTCACTTAGTCTACTGGATGACCCAATGAAAAAGTTGAAGTTTTATACTACATATTTGTTTTGTCGTCTTTGGAACAATTTAGGCTTCTACGTGGCTTATCTACATTTCGTTTGCAACGTCGATTGTTGTGCAATTTTATAAAGTACTCCATGTCTCATGAGGCGAGGCGCTTTTCATCATTCAGGCATCCGCTGACACTTACTCAGTATTTCCAAGTAGTCTGAATTTTATTCTATGAATTCTAATAATATAAAGTGGTCGTTCTACGTAATTATTGTACACATGTTTCAAATCTATCTGCCTGTCTGTTTCTCCTCTGTCTGTGTCTGGTGTCTTATAACCATCAAATGAGCTTCACGCTTGTTCTAATTGTGTGCGTCGATATTTGTCGCGTGTCTATGTCATGGCTTAAGGGTTCGTCTCGTCACTGAAATTGCGACGATCATGTTAACGTCTTTGTTCTGGGAATACATTTTTGTATTTGTAAGCTAGTAATTACAAGTAACTTTTAATCTGACAAGCAGTAACTCTCAAGGACGATTTGAGCGATTTCATGTTATTTTATGTTACGTGGTATATTGTAACTTGTCCTCCAACAAGCACTCGTTCTGTCCTCTCTCTGTCTGTCCTCCAACTAAGACAAACTTCAAGAAACTCCAACGTACATTCTGACAACATCAAGATTATAGCTGTGTGCAGATTTTTTCGTCAAAGTAATTAGGCAAATTGTTCAATTATTTTGGATATCATTAAATGACTTTCCCCTTCCTGGTTGAGCCGAGATCCATCTCTCCATATGATGCAAAGCAGTCTTTCCCCACTTACCGCGTGTGGTCGTTGTAAGTGGATAGGTCGCATTAAAACGTTGATTGTTTCAACAATGTGACAGCTACTTCCAGATATTTCCTACATATTCTATTCTCAAATTATCGCATAAATATTCTGTTGGGGGATAACCGTTAGTTCATTGTTTTAGCTCGTTGAGTTTTACCAGCTCGTAGTGAGAAGAAACATAACATTTAGGAGCAAGACAGTAAACTAGACTAACTATACAGACTAAGAAGAACAAATGTCAAGAAACGATTGTCTGTGAAATTTATTTCTGCAATGTTCGGTAGGTAATATATGTAGTTATCTACTTTTAGATCATTCAATAAATGTGCACTGTGAGGTGTAAGAGTGAGATCTGAACATTGTGCGTTGTCACAAAATTTGTGGTTGATAAACTCTGTGAAGAGTCTGGGCTGATCATAGAAGCGCCCAAGTTCTGTTAAAGAGGGGTTTCATTTTCTATAAATTTGCTAAATATTCCTCGTCGCAAGGGATTTGAACAATTGAGTACCGTTAAGAAACTCTTTATTTACTCTATACAATAGACTGTCCAAGCAATGAACAGTTCGTGTCATCCAGACTTCAAATACCTACATGTTGTCCTCTGTCTGTGTCACATAACCTCCAATGTTCTAATTGTACGCGTCGATATTTGGCGCATTAATTATATTCAATTTGATCATTTCATTACGTAATGTATTGTCTACTAATGCTTTCTTAAAAACCTAATGAAAACAAATACATTTCAGAAATTTCAGATTCAAGAAAATAAAGTATTTTAAGATTTGTTTGATGTGTTTAATATGAATATTGTTATCGTGTTATTCGGGACTACCATGAAGAGATGTAAAACAATCATTTCTCCACATAATAAAATTTTCTCATTCAGGCGTCCAATGTAACGTGATCAGTATTTCCAAGACAAAGTCAAAGTCAAAATCATTTATTCCAACTAAACCATAAATAGGTACTTTTGAAACGTCAAAATAGAGAAGTAGTCTGTCAGTCTGTTCGTCAGTGAAGCTAGGTGCTCATTCCAAATTGTAGATTCGAATGGAGAAGAATGAGCAAGAAACTCCACTCGTTACTCTTTAAAAAAAATATGTTTTACAATATCAATAATATAACATTTATAGTATACATTATTGTACCCTTATGTGAGAACAATGCAGAGACAAGTTGTTAAAAAAAAGAACAAATGATGGGATCTCTCATTAAATTTTAATCCTTTGTCGTCTCGAACATGGCGCTTACATATGCGTACTCACAATCTTTTATCTTTAAGAGTGCTTCTATATAAACTTTTTGGATATATAAATTAAGGATGCATTATTTTTGAGAATTTTACCTAACTGCTGACTATATTTGAGTATTGTCCAGTGGAGCCGAATCAACACGCTGCCAGGCATTCTTATCCTCAATATGAGGATATTATCTTTATAATAATGAAAGTTTGTAGTATGCTTGTCTACACAATTCGCGTTTAATATAAGTTTTAAATTTTCGTTGTTGTTGTCCTCTGTCTGTGTCACATAACCGCCAATGTTCTAATTGTACGCGTCGATATTTGACGCATTAATTATATTCAATTTGATCGTTTCATTACGTAATGTATTGTCTACCAACGTTTTCTTAAGGAAGTGAGAAAAGAAATTCATTTGTGAAAGAGCTGACAAAACAAACATTTCTTCCATTTTCAAAAAGTTTGCGATTTAATTCGCAACTGTCAAATAATTAATAAAACAATGTTTAAAAAGAATTCTGTAATAGTTTCATTGAAAACCTTCGTAAGAAGATGTACAACAACGATTTCCCCACACAGAACTATTCGCCATATTACGTGACTTTTCTATTGTTCAATTTTTAAATATGTGAATCAATATTGAAAACGTCTGCAGCACATTTCCTCAGTCAATCGTCCGCTGAGACTTACTCAGTATTTCCAAGTAGTGTGTAGTGTCATGTACAGCTACACACACCAATGTCTTACAATATTAAACGATTCACGTACGTATTAAATAAGAGTTCTTGTGAAGAACAATTGTCAAGAAACTTATGTAAATCATATTTATGTAAAAATACATCTGCTTCTTACGCGGTCGACCTTCGTGGGATATCCGTGTTACGATGTATCTAAAGTCGATATTTTAAAAATTGAATAATATGTATTGTAAACTTGAAGACGTGAGAAAGAGGAGACTACTTCAGACGTCATTAAAGTGGTCGTTCAACGTGGATAATACATGTTCCACTGCTTCGTTCAATGTTCCATGTCGCAGAAGGTGCCACATGAGGTTTACTGAATCATCGTGATTGAAATATTGTAAAAGAGTTGTATCGAAGACAACTATCAAGAAACGTCACGCCTTTCTTTTTTGTCTTTTAAAACATGGAAGGGGTTCTTGTAAAAGGCTATCAAGAAACTTTTTATACCAGTAATCTTAATTCTTACTTCTCTAGGACAATTTAAGCGATTTGATTTTAAAGTGGTACATTGTATTCTCACTACAAGCACTCGTTTAAAAGTTCCAACTAAGGCAACCGTCAAGAAACTCCAACGTACATTCTGACAACATACAAGATTATAGCTGTGTTCAATTTTTGTATCAAAGTAATTTGGTAACTTGTTCAATTATAAAACGAAGTAATTTCCAGCTCTTGCTTGAGCCGCGGTACCTATAGTGCTTGCACTCGTAACCCCGGCTGGTGGCTAGTCTATAGTGACTACATAATGTTTCCATAGTGTGTCCTGTGGATGTCTCCATATGATGCAAAGCATGACAACCGTCAAGAAACTTATCGAGTGATATGAGAGTAGTCAAAGTTAATTTGTTTTCTTGTTTGGTAACCCATTCACTGACCATTTCTTAATATTTCAAAATTTGTATAATACAACGTATTGTACCAATGTTCTACCAGTAAGTTCAGTGCACGGGGTGTGTGCTTGTTCTAGCTGTGTGCGTCGATATTTAGTGCAATCATTGTTATTAGAGCTAGTCACTCAATACTTATAGTTAGCATACCAACTAGTGCATCTCCATGACAAGTTTCTCATTCATAATTTTGATACTATACATACAGGCAGTAACTAACTGTGCAGAAATATGCACTTGTTCTACGGGATGAGTCAATAAAGAAGTTCAAGTTTTTACTATTTGTTCTGTCGCCTCGACGTTTTATAAAATAATTTCCCCACTCAGAACTATTTGAAGTTTTATGTGGATTTTCTTTCTTTCGTTTCCAACGTCGTATTGTGCGATTTTGTAAATACTCTCTTTCTTACGAGATGAGGCGCTTTTCATCACTCAGGCATCCGCTGAAACTTACTCAGTATTTCCAAGTAGCTTGTAGAGTCTTGTACAGCACAAGCAATGAACTTGTTTGTTCTAATTGTGTGAAATTTAGATAGTGTTGAATTTTAGATTTACTTAATCAGTATTTCTATGTATGTAGTTTGTCACCTCATAGACGGCTACTTACAAATACTTTCTTCTTATTTCATTTTTGAAATATTGTAAAACCATTTTCTTAAAGACAACCGTCAAGAAACACTCTAGCCCTTAATATTATTTTAATTATTGATGTTGTATTACCTGTGTCTTCAGAGAACATCGCTTTATAAATATACATACAAGTTTTATACTCTGAAAGTGATCACACGTTCAATTGTAAGTTGCGAAACTAGCTGAGAGTATTAAATGTTGAAAGTTCCATGTATTTGTTAAACATTCCATGTCTCACCAGGCACCTTACCTAGCTACAACAATATGTTCTAGCTGTGTGCGTCGATATTTGATTTAAACATTACTATGACAAAACACAATCAATCCTTAATGTGCTTTCCGAGACACGATCAATTGAGTGAACTTAACCTGAACACTACAGTCAGAATAATAACATATTGTTTCCATGGTTACCATGGTGTTACCTGTGAACGTCTCCACATGATGTGAAACAATTATATCCCCACTTACTGCGATTATCATTGTATGTTGAAAGTTCGAACTAATATGTTGAACGTGTTAATGACTTATTTTGAATTTGCTTTCTAAATGTTCTACTTAATTCATGATTGAAATATGGAAAGTATTATTCATCAAGAAGAGAGACTATCAAGAAACTCGTTATCCCAGTAATCCTTATTGTTACTTCGATTGTGTGTTAGGACGATTTGAGCGATTTCATTTCGTTATATGTTACGTGGTACATTGTATTCTCACTACAAGCACTCGTTTAAGAGTTCCAACTAAGACAATCGTCAAGAAACTCCAACGTACATTCTGACAACATACAAGATTATAGCTGTGTTCAGATTTTTTCATCAAAGTACTTGGGCAATTTGTTCAATTATAAAACGAAGTAATTTCCAGCTCTTGGCTTGAGCCGCGGTACCTATAGTGCTTGCACTCGTAACCCCGGCTGGTGGCTAGTCTGTAGTGACTACATAATGTTTCCATAGTGTGTCCTGTGGATGTCTCCATATGATGCAAAGCATGACAACCGTCAAGAAACTTATCGAGTGATATGAGAGTACTCAAAGTTAATTTGTTTTCTTGTTTGGTAACCCATTTACTAATCATTTTTAAACATTTCAAGAGTTGTATAATACAACGTATTGTACCAATGTTCTACCAGTAAGTTCAGTGCACGGGGTGTGCGCTAGTTCTAGTTGTGTGCGTCGATATTTAGTGCAATCATTGTTATTAGAGCTAGTCACTCAATACTTATAGTTAGCATACCCAGAATCGTTAGTCCATCACCTTTTTCCCATTTGTTTGCAAAGTTTACTAAACTAAGTAACTAACTGTGCAGAAATATGCAATTAATCTACTAGATGGGTCAATGAAGAAGTTCAAGTTTTATACTATTTGGTCTGTCGTCTTGACGTGATATAAAATAATTTCCCCACACAAAACTATTTGAAGTTCTACGTGCCTTATCCTTATTTCGTTTCCAAAGTCGTAGGTATTGTGCGAATTTGTAAAATACTTCTAAATACTAATGTCTCACGAGGCGAGGCGCTTTTTATCACTCAGGCATCCGCTGAGACTTACTCAGTATTTCCAAGACTCACTAAGTCCTACCGATGCAGATTATCGAAAAATGCATGTTGTCCGTCAAATACCTACATGTTGTCCTCTGTCTGTGTCACATAACCTCCAATGTTCTAATTGTACGCGTCGATATTTGACGCAGTAATTCTATTCAATTTGATCATTTCATTACGTAATGTATTGTCTACTAGCTCTCTCTTCTTAAAGGAAGAAATTACAGGTTTTCATTCGAAAAGGTCTGATAAAAAGACATTTCTCAAATTATCAAAAGTTTCCTTCATAATTCATGCTCAAATTGCTGTATAAATCTTCCGTTGAGGGATGACCGTTACTTCATTGTTTTAACTCGTTGAGTTTTACCAGCTCGTAGTGAGAAGAAACATAACATTTAGGAGCAAGACAGTAACTAGACTAACTATACAGACTAAGAAGAACAAATGTCAAGAAACGATTTTCTGTGAAATTTATTTCTGTAATGTTCTGTAGGTAGTATAGATAATTATTGTTTTTAGATCATTCAATTAATGTGCACTGTGGGGTGTAAGAGTGAGATCTGAACATTGTGCGTCGTCACTAAACCTGCTATTGATAAACTCTGTGAAGAGTCTGGGCTAATCATAGAAGCGCCCAAGTCCTGTTAAAGAGGGGTTTGATTTTCTATAAATTTGCTAAATATTCCTCGTCGCAAGGGATTCGAACAATTGAATACCGTTAAGAAACTCTTTGTTTACTCTATACAACAGACTGTCCAAGCAATGAGCAGTTCGTGTCATCCACACTTCAAATACCTACATGTTGTCCTCTGTCTGCGTCACATAACCACCAATGTTCTAATTGTACGCGTCGATATTTGACGCATTGGTTATATTCAATTTGATCATTTCATTACGTAATGTATTGTCTACTAACGCTTTCATGAATAAAGAAAATATTTGTAATTTTTTTAAAGTTCCCTGTGAACGTCTCCACACGATGTAAAGCAACCATTTCCCCACTTATTGCGAGTGGTTGTTGTTGTGTTGCTGCGGATATCGCCAGTCCACTTTGCGGGAGGGCGCTCGCAAATGAGCTTCACGCGCGTGTTCTAATTGTGTGCGTTGATACGTGTATTTGCGGTAAATTTCGTCTTCTTGCTCTAATTCGCACTTGGCTATCAAAACTTTATAGGCGAGCTACAATTTTCCTCGAGATAACAAATGTACTGACATGGTTTTGAAATATTTAAATATACTTAATAGAGGTTGGTAGATAAAAATGTCTTTCGTCCTCTTTACTATGTTGTTTCGAACAACAACCGTCGAAGAACTTTTCAGTTTTAGTAAATAATTGCATTATGCTAAGAATGCTAACAGAGAAGTGACTAAAATATGTTTCTGTCCTTGTCATTTTGGGTGTGACGCCATTAATATGTCAATTGTTTTTTATTTATATTGTGAACGTAAAAATTTCAGTACCTACATGGTTTTAGAAAGAGAACACGATGTTTCTGTCCTTGTCATTTCGGGCGTGACGTCACTGATATGTCATTTGTTTAATTTTGTGTGACGTGCGACACAATGTATCTATTCGAAACCAATTTTCTTCAAAATAATAAGTGTTATAAAGTTATCGTGTAAATTGTATGAATATATGCATAGAAAATTGGTTGTTAAATAGATATATTTCTATAATTATCGTAAGAAACACCTATGTAGACATTTATATTAAAGTTAAGAATTCAATGTACTCATAGTTTTAAAGCCGCGCTTACTTTATAAGTTAAGTAGAATATGTTCGAGTGAGGAGAGAACTGTGTAATATCTCACAATTTGTAATGTTATTAAAGATGTTGTTTAGTATTTAATGAAATATAAATTGTTGTAGTAGTGGTAGTGTAAAGCCTTTGGGTGTGGGATCATACACGCCCATTAACTCGGCCCTGGGGGGAGTAGAGTCACCTTCTCTACTCTTCACTTGAGCAATTCCTGTCTGGCGCGTCCACGTCGCGGGGGTGGGCATCTTACACTTCAGTAAGCCGGAGTGTGTAGATGGCGAAGTTCAGCAGGGACCCAGTCCTGCGGGGTATAACGCGGAACCCGTGCCCAGGGTTACGGGTGAAGACTTCAATGGAAGAGCGGAGATATTTCAAAAGGGCCACAGAGCACGATTTCAGTTTTTATTGACTTCCATGAAGCGTTTGCCACTGTTAAGCAGGATTAATTATGCGACAAACTAATACAAACCTAGTCTGTCTCATACTGCGACTGTTTGTATAGACGACGTCTACTCGACTTGTATTCGGATATACACTGGTGTTCCACAGGGATGTATACTGTCTCCACTCTTGTTTATAGAAACGGAATAAATATTTCATTTGAAAGGTGATAGGCATTCCAACTCAACGTATGCTGATGCCATTACTCTTCGGACTTGATGTCGTTATCATTAGTTGCTATTTATTCACTGCTGATTATATTTTCTCCTCCCAGAGCAGATTGTTAGAGGCGACTTGCGACCAGAAACTCTTTGCGACGTTAATTCAGAAGAAATCTTTGCACTCCAAATGTGGTGTAAGTGACTTCTGCTGCGAATTACTTGGATGACGATTCGGATCAATATGCTACTCTTGGAGGAACTCCAGTTCAAGAACAGATTTTTATATTCAACACGTCAGCCTTATTGTTCTAAATTAATACTCCATGGAACGACTTGTTGTACAAAACTCCAACACAAACGTCCATAGTGCAAAGCTCCCGAGACGCCGAAGACCGCAACAAGTGGAGGCGCATCGCGAGGGCTACGATATCCAGGGAAAGTGCATCATTGTCAACCACGAGCATTCTGTCAAGAATGTACGACTGAGGAGGAGGATGCTGCTCTACGGTCGTTCTACACAAGATATCCTTTTGAGTAATTAATGTTACAATAGAAATATGGTTAAGATATTGAAAAGTAGTAGTTTTTACTACTGAATAAGCGATACGCGCGAAATTCCTGCATTTTTCATGATTTAAGTATTATATTTGATTTCTACTGAAGAACAACTGTCAAGAAACTATTGTCTGTGAATTATTACTGTGATATTTGGTAAAGAATAACGATAATTGTCATTGTTTAAATCATTTAATTAATGTGCACTGTGGGGTGTTCAAAACCTGCTATTGATAAACTCTGTAAAGAGTCTGGGCTTATCATGACATCGCCAAAATCGAAGTTTTATTAGCGGCCGTCACAAAACTATTTCAACTCCATAAATTAACTTTATGGAAGTCATTATATCAGGAACACACTGTACTCAGTGTCGTCGTGTGTTTCAGGACCTTCCTGCTTATTGCAATAAAAGAGATGCACCGAAGACAACAGAAACGAAACTCATTCAATGGTTGCTAAGCAACGAACTTGTTTGTTCTAATTGTGTGCGTCGATGTTTCCTTGTCGTATGAATTATCTCGTTTTCGAAGCTAAATTCAAATCCTCTGATTTTATTCTGTGCAAAGATCTGATGTCATTAAACTTGGTATTTATCATTCTAAATCCAATTCTGTGAATTCTGATGTTAATATATTTCTCTATTATAGAGCTTATAGGCAAAGAACAGAACTGCCCACTTAGAGCGACCTTATAGTTGTCGTTCTACGTGGATAATACATGTTCCACTGATTTGTTCAATGTACCATGTCGCAGAAGGTGTCAATGTTCCATGTCGCTCTTCGTCTTGCTTAGGTATATCGACTCCATACAATAATTTTAATAATTCGTGAGAGCTCGTGCCTACAAAAATGTGTAAAACGAGAGTAGAACGAGCAGGTCTCCTTGCGTCGGCCGTGCCTACAGCGGTAAATGCCTACACTCTAGCGTGGCGCCATCTACACTGCGCTAGTCGATAGCGTATAATGATTTGTTTTATAGAACATAATTATATCGTCTCATCTGAATTATTCATGTTTCTATTATACACAATGATATGGAGTATTTAATACTAGTTGTAAGTTTTTTATATTCTATGTCGCCAGAGACACTCAAACACTTGATGACACTTTCCTAGTCAGTACATCCGAGTAGTTTGTTGTCTCATTTCGTCTCATTTTCTTGAAATATTTTTTTACACTAACAAATGTTTCCAACTTTGCATGTACGAAGGCAACCGTCAAGCAATGCGCTTGCGACAACATCGCTTGTTCTAATTGTGTGCGTCGATATTTGTCGCGTTAATTATAATGAATGTAACTGCTATTGTAGCGTTTTCTACTTTTTCTTAAGAGAAGAGAGAAAAGAAATTCATTTCCGAAAAGGATGAAGAAACAAACATTTCTTCAGGTTTAAAGAAGTTTGCAATTTAATTCGCAACTGTTCAAATAATTGATGAAACAGTGTTTCATTAGAATTCTGTAATAGTTTCATTGAAAACCCTCATAAGAAGATGTACAACAACAATTTCCCCACACAGAACTATTCGCCATTCCACGTGGCTTTTCAATTGTTCAATTTCTAAATATGTGAATCAATATTGAAAACGTCTGCAGCACATTTCTTCAGTCAATCGTCCGCTGAGACTTACTCAGTATTTCCAAGTAGTGTGTAGTGTCATGTACAGCTACACACACCAATGTCTCACAATATTAAACGATTCACGTACGTATTAAATAAGAGTTCTTGTGAAGAACAATTGTCAAGAAACTTATGTAAATCATATTTATGTAAAAATACATCTGCTTTTTACGTGGTCGACCTTCGTGGGATATCCATGGTATGATGTATCTAAAGTCGATATTTTTTTAATTAAATAATATATTTTCCTAAACTTGAAGAAGTGACAGAGAGGAGACCACTAAGAAAGACAAAAAAGTGGTCGTTCTACTTGGATAATATATGTTCCACTGATTTGACTAAAGCTTTTTAAATCAAAACAGCGTTTTCTTTAGGAATAAATTCTTCTTTTTCTATATTTTGAATTTTTCTTAAAGGCTCCTTGCTTTTAATGTGCTTTTCATATTCTTCTTTCAACTGTTCTTTTTTTCAGGATCAGCCTGTTCTTATAAATTGCAAGTTTGGCACAAATCAGTTTTTGGCTGGAAGAAGCCAATATTAAATTGCGTAGTAAATATATAATAGTACCATCTATCGGATGTTGGAGTAATATTTTCATAGTCTGGGTTATTTTTAATCCACTCTAAGTGTAAACGGTGCATTTTGAAGCAATTATTTAGTCGCAATTTTTCCGTCGTATTTACATTATACGAACATTTTCTAAAGTTGTGTCGAATACAACCGACAAGAAACTATTTAATAGAGATTTACATACTCTCTTCGTCTTGTTTGAGTTGACATCTTCGTCTTGTCAACTCCGTACAACGCTTAGATTAATTCGCGGGAACTCGTTCCTTCAAAAATGTGTAAAACGAGAGTAGTACGAGCAGGTCTCCTTGCGTCGGCCGTGCCTACAGCGGTAAATGCCTACACTCTAGCGTGGCGCCATCAACACTGCGCCGGTCGGTAGCGTAACGAAAAGTTCCTTTTGTTTTTCTTTTGGTTCAATTCAGATAATTATCTCCTTCAATGATTTTATGTTTAGGTATAATTGGCGATAACTTTGTTAAAAGATTTAGCTTTCTCTCCTCATCTTTTTCTTTCGGCTGAATGCAAAAATGAGGTTTTTCTAGTATTTATCGTTAAAACTTTTTAGAGATTTGTATTTCTCATCAAAATCTTCCTTGTAATGGGAATAAAAATCTTCCTCGTTTAAAACATACTTGAGTCATATTTCTAAGATACGCTCTGGGGCTTGAACTATGTATGCGTCGATAACATTGCCACAGTTCAGTATTTCCAATCAGCTTGCTTGTTGCATGTTTCTGCTTCTGAAGTTGTATCGGAGTATAACCATCAAGAAACTAACTTGTCTTTGAAACGCAATGGTTTCATTTTCTTCCTGACAGTTTATTGAAGCAGTGAATATTATAATAGTAAAGCTGTTATTACATATATGACATGTGTCGCTTTTTCTTAAGGCGGATGGTACGGGTTGGTCATGGCCATCCTCTCACGAGATGGCGTTGAAGTCAACATTTTCTGTTTCATTCTATTTTGAGGCTTGTAGAGTAGCCTTTTCTTAAGATGGATGATACGGATTGTTTGTACTTTTTCCAAATTTTCATTTTGCTGTCCATATAACATGTCCTTGGTACAAATAATCCTAGGAGTAATGTTTCCGTACGTATGAAACTAATAGCTTCAGTATTCTTAAGTAGGCCTTACAAACGACAGTACAGAGCAAAAAGAACCGTCAAGAAACTCCAACCGATGAGCCGTGCTTGTTCTAATTGCTCAATATCTGTTGTATGTACCTATGTCTGTTCATCCATGTTCATGTCTTGTGTTCCCAAGCTCATTCAGCTACAGTTCTCCACAGAACAGCTAATGTACTAACATGGTGTATAAAACAATAGTTTCCCCACTTAGGGTGACATTACAGAGTTAGTTCTACGCGGAGTATACATTACAGTTCCATTACGTGTTGATGTTGTACCACTGTGTAACAAGGCAGTGTAGGTAGTACGCAGGGAGTCTGCTAGTTCTAGTGTGTGCGTCGTGCTCTAGGTAATCAAAGTCATATATTATATATTGCGCCAAAATGCTGTTTGAGATGCTAACATCTATAGTTTTACTAAACATTCCTTTCACTATTGACTACAATGACGATCTAGTGTTCATTCTAGGTAGAATATTTGCAACAGTGACATTACTTGTTGCTGTTGTACCACTGTGAGACTAGTCAGTGCAGTACGTGGCGGAGGTAAGCCACGTTTGGTGTGTATACTCCCGGCCAATATACGCAGATATCTAAACACTCATTTCCCCACTTGGAACTATTTGTAGTTCTACGTGGTATTTCTATATTCCATTGTCAATATGTGTGTAAGACAACAATCAAGAAATCCTTTAAACAATCTACTGTGTAGAGCTAGTTGAATATGAAATATATATTTGGTTTGAGACTTATCAAGTCAAGTGTGTGCAAGCAGTTTTTAATGCACCAATCTAATCTTAATTCTTCTTTCTCCAGGGCGTTTCAGTGACGCCAACGTTGTGTACCAATGTTCTACCGGTAAGTTCAGTGCACGGGGTGTGTGCTAGTTCTAGCTGTGTGCGTCGATATTTAGTGCAATCATTGTTATTAGAGCTAGTCACTCAATACTTATAGTTAGCATGCCAATTATGTTTCCCTCTTGGAAGGTCATTAAAGTGGTCGCTGCGTGTGGTTTCTGTCCATGTTGTCCATTTCAGATTTCTCAATACTCCATGGACTTCTTAAAATATTTCATGTCTCACGAGGCACGCTTCGTGGCTCATAATCTCATAAACAGCTACTTTCCAATATTTCCTTCGTATTTACATAATACGAACATTTCCTCAAGTACGACCGGAGTGATACCACGGCCTCACAGAAAACCGGCGTGAAATAACCACAGCGTTGTGTTTCGCCGTGTGAGTGAGGTTACCGGAGGCCCAATCCTTCCCCTCCCCCAATCCCTCCTAAAATCCCTAAATCTCCAAATCCCTAAACCTAAAAGGTCGGCAACGCACTCGTAACTCCTCCGTTGCGAGTGTCCATGGGCGGCGCTAATTGCTTACCATCAGGTAATCCGTCTGCTCGTTTGCCAACCTATTAAATAATAAAAAAAAGTAGTATCGAGTACAACCGTCAAGCAACTATTTTAATAGAAAATTAAATACTCTCTTCGTCTTGCTTAGGTGTATCAGACAAGTCAGTCAACTGAAGCAGTGATTATTATAAAATTAAAGCTTATTGTATATGTATTACATATGATATGATAGCAGCCCATTGTCTTGGACAAATGTAAGGTCAATGACCTGTGTCGCTTTTTCTCAAGGTGGATGGTGCGGGTTGGTTATGGCCATTCTCTCACGAGATGGCGTTGAAGTCAACATTTTCTGTTTTATTACATTTTGAGGCTAGTAGAGTAACCTTTTCTTAAGAGGCTTCCGGCAACAGAGACCATCTGGCGACGGAGATGCTGTGGTACCAGTTGCCGGAAGCTTCTCTAGATCTTTTTCTTAAGGTGGATGATACGGATTGTTTGTACTTTTTCCAAATTTTCGTTTTGCTGTCCATATAACATATCCTTGGTACAAATAATCCTAGGAGTAATGTTTCCGTACGTATGAAACTAATCGATTCAGTATTCTTAAGTAGGCCTGACAAACGACAGTACAGAGCAAAAAGAACCGTCAAGAAACTCCAACCGATGAACCGTGCTTGTTCTAATTGCTCAATATCTGTTGTATGTACCTATGTGTGTTCATCCATGTTCATGTCTTGTGTTCCCAAGCTCATTCAGCTAC
Source organism: Spodoptera exigua (assembly GCA_902829305.4). Taxonomy (NCBI): domain Eukaryota; kingdom Metazoa; phylum Arthropoda; class Insecta; order Lepidoptera; family Noctuidae; genus Spodoptera; species Spodoptera exigua. The sequence continues at coordinate 6,432,404 of LR824629.2, read as the reverse complement.
AGTTCTCCACAGAGCAGCTAATGTACTAACATGGTGTATAAAACAATAGTTTCCCCACTTAGAGCGACATTACAGAGTTAGTTCTACGCGGAGTGTACATTACAGTTACATTACGTGTTGATGTTGTACCACTGTGTAACAAGGCAGTGTAGGTAGTACGCAGGGAGTCTGCTAGTTCTAGTGTGTGCGTCATGCTCTAGGTAGTCAAAGTCTATATTATATATTGCGCCAAAATGCTATTTGAGATGCTAACATCTATAGTTTTACTAAACATTCCTTTCACTATTTACAATGACGATCTAGTGTTCATTCAACGTGTAATATTTGCAACAGTGACATTACTTGTTGCTGTTGTACCACTGTGGGACTAGTCAGTGCAGTACGTGGCGGAGGTAAGCCACGTTTGGTGTGTATACTCCCGGCCAATATACGCAGATATCTAAACACACATTTCCCCACTTGGAACTATTTGTAGTTCTACGTGGTATTTCTATATTTCATTATCAATATGTGTGTAAGACAACAATCGAGAAACCCTTTAAACAATCTACAGTGTAGCTAATCTACCGTGTAGAGCTAGTTGAATGTGAAATATATTTGGTTTGAGACTTATCTAGTCAGTGTGTGCAAGCAGTTTATAGTGCACCAATCTAATCTTAATTCTTCTTTCTCCAGGGCGTTTCAGTGACGCCAACGTTGTGTACCAATATTCTACAAGTAAGTTCAGTGCACGGGGTGAGTGCTAGTTCTAGCTGTGTGCGTCGATATTTAGTGCAATCATTGTGATTAGAGCTAGTCACTCAATACTTATAGTTAGCACGCCATAAGTGCTGTTCACCACACGTTTCTAATTCATAATTTTGAGCCTTTAAAGAAGTTTAAGCTATACTCTTTGTTCTGTCTTATTGACGTGATATAAAATAATTTCCCCACTCAGAACTATTCGAAGTTCTGCGTGGCTTTTCCATATTTCGTTTCCAACGTCGTATTGTGCGATTTTCTAAAATACTCCATGTCTCACGAGGTAAGGCGCTTTTCATCACTCAGGCATCTGCTGAGACTTACTCAGCAATGAACTTGTTTGTTCTAATTGTGTGCGTCGATGTTTATTTGTCGTATGAATTATTTCGTCTTCGAAGCTAAATTCAAATCCTCTGATATTTATTCAATGCAAAGAGCTCATGTCTTATAGAACTTTGTATTTATCATTCTTTGTATGTCATCGTGATCAACTTTACATACTACATATTCAATTCTGTGAATATTAATATATTTCTCCTTACAGGAGGTTATGAACATATAACAGAACTGTTTACCAATTTAGGACATCATTAAAGTGGTCGTTCTACGTGGATAATACATGTTCCACTGATTTGTTTAATGTTTCATGTCGCAGAAGGTGCCACATGAGGTTTACTCAATCATCATGATTGAAATATTGTAAAAGACTTGTATCGAAGACAACTATCAAGAAACATCACGCCTAGTCGAGATTTAATTGCTCGTGATTTTTCTGATGTTCCGTATGTAGTTATGTCACTATATACGTCACGGTGGCATCCCTATGAACGTCTCCACATGATGTAAAACAATATTTTCCCCACTGACTGCGTGTCGTCGTTGTAAGTGGATTGTTCGAACTAAGATGTTTTTATTGACTTCCAAAGGGGGACCAGTTCGCTGTTTAAGCAGTCCTGTGTGGACCAGATGTGTTAAAATTTATCAACAAACTCAGCATTCCTTGGTATCTTTATACTTATTCCTCCAGGGCGATTTGAGCGATGTTAATAATTTGTCCATGTGTGTAGAGACATTCACCTGATGTGACTCACCTAGTCAGTATTTCCAAGTAGCTTGTAGCTACAAGTACAGCTACTTTCATACTTATATTCGTAATAATTAAACCGTCAAGAAACTCCAGAAAAACATTCCTGTATTCATATCTCTCAAACAAACTAGCACACAAGGCAGTTTTAATAATTTCCTCACTTAAAACTAATCTTGATTCCCGGGGTTTACTATATTTCATAGTCAACATTTGGATTAATATTAATTGAATGTTGAAATTCCAGGAAATTGTTATTTCCACGTTTCAACTCCTATGATGCAAAGCATGACAACCGTCAAGAAACTCATCGAGTGATATGAGAGTACTCAAAGTTAAATTGTTTTCTTGTTTGGTCACCCATTTATTAAAAATTTGTAAATATTTCAAGAGTTGTATAATACAACGTATTGTACCAATGTTCTACCAGTAAGTTCAGTGCACGGGGTGTGTGCTAGTTCTAGCTGTGTGCGTCGATATTTAGTGCAATCATTGTTATTAGAGCTAGTCACTCAATACTTATAGTTAGCATACCAATTATGTTTCCCTCTTGGAAGGTCATTAAAGTGGTCGCTGCCATACATACGTGTGTGCACTATATAACGTGTATATATTCTTATAAAATATTATATAAAATACGAACATTTATCAATGTTGTAACGAAGACAACCGTCAAGGAACTCCCCGGCCGGCCTATTAGATGAAACAAGTTTCTATTATCCGAACTGTAGCAATCGAGCTTCCAAGACTATGCTATAAACTATATGAGGTCAGTCATTCATAAACGTGATTCAGAAATACCGCACAATAATGACTTTGGAGTAGGTCTTACATATTTCCATTTACTGACAGAAATGCAGTTAAAGAGTCATATCAAAGACAATCGTCAAGAAACTTTTTCTATGTGACATGCAGGATACGAGATTCTGTTGGAAGTAATTCTTCTTCAACCTAAATACAAATATTTCTTTCTGCATAAAGAAAGCATATCGGTCGTAAAGAAACTATTTAAACTCCATAAATCAACTTTATGGAAGTCATTATATCAGGAACACACTGTACTCAGTGTCGTCGTGTGTTTCAGGAACTTATTCCCTACATATTGCATGATCAAAGTATTGTACAAGTGTTCTGTAGAAGAACAACCGTCAAGAAACTCTATTGTCCTTAATGTTTTGATGAAGGTGATTCAATGGATATGATTTCTCTAGGAGGTTAATTGATATGATTTCTTTGTGCGAGTATCGCTGTATAGATAAACCATCTTTCCACTAAGAAATACATTGAAAAGTACGTTCGGTAATGTGTTATGGAAAATATATAAAATATTGAAAATTCTGATGTTGTGTGTCTCACATAGCGCTTTACCTTGATTGACTATACTATCAAGAAACATCACGCCTAGTCGAGCTCTCACGCTTGTTCTAATTGTGTGCGTCGATATTTGTCGCGTGTCTATTTCATGGCTTAAGGATCCAAAGTGCAGGTAAATGTTTGTCATCTGACAATCAGCTTGTTACAAATGTTTCTAAGAATCAACATTATATAAAATCCGTATAAAAACAATTGTGATCTTTCGCTTTGGGCAGAGTCTACTAAGTCATTCTGGTCAGCATGTATTTTGTGTAGACATGCATCTGCTCTTTACGAGCTCGACTCCCGTGGTATATCCATGTTACACTTTATCAAACGTCGGTACTTAAATGAATACCTATTAAGTATTCTACACTTCATAAGAAATGTTAAATTTACATTGACACGTGACTTACCTGGTCAGTATTACCAAGTAGCCTGTAGCTACATGTACAGCTACTTACAGATTCAATGATTTAAGTATTTGTCAATATTCTATATAAGAATTGCTATCGAGAAACTCTCCCTAAAATTGGGAGATTTTGTAGATAGTTACTGAGTAAATCTTATTTTCGATAGCTGTGTTTACTGTTAGTGCAACGTATTGTACCAATGTTCTACCAGTATGTTCAGTGCACGGGGCGTGTGCTAGTTCTAGCTGTGTGCGTCGATATTTAGTGCAATCTTAATCGATAGTTAGTCTATCTAATCCAATTCTAAGTGTTGTAGAGCCATGATTCGGCATGAATGTTATACTTATAGTTGGCATACTAATTATTTTTCCCTTTGGGAAGGTCATTAAAGTGGTCGCTGCGTGTGGTTTCTGTCCAAGTTGTCCATGTCCGATTTCTCAATACTCCATGGACTTCTTTAAATATTTTATGTGTCACGAGGCGTGCTTCGCAGCTGTATAATATTTCCTTCGTATTTTCATGAATACGGATATTTTTTAAAGTAGTATCGAAAAAAACCGTCAAGAAACGTGTTCCAAATAATGTCATCCAATAACAAAATGCAATTCGATGTATCCTTCTTCTAATTGGTTCAAATGGAACTTGTAACACTATAATGTTCACACAGCTGTATTATGTTATGTTCTACATACGTGTGTGCACTATATAACGTGTATATATTCCCCGCCTCGTGACGTCACTCAGTGTGCAGTTTGTGGTAGAATATCAGAATACAATTCTCCACATTTAATGTAAGATGGCAAGTAATGCGACTTTGCTTACAAATGTTTCCTTAGTATTTATAAAATACGAACACGTTTCAATGTTGTAACGAAGACAACATTCAAGGAAGTATTTTAATAAAAATGTAAATGCAGTTTGCTTCGTCATATTCGTCCTCGAATTCCGACCATTGTCATGTAATAAAAACGGTGTTTTATATGAAATACTAGTGTCGTCTTGTTACTGTGTACAGCTACTTACAGATTCAATTATTATTTGTTAATGTTCTGTCTAAGAACGAAATCAAGAAGCTCTCCTCTATAACTTGTACCGTGTGTGCATGTTCTAGCTGTGTGCGTCGTATTTTGATATGTTGGCTAATTAGTAAACTGCTCTTCATCTTGTGTGTCGAGTTACTTCAAGAAACTCTTTGAATGTGCTATACGACAGAATACTGAAGGAATTAGCACTTTATGTCATTCAGACTTAAAACACTTATTTGTCCTCTCTCTGTGTGTCATTGAAATGTCTTTAAAGAAGTTAATGCTTGTTCTAATTGTGTGCGTCGATATTTGTCTCTTGAAATTATATTAAAAATCAAACTCTTCAGATGTGTCTGAAGCGAAGTCCACTGTCACGTGTGTTGACAGATAATCTGTAAAGCAAGTCCACTTGTTACGATTCTTTTGTAGTATAGAAATATATTGTACTAAATATTGACAATTCACTAAAGGAGACGGGGACTTCTGGGCCCTCACGTAATAAGTTGAAGTAGGGCTTAAAAAAATGGTTATTTTTTTCTATTTTACATAGTGAAAAATCAATTTATTTTACAATCTGGGAAATGAAAAATCCAACAATTTAGTTAGGGTTACGAAGTAATCGGATTATCGATTCAATTGTAATTAATAACCTTGTAACGGACAGAGTTCATACTATTTACGAAAATAATGTCACTGAATGATTTATTTAATTAAAATAATTAAATCAATTAAACTCACAGTATTAAGAGTTTAAATTGAGTTTAGAGTTTAAATATCAACATAATTAAAAATATTTTATCGATTCGTTTTTACTAATCGATTATTGTATTTTTAATCTGTGCTAGCTCTGACATGTATGACATGACATCGATCGACACTCGTTTCGTATCGTCTATGCGTGTGCGTTCTGAGTGTTTTTATTTTCCTCCCATTTTTCTTATTGGTATTTTCCTCGGCCCGGCTTTCCCACGGACCTTTGATTTTCCTTCTTCTACGACCCTTTCCTTGCTACCATTACCATACCGGACACGGAGAACTTCGCTTAAACGTTGAACTTGGACTTGCATATTTTGGATTCGACGAACAGCCTACCGATAGGATATTGATCGACATTATGGATCGTTGTGTAAATTGTGGCATAGCGACTAGTCGCTGTAATACACTAGGACGTCGAGCTTTGGATGACGAAATGATATTAGCAGTGATTCGAAAATGGCCAAAGGAGGAGGCGAAAGGAGGAGGCTGACCTCCTCCTTGGCGAGCCTTACTGCATAAGCCTTGCCTGCTAAGTAAACTAAAAAGACGAGAAAGTAGGTAGACAAGAAGTAAGCTATGCTGTGCAGTCGAAGGATGCATCTGGTTTATATTTGTTATTTGTTTATATACAAACATAAATACATACAAATTTTTAAATAATAATTGTACGCGTAGATATTTGACGCATTAATTATATTCAATTTGATCATTTCATTACGTAATATATTGTCTACTAACGTTTTCTCTAAAGGAAGAGAGAAAGTAAAATTCCGAAAAGGCTGATGAAACAAACATTTCTTCAGTTTTAAAAAAGTTCACGATTTAATTCGCAACTGTAAAATAATTGCTGAAACAGCGTTTAATTATAATTCTGTAATAGTTTCATTGAAGAACCCTCATAAGAAGATGTACAACAACAATTTCCCCTTTCCCCGTGGTTTTTGCAATGTTCAATTTCTAAATATGAGAATCGATATTGAAAACGTCTGCAGCACATTTCCTCAGTCAATCGTCCGCTGAGACTTACTCAGTATTTCCAAGTAGTGTGTAGTGTCATGTACAGCTACACACACCAATGTCTTACAATATTAAACGATTCACGTACGTATTAAATAAGAGTTCTTGTGAAGAACAATTGTCAAGAAACTTATGTAAATCATATTTATGTAAAAATACACCTGATTCTTACGTGGTCGACCCTCGTGGGTTAACCATGTTACAATGCATCTGAAGTAGATATTTTTAAATTTTAATAATATGTATTATAACTATTCTCTTATTTTCGTTAGCTGTGTTTGGCAATATACGACAAGTTCTACAGTTAGTGAAACGTATTGTACCAATGTTCTACCAGTAAGTTCAGTGCACGGGGTGTGTGCTAGTTCTAGCTGTGTGCGTCGATATTTAGTGCAACCATTGTTATTAGAGCTAGTCACTCAATACTTATTGTTAGCATACCAATTAAGTTTCCCTCTTGGAAGGTCATTAAAGTGGTCGCTGCGTGGTTTCTGTCCATGTTGTCCATTTCAGATTTCTCAATATTCCATGGACTTTTTAAAATAGTTCATGTCTTACGAGGTGTTTTCCGTAGCATCTATCTCACGAACACCTACTTACAAATATCTCCTTCGTATTTACATTATACGAACATTAGCTAAAGTTGTATCGAATACAACCGTCAAGAAACTTCAACTGATGTGCCGTGCTTGTTCTAATTGATCGATATTTGTCGCATGAATTATATTGTTCGTATATATGTCTGTTCATCCATGTTCATGGCTTGTGTCCATGCTCAGTGAGCTACAGTTCTCCACATAGCAGCTAATGTATAAAACAATCGTTTTCCCACTTATGGTGACATTACACCTTCGGGCGTCGGGGATTGAGATATGATATCCGGCCACTATAAGCACGGTTCTGCAGACGGCAAGTAAGGGTAACTCACTGCCCGCTCAGAACCAAATCCAATTTTACGGTTGCGTTCTGCGTTCGTCTCAAAAAGCCAATACACCACTACATACCCTATAAGGCTGATGTTAAGTCGGGGTTGCGGGGTAAGCGCAATGACGCATTGGCCTTGGCCTAGAGCTGGAGAATGAAGGGCGAGGGGTACTTAGTCAATAAGAGTCTGACACTTCCTCCCGGTCCACTCTGAGCGGGAGAAGTCATTTGATTTGATTTACGGACTCAGTGGGTGCAGGTATTGGGTCACTTATTGCCAATTGCCTTAACTATAGGATAACTAATTACTGTTATCATAATATAAAATTTGGCCAGATTATTAAAATAATTTCACAGAAACAGATCACACAAAATTAACCAATAGTGATTTTGATGGGTGATAGTACAGGAGTAAACAAGCGGGATATAACTGATGGTATCAACACCTTATTAAGACTAAACACAGGGAATATAATGTTATGTGCATTCCCATATGCTGACACTTTGTCAGAACGTGAAAATAGTAGAATTCATCATCTGAACAATTTAATATTTTTTTTGACTTCTTGTCATAGTGACAAATTATCATTTTTTGACACTAACAAATTTGTTAGTGGTTTTAAGTTGACCCGGGATTATATGTATATTCCCAGGAAATGTAAATTATTAATTGCTAGTTTGCTAGCAAATAGTATTAATTTATTAATAAGTACTTTTAGTGACAAAACTATATTGCTTAGACAATCTAACAATATAGAGATTAATTGTACATACAATAGTACGAAGGAGGCTCCAGATTTATTGACAAATGTGGATAGTACTCCGGATAGTATTCTTTTAAACTGACTTCCACGACAACAGAAGATAACCAATTAAATTACTCAAAAACCACATGCATTGAAAAGGTTTCTTCTGGCAATATTATTAAGCATCAATTTAAATTAAAACATAAAACTAAATTAGATAACTTGTTGTCATTATACAGTCAAAATATTCAGGGCTTATCATCAAAATTCCTAGACATTGAATTGTTTTTAGAGAAATTCCAATATGATATTATTTGTTTAACTGAACATTGGTTAAAAGATTATCAAGTAGAAACAATTAACTTCAATAACTATTGTGTTGGCAGCAATTATAGCCGCCAAGCAATGATACATGGTGGTAGCCTGATTTTAGTAAAGAACTCAATAAAATATAAAGAAAGACAAGACATTGCTCTGCTGTCAATTGAACACACAATAGAGTTGTCCTGTGTTGAGCTGGATAGGCATATTGTAGTATGTGTTTATAGGCCTCCTAACATACAGAATCTAAATATTTTTTGCTCTGTAATGGAAGATGTACTGCGGAAAACATGTACTAGTAGTAAATGTACAATAGTATGTGGCGATTTTAATGTTGATCTCTTAGAAAACAATTCTCATTGTACAAACTTGTTAAGTCTATTTCAATCATTTGATTTGTCTAATGTTTTCCTTGAGCCCACCCGAGTAACATCCACCTCGGCAACTTGTATAGATAATATTTTCTGTAACTGTGATTATTTACAAAGTGAAATTGTAAATAGATTACCATCTGATCACAGTGGGCTCACAGTTAACTTTAATACTATAACAACTGTGCCAAAAAAGGAAATATTGTTTAGACAAATCACATACAAAAAAATTGATTCATTAAATAATAAGCTAAAACATGAATTATGCAGCCAAGTACAAGACAATAATTGCCCGAGTGAGATATATGCTAATTTATTATCCCTTATAAAAATACAATTCGATAAACTATTTCCTTTAAAACGTAAAAATATTCAGTGTAAATTTGTATTCTGTGACTGGGCTACACCAGGTATTCGTATAAGTAGAGACAGGTTATTTGAGCTGTACGGCCTGAAACCATTTAATAGTAGCGAGGCTTTTCGCAGATATGTTTCCAAATATTCAAAAATATTTAAAATAGTATGTAAGCATGCTAAGTCGCTCCACATTAGTAATAAAATCAGGACCGCGGAAAACAAAATAAAAGCTACCTGGAATATAATTAATAAAGAAACAGGTAGAAATAAATCACAAAACACTGAATTTAATTTAAAAACCGAAAAGGGATATACTAGTTCAAATTCGTCAGTTGCCCAGGAATTCGAAAGATTCTTTAAAAATATTCCTCTTAAAACTACGGAAACGTTAAAATCATCTCCAGCCCTTTCTGTCGAGCTTCTCAGGGGTAACGTCAAAGAATGTCCTTCTGACTTTAGCTTTCAATACACAACCCCCCAGGCAGTAATAAAGGCGTTCAATGAGATCAAAGTAAAGTCAACTGAAGATCTTTGGGGAATGTCTGTTCGAGTGTGCAGGTCGTTTATAGAGACAATTGCGCCGCACTTAACTTTCATTTTTAATAAAAGTGTAGATCAAGGGGTTTTCCCGGATTTAATGAAACATAGTAAAGTAGTTCCATTATTTAAATCAGGTGATAGTACAGAACCTAATAACTATAGGCCGGTCTCTATTTTGCCAGTGCTCAGTAAAGTGTTCGAAAGGTTGATGCTTACTCAAATGCTGCGTCACTTCAACACGAATTGTATTTTCCATGACCATCAATACGGGTTCACCAAAGGACGTTGCACTACGGACGCAGGAGTATCACTTATAAAACAAGTTTTCAACTCGTGGGAAAAAGCACAGGATGCCATCGGAATATTTTGCGACCTTTCAAAGGCATTCGACTGTGTTGAGCACGAGACGCTGTTACTGAAGCTGGAACACTACGGCATTCGGGGGGTATCCCTAGATTTATTGAAATCATACCTTCAAGAAAGAAAAATTAAAGTACAAGTCAACAAAGTTAACTCACTGGGTGCTAGCGTATCTATGGGCGTACCGCAGGGCTCAATATTAGGTCCTTTTCTATTTTTAGTTTATGTAAATGACCTGCCCCATATGTTCCAAAATGAACCGCATATGGTATTATTCGCTGATGACACTTCATTGATTTTTAAAATAAATAGACGAACAAACAGATATGACGAAGTTAATAATGCCTTAATGAAGGTTCAAAATTGGTTTACAATAAACAACTTATTACTAAATGATAAAAAGACTAAATGCATTAGATTTATTTTACCAAATGTTAAAAGTAACGTATGTTATGATATATTATTAAATGATCAGAAACTAGAATTTGTAAAAGAGACTACTTTCCTGGGGATCACTGTAGATGAGAAGTTGCAATTTGCATTTAAATGAAAGCCAATTTAAATTATGTATAAAGAAACATTTATGTAAACTAGCATACTACAAACTAAATGATTATATACAAGATAAAAATGCTTGGAGGCTAGCTAGTCCTACTCCACAGGATGTTTAGAGTATTTTTTTGATTTTAATTATTAAATTGTACACTATGTTGTTAATTGTTGATGAACTTCTAAGATTTTGTAAATGTGAGTGCCCTGTAACCTATTATAATTAAGTAAGACTTGTAGAATATAGGTACTTGTGTCGGCTGGGAGCTGTCATGCTCACTCAGAGGTCTCATTGGCGGTGGCACGGGCACTGGATCGTCCAATCCCCTATAATATGGTTGAGTTGGGCGGTGCTGGTGTACGTGTCATGTTCGTGAACGGGCGCTGCCTATTGGGACTGGTCATCTCCAGGCTGTCTAAATATGTTGTCCTTGAGGTTCACTTCTTTTTCGTACTTTTTGCCTGAACATTAGTGTTACATTGTTCTCACATATCAGAACCGACTAAATGATGTAACAAAGAAATGTATTGTAAAACTGATTGAAAAAGAGTAACCATGGAGTTTCTTGCTCGTTCTTCTCCATAGGAATCTACACTTTGGAACGAGCAAATAGCTTCACTAGAGGACAGACGGACAGACTGACACGCTTAATTTTAAAGCTCTTGTTATATACTTTTTTCCTTTTTTGCTTGCTTGACGTTCAAAAGTGCCTACTGTGGTCTAATTGAAATAAATGATTTTTGACTTTGACTTTGATGATTCTTTGCAAAAAAGGTGACATTATAGAGTATGTTCTATGCAGAGTATTCATCATTACAGTTACATTACGTGTTGATGTTGTACCACTGTGTAACAAGGCAGTGTAGGTAGAACCCCACTTACTGCGAGTGGTTGTTGTTGTGTTGCTGCGGATATCGCCAGTCCACTTTGCGGGAGGACGCTCCCAAATGAGCTTCACGCGCGTGTTCTAATTGTGTGCGTTGATACATGTATTTGCGGTACATTTCGTCTTCTTGCTCTAATTCGCACTTGGCTATCAAAAACTTTATAGGTAAGCTACAATTTTCGTCGAGATAACAAATGTACTGACATGGTTTTGAAATATTTAAATGTACTTAACAGAGTTAGGTAGATAAAAAAAGTCTTTCGTCGTTACTATGTTGTTTCGAACAACAACCGTCGAGGAACTTTTCAGTTTTAGTAAATCATTGCAATATGCTAAGAATGCTAAGAGAGAGAAGTGACTAAAATATGTTTCTGTCCTTGTCATTTCGGGCGTGACGCCATTGATATGTCAATTGTTTATTATTTATAATAATATTGTGAGCGTAAAAAGTTCAGTACATAGTTTTAGAAAGAGAACACGATGTTTCTGTCCTTGTCATTTCGGGCGTGACGTCACTGATATGTCATTTGTATAAATAGTTGTTGACTTATTGAAAGTTGTCGAATTTCTCCGTGTGACGTGCGACACAATGTAACTATTCGAAACTGAATTTTGTTCAAAATAATATTTGTTACTATGGTTTTGTTATAAAGTTTTCGCGTAAAATGTTTGGATACAGGCATTGAAAATTGGTATATTTCAATAACTATGGTAAGAAACACCTATGTAGACATTTATAATATTAATATTAACAATTCAATGTACTCGTAGTCTTAAAGCCGCATTTACTTTGTAAGTTAAGTAGAATATGTCCGAGTGATGAGAGAACTGTGTAATATTCTCACAACTTGTAATGTTATTAAAGATATTGTTTAGTACTTAATGAAATATAAATTGTATTAGTAGTGGTAGTGTAAAGCCTTTGGGTGTGGGATCATACACGCCCATTAACTCGGCCCTGGGGGGAGTAGAGTCACCTTCTCTACTCTTCACTTGGGCAATTCCTGTCTGGCGCGTCCACGTCGCGGGGGTGGGCATCTTACACTTCAGTAGGCCGGAGTGTGTAGATGGCGAAGTTCAGCAGGGACCCAGTCCTGCGGGGTATAACGCGGATCCCGTGCCCAGGGGTCACCCTGGGCACGGGGTGAAGATCTCGACGATGGTAAGAGCGGATCTGCGTCAAGAACGCTAAAAGACTACAGAGTATGACTTCAGACTTTATCGACTTTCAAAAAGCCTTTGACACTGTTACATTGCGTAAATTATGCGACGTATTCATACAAACGGGAGTACCTAACCACCTAGTCTCTGTCATGCACACTCTTTATGTGGGCGACACGCTGACTGTTTGTATAGAAGAAATCTATTCGACTAGCTTTCAGACACATGCTAGTGTTCCACACGGATGTATACTGTCACCACTTCTGTGTAATACGAAGACGGACTGTATATTGTATTTGAAAGCTGACAGGTATTATATTTCAATGTACACAGATGGTACGACTCTTCCACCTTAAATTAAGGATATTGTTACATATATGTTATACACATATGTTTCTCTTCTCAAAGCAGGCTGCTACAAGAAAGTCCAATAGATCTCTGCGATTGAAATCAGAAGAAATTTTTGCACTAAAGGCGATGCATGACGATTCGGACCAATGTACTGGTTTTGGAATAACTAAACTTCAAGTATAGGTATTTAACGGTACAAATATAATCATTAAACATTTTGACCATATTACTAAAAGAACAGTCCATGAAACGACTTGTTGTCCAAGGGCAAGTAGAAGGAAAGAAGTATGTGTGACTGAGGAGGAGGTTGCTGCTCTACGGTCGTTCTACACAAGATATCCTTTTGAATAATATATGTCTATATGTGTCTATACCTACATGTAATAAATCTTGAAAAAGTAAGGGTATTTTGTATTGAAAAATACAATGAAACGTAATCGATTCTATACATTAAACTGGCTCATAAAATTGATTGTGAACTAATATTATATAATCATAAATAAATAAAGGTCGTGCATATTTCCATTAGATATACAACAGACTGTCCAAGCCATGAACAGTTCGTGTCATCCAGATTTCAGGTACCTACATGTTGTCCTCTGTCTATATCACATAACCACCAATGTTCTAATTGTACGCGTCGATATTTGACGCATTAATTATATTCAATTTGATCATTTCATTACGTAATGTATTGTCTACTAAAGTTTTATTTAAAGCAAAAAAAGAAAAGATTTTCATTCCTAAAGTCAGATTGAAGGAAATATTATTCAGATATTCAAAATGTTTGTCATCGAATAAGCATGAAGCTTATTTTCGTTTGCATTAGATATTGTCAAACACGATAATACTGTCTCCATTGATGCAATAAAAACGTTGTTTAATAATGTTATCGTCTTATTCAGGAACTCTATGTAGAGATGTAATATAATCATTTCTCCACTTATATCCTTATTTTGAAGTAGTCGGTAGCTCCAGCTACTTACTGCTATTTCCTAGATATTGTGTGATAACAACGTGAGTGTTATATCGAAGACAACCGTTAAGTAACTTCTACATGCATTCATGGTACCTAAACATTTCGGTTCCCAGAAGTATGTGGTGGGAATTGGAATTAAACCATCGCCGTCATTTTACTGATTAAAACTAAGTCTGTAACTTTCCACTCTTTCAAAGTTATTCAACAATGTCCCATCCACCGTGCTTGTTCTGATTGTACGCGTCGATATTTGACGCATTAATTATATTCAATTTGATCATTTTATTTCGTAATGTATTGTCTACTAGCTCTCTCTTCTTAAAGGAAGAAGTTACAGTTATTCGTTCGAAAAGGTCTGATACTAAAAAACATTTGTCAAATTATCAAAAGTTTCCTTCATATTTTATGCTCAAATTATCGCATAAATATTCTGTTGGGGGATAACCGTTACTTCATTGTTTTAACTCGTTGAGTTTTACCAGCTCGTAGTGAGAAGAAACATAACATTTAGGAGCAAGACAGTAACTAGACTAACTATACAGACTAAGAAGAACAAATGTCAAGAAACGATTGTCTGTGAAATGTATTTCTTCAATGTTCGGGAGATAATATATGTAATTGTCGTTCTTTAGATCATTCAAATAATGTGCACTGTGGGGATATTGAAATGATGTGGAAATTGATAATTTCCCCACGTACGGTACTATTTCAAGTTCTACGTGGCTTTTCCTTATTTCGTTTCTAACGTCGTATTGTGCGATTTTGTAAAATACTCCTTGTCTCATGAGGCAAGGCGCTTTTCATCACTCAGGCATCCGCTGAGACTTACTCAGTATTTCCAAGTAGCTTGTAGAGTCTTGTACAGTACAAGCAATGAACTTGTTTGTTCTAATTGTGTGCGTCGATGTTTATTTGTCGTATGAATTATCTCGTCTTCGAAGCTAAATTCAAATTCTCTGAATGTTATTCTATGAATTCTATTAATATTTTCTCCATGTGGAGATTATTGACACAGAACAGGACTGTTTCTCTCTCGACTGTCGATATTACTTTACTAAAATCTAGAAAACAAACACAACTGACCCTGTTTTCTTTTAAGGCTTTTGGTAATATTCGAGTTTCAGAAATCTTGATTAAGTTAGTGCAGTGCACGGGGCGTGTGCTAGTTCTAGCTGTGTGCGTCGATATTTAGTGCAATCATTGTTATTAGAGCTAGTCACGCAATACTTATAGTTAGCATACCAATTCGTGGGTTAAAAACTAGAGTAGCGTAAGCGTAAAATGACAATTTCTCACGAGAGCCGAAAAACAGCTCAAATTTACCTACCGTCGCCTTGTAGGTCTTTCATTGCAAAATCTATAGTATCTGAGTGTATATCTGTTTTTTACCTAAAATAAAGCTTAATTTATTGGCTACAGAATACTGTAAATTTATGGCCAGTAAAAAAAACGGTTTCGTTTAAAATAATATATATAGGTATTTTTTTCTAAAACTGGTTCTTCATATATTATTTTTGCTGTTACATAAATTTAATAATGTATAGAATACAACGGAACTTCCCTTAAAATTACTTTAAAAAAATAATAAAAACGTTTACTCAAAAATAACTCCTCATGGTCGACCTGCAAATTGCTGTATAAACCACGATTCGTTGAAGTAAAAATTCCAGATCGACACATCTCTTGCAAATAGTTGTACTTCTCTGCTGACACGTGGCTTTTATGAGGTTCCATTTCTAAATATTGAATCAATTTCAATCGTTTCTTAGTAGTTTTTTAATCGATGGTTCCAGGCCTCTACAAAATTTGTGGTCCTGTGTTTTTCCTTGTAACAACACCACTTTGTGATCACATCCGCACGCTCAAGCCATTGTTCAACAAAATAAGTAAAGAAGTTCAATGAGAACTTCGTTACTATTTCGTCTGAAATACTGAAAAGAAAATAATCGATCGAATGATTGGGCAAAATCAAAAATATAAGGAATAGACAAACTTTAATAAAGCTTTAATTAATGAATCTGCTAGTTCTAGCTGTGTGCGTCGATGTTTATTTGTCGTATGAATTATCTCGTCTTCGAAGCTAAATTCAAATCCTCTGATTTTTATTCTATGCAAAGAGCTCATGTGGTATAGTAGGTACTTTGTATTTATCATTCTTTGTATGTCATCGTGATCAACTTTACATATTCAATTCTGTGAATATTAATATATTTCTCCTTACAGGAGGTAGGAGTTAGAACGTCAATAAAGTGGTCGTTCTACGTGGATAATACATGTTCCACTGATTTGTTCAATGTTCCATGTCACAGAAGGTGCCACATGAGGTTTCCTCAATCATCATGATTGAAATATTGTAAAAGAGTTGTACGAAGACAACTATCAAGAAACGTCACGTCTAGTCGAGATTTAATGTTCTCGTAGGTTTCTTTTAATGCTTCTGTAGTTATGGCTGCATAATGTTTCCATGGTTGCCATGGTTTTTTCTTTGTAAATTACCGTTTGTATATGTCGTTGTAAGTGGATAGTTCGCATTAAAACGTTGACTGTTTCAACAATGAGACAGCTACTTCCAAATATTTCCTACATATTTCATGGTCAAATTATTGTATAAAAATTCTGTTGAGGGATAACCGTTACTTCATTGTTTTAACTCGTTGAGTTTTACCAGCTCGTAGTGAGAAGAAACATAACATTTAGGAGCAAGACAGTAACTAGACTAAATATACAGACTAAGAAGAACAAATGTCAAGAAACGATTGTCTGTGAAATTTATTTCTGCAATGTTCGGTAGGTAGTATAGATAATTATCGTTTTTAGATCATATAATTAATGTTCTCTGTGGGGTGTAAGAGTGAGATCTGTAGATTGTGCGCCGTCACTAAACCTGCTATTGATAAACTCTGTAAAGAGTCTGGGCTAATCATAGAAGCGCCCAAGTCCTGTTAAAGAGGGTTTGCCAGACTTCGTGGCAAGGTAAATAATGAGACTGTAGATGGTTAAGGTCTGTTTATTACTTTAATTGCTGGTGCTTATATACTAAGAAGATGCGTGAGATTTTCAGATTTAGCTATCCTAACAAACGTGCAACAATTAACATGTATGTCTTATCTCTATCGTATCTAAGTAATGTAGCGACGTGATAGTGCCGCTACATATACTCCCCCCTTTTAAAAATAATTAACATATAAATTGAAAAAAATTAGTATGTACCTAATTATATAATAACTTAACCTTGCTGATAAATTACATCCTATGCGTAATGTAATGTCATTGTTGCTAATTCGAAGGAAATAAAAACTGCTGCCTTTGTTGTGACGGCGGCGGCAGTCGATGAACTATCCACTGCATTTGTGCTGATTGTTTCTTGCTATTGTTTTCACTCTTCTGTCTAAGGTCTTCAGTATTCCGTAGAGAAGAAGGATGCCAATTGTGATGAGGATTTGTCCAATTGCAATGTTTCTCGTCCACCGTAGCTCTTCCAGGACAAGACTTTTGAGATGGTCGGCTTCATTTTGATTAAGGCAACTGTCGGAGTTATATACGATTTGATCTTTGGAGCTTTGGTTGCCCATTGTTCTCTCGTAGATACTGACGGTATATGATGGTATTTTCAAAATACGGTGAGTATTTAAATGGACTGATTACTTGTGTCAGCAAGTGACGAATCGTACTGTCGGCTTAACCGCCCGTCCTGACTTCGTGATGTACGTGTTCCGCCCGTTGTGATTATTTTCTGAATTTGGCACGTTCGTTCCACTATTGAAGACAAATGCAGGTTTTAATCGGTCTATAGATATTGCTTTTTCATTGTCCCCAATTTTAATGATAAACGTCTTATCTATCCTCTTTGTCACTAGAAATGGTCCTTCGTATGGTGGTGTTAAACTTTTCCTTATTCTGTCACAGCGCACGAATACATGTGAGCATTTGTTGAGCTCGGGGTGAATGAAAACTGTTTGTTTAATTTTCTTGCGTTTTGATGTTGATGTCATACGAGAAATGTCCTTTTGTATATTTGTGACAAATTCTTCGTATGTCGAAGGCTGTGACGATTCAAAAAATTCTCCGGGAAGCCTTATAGGTGCGCCATATATCATCTCTGCTGCACTATATCCTGTGTCCTCGCGTACACAACTTCGTAATCCAAGTAGAACTGAAGCAATTTCGTTCATCCAATTAGCATTAGATTCTCTTGATATTAGCGCCGCTTTTAAAGTTCTATGAAATCTCTCTATCATTCCATTTGATTGTGGGTGATAAGGCGTTGTTCTAATTTTGTGTACTCCTAAAAATTGTGAAAGTGATTCAAATATTCTTGATTCAAATTGTCGACCTTGATCCGTAGTAATGCGTAATGGGCATCCGAATCTTGCTATCCATCCCTCATACAGTATGCGCGCTACTGTTTCGGCTGTGATATCTTTAACGGGAAATACTTCCGGCCAAGAAGTACAACGATCTATCATTGTAATTAAATATCGCTTTCCTTGAGAAACAGGTAACGGTCCAACAATATCGATGTGTAGATGTTCAAAACGTTGAGATGGCATAAAGTTCCCGACAGGTGATATAGTGTGGCGTTGCACTTTTGATTTTTGACAAGCTAGGCACGATTTACACCATTCATTTATATCTTTATTCATACTTGTCCATAAATATCTTTGAGTTATCATTTTCCTAGTAGCTCTCTTCCCAGGATGACTCAGTCCATGCATGACATTAAAAATTTGTCTCCGAAATTTTTCTGGTAAATAGGGGCGATTTTTTCCTGTAGATATGTCACAGGCGATGACTTCAGTAGAACCCGGAACCTTGATATTTGAAAATTTTAAATTCTTGTTATTACGAAGTCGTAATAATTCTTGGTCATCATGCTGACATCTTGCTAAATCAGCATAATTAATCGGTGATGGCACATCAATTTGTTCTATCCGTGACAATGCGTCTGCTACAATATTGTCACGTCCTTCTATATGTTGAATGTTGGTACAATATTGTGAAATAAAATCCAGTTGTCGTATTCGCCGTGGCGTATCATTAGATGACGGTTTTTGGGAAAATGCGTAAGTCAAAGGTCGATGATCTGTAAAGATAGTAAATTCTCTTCCTTCGACTAACCTTTGAAAATGTTTGACTGCCATATATATTCCGAGCAACTCTCTGTCGAATGTCGAGTATTTTTGTTGAGTATCACTTAATTTCTTTGAAAAGAATCCTAATGGTTCCCAATTACGTCCTGACTTCTGCTGCAGAACTGCGCCAACACAGGTCGAACTGGCGTCCGTCATAAGTGCCAAAGGGGCGGTGCGAGAGGGGTGAACTGTTAATACTGCGTTCATTATATTTTCCTTGCATTTATCAAAAGCTTTTTCGGCCTCTGTTGTCCAAGAAATTGGAGAATTATCATTCTTTTTAGAGTCGTGCAGGTAGTTGTTTAAGATAGTTTGATATTCAGCGGCATGAGGGAGATTGTTTCTGTAAAAGTTGATCATTCCTAAAAATCTTCTTAGCTCCTTGATTGTCGTAGGTTTAGGAAATTCCATAATTGCTTTGTACTTTTCCTCCGTTGGTCGTATTCCTCGACGTGTTGTATGATAACCCAGAAAATCTATTTCACTCTTAAGAAAGTCACATTTTTCGAGATTAATTGTTAATCCATTTTCATGTAAACGTTTGAAAACCGTATCCAAATGTTGATAATGTAGAGCCTCGTTTTCAGATGCTATAAGACAATCGTCGACGAATATGAATACGAAATCCAAATCCCTGAATAGCGAGTCCATGAATCGTTGGAATGTTTGCGCCGCATTACGTAAACCGAAAGGCATTTTTGGAAATTCGAAAAGTCCAAAAGGAGTGATAATAGCAGTTTTTTCCACATTTTCTACAGGAATGCAGCAGGAAAGGCGTACCCTTTCGAATATCAATTTTGGAAAAGATTTGCTTCCCTTCTAGTATGTAAGTGAAATCAGTTAGTCGTGGAAGTGGATATTTGTCCGGTACAGTCACGCTATTGAGCATTCTATAATCTCCACATGGTCTCCATTCACCGTTCTTTTTCTTAACCATGTGCAAAGGACTAGCCCATGGGCTGTCCGAAGGGCGACAAATGCCAAGCTCCATCATAGTCTGAAATTCTTTCTTTGCTATATGATATTTATCAGGAGGTAATGGTCTTGCACGTGCTGATACCGGTGGTCCTTTAGTGATAATATGATGCTTAATCTTGTGTTTTGGAGTAGTGTGGAGGGAGGCTGGTTTCGTAATATCCTCGTATTCATTTAATAGTTGAGTAATGCGTGGATTCGTCTCAATGTTAATAGTGCGGATTGTTTGCTGCGTCGATTTGATCAGGGTTGCGGGCGTTGTCAGCTCAGTTACCCTATCTATGAGTTTTCGACCAGCTATATCGACTAATAGCTTATAATGCTCTAAAAAATCTGCTCCAATAATCGGTTGTGTTACATCGGCGATGACAAAGTTCCATACAAAGTTTCTTCGTAGCCCGAAGTTTAAAGAGAGTGTTTTTTCACCATATGTCTTAATTTTTGTACCATTGGCGGCATAAAGTATACATTGTTCATCTTGTATTAGTGAATGTCTCTGTGGCTTGCTAATAACTGAAATATTTGCTCCCGTGTCAATCAAAAATCTCATACCACTTTTTCGGTCGGTAATAGTGAGGCGGTTGGACGGGTGAATAGCACAGAGTTCCGCCGTTGTCCGTGCTTCAATTAGTTTCCCTGTTTCCTTGAGTTGAGATCCTGTTTCCAATCACAAGGTTGAACACACTTTTGTGCATATTTTTTAAATCTTCCATGGTAAAAACAAAAGTGCCTTCTTTCTCTTGAACTTGACTGTGGTAGGAAATGCCGACGATTGGAATAACTTTGAGTGCTGCGTCGATAGTTTTTTTGACCTTGCTGAATTGCATTTAGTTCCAATTGCATTTCTGCTAACTGTGCTAGTATGCATGACATTGTATCGTCGCCAGATTTGTTTCCGTTTACAGCTGACACCTCTGTACGTGTTGAATTTATTAATATCTTGTCCGCGATCTGGCTCATCTTGTTCACATCTATGTCTTCTGTGACTGCTAGAACCGAAGTCACTGATGGTGGCAGAAGCCTCAACCATAGAAGTTTGATGGTTTCGTCGCTGATATTTCCGTTACTCAGGGTCCGCATCTTGCGCAGAAGATGTGATGGTTTCTGGTCGCCGAGATCCATTTCAGACAATAATTTTTGGAGCTGACGTTGGTCTGATTCCTCATAGCAACTGATTAGGCGTTCTTTGATAGCCTTGTACTTTTCTATTGGCGGTGGGCAAGTAATGAGGTCACTAACCTGTATTATTTCTTCTTTTGGCAGTTTTGCAATGACCGTATAGTACTTGTAATCGTCTCCTTGCTTCTGTGGTGCTACTATGGCTTCTAGTTGCTTAAACCATAATCTGGGTTGGTCCCTCCAAAATTCCGGAATACGGGATAAAATGGCGGTTCCGGCTGATATCTCCAAGGCTTCTTGTTGGCTGCTGCTTGATTTGCAGGGTGAATGAGTCATGTTGATTGTTCTTCGTCGGGTCACCAATTTGCCAGACTTCGTGGCAAGGTAAATAATGAGACTGTAGATGGTTAAGGTCTGTTTATTACTTTAATTGCTGGTGCTTATATACTAAGAAGATGCGTGAGATTTTCAGATTTAGCTATCCTAACAAACGTGCAACAATTAACATGTATGTCTTATCTCTATCGTATCTAAGTAATGTAGCGACGTGATAGTGCCGCTACAGAGGGGTTTGATTTTCTATAAATTTGTTAAATATTTCTCGTCGCAAGGGATTTGAACAAATAGGTACAGTTAAGAAACACTTTGTTTATACAACAGACTGTCCAAGCAATGAACAGTTCGTGTCATCCAGACTTCAAATACCTACATGTTGTCCTCTGTCAGTGTCACATAACCATCAATGTCGTCGATGTTTATTTATTGTATGAATTATCTCGTCTTCGAAGCTAAATTCAAACCCTCTGATTTTTATTCTATGCAAAGGGCTCATGTCATATAGTACTTTGTATTTATCATTCTTAATATGTCATCTTGACATATTAATATTACAAACTACACGTTCAATTCTGTGAATTCTAATATTAAAAATTTCACCATACAGGAGGAGGTCATGGACAATCAACACAACTGTTTCCCTACTTAGAACGTCAATAAAGTGGTCGTTCTACGTGGATAATACATGTTCCACTGATTTTATCAATGTTCCATGTCGCAGAAGGTGCCACAGGTGGTTTTTTCATTAGTGAAATAGGTATTGTTAGAGTTGTATTGAATGCAACTATCAAGAAACATTACACTTGTCGAGTTGTAATATATTCTTGTGATTTTTTAGTGATCATATTGTAGTTAGAGCTGCGTAATGTTTCCATGTATATTTTGATCTAATTTCATGACAGAAACATGGAGAAGGTTTTTTTAAAGACTATCGAAACTCGGTATCTTAATACTTATTTCTCCAGGGCGATTTTAGAGACGCCATTATATTGTCCATGTCTCGAGAGACATTCTCACCTAGTCAGTATTCCATTTAGACTTAAAACACTTATTTGTCCTCTCTCTGTGTCAGTGAAATGTTTTAAAGAAGTTAATGCTGGTTCTAATTGTGTGCGTCGATATTTGTCACTTGAAATTATATTAAAAATATCAAACTCTTCCGATGTGTCTGAAGCGAAGTCCACTGTCACGTGTGTTGACAGATAATCTGCAAAGCAAACATTTCCCCGCTTATTACGATTGTTGTGGTATAGCAATATATTGTACTAAATATTGACAATTCACTAAATCTTATGAATATCACATAATGTGACCAATGAGGTTTACTCAATCTGTATTTCCAAGTATGTAGTTTGTTAGATACCAATACCTTTTTTATGATTGTAAACATTTCTGTAGAAGACAATCGTCAAGAAACTCTTTAAGTAACGTTCGAAATGTGAAGCAGTGTTCAATTCTCTTGGTTATATTGCTACGATTCCGTGTTTACAATTTTTTTTTATCAAATACGACGGCAAACGAGTAGACACATTTTGGACACTTGTATTTCCAAAGTAGTCACAACGTTGCCGTTGCCGGCCTTTTATGGCTTATTAGGGATTTTAGGTCAGGAGATTTGAGGATGGGGGTTCCGGAGGATAATTCCTCCAGTAACATCACTGGCGTGATGTAAGTATCTGTGAGGCCTTACTTCGGTCGATTCCACTAATTAGTACCAAATTATGGCTCTCCCACACGTAGTAGCTTGCTTCTAGCAAGCAGTGTCCTTCATATTTCAAGTAATGCATAAGCCTTCTACTGTCTAGAACTGTGTCATGTAACCATCAATGTTCTAATTGTACGCGTCGATATTTGACGCATTAATTATATTCAATTTGATCATTTCATTACGTAATGTATTGTCTAGGTAACGTTTAGTAGGATTATTATGTCAGTTTTATTCCAAACTGAGTTAAGACTTTCTTCCTGCGAACATCGCAGCACGATATGAATCAACTATTTCCCCACTTAGTGGTACATACATTTAGGTGATAGTTCTGTGTAGAATGTACAATTATACTTTAAATATTTTCTGCACATTTCGTTACTCAATTGTTATAAAACAGTTCTGTGAAGGACAACCGTCAAGAAACTCGTTGAGGTACTGTACTCAAGATTAAATTGTTTTCTTGTTTGGTCACTATTGGTATTCACTAGTCATTTCTAAGTACTTAATGATTCCTGACTTGTCACATATTCCATGTCTCCAGTCAGTATTGTCTAGTAATTGTCGATATTTGATCTATGAATACAATCAGGATAAAGGAGGTCCTATACGCATGGTCATTATCTTCATATTCTTAAATGTATTTTAGACTTATCAGTCCTAATTGATAATGTTTTCTAAGTATTTATACATGTTATTATATAAATATGAATCTGTATAAAGTTGTATCATAGAATCAGCGCGGGATGTCGGATTGACTCCAGTCTGAAAAGTGCTCGTACTATGTGGAGTATACAAGTTATATTCTTCTATGTTTGGATTCATTCATATTGAGACTTTGTATACAAATATTGTTCTAGTTGTATCGAACGACAACCGTCAAGAAACTTCTTTGTTTTGTTAAATCATTACAGGAAACTTAGAAAGAGAACACTATAGTAAAATATATTTCTGTCCTTGTTATTTCGGGCGTGACGTCATTGATATGTCAATTGTTTTTACTCATACTGTGAATGCAGAAAGTTCAGTAAATGGTTTAAAAAAGAGAAAACAATGTTTCTGTCCTTGTCATTTTGAGAGTGACGTCACTGATAATTATGTCATTTGTTAAATTTTTGTTTACCTAAATTGAAAGTTGTCGAATGTCTCCGTGTGACGCGCGACACAATAAAATTATTCGAAACTGAATTTTCTCCAAAATAATATTTGTTATAAAAATGTTGTGTAAGTTGTATGACATAAACATTGAAAATAAGTGGTGAAATTGGTAGTTTTCAATATAACTATCGTAAGAAACAACTATGAATATATTAATGTTTATGTTAAGAATTAATATGTTAAGTAGAATATGTCCGACTGAGGAGAGAACTTTGTAATTTAAAACAATTTGTAATGTTATTAAAGATGTTGTTTAGTATTTAATTAAATATAAATTGTAGTAGTAGTGGTAGTGTAAAGCCTTTGGGTCTGGGATCATACACGCCCATTAACTCGGCCCTGGGGGGAGTAGAGTCACCTTCTCTACTCTTCACTTGGGCAATTCCTGTCTGGCGCGTCCACGTCGCGGGGGTAGGCATCTTACACTTCAGTAGGCCGGAGTGTGTAGATGGCGAAGTTCAGCAGGGACCCAGTCCTGCGGGGTATAACGCGGAACCCGTGCCCAGGGTTACGGGTGAAGACTTCAATGGAAGAGCGGAGATATTTCAAAAGGGTTACAGAGCACGATTTCAGTTTTTATCGACTTCCATGAAGCGTTTGCCAATGTTAAACACGATTAATTATGCGACAAACTAATACAATCCTAGTCTGTCTCATACTGCGACTGTTTGTATAGACGACGTCTACTCGACTTGTATTCGGATATACACTGGTGTTCCACAGGGATGTATACTGTCTCCACTCTTGTTTATACAAACGGAATAAATATTTCCTTTGGAAGGTGATAGGCATTCCAACTCAACGTATGCTGATGCCATTACTCTTCGGACTTGATGTCGTTATCATTAGTTGCTATTTATTCACTGCTGATTATATTTTCTCCTCCCAGAGCAGATTGTTAGAGGCGACTTGCGACCAGAAACTCTTTGCGACTTTAATTCAGAAGAAATCTTTGCACTCCAAATGTGGTGTATGTGATTTCTCCTGCGAATTACTTGGATGACGATTCGGATCAATATGCTACTCTTGGAGGAACTCCAGTTCTAGATAAGATTTTAATATGTTTCAAATTAAAATCAATAAACAGGTCAGCCTTATTGTTCTAAATTAATACTCCATGGAACGACTTGTTGTAAAAAAATGCAAGACAAACGTCCATAGTCCAAAGCTCCCGCATCGCGAGGGCTACAATATCCAGGGAAAATGCATCATTGTCAACCACGAGCATTCTGTCAAGAATGTACGACTGAGGAGGAGGATGCTGCTCTACGGTCGTTCTACACAAGATATCCTTTTGAGTAATTAATGTTTATATGTATTTTGTATTTAGAAACACAATGAAACGTAATGGATTCTATACATTAAATTGGCTCATAAACTTTATTGTGAACTAATATAATATAATCAAAAATAAGTAAAGGTCGTGCGTATTTCCATTAGATATACAACAGACTGTCCAAGCAATGAACAGTTCGTGTCATCCAGACTTCAAATACCTACATGTTGTCCTCTGTCTGTGTCACATAACCTCCAATGTTCTAATTGTACGCGTCGATATTTGACGCATTAATTATATTCAATTTGATCATTTCATTACGTAATGTATTGTCTATTAACTCCTTTTAAAAGAGAAAGAAAATTAGGTAAAATAATCGTTCACGCATAAAAAAAAGTCTCATCAAATAAGCAGGAATTTTCGATTGTATTTCACAGTTTCAAATACGATAATACTTAACGTTCCATTTTTATAAAAACAGTGCTCAATATGTATACTGCTATCGTCTTCTTCAGGAACCCCATGAAGAGGGAGAGAAAACATAAATTTCCCCACTTACAAAAAATTCAAATGCTTTGTGCCTATTTCATATTTAATTGTGGGTTCTAACATCCATGCCTCATAATAAGACACCCCCATTCAGGCGTCCAATGTAACGTGATCAGTATTTCCAAATAGCTTGTAGCTAGATGTGCAGCTGCTTACAGATATTTCCTACTCCTTTCAAAGTTTTTATCTAAAAGTTCTATTGAAGGACAACCGCCAAGAAATTATGTTGTCCTTAATGTTTTGATGAAGGTGACACCATTGACGGAAAATATATAAAATATTGAAAGTTCCAATGTATCATATCTCACGAGGCGCTTTACCTTGATTGACTATACTATCAAGAAACATCACGCCTAGTTGAGCTCTCACGCTTGTTCTAATTGTGTGCGTCGATATTTGTCGCGTGTCTGTTTCATGGCTTAAGGATCCAAAGTGCAGGTAAATGTTTACGCAGTATCTTGTCATCTGACAATCAGCTTCTTGCAAATGTTTCTAAGAATCAACATTATATAAAAACCTGTATAAAAACAAATGTGATGTTGCGTTTTGTGCAACGTCTACTAAGTCATTCTGGTCAGCATGTACTTTATGTAGACATGCATCTGCTCTTTACGAGCTCGACCCCCGTGGTATATCCATGTTACACTTTATCAAACGTCGATACTTAAATAAATGAATACCTAGTAAGTATACATTTCATAAGAAATTTGAAATTTGTGGAGACATGTGACTTACCTAGTCAGTATCTCCAAGTAGTCGGTAGCTCCAGCTACTTACTGCTCTTTCCAACATGTTGTGAGATTACAACTCGAGTGTTTTATCGAAAACTACCGTCAACAAATTTCTACATGCATACGTAGTAACTAAACAATGTGGCTCCCAAAAATATGCAGTGGGAATTTGAATTAAACCCTACGTTTCATTTTTCTGATTGCAACTAACTCTGTAACTTTCCACTCATTCAAAGTTATTCAACAATGTGCCGTCCACCATGCTTGTTGTAGCTGTGCGCGTCGATATTTTTGATTTAAACATTACTATGACAAAACACAATCAATCCTTAATGTGCTCTCCGAGACACGATCAATTGAGTGAACTTAACCTGAACACTACAGTCAGAATAACATACTGTTTCCATGATTACCATGGTGTTACCTGTGAACGTCTCCACATGATGTGAAACAATTATATCCCTACTCACTGCGATTATCATTGTAAGTGGATTGATTGAACGTGTCAATGAATTTTTTGAATTTCCTTTAAACATTTTCTACTTATTTCATGATTGAAATATAGAAAGGATTCTCAATCAAGAAGAGAGACTATCAAGAAACTCGTTATTCCAGTAATTTCAATTGTTACTTCTCTAGGACGATTTGAGCGATTTGATTCATGTTAAGTACCACTTGGTATATCGTATTCCCACCACAAGCACTCGTTTAAGAGTTCCGTCAAAGACAATCGTCAAGAAACTCCAACGTACATTCTCACAACATACAAGAGTACAAATTTATTCAGTTGGGTTCAATTACAAAATGCAGTACTTTAAAATTAACAACAGTTCCTTTTGGATATCATTAAATACATTCCACCGCCCTGGTTGTGGCTTAAGTGAGAGAGAAGTGTGGAGACGTGTGTAAAGTGTCTTATAACCATCAAATGAGCTTCACGCTTGTTCTAATTGTGTGCGTCGATATTTGTCGCTTGTCTTTGTCATGGCGTAAGGGTTCGCTTCATCGCTGAAATTGCGACAATCATGTTAACGTCTTTGTTCTAGGATTAGTAATAGTAATCTAGTATTAACAAAAAGCTTTTAATATGATACACAGTAACTAACTTTTTGTCCAATTTAACTCTCTGTTGGTACTTTGTACTTTGTCCTCTGTCTGTGTCACATAACCACCAATGTTCTAATTGTACGCGTCGATATTTGACGCATTAATTATATTCAATTTGATCATTTCATTACGTAATGTATTGTCTACTATCGCTTTCTTAAAGGAAGAGATAAAATAAATTAATTTCCGAAAATTAAACAAACGTTTCTTCGGTTTTCAAAAATTTTGCGATTTAATTCGCAATTGTCAAATAATTGTTTTATGTAATCCTGTGATAGCTTCATTGAAAACCCTCATAAGAAGATGTACCACAACAATATCCCCACACAGAACTATTCGCAATTCCACGTGACTTTTCTATTGTTCAA
Organism: Spodoptera exigua; assembly: GCA_902829305.4. Lineage (NCBI taxonomy): Eukaryota > Metazoa > Arthropoda > Insecta > Lepidoptera > Noctuidae > Spodoptera > Spodoptera exigua. The sequence continues at coordinate 6,404,013 of LR824629.2, read as the reverse complement.
TTTCTAAATATGTGTTTCAATATTGAAAACTTCTGCAGTACATTTCCTCAGTTGTTTAGGCGTGAAGAAAAGAATCGAATTTCTAATATTAATTTGGATTGAGGTTGGTACAATTTTCTGTGGAAGACAATCGTCAAGAAACTGTTTAAGTAACGTTTGAGATGTCGAGCAGTGTTCAATTTTCTTGGTCACATTTTTTCTTTGATCACTGCCACAGTTCAGTACTTGCAAGTAGCTTGCTTCTAGCATGTGTTCTACACATTTCATTATCTAAGTAAGAGTTCTATTGTCTAGAACTAAGTTTTCATGTTCTCACATTGTAGTGAATAACCTTCTACTGATACATCTTAACCATTTTTACAATTTGTGACTTTATTGTATGAAATATGATTATTTCTGTGTGATATGGTTATTTGTATGTCCCACATTCCATGTCTCCAATCAGTATTACCAAGTAACTTGTGTAGTGCGAAATGTTCGTTAATGTTGTACCGAATACAGCTATCAAGAAACTCCACAAATCAATATGTACACAAAATATCATTTCAAGGTACACTGGGTTCAATATTTAATGAGTGTATTAATACATTGACAGCATCAACTGTAAATCTATGAATTTGCTAAACAATGTTCCATATTTCAGAAGGCGGCACTACATGCAGGCGCCCGATGAGACGCTGTGCGCGTTCGATATTTGCTACAACAATATTACTGACTGCAACTATGTCAAATGTTCTTCGAATGTTGAATGTTAGGTTGTATCGAGGACAACTGTCAAGAAACTCTTTGCATAGTGTAACAGACAGTGTAACAGACTGACCAAAGAATGAATAGTTCGGCTCAATCAGACTTTATAAACTATGTCCTCTGTCTGTGCCTTGTGTCTTATAACCATCAAATGAGCTTCACGCTTGTTCTAATTGTGTGCGTCGATATTTGTCGCTTGAAATTATATTTAAAATATCAAACTCTTAAACTAAAGCGAAGTCCACTGTCACGTGTGTTGACAGATAATATAGTTTTACAATATGATTTGTCTATGTAAACTATATAGAACAACAATGTTCCCACTTACAACTATTTCTCGTTTTCACGTGGTAATTTCATATTTTCGACAGTTTCCCCAATTACGACGTCATTAAAGTTGTCTACCTACGTGGATATTTAGACACTGCTTAAATATATTTCTTTCGTATATATTTACATTATAAGAAATTTTCATTTAATTTGAAGAACAACCGTCAAGAAACTCTTTGAGTAGTCTATGAAGTTGCAATGTTCATTCTTTCACTGACGATTTTCATGTTGTAAGTATGCGCTTTGTATTTCATGTTCAGCTGCTGACATAAGAGTTCCATCGAAGACAAAGTAATGTCAAGCTACACATTGGGTAGTGTACGAAGCTACAACATTAGGTCACTTTGTAAAGTTGAGGTATATTGCTGTCTCATAACTACTTACCGATATTTCCTACGTATTTATTGATTCTAATCCAATTGATATATCGAAGGCCCAAACAGCTTCGGTCCTGGTAACTTGTAATTTCGATTATTTGTTCTGGAACTAGTTGAGAGTATGGCATATTAGAAGTTCGATGGTTTTGTTAAACATTTCTCAAAAGGCGCCTTACCTTGCTACAAGAGTACGTTCTAGCTGTGTGCGTCAATATTTGCTTCAAACATTACTATGATAAAACACAATCAATCCTTAATGTGCTCTCCGAGACACAACCAACTCTTTGCACAGTACAACAGACTGACCAAAGAATGTTCGGCTCAATCAGGCTTCATAAACTATCTCCTCTGTCTGTATCTTGTGTCTTATAACCATCAAATGAGCTTCACGCTTGTTCTAATTGTGGGCGTCGATATTTGTCGCGTGTCTATGTCATGGCGTAAGGGTTCGCTTCATCGCTGAAATTGCGACGATCATGTTAACGTCTTTGTTCTGAGAATATATTTTTGTAATTGTAATCTAGTATTTACGAATATCTTTAAATCTGGTAAAAAGTAACTAACTTTTTGTCCAATTTAACTATCGTTTGGTAGTTGACCTCTGTCTGTGTCACATAACCACCAATGTTCTAATTGTACGCGTCGATATTTGACGCATTAATTATATTCAATTTGATCATTTCATTACGTTATGTATTGTCTAGTTATGCTTTCTTAAAAGAAGAGAGAAAATTATTAATATTAATATATAATTATAAAATTATTAATTTAATTTATCAAAAGTATTGAAGGTCTTCCAAGAAACTCACGATCCCAGTAATCTTAATTCTTGTTTCTTGAAGACGATTTGAGCGACGCAATTAAGTTGTCGATGTCTCTGGAAACAGTCACTTGATGTGACTCACCTTGTCAGTATTACCAAGTAACATATACCTACGTACAGCTACTTATAGATATATTGATGTCAATGTTCTATATAAGAACTGACATTTAGAAACTCTCCCTAAAACTTGATAAATTTGTCTGTGGTTTCTGAGTAAACCTTATTTCCGATAGCTGTGATTGCTACACGACAAGTTCTACTGTTTAGTACAACGTATTGTACGAATGTTCTACGAGTAAGTTCAGTGCACGGGGTGTGTGCTAGTTCTAGCTGTGTGCGTCGATATTTAGTGCAATCTTAGTCGATATTTAGTCTATCAAATCTAATTCTAAGTGTTGCAGAGCCATGATTCGGCATGAATGTTATACTTATAGTTAGCATACTAATTATTTTTCCTTTTTGGAAGGAACATTTCAATCTTTCCGTCAAGAAACTCCCCGGCCGGACTATTACAACAAGTTTCTGTTATCCGAACTGTAGAAGTCGAGTTTCCAAGACTATACTATAAACTATATGAGGTCATAAACGTGATTCAGTAATACCGTACGATTATCACTTTTGAGTACATAGGTCTTACATATTTCCATTTACTGACAGAAATGCTGTTAAAGAATCATATCAAAGACAATCGCCAAGAAAATTTTTCTATGTGACATGCAGGATACGAGATTCTGTTGGAAGTAATTCATCTTCAACCTAAATACAAATATTTCTTATTGCATAAAGAAAGCATATCGGTCGTAAAGAAACTATTTAAACTCCATAAATCAACTTTACGGAAGTCATTATATCAGGAACACACTGTACCTACTCAGTGTCGTCGTGTGTTTCAGACACAGCTTGCGTGCAAACATTATGGTTTGTATCGAGACTATAAGATTGGCATATTTCGCATTCCTCATTTCCTAGTCGAGCGAGCGATATGTTTAAACTCTTTAGATGTGATCGGTATAACTCATAACTATCTTTGTATTCTGGATATTTCAAACTAAGGTCAGAATACTGTAACGTTATATTAACTTGACTGTCTGTGTCACATAACCACCTATGTTCTAATTGTACGCGTCGATGTTTATTTGTCGTATGAATTATCTCGTCTTCGAAGCTAAATTCAAATCCTCTGATTTTTATTCTGTGAATTCTAATATAAACAAATTTATCCATATGGAGATTATGTACAAACAACGGGATTGTTCCCTTCTTAGCGCGTGATTTAAGTAATAGTTTTATATGTTCAACTGATTTGTTCAATGTTCCATGTCGCAGAAGGTGCCACATGAGATTTACTCAATCATCATGATTGAAATATTGTAAAAGAGTTGTTCGATACAACTATCAAGAAACTAGGCGTGAGCCTTGTCGAGTATCAACTTATTCTTGTGATTTTTCTAATGATCCTGTAGTTACGGCTACATAATGTTTCCATGGTTACCATTCTGTTCTCTGTGAACGTGTCCACGTGATGTAAAAACAATCATTTCCCTACTTACTTCGACTATTTTGTAAGTGGAAAGTTCGCATTAAAATGTAGAACGTATCAATTATTATTATTTTTTTGACTTCCAAAATGTGGGAGGGGTTCTTTATACAACTATCAAGAAACTCGTTATCCCAGTAATCTTAATTCTTACTTCTTTAGGACGATTTGAGCGATTTGATTTCGTTTTAGGTAAAGTGGCACATTGTATTCTCACTTGAGCCGCGGTACCTATAGTGCTTGCACTCGTAACCCCGGCTGGTGGCTAGTCTGTAGTGACTATATAATGTTTCCATAGTGTGTCCTGTGGATGTCTCCATATGATGCAAAGCATGACAACCGTCAAGAACTTTTTGAGTGATATGAGAGTACTCAAAGTTAAATTGTTTTCTTGTTTGGTGACCCATTTACGAACCATTTGTTAACATTTCAAAAGTTGTCTAATACAACGTACATATTGTTCCAATGTTCTACCAACAAGTTCAGTGTACGGGGTGTGTACTAGTTCTACCTGTGTGCGTCGATATTTAGTGCAATCATTCAATTTAGGCTTTGACGTGGCTTCTATAAATTTCTTTTTCAACTTCAATTATTGTGCAATATTATAAAGTACTCCATGTCCCACGAGACGAGGCGCTTTTCATCACTCAGGCATCCGCTGAGACTTACTCAGTATTTCCAAGTAGCTTGTAGAGTCTTGTACAGCACAAGCAATGAACTTGTTTGTTCTAATTGTGTGCGTCGATATTTGTCGCTTGAAATTATATTTAAAAGATCAAACTCTTCAGATGTGTCTGAAGCGAAGTCCACTGCCACGTGTGTTGAAAAAAATTCTAAAATATTTAAAACGTCTGCAGCACATTTCCTCAGTCAATCGTCCGCTGAGACTTACTCAGTATTTCCAAGTAGTGTGTAGTGTCATGTACAGCTACACACACCAATGTCTTACAATATTAAACGATTCACGTACGTATTTAATAAGAGTTCTTGTGAAGAACAATTGTCAAGAAACTTACATAAATCATATTAATTATGTAAAAATACATCTGCTTTTTACGTGGTCGACCTTCGTGGGATATCCATGTTACGATGTATCTAAAGTCGATATTTTTAAATAGAATAATATTTTTCCTCAACTCGAAGAGGTGACAGATAGGAGACCACTAAGAAAGACAAAAAAGTGGTCGTTCTACTTGAATAATATATGTTCCACTGATTTGACTAAAGCTTTTCAAATCAAAACAGCGTTTTCTTTAGGATTAAATTCTTCTTTTTCTTTATTTTGAATTTTTCTTTAACTCCTTGTTTTTAATGTGCTTTTCATATTCTTCTTTCAACTGTTCTTTTTTTCAGAATCAGCCTGTTCTTATAAACTGCAAGTTTGGCACAAATTAGTTTTTGGCTGGAAGAAGCCAATATAAAATTGCGTAGTAAATATGTAATAGTGCCATCTATCGGATGTTGGAGTAATATTTTCATAGTCTGGGTTATTTTTAATCCACTCTAAGTGTAAACGATGCATTTTGAAGCAATTATTTAGTTGCAATTTTTCCGTCGTATTTAAATTATACGAACATTTTCTAAAGTTGTGTCGAATACAACCGACAAGAAATTGTTTATTAGAGATTTACATACTCTCTTCGTCTTGTTTGAGTTGACTGTCAACTCCGTATAACGCTTTGATTAATTCGTGGGAACTTGTTCCTTCAAAAATGTGTAAAACGAGAGTAGAACGAGCAGGTCTCCTTGCGTCGGCCGTGCCTACAGCGGTAAATGCCTACACTCTAGCGTGGCGCCATCTACACTGCGCCAGTCGGTAGCGTAACGGAACGTTCCTTTTGATTTCTTTTTGTTCAATTCAGATATATTATCTCCTTCAATGATTTTATGTTAAGGTATAATTGGCGATAATTTTGTTAAAAGATTTAGCTTTCTCTCATCATCCATGCCTTTCGGCTGTAGCAAAAATGAGGTTTTTCTAATATTTATCGTTAAGACTTTTTAGAGACGTGTATTTCTTGTAATGGAAATAAAAATCTTCCTCGTTTAAAACATACTTGAGTCATATTTCTAAGATACGCTCTGGGGCTTGAACTATGTATGCGTCGATAACATTGCCACAGTTCAGTATTTCCAATCAGCTTGCTTGTTGCATGTTTCTGCTTCTGAAGTTGTATCGGAGTATAACTATCAAGAAACTAACTTGTCTTTGAAACGCAATGGTTTCATTTTCTTCCTGACAGTTTATTGAAGCAGTGAATATTATCAAAATGAAAGCTATTATTACATATGATATGATAGCAGTACATTGTCTTGGACAAATGTAAGGCCATTGACCTGTGTCGGTTTTTCTTAAGGTTGGTCATGGCCGTTATTTAAGGAGATAGCGTTGAAATCAACATTTTCTGTGTTTACTGGTTGATGTTTCTCCCTCTGAAGTTGTATCGAAGTTTCTCCATCAAGAATTCATTAACGTTATATTAATGTGACTGTTCTAATTGTACGCGTCGATATTTGACGCATTATTTATATTCAATTTGATCATTTCATTACGTAATGTATTGTCTACTATGGCTTTCTAAGAAGTAGGAAGAATACAAAGCATCTGTCAAATATTTTTAAACCCCGAGAAGATATGGAAAACAACATTTTACTTACTTATATGTAACTTTTATTGTTTATTGGAGCAATAACATAATTTAATTGTGTTTTAATAATACATGTCTCATAAGACATCCTCATTCAGGTTTCCATGTAACGTGATCAGTATTTCCAAGCAGCTTGTAGCTACATGTGCAGCTGCTTACAGATACACATTTCAAAGTTTTTATCAAAGAGTTCTTTAACAACCGTCAAGAAACTATTTTAATGCAAATATAAATGCAGTTTGCTTCGTCACATTCATCTTCAACTCCGATCATAAAAATGCAGTAATTTCAATAAACAAGCTGACTACATATAAATATATTCAATACATAAATATTCTCAACATTGCCAACCAGCACTTTTTAATTCTTCTATTCAACTCAACATGCCTCCGATAAGTCATAACTTACAGGTTGTATCAAAGACAACCGTCAAGAAACTCATTGAATGGTTGCTAAGCAACGAACTTGTTTGTTCTAATTGTGTGCGTCGATGTTTATTTGTCGTATGAATTATCTCGTCTTCGAAGCTAAATTCAAATCCTCTGATTTTTATTCTGTGCAAAGAGTCATATAAATTTTTGTATTTATCAATCTTTATGTTCCGTGCACTATATAACGTGTATATATTCCCCGCCTCGTGACGTCACTCAGTGTGCAGTTTGTGGTAGAATATCAGAATACAATTCTCCACATTTAATGTAAGATGGCAAGTAATGCGACTTTGCTTACAAATGTTTCCTTCGTATTTATAAAATACGAACATGTCTCAATGTTGTAACGAAGACAACCGTCAAGAAACTCCCCGGCCGGCCTATTAGATGAAACAAGTTTCTATTATCCGAACTATAGTAGTCGAGTTTCCATAATTCAATTTGTAGTATTTGATGTAATAACAAATCGGTATTAGATAACCATTTATGAGAAAAAAATACTTAAAACTCAACTATCCTGACAAATTTTGAATCTTAATACTTGGACTTAAAATATTTAGCTGTTATTGAAGACAACTGATAAGAAACTGATAAGAAATTCTGTATTCTCTTCGTGTATACGTGTGAGTTACAAGTCCCACTAGAAGGTTTTCTCTGAACATATCGACACGATATAAAACAAATATTTCTTCACATGTGTTGCTGTTATATTACTCGTTTCTGGAGTATTTGTGGTTCAACAATAATTTCCCCACTCATCACGTGTGTTCGTTTTAAGCGGATAGTTCACATTAAAACGTTAAATCTTTATTGTGATATGACATTAAATTCTATTCGTACATTACATAACAATATTGTTGTCTTCTCTATGAAAGACAACCGTCAAGAAACTCTGTTAATAATATTGGAATGGTTCTAATATTCGTTAGTTGCCATCTTTGGTAGATGTTTTTTTTTTTTTTTTTTTTTTTTGTGAGGGGAAAATCATCAAATGACTTCTCCCGCCCAGGGCCGGGCAGGAGGGAGTGTCAGACTCTTACTGACTAAAAACCCCCCTGTTCCTTCTCCTGCTCTGTGCCGAGGTCGCGGTACCTCATTGCGCTTACCCCGCAACCCCGGCTGAACATCAGCCCTTTAGGGCCCCGTCTGTGGTGGTCTATTGGCTCTTTGAGGCGCGCGCGGAACGCTACGCGCCGTACGCTCGGGCCTGGTTCTGGTCGGGCGGCGAGCTGCCCTTACTCGCCGACCGCAGGCCCGTACTTACGGTGGCCGGAGATCGTCCCTCGATCCCCGACGCCCGTAGTGTCGCCAGTTGCGGCTGCTGGGGCGTGAGGAGGAGGATTGCTCCCTCACGCGGGCCGCCTCTCTCTTTGCGAGCATGACTGCTTCACAAAAGGAGGAGACGGCGTCCCAGTTCCTCTCACTCCGCACCATGGCCTCGACTAAGGCCGGGCGCGAGAGGTCGCCGCCGCCGATCACTTCCCTGAGGATACGGCGGTGCTCAGCCCAGGCAGGGCATACCGCTAATCTTTGGTAGATGTGATTGGTACATTTGCTTAGCTCTTATGTTATAGTAAAGATCACAAGAAGAACAAGCTGTTATACATTGTGCAACTAACACGACTTTGTTTTAAAACTGCTTCTCAGTACGAGTAAGTCATTACAAGCCATTTAGAAGGAGAGCACGATATGATTCTGTCCTTGTCATTTCGGGCGTGACGTCATTGGTGTCAATTGTTTTTACTCATACTGTGAATGCAGAAAGTTCAGTAAATAGTTTAAGAACGAGAAAACGATGTCTCTGTCCTTGTGATTTTGAGCGTGACGTCACTGATATGTCATTTATTTAATTTTTGTTTACTTATTGAAAGTTGTCGAATGTCTCCGTGTGACGCGCGACACAATGTAACTATTCGAAACTGAATTTTCTTCAAAATAATATTTGTAATTATGGTTTTGTTATAATGTTTTGTGTATATTGTATGGACATAGGCATAGAAAATTGGTGGTTAAATAGTTATACTTCAATTATTTTTGTAAGAAACACCTATGTCGACATTTATATTAATGTTAATAATTCAATGTACTCGTAGTTTTAAAGCCGCACTCACTTCGTAAGTTAAGTAGAATATGTCCGAGTGAGGAGAGAACTGTGTAATATTCTCACAACTTGTAATGTTATTAAAGATGTTGTTTAGTATTTAATGAAATATAAATTGTAGTAGTAGTGGTAGTGTAAAGCCTTTGGGTGTGGGATCATACACGCCCATTAACTCGGCCCTGGGGGGAGTAGAGTCACCTTCTCTACTTTTCACTTGGGCAATTCCTGTCTGGCGCGTCCACGTCGCGGGGGTGGGCATCTTACACTTCAGTAGGCCGGAGTGTATAGATGGCGAAGTTCAGCAGGGACCCAGTCCTGCGAGGTATAACGCAGAACCCGTGCCCAGGGTTACGGGTAAAGACCTTTACAGTGGGAAGAGCGGAGATACGTCAAGAACGCTAAAAGACTACAGAGCGTGACTTAATACTTTTTCAACTACCAAAAAGCCTTTGCCACTTTGAAATTTCCAAAGGTACGAAGAAATACATTATGTGATGTCATCACACAAACAGGATTACCTAGCCACCTAGTCTGTCTCATACACCGTCTTTAAATGGACGGCATTGCGACTGTTGGTATATACGAAATCTACTCGACCAGTTTTCAGACACATGCTGGTGTTCCACAGGGATGTATACTGTCTCCAGTCCTGTTATACAATTCTTTAGTAAACTTAGTACTAGTAATCTATTTAATTTAACTTAATCTTTTTAACTGTTTAATTTAATTTGTTTATAATTTTTCTATTAAAACTTAAATTCTGTGTGTGTTAAAATTTGCATGCCTTCCTGGCAAAGTATGGCTGAACCACGAAAATGTACCTCTATCACCTGTATTGTACCCATATTTGCGAATAAATTTATCTTTATTTTTATCTTTATCTTTAAACATCATTATACAACCAGCAGTAATCTGCAACTTGAAATCAGATGATATCTCTGCACTGAAAATGTGATTTTAGCGATGACTGCTGCAAATCCGTTATTTGATGTTTTGCACCGATGTACTGATATTAAAGGAAGTCCAGATAAAGGAGAGGTTATCATCAACATAAGTACCAACTACTACAGATGTGAATGCTCCAAAATTCCGCAGGAAAATTGTCCAAGGGCTAGTAGAAGGTAAGAAGTCACGTAGTCTATCACAAACGCGTTGGACAGACCTTATAAAGCTGCAACACAAACTTCCATAGTCCAAAGCTCCCGAGATGCTGAAGACCGCAACAAGTGGAGGCGCATTGCAAGGGCTACGATATCCAGGGAAAATGCATCATTGTCAACCACGAGCATTCTGTCAAGAATGTACGACTGAGGAGGAGGATGCTGCTCTACGGTCGTTCTACACAAGATATCCTTTTGAGTAATTAATGTTTATATGTGTCTATACCTACATGTAATAAATCTTGAAAAAGTAAGGGTATTTTGTATTTAAAAACACAATGAAACGTAATGGATTCTATACATTAAATTGGCTCATAAAAATGATTGTGAATTAACATAATATAATCACAAATAAGTAAAGGTCGTGCATATTTCCATTAGATATACAACAGACTGTCCAAGCAATGAACAGTTCGTGTCATCCAGACTTCAAATACCTACATGTTGTCCTCTGTCTGTGTCACATAACCACCAATGTTCTAATTGTACGCGTCGATATTTGACGCATTAATTATATTCAATTTGATCATTTCATTACGTAATGTATTGTCTACTGTGGTTTTCTAAAAACGCGACAGCATACAAATGAATTTCGAAAATGTGTTCCTAAAGAAAATTACTACTTATTGTTCTACGTGGCTTTTATATTTAATTGTGGTTTTTAAAACCCACCTTTCATAAGACACCCCCATCCAGACGTCCAGTATAACGTGATCAGTACTACCAAGTAGCTTGTTCTTATAGATTCAATGATTTAAGTATTTGTTAATAATCTATACCTATAAGAACTGCTATCGAAATTATCTTTCTAAAACTAAAAGTATATAGTTACTGAGTAACTCTTATTTTCGATAGCTGTGTTTGCTATACGACAAGTTCTACTGTTAGTACAAAGTATTGTACCAATGTTCTACCAGTAAGTTCAGTGCACGGGGTGTGTGCTAGTTCAAGCGGTGTGTGCGTCGATATTTAGTGCAATCATTGTTATTAGAGCTAGTCACTCAATACTTATAGTTAGCATACCAACTAGTGCTAGTCCATCAAATGTTTTTCATTCATAATTTCGAAAGTTACTAACCGTGCAGCAATATTCACTTAGTCTACTGGATGACTCAATGAAAAAGTTGAAGTTTTATACTACATATTTGTTTTGTCGTCTTTGGAACAATTTAGGCTTCTACGTGGCTTATCTACATTTCGTTTGCAACGTCGATTGTTGTGCAATTTTATGAAGTACTCCATGTCTCATGAGGCGAGGCGCTTTTCATCATTCAGGCATCCGCTGACACTTACTCAGTATTTCCAAGTAGTCTGAATTTTATTCAATGAATTCTAACGATATAAAGCGGTCGTTCTACGTGATTATTGTACACATGTTTCAAATCTATCTGCCTGTCTGTTTCTCCTCTGTCTGTGCCTTGTGTCTTTGTTCGCACCACTAGGGGATGGTAAATAAGTGGACTGTATGGATTTGATAGGCGCGGTTTATTGCCTTTCCAATTACAAATTTAAAGATATCGCGGACAAACAATTAATTTAAATTATAGCGAATAATTATGTCGACCGTCGTCCGTGATGTCCAAGCGCGAAGAAAAAAAAAAGGTCTCTGCCCCTCTCGCTCCGTCGCCCCCTCACCGCACCGCGCTCCGCCGCGCAGCTCGCCACGACGACTCATAAGAAGGTAGGCGGCCGCTATCGCGTCTGCCGAGGGTATGTTGGGTTTGATTCCCAACAGTCTTATAACCATCAAATGAGCTTCACGCTTGTTCTAATTGTGTGCGTCGATATTTGTCGCGTGTCTATGTCATGGCGTAAGGGTTCGCTTCATCGCTGAAATTGCGACGATCATGTTAACGTCTTTGTTCTGGGAATACATTTTTGTATTTGTAAGCTAGTAATTACAAGTAACTTTTAATCTGACAAGCAGTAACTCTCAAGGACGATCTGAGCGATTTCATGTTATTTTATGTTACGTGGTATATTGTAACTTGTCCTCTAACAAGCACTCGTTCTGTCCTCTCTCTGTCTGTCCTCCAACTAAGACAAACTTCAAGAAACTCCAACGTACATTCTGACAACATACAAGATTATAGCTGTGTTCAGATTTTTTTCGTCAAAGTAATTAGGCAAATTGTTCAATTATTTTGGATATCATTAAATGACTTTCCCCGTCCTGGTTGAGCCGAGATCCATCTCTCCATATGATGCAAAGCAGTCTTTCCCCACTTACCGCGTGTGGTCGTTGTAAGTGGATAGGTCGCATTAAAACGTTGATTGTTTTAACAATGTGACAGCTACTTCCAGATATTTCCTACATATTCCATTCTCAAATTATCGCATAAATATTCTGTTGGGGGATAACCGTTAGTTCATTGTTTTAGCTCGTTGAGTTTTACCAGCTCGTAGTGAGAAGAAACATAACATTTAGGAGCAAGACAGTAACTAGACTAACTATACAGACTAAGAAGAACAAATGTCAAGAAACGATTGTCTGTGAAATTTATTTCTGCAATGTTCGGAAGATAATATATGTAATTGTCGTTCTTTAGATAATTCAATTAATGTGCTCCGTGGGGTGTAAGAGTGAGATCTGTAGATTGTGCGTCGTCACTAAACCTGCTATTAATAAACTCTGTGAAGAGCCTGGGCTAATCATGGAAGCGCCCAAGTCTTGTTAAAGAAGGGTTTGATTTTCTATAAATTTGCTAAATATTCCTCGTCGCAAGGGATTTCAACAACTGAGTACCGTTAAGCAATTCTTTATTTACTCTATACAACAGACTGTCCAAGCAATGAACAATTCGTGTCATCCAGACTTCAAATACCTACATGTTGTCCTCTGTCTGTGTCACATAACCTCCAATGTTCTAATTGCACGCGTCGATATTTGACGCATTAATTATATTCAATTTGATCATTTCATTACGTAATGTATTGTCTATTAACTCTTTCTTAAAGAAAGAGAGAAAAGAAATTCATTTCCGAAAAGGCTGATGAAACAAACATTGCATCAGTTTTAAAAAAGTTAGCGAAGTTGAATTCGCAACCTTCAAATAATGGATGAAACAACGTTTAATTAGAATTCTGTAATAGTTTCATTGAAGAACGTCATAAGAAGATGTACAACAACAGTTTCCCCACACAGAACTATGCGTCTTTCCACATGGTTTTTCTATTTTTCAATTTCAAAATATGTGAATCAATATTGAAATCGTGTATCGTGTACAATTTTGTGTGCGTCGATGTTTATTTGTCGTATGAATTATCTCGTCATCGAAGCTAAATTCAAATCCTCTGATTTCTATTCTGTGCAAAGAGCTCATGTCTTAAAAAACGTTGTATTTATCATTCGTTATATGTCATCGCGACATATCAACTTTACATATTACATATTCAATTCTGTGATTAAAAATATATTTCTCCTTACAGGATGTTATGGACAAATAACAAAACTGTTTACCAACTTAGAACGTCATTAAAGTGGTCGTTCTTCGTGGATAATACATGTTTTACTGATTTGTTCAATGTTTCATGTCGCAGAAGGTGCCACATGAGGTTTACTCAATCTTCATGATTGAAACATTGTAAAAGAGTTGTATCGAAGACAACTATCAAGAAACATCACGCCTTGTCGAGTTTTAATTTATTCTTGTGACTTTTTTATGACACTGTAGTTATGGCTACATAATGTTTCCATGGTTGCCATGGTATTTTCTTTGATCATTTCCACATGATGTAAAACAATCATTTCCCCACTTATTGCGTGTGTTGTAAGTGGATAGTTCGCATAAATATGTTGAACATTTTAATGTTTTTTTTTCCTTCCAAAGCATGGAAGGGGTTCTTCTAAAAGGCTATCAAGAAACTCTTTATACCAGTAAGCTTAATTCTTACTTCTCTAGGATAATTTGAGCGATTTTATTTTAAAGTTGTACATTGTATTCTCCAACAAGCACTCGTTTAAGAGTTCCAACTAAGACAATCGTCAAGAAACTCCAACGTACATTCTGACAACATACAAGATTATAGCTGTGTTCAGATTTCTTTTCGTCAAAGTATTTGGGCAACTTGTTCAATTATATTACGCGGTAATTTTACGTATGATAGAGATTTTTTTGGATATCATTAAATGACTTTCCCCGTCCTGGTTGAGCCGAGATCCATCTCTCCATATGATGCAAAGCAGTCATTTCCCCACTTACTGCGTGTGGTCGTTGTAAGTGGATAGTTCGCATTAAAACGTTGACTGTGTCAACAATGTGAGAGCTACGTGTGTTGTGTAATGTTGTATTGAAGAACTACTGTCAAGAAACTTGTGTCTAGTTACTGTCGTAATTATACTGTAAGCGGTTTGTACAGGGCCATACTAATATTATAAGAATTTTTGAACATTTTTTCCATATACATTCTGGATAAAAAGAAAAGGAAGGTCAGGTTCAACATCATCTTTCTCTTTTCTGAAGCGTCGGGAAATGTTCATGTTCCTATTCAGAAATATCTGAAATGATAGTATAGTAAATGTCCATAGTGATACACAATAATTGTAAGTTCGATGGATTCTTACCATTATAAATTGCTAGAGACATTGTGTCACATAACCACCAATGTTCTAATTGTACGCGTCGATATTTGACGCATTAATTATATTCAATTTGATCATTTCATTACGTATTGTATTGTCTAGGTAATGTATAGTAGGATTATTATGTCAGTTTTATTCCAAACTGAGTTAAGACTTTCTTCCTGCGAACATCGCAGCACGATATGAATCAACTATTTCCCCACTTAGTGGTACATTCATTTAGGTGATAGTTCTGTGTAGAATGTACAATTATACATAAAATATTTTCTGCACATTTCGCGACTCAATTGTTATAAAACAGTTCTGTGAAGGACAACCGTCAAGAAACTCGTTGAGTTACTGTACTCAAGATTAAGTTGTTTTCTTGTTTGCGCACATTAATTGAATGATTTAAAAGTAGACAACACAATCGTCAAGAAACTTTTATTATGAGGCATACAGGATGCAAGATTCTGTTGGTAGTAATTAGCAGTTATATTAGCGGCCGTCAAGAAACTTGTTAAACTCCATAAATCTACTTTATGGATGTCATTATATCAGGAACACACTGTACTCAGTGTCGTCGTGTGTTTCAGGACCTTCCTACTTATTGCAATTTAAGAAATGTACCCAAGACAACCGAAAAGAAACTCATTGAATGGTTGCTAAGCAACGAACTTGTTTGTTCTAATTGTGTGCGTCGATGTTTATTTGTCGTATGAATTATCTCGTCTTCGAAGCTAAATTCAAATCCTCTGATATTTATTCTATGCAAAGAGCTCATGTCATATAGTACTTTGTATTTATCATTCTTTATATGTCATCGTGATCAACTTTACATATTCAATTCTGTGAATATTAATGTATTTCTCCTTACAGGAGGTAGGAGTTAGAACGTCATTAAAGTGGTAGTTTTACGTGGATAATACATGTTCCACTGATTTGTTCAATGTTCCATGTCGCAGAAGGTGCCACATGAGGTTTACTCAATCATCATGATTGAAATACTGTTAAAGAGTTGTATCGAAGACAATATCGATACTACTCTCAGTATCGAAGACAATTGTACCTACTCTCTCTGTGTCATTGAAACGTCTCAAAGAAGTTAATGCTTGTTCTAACTGTGTGCGTCGATATTTGTCGTTTGAAATTATATTTATAATATCAAACTCTTCAGATGTGTCTGAAGCGAAGTCCACTGTTACGTGTGTTGACAGATAATCTGTAAAGCAAACATTTCCCCACTTATTACGATTGTTGTGGTGTAGCAATATATTGTACTAAATATTGACAATTCACTGAATCTCATGAATATCATATAATGTGACCGATGAGGTTAACTCAATCATTATTTCCAAGTATGTAGTTTGTACATACAAATATTCTCTATTTATTTCAAGACTAGCTTTTGCTCGCGACTTCGTTCGCGTGCAATAGCGGCTTCCTGCAGATTTTAGGTATAAAAACTATCCTATTTCCCGAGTTCCAAACAATGTCTGTACGGTTCAGTTGTTTAGGCGTGAAGAAAAGAATCGAATTTCTAATATTAATTTGGATTGAGGTTGGTACAATTTTCTGTGGAAGACAATCGTCAAGAAACTGTTTAAGTAACGTTTGAGATGACAAGCAGTGTTCAATTTTCTTGGTCACATTTTTTCTTTGATCACTGCCACAGTTCAGTATTTGCAAGTAACTTGCTTCTAGCATGTGTTCTACACATTTCATTATCTAAGTAAGAGTTCTATTGTCTAGAACTAAGTTTTCATGTTCTCACATTGTAGTGAATAACCTTCTACTGATACATCTTAACCATTTTTACAATTTGTGACTTTATTGTATTAAATATGATTATTTCTGTGTGATATGGTTATTTGTATGACACAGATTCCATGTCTCCAATCAGTATTACCAAGTAACTTGTGTAGTGCGAAATGTTCGTTAATGTTTTACCGAATACAGCTATCAAGAAACTCCACAAATCAATATGTATACAAAATATCATTTCGAGGTACTCTGGGTTCAATATTTAATGAGTGTATTAATACATTGACAGCATCAACTGTAAATCTATGAATTTGCTAAATAATGTTCCATGTGTCAGAAGGCGGCACTACATGCAGGCGCCCGATGAGACGCTGTGCGGGTTCGATATTTTTTTTTTTTTTATTTTTTTTTTTTTTAAAAACGTTGCCCCACATTAGGATTTTCTCCTGTGTCGTGGGTGCGGTTACAAACATACAATTTCACATACACATCACACCCAGACCCGGAACAACAATTAGTGGATCACACAAAGAGTTGTTCCGTGCGGGAATCGAACCCGCGACACGTTGCACGGCAGCCAGTTGCCCGGCCACCGCACCAACCGTGCAGTCAAAATTTAATTTTATTTGCTACAACAATATTACTGACTGCAACTATCTCAAATGTTCTTCGAATGTTGAATGTTAGGTTGTATCGAGGACAATGTCAAGAAACTCTTTGCATAGTGTAATAGACAGTGCAACAGACTGACCAAAGAATGAATAGTTCGGCTCAATCAGACTTCATAAACTATGTCCTCTGTCTGTGTCTTGTTTCTTATAACCATCAAATGAGCTTCACTCTTGTTCTAATTATGTGCCTCGATATTTGTCGCGTGTCTGTTTCATGGCTTAAGGATCCAAAGTGCAGGTAAATGTTTGCGCAGTATCTTGTCATCTGACAATCAGCTTCTTACAAATGTTTCTAAGAATCAACATTATACAAAAACCCGTATAAAAACAAATGTGATGTTTCGTTTTGTGCAGAGTCAATATTACCAAGTAACTTGTAGCTACATGTACAGCTACTTATAGATTCAATGATTTAAGTATTTGTGAATGTTTTATATAAGAACTGCTATCAAGAACCTCTCCCTAAGACTTCGTGATTTTATATATGGTTTGTTCTCAACTCAACAATGTTTCAAACCACGAGTTAATGCTAATCAAGAAGTTGCCCAAGAATTCGAAATTTTTTTCAAGAATATCCCCATTAAAACTACGAAAGACTTAGAATCATCTCCGGCACTTTCTATTAGTCTTCTTAAAAGAAATGTTAAAGAATGCCGTTCCGACATAAAAGTTAAGTCTACAGAGGATCTATGGGGAATGTCTGTTGCAGTGTGTAGGTCTTTTATAGAAGCTGTAGCGCCTTATTTAGCTTTAATTTTTAATAAAAGTGTAGATCAGGGAGTTTTTCCAAATTTGATGAAACTTAGCAAGGTAGTTCCGTTGTTTAAATCTGGCGATGACAATGATCCCAATAATTATAGGCCGGTATCAATTTTACCAGTGCTTAGTAAGGTGTTTGAAAAGCTAATGCTTTCTCAGATGCTACGACACTTTAACATAAATTCCATCTTTCATGACCAACAATATGGGTTTACCAAGGGTCGATGCACAACTGACGCCGGTGTAGCTCTAGTTAAGCATGTTTTTGCCTCATGGGAAAAGTCAAACGACGCTATTGGGATTTTTTGTGACCTGTCTAAAGCTTTTGATTGCGTTGAACACGCGACACTGTTGCTGAAGTTAGAACACTACGGCATTCGAGGGGTATCTCTCAATTTATTAAAATCATACCTGCAGGATAGGCAGTTCAAAGTACAAGTAAATAAAGTGAACTCCCAGGGTACTAGCATATCTATGGGCGTACCACAGGGCTCGATATTAGGTACTTTCCTGTTTTTAGTGTACATAAATGATTTACCTCATTTATTTCAACGTGAACCGGAAATGGTATTATTTGCTGATGATACATCGTTGATTTTTAAAATAAATAGACGGACAGATAATTATGACGACGTAAATAATGCTATTACGAAGGTTCATAATTGGTTTACAGTTAATAATTTAGTCCTAAACGACAAAAAGACAAAGTGTATACGTTTCAGTTTGCCAAATGTTAAAAGTAACGAATGTGACATATTATTAAACGGTAATAAATTGGAATTTGTAAAACAAACTCCTTTTCTGGGTATAACCATAGATGACAAACTACAATGGGGGCCCCATATCACATCTCTGGCAGGACGGTTGAGCTCTGCAGCATTTGCTGTCTGGAAGATCCGACAGCTAACAGATGTGGACACTGCAAGACTGGTGTACTTCGGCTACTTTCATAGCATTATGTCGTATGGCATCTTGTTGTGGGGACAGGCTGCTGACATTGGGTCTATCTTTGTCTTGCAAAAGCGTGCCATCAGAGCTATTTACAACCTAAAGCGTCGTGAGTCTCTTAGAGAAAAGTTTAGAGAGATCAATATTATGACCGTGCCATGTCAGTTTATTTATGAAAACATTATGTATGTCAGGAAAAACTTAAAAATATTCGATAAGGTGTCAGATAGACATAATTATCAAACTAGACACAGAGATAGATTATGTCAGCCATTATTTAAATTGGCAAAGGTACATAAGTCGTTCATGGGATTCTGTGTTAAATGTTATAACAAAATCCCAGGCGAAATACAACAATTAAATGAAAGAAATTTTAAATTATGTGTAAAGAAAACTTTATGTAGAAAAGCATACTACACACTGAATGATTACATTGTAGATAAAGATGCTTGGAGACATGCTGGTCCTGCTTTACAGGATAGCAAATCTACACCAAAATAAATAACGTTCCAGTGGATTTTGCTTGAACGGGACTTCTTCATTTTAGTGAAATTGCATTACATTGTATAACTATAACTTGATAAATTTGTAAATGTGAGTGCCCTGTAACCTATTATAATTGGTTAGACTAGCAGAATGTCGGTCCTTATAACAGCTTGGAGTTGTCATGCTCACTGAAAAGTCACACTGGCGGTGGCATGGGCGCTGGATCGCTTAATTCCCTATAATATGATTGAGTTGGGCGATGCTGGTGTACGTGTCATGCTCGTGAACGAGCGCCGTCAGTTGGGACTGGTCAGCTCTGGACTGTCTATTGTCCTTAAGGTTACTTTATTTTTATATTTGATTAAATATTAGTGTTACACTGTTCTCACATAATTGAACCAACTGTTTGTAAAAAGAATCTGTATGTGAAACTGATTTAAAAAGAGTAACCATGGAGTTTCTTGCTCGTTCTTCTCCATCGGAATCTACACTTTGGAACGAGCAAATAGCTTCACTAAGAGGACTGACCGACAGACTGACAATATAGCTTCAACATTTTTGTTTGACGTTCAAAAGTGCCTGTAAAGGTCTAATTGGAATAAATGATTTTTGACTTTTTGACTTTTGAAGTCTATATTACATATTGCGCCAAAATGCTATTTGAGATGCTAACATCTATAGTTTTACTAAACATTCCTTTCACTATTTACAATGACGATCTAGTGTTCATTCTACGTGGAATATTTGCAACAGTGACATTACTTGTTGCTGTTGTATCACTGTGGGATTAGTCAGTGCAGCACGCGGCGGAGGTAAGCCACGTTTGGTGTGTATACTCCCGGCCAATATACGCAGATATCTAAACACTCATTTCCCCACTTGGAACTATTTGTAGTTCTACGTGGTATTTCTATATTCCGTTGTCAATATGTGTGTAAGACAACAATCAAGAAACCCTTTAAACAATCTACAGTGTAGAGCTAGTTGAATATGAAATATATTTGGTTTGAGACTTGTCTAGTCAGTATAGTGCACCAATCTAATCTTAATTTTTCTTTCTCCAGGGCGTCTTCAGTGACGCCAACGTTATGTTACAATGTTCTACAAGTAAGTTCAGTGCTCGGGGTGTGCGCTAGTTCTAGCTGTGTGCGTCGATATTTAGTGCAATCATTGTTATTAGAGCTAGTCACTCAATACTTATAGTTAGCATACCAACTAGTACTAGTCCATCACATTTTTCTTATTCATAATTTCCAAAGTATATACATATACGCAGTCACTAACTGTGCAGAAATATGCACTTGTTCTACGGGATGAGTCAATAAACAAGTTAAAGTTTTACTTTTGGTTCTTTCGTCTGAAATTGATAATTTCCCCACGTGGTACTATTTCAAGTTCTACGTGGCTTTTCCTTATTTCGTTTCTAACGTCGTATTGTGCGATTTTGTAAAATACTCCTTGTCTCACGAGGCAAGGCGCTTTTCATCACTCAGGCATCCGCTGAGACTTACTCAGTATTTCCAAGTAGCTTGTAAAGTCTTGTACAGCACAAGCTATGAACTTGTTTGTTCTAATTGTGTGCGTCGATGTTTATTTGTCGTATGAATTATCTCGTCTTCGAAGCTAAATTCAAATCCTCTGATTTTTATTCAGTGCAAAGAGCTCATATAGAACTTTGTATTAATGAAGTCACTGAAGTTTACTCAGTCAGTATTTCCAAGTACGTAGTTTGTTACCTCGTAGGCTTATTCTACTAAGGTACAAATATTTTTTACTTATTTCACAAATGAAATATTATCAAAGTGTTATATAGAAGAAATACGTCAAGAAACGTTACGGTTTTTTTATATTCCAATTTATCGACCGTTGCGTCGTCTCTAACCGCAACCCCGTAAAAATTGTCAATGAGGCTTCTCATACATTTAATTTGCAACTTCTTTAATTTGGTAAATCATTGCAAAGCAACAGAAAGAGAACAAAATATTGATATATTTCTGTCCTTATCATTTCGGGCGTGACGTCATTGATATGTCAACTGTTTTTTATTTATATTGTGATTGCTGAAAGTTCAGTAAATAGTTTAAGAACGAGAAAACGATGTTTCTGTCCTTGTCATTTTGAGCGTGACGTCACTGATATGTCATTTGTTAAATTTTTGTTTACTTATTGAAAGTTGTCGAATGTCTCCGTGTGACGTGCGATACATTGTAACTATTCGAAACTGAATTTTCTGCAAAATAATATTTGTTATAAAGATTTTGTGTAAATTGTATGACATAGACATTAAAAATTAGTGGTTAAATTGACAATTTTCAATATAACTATCGTAGGAAACAACTATGAATTCATTAATGTTAATGTTAAAAATTCAATGTACTACTTGTAGTTTTAAAGCCGCACTTAGGTACTAAGTTAAGTAGAATATGTCCGACTGAGGAGAGAACTGTGTAATATTAACACAATTTGTAATGTTATTAAAGATGTTGTTTAGTATTAAATGAAATATAAATTGTATTAGTAGTGGTAGTGTAAAGCCTTTGGGTGTGGGATCACACACGCCCATTAACTCGGCCCTGGGGGGAGTAGAGTCACCTTCTCTACTCTTCACTCGGGCAATTCCTGTCTGGCGCGTCCACGTCGCGGGGGTGGGCATCTTACACTTCAGTAGGCCGGAGTGTGTAGATGGCGAAGTTCAGCAGTGCCCAGGGTTACGGGTGAAGACTTCAATGGAAGAGCGGAGATATTTCAAAAGGGTCACAGAGCACGATTTCAGTTTTTATTGACTTCCATGAAGCATTTGCCACGGTTAAGCAGGATTAATTATGCGACAAACTAATACAAACCTAGTCTGTCTCATACTGCGACTGTTTGTATAGACGACGTCTACTCGACTTGTATTCGGATATACACTGGTGTTCCACAGGGATGTATACTGTCTCCACTCTTGTTTATGCAAACGGAATAAATATTTCATTTGAAAGGTGATAGGCAGTCCAACTCAGCGTATGCTGATGCCATTACTCTTCGGACTTGATGTCGTTATCATTAGTTGCTATTTATTCACTGCTTATATATTTTTCTCCTCACAGAGTAGATTGTTGAAGCGACGTAGGTCCAGAAACTCTCTGCGACTTTAATTCAAATGTGGTGTAAGTGATTTCTGCTGCGAATCTCTTGGATGATGATTCAGATCAATGTGCTACTGAACTCCAGTTCAAGAACAAATTTTCAACAATGTTTTAAATGTCAAGTAATAAACACGTCAGCCTTATTATTCTAAATTAACACTCAATGGAACGACTTGTTGTATATAGCTGCAACGCAACCGTCCATAGTCCAAAGCTCCCGAGACGCCGAAGACCGCAACAAGTGAAGGCGCATCGCGAGGGCTACGATATCCAGGGAAAATGCATCATTGTCAACCACGAGCATTCTGTCAAGAATGTACGACTGAGGTTGAGGATGGTGCTCTACGGTCGTTCTACACAAGATATCCTTTTGAGTAAGTAATGTTTCAATAGAGATAAGTATGTTTTAGATATTAAAAAGCAGTAGCTATTACTACGAAATAATACGAATGAATACGAAATTTATGCGTTTTTCTTGATCAAGCCATTATATATGAATCGACTGAAGTACAATTGTCAAGAAACAATTGTCTGTAAATTATTACATATCCAATTCTTTAAGTTGTAATAATAATATATTTCCCGGTCCGTCAAGCCGCCAAGAAACTCTTGTGTGTTAGAAGAATAACAAACTAAAGCGCACACTGAATGTATTATTTACATTCAATGTAGGCTTAAGTCTAAAATAAACTCTGAAAAACCAATATAGATAGAAGATAGAAGTATTGTGTAATGAAGTGTAGAGAAGACAACCGTCAAGAAACTGCAAATAAATACTTCTTGTAACATAGACTTACGAAAAATCCATTTATGGTAGGACCAGTATTACTGCGTTGTGTGCTTTGGCATTTTATGAATGCAATAAAAACGGGTTTTATTATGAAATACTGCTATCGTCTTATTCAGGAAATCCACTAAGAGATGTAAATCAATAATTTCCCCTTTTACCACTATTTATTGTTCTACGAGGTGATTTCATATTTCATTGTGGTTTTAACATCCATGTCTCATAAGACACCCTAATTCATGCGTCTAATGTAACGTGATCAGTATTTCCAAGCAGCTTGTAGCTACATGTGCAGTTGCTTAAAGATATTTCCTCCGCCTTTCAAAGTTTTTATCTAAAAGTTCTATCGAAGAACAACCGTCAAGAAATTATATTATTCTTAATTTTTTGATGAAGGTGATACCATTGACGGAAAATATATAAAATATTGGAAGTTCCAATGTTGCATATCTCACGAGGCACCTTACCTTGATTGACTATACTATCAAGAAACATCACGCCTAGTCGAGCTCCCACGCTTGTTCTAATCGTATGCGTCTATATTTGTCGCGTGTCTGTTTCATGAATGTTTCTAAAATTCAACATTATATAAAACCCGTTAAAAAAACAAATGTGATGTTGCGTTTTGTGCAAAGTCTACTTAGTCATTCTGGTCAGCATGTATTTTATGTAGACATGCATCTGGTTTTACGAGCTCGACCTCCGTGGGATATCCATGTTACACTTTATCAAACGTCTATATTTATAAAATTAAATAGTAATAAGTATCCTCCACTTCGTAAAAAATACTAAATTTGCATTTACATGTGACTCACCTAGTCAGTATTTCCAATTAGGCTGTAGCTACATGTACAGCTACTTATACATTTAATGATTTAAGTATTTTTCAATGTTCTATATAAGAATTGCTATCGAGAAACTCTCCTTAAAACTTGGTGATTTTGTATTTGTTAACTGAGTAAATCTTATTTTCGATGGCTGTGTTTGCTATACGACAAGTTCTACTGTCAGTACAACGTATTGTACCAATGTTCTACCAGTAAGTTCAGTGCACGGGGTGTGTGCTAGTTCTAGCTGATTGTGTCGATATTTAGTGCAATCATTGTTATTAGAGCTAGTCACTCAATACTTATAGTTAGCATGCCATTTATGTTAATCTCTTGGAAGGTTTCAGTACTGTATGGATTGCTTAAAATATCGTAATCTCATAAATTGCTCCTTACAAATATTTCCTGCGTATCTGCATAATACGAATATTTTTGTATTGAATATAACCGTCAAGTAACTTGATACAATGTATGAAATGCAAAAGATGATTTAAGACCACGAGGTCGGTCCATTGGGACCTGTGTATTGTTTCATGTCTGAGATGACTGTTTCTAGGCCAAATGCGTCCCTCAAAGAAACATGTTTCATTAAGAATTTGAATTCTTATCTTTAGAAATTATAATGATTGTCAATATTTATATTTATATTACTGAGTTCAGCTAAGTGAAACGTTACCCTCAGTAGGAACAAAAACTTTCATCGTTCTATCGAAGACAACCGTCAAGAAACGTGTTCCAAATAATGTCATCCAATAACAAAATGCCATTCGATGTATCCTTCTTTTAATTGATTCAAATGGAACTTGTAACACTATAATGTTCACACAGCTGTTCTACATACGTCTGTGCACTATATAACGTGTATATATTCCCCGCCTCGTGACGTCACTCAGTGTGCAGTTTGTGGTAGAATATCAGAATACAATTCTCCACATTTAATGTAAGATGGCAAGTAATGCGACTTTGCTTACAAATGTTTCCTTCGTATTTATAAAATACGAACATGTTTCAATGTTGTAACGAAGACAACCGTCAAGAAACTATTTTAATGAAAATGTAAATGCAGTTTGCTTCGTCACATTCGTCCTCGAATTCCGACCATTTTCATGTAATAAAAACGGTTTTTTATATGAAATATAAAAACCGTAATATCGACTTGTTACTGTGTACAGCTACTTATAGATTCAATGATTGAAGAATTTGTTAATGTTCTGTCTAAGATCGAAATCAAGAAGCTCTCCTCTATAACTTGTACCGTGTGTGCATGTTCTAGCTGTGTGCGTCGTATTTTGATATGTTGGCTAATTAATAAACTGCTATTCATCTTGTGTGTCGAGTTATTTCAAGAAACTATTTGAATGTGCTATACAACAAGACATAGCCCAAAGGATTAGCAAACTGAAGTGGTAGTGGGCAGGTCACATCTGTCGAAGGACCGATGACCGCTGTAGTAAACGTGTTCTAGAGTGGAGACCACGTCTAGGCAAACGTAGTGTAGGGCGCCCTCCAGCTAGGTGGACTGACGACATCCGTAGGGTGGCAGTGGTTGGTTGAGAAGAGCTGAACATCGAGCTCAGTGGCGTACAATTGGGGAGGCCTATGTCCAGCAGTGGACGACAACAGGCTGATGATGATGATGATGATGATGATGATGATGATACAACAGAATATCATCACGCCTAGTCGAGCTCTCACGCTTGTTCTAATTGTGTGCGTCGATATTTGTCGCGTGTCTGTTTCATGGCTTAAGGATCCAAAGTGCAGGTAAATGTTTACGCAGTATCTTGTCATCTGACAATCAGCTTCTTAAAAATGTTTCTAAGAATCAACATTATATTAAAACCCGTATAAAAATAAAATGTGATGTTGCGTTTTGTGCAGTCTATTATCTCATTCTGGTCAGCATGTATTTTATGTAGACATGCATCTGCTCTTTACGAGCTCGACCCCCGCGGGATATCCATGTTACACTTTATCAAACGTCGATACTTAAAAAAATGAATACCTAGTAAGTATTCTACACTTCATAAGAAATGTTAAATTTGCATTGACATGTGACTTACCTAGTCAGTATTTCCAAGTGCTCCACTCAAGTCAGTAGCTCCAGCTACTTACTGCTCTTTCCAACATATTGTGTGATTACAACAACATGAGTGTTATATCGAGGACAACTCTAAAACGACTTCGGTCCTGGTAGCTTGTTAATTGTACTAACATCTATTTATAAACGTTTTCCACGTACGAGCGAACAGTTTCCAAGACAACCGTCAAGAAACACATTGGCAAGTTTAAGTAGTCACAATAATAACAATAAGAGTAACAATTTCCCCATTAACAACAATTCTTTGTTCGATGTGGTAATTTCATATTTTCCACACTTTCCTTACCGTGTCACATAACCTCCAATGTTCTTATTGTACGCGTCGATATTTGACGCATTAATTATATTCAATTTGATCATTTCATTACGTAATGTATTGTCTTTTATATCTTTCTTAAAAGAAGAGAGAAAAGAAATTCATTTTCGAAAAGGCTGATGAAACAAACATTTCTACAGTTTTAAATAAAAAAATTATTATTAAAAAAACAAAATACCCGACTGCACACTAAAAAAAGAGTAAAACAAGCCCCACAATACAAATTTACTGAATATAATTTATAAACGTTGATGGAAAGCATCGCAGGCGGGGACCAACAGAGGCTTATTTATAGTCATTTCTGTTGTGCACCATTTAGCAGAATTTTCGTTGGTGGCGGTCAAGGTGGTCCCCGCCTGCGATGCTTTCCATCAACATTTATAAATTATATTCAGTAAATTTGTATTGTGGGGCTTGTTTTACTCTTTTTTTAGTGTGCAGTCGGGTATTTTGTTTTTTTAATAATAATTTTTTTATTTATAACTTTTTAGCTGTTTTTATTTAACGAAAATGTTGTAGATGTAGAAGACTATGTATATGTAAGTACCATTTTAAATTATTTCGACGACATTTGGCTTTAGATTACGAGTGATGTTACTCCGCAACATAAATTTACCGCCAATCTGGACTGTTGGTAGTGAAGAAGAAAAAGAATTAGGTGAGTCATTACTGCTGAAGATCCCGCAAACGTTTAAGTTCAGTTAAAGAACATTCGTCGTGGGGCCGGTCCAACAGCTTTTTTGGGTCAAGTGTTTTTATTGCTAACCCAGCAAGTGTTTTAACACGGCTTAGGGCTACATAAGCCTGGCCCTTTGCAAACACGTTTGATAGGTCCACGACAGCCCGATCCAAGGTGGTTTGTTGAGCCTTGCAAAGTTCTACTAACGAGAGGGCGTAAAATATGTACTCGTTAAATTGGAACCGTTTGTCATTGCTCATCACTCGAGTTTGGTAGTAATCGAGCGGTGTTATTGGAACGGGTCTTTGTTCCCTAAGCCCATTTCGACCATCTGGGAATAACCTTATCCACGCTAGCTCTTCTGCTCTTTGCTCTCTCAAGACGCTGACCGGGGGCACAGTTTTCCGTTTGAGTTCGTAGATAGGTATTGGTCTCTCTTCTACGGTATTAGCGTTCGAAACAACTTCGTTTAGATCTGGAATATTAGTATCAATCGGCATAAGAGCTGTAGTAACAAACGCGTGTTCTTCGTGAACAGGACCACGCCCTATCTTTTTGCTTGCTAACGCATGAGTTGCTTTGCGTTGACGCAGAATTAACATGTTCCCGTGGGAATTTTGAGAAAAAACGTATCCTATATTAATTACTCCCGTGATTGAAATGAATCTAATGATACCGCATACATATTTTTTTAAAGGGAAATTTAGAAAAAATATTATTATGTCTTTATCCCGTGGGACTTTTAGGATAAAATGTATCCTATGACACTCCCGTAATCAAGACAAATCTAACGATACCTCATACATCAAAATCCATCAAGCCGTTTAGGCTACAGGAGGTCACAAAGGAAAAGACATACATACATACTTACATACACTCGAAAAACATTACCCTCCTTCTTTGGCAGTCGGGTAAAAAGATGGCGATTTAATTCGCGACAATCAAGTAATTGATGAAACAGTTACATTTCATCATTTCATAATGACATTGAATTTTTCTATATTGTTTAAACAAGATATAATACAATTTGTCCACTTAGCACGGCAGTGGTATTTGGAGCATTCACATTACTCAAATTGATGTAAACTGCTATTTCCCCACTTGTGACAGCATTCAGTGCTTGATCTACGTGGTTCTTCTCAATCATTATGCAAGTGTTTAATATTTAACTTCATATAAAAATGTGTAATTATTATAGAAAGTTCTTGAAAACATCTCCTTGCGTATAAATGTCACAAGGTCTTTCATCAGTCAATCGTCCGCTGAGACTGACTCAGTGTTTCCAAGTAGTGTGTAGTGTCACGTACAGCTACTTACATACACATATTATTTAAAGAGATGTACCGAAGACAACCGTCAAGAAACTTATACAAACAAACTGCTACTTAAACTTTTCTATATTCTGATTTTATTTTGACATTACCTCGTAAGGGTCAACCTGACTCTGATAATTCAAAGTATTGTTCAAGTTTTATATGACGCGGTGAAACATACGGTGACGATGTGCCCCACTTGGGCTTAGTACCGCCGTATCTTCAGGGAAGTGATCGACGACCTCTCTCGTACTCAGCAGATAGCAAAAATGTTGAACAGTTTTAGCAAAGGCATTCGTAAAGAAACTTCTCTACCACGTATCCGCATTCGCACAAATTCTTTTAATTTCCAGTTCCAGTCCAGAATGTATATTATATGCGAGAAACATCATAAAAATATAGACTTGTTTCATACAAATGTGCCTAAATTGAAAATATATTTTCTTGGATCGTGATTTGCAGTCTACTCATACATAAATTAGTTTAATATACCTAAAGTTTAATTTTGTTTTGTATACTTATCCTAGTTTTACTTTAATTTTTTTTTGTTAAATATTATCGCGGTTTATAAGTAAATTATATGCATTTGGTGCTCTTCCACCTATATAAGTGATGAGGCACTTAGACTTTTTTTGGGATTATCAAAATGTTCTCATCAAATATGATCGAAGCTTATTTCCGATTCAATGCGACGTTATTAAATATGATAACGCTGTCTCCATTTATGGTGTTCAAACAAATCTCTCCACCTGTAATGCCTTTCTGCCTGTTATGCCTAGAGCAGGAGAAGGAACGGGGGTTTTTAGTCAGTAAGAGACTGACACTTCCTCTCGACCCATCCTAGGTGGGAGAAGACATTTGATAATTTTCCCCTGATAAAAAAGGGTGACAGTAAGTTCTATGCAGAGTATACATTACAGTTACATGACGTGTTGATGTTGTACCACTGTGTAACAAGGCAGTGTAGGTAGTACGCAGGGAGTCTGCTAGTTCTAGTGTGTGCGTCGTGCTCTAGGTAGTCGAAGTCTATATTAATAGATTATAACGAAATTAATGTCCAACATATGTATATCTTGATACAAGTATTGTATAAGCGTTCTATCGAACAAGTTGTACGTGTCGATGTGTTTGTATAGTAACTATGTGAGACATACTGAATTCATTGAAAATAACGACTTACTCACGTGTATTAGCTGAGTAAAGCTCTACTAGTGTCTAGTCACAACGGTACTCAATCATCAAGTAACTCTTTGAGTAACGTTTGATATGTCAAGCAGTGTTCAATTTTCTTGGTCACATTGCCACAGTTCAGTACTTGCCAGTAGCTTGCTTCTAGCATGTGTTCTACACATTTCATTATCTAAGTAAGAGTTCTATTGTCTAGAACTAAGTTTTCATGTTCTCACATTGTAGTGAATAGCCTTCTACTGATACATCTGAACCATTTTTACAATTTGTGACTTTATTGTATGAAATATGATTATTTCTGTGTGATATGGTTATTTGTATGTCCCACATTCCATGTCTTCAATCAGTGTTACCAAGTAACTTGTGTAGTGCGAAATGTTCGTTAATGTTGTATCGAACACAGCTATCAAGAAACTCCACCAATCAATATGTATACAAAATATCATTTCAAGGTACACTGGGTTCAATATTTAATGAGTGTATTAATACATTTACAGCATTAACTGTAAATCTAGGAATTTGCTAAATTATGTTTCACGTGTCAGAAGGCGGCACTACATGCAGGCGACCGATGAGACTTAGGTTGTATCGAGGACAACTGTCAAGAAACTCTTTGCATAGTGTAACAGACAGTGCAACAGACTGACCAAAGAATGAATAGTTCGGCTCAATCAGACTTCATAAACTATGTCCTCTGTCTGTGTCTTGTGTCTTATAACCATCAAATGAGCTTCACGCTTGTTCTAATTGTGTGCGTCGATATTTGTCGCGTGTCTATGTCATGGCGTAAGGGTTTGTCTCGTCACTGAAATTGTGACGATCATTTTAACGTCTTTATTCTGGGGATATATTTCTGAAATTGTAATCTGGTATTTACAAATATGTTTAAATCTGGTAAACAGTAACTAACTTCTTGTCCGATTTAACCCACTTTTGGTAGTTGTCCTCTGTCTGTGTCACATAACCACAAATGTTCTAATTGTACGCGTCGATGTTTGACACATTAATTATATTCAATTTGATCATTTCATTACGTAATGTATTGTCTACTAACTCTTTCTTAAAAGAAGAGAGAAAAGAAATTTATTTCCGAAAAGGCTGAGGAAACAAACATTTCTTCAGTTTTCAAGAAGTTTGCGATTTTAATTCGCAACTGTCAAATAATTGCTGAAACAGTGTGTCATTAGAATTTTGTAATAGTTTCATTGAAGAACGTCATAAGAAGATGTACAACAACAATTTCCCCACACAGAACCATTCACCATTCCACGTGGCTTTTCTATTTTTCAATTTCTAAATATGTGAATTATTATTGAAATCGTGTATCGTGTACAATTATTGTGTGCGTCGATATTTATTTGTCGTATGAATTATCTCGTCTTCGAAGCTAAATTCAAATCCTCTGATGCTTATTCTATGCAAAGGGCTTATGTCTTGTAGTACTTTGTATTTATCATTCTTTGTATGTCATCGTTATCAACTTTACATACTACATATTCAATTCTGTGAATTATAATATATTTCTCCTTACAGGATGTATGGACAAATAACAGAACTGTTTTCCTACTTAGAACTTCATTAAAGTGGTCGTTGTACGTGGATAATACATGTTCCACTGATTTGTTCAATGTTCCATGTCGCAGAAGGTGCCACATGAGGTTTACTCAACCATCATGATTGAAATATTGTAAAAGAGTTGTATCGAAGACAACTATCAAGAAACATCACGCCTAGTCGAGATTTAATTTATTCTTGTGACTTTTTTTATGATACTGTAGTTATGGCTACATAATGTTTCCATGGTTGCCATGGTATTTTCTTTGATCATTTCCACATGATGTAAAACAATAATTTCCCCACTTATTGCGCGTATTGTAAGTGGATAGTTCGCATCAATATGTTGAACATTTTAATGTTTTTTTTTCTTCCAAAACATGGATGGGGTTCTTCTAAAAGGCTATCAAGAAACTCTACCAGTAATCTACCAGTAATCTTAATTCTTTCTTCACTAGGACGATTTGAGCGATTTGATTTTAAAGTTTAAGAGTTCCAACTAAGACAATCGTCAAGAAACTCCAACGTTCATTCTGCCAACATACAAGATTATAGCTGTGTTCAATTTTTGCATCAAACTAATTTGGTAACTTGTTCAATTATAAAACGAAGTAATTTCCAGCTCTTGGCTGGAGCCGCGGTACCTATAGTGCTTGCACTCGTAACCCCGGCTGGTGGCTAGTCTGTAGTGACTACATAATGTTTCCATAGTGTGTCCTGTGGATGTCTCCATATGATGCAAAGCATGACAACCGTCAAGAAACTTGTCGAGTGATATGAGAGTACTCAAAGGTAAATTGTTTTCTTGTTTGGTAACCTATTCACTGACCATTTCTAAATATTTCAAGACTTGTATTAATGTTGTATTGAAGACAACCGTCAAGAAACTCATTAAGTAGTCTATTATAATCTAAAAGATCTTGTCGGAAAAGTTGATGGAACTTGTCGTCTACGTCCAGGCGTCCGGTGAGACGCTGGCCGCGTCGGTATTTGATGCAATAATATTACTGACTACAACGTCGGCAAAATGTTACGTCGCAGAAACTTGTTTCTGTCAATAGTATACGTATTTTATCCATATTTTTTCTTGTCATGAGAATAATACTTATAAAATGTTTGATTTTAAAAGCTTAATGAATTAAGTAAATGTTCTGAGTCTCAAAAAACCAGCTGGGATCAAAATACAGTTTCAAATTACAACAAACTTTTTGTTCTAACTGTGTGCGTCGATATTTGTCGCTTGAAAATATATTTAAAAGATCAAACTCTTCAGACGAGCCTGAAGCGAAGTCCACTGTCACATGTGTTGACAGATAATATAGTTTTACAATATGATTTGTCTATGTAAACTATATAGAACAATGTTCCCACTTACAACTTTTTCTCATTCTACGTGGTAATTTCATATTTTCATCAGTTTCTCGAGTTATGACGTCATTAAAGTTGTCACCCTACGTGGATAGCCAGTCACTGCTTACATATATTTCTTTCATTGCGCTTATACCCACAACTCTGTCAGAGTTCTAATCATGTGCGTCGATATTTGATTCATTATAACAATCAGGATATAAAATATCCTTTACGCATGTGCAATATTGTCTTCATACAATAATATGTTTGAGACTTAATTAATATTCCCAAACTACTGATTGTCTCCAAAATGTTTTAAGAATTACGAAAAGGTATAAAAGTTGTACCTTGGAGTTGAAGGAATGCAACCGGAGTGTGTTAATTACTTCCAAATATTTCCTACTTATTTCATTTAAATACTATCAAGAAACTCAATATCCCAGTTATCTAGATTCTTATTTCTCCAGGGCGATTTTAGAGACGACATTATATTGTCCATGACAATGACCTTGACATTGATTGATTGAATAAGGAAGTTTTATACTTTAACTTTTAAGTTCTGTGTGGCTTCTCCATATTCTGTTTCCAACGTCGTATTGTGCCATTTTGTAAAATACTCCATGTCTCACAAAGTGAGACGCTTTTCATCACTCAGGCATCCGCTGAGACTTACTCAGTATTTCCAAATAGCTTGTAGAGTGTTGTACAGCACAAGTAATGAACTTGTTTGTTCTGCTCCTTCCTCCACATATTGTGTGATTACAATATAAATGTTATATCGAAGACAACCGTCAAGTAACTTCTACATGCATTCATGGTACCTAAACATTTCGGTTCCCAGAAGTATGTGGAGGGATTTTGAATTAAACCATCGCCGTCATTTTACTGATTAAAACTAAGTCTGTAACTTTCCACTCTTTCAAAGTAATACAACAATGTACCATCCACCGTGCTTGTTCTGATTGTACGCGTCGATATTTGACGCATTGGTTATATTCAATTTGATCATTTCATTACGTAATGTATTGTCTACTTACTCTTTCTTAAAAGAAGAGAGAGAAAAAATCATTTCCGAAAGGGCTGATTAAAGAAAACATTTTGCCAACTTGCAAGAAGTATGGGTTTGATTCACAATTGTCAAATATAATATTGATGAAACAGAGCTTTATAAGAATCCTGTTAATGTTTTATTGAAGACCCCCATAAGAAAAAGTACAACAACAATTTCCCTACACAGAACTATTCGCCATTCCACGTGACTTTTCTATTTTTCAATTTTTAAATATGTGTTTAAATATTGAAAACTTCTGCAGCACATTTCCTCAGTAATTTGTCCACTGAGACTTTCTCCGTATTTCCAAGTAGCTTGTAGAGTCTTGTACAAGCAATGAACTTGTTTGTTCTAATTGTGTGCGTCAATGTTTAGTTGTCGTATGAATTATGTCGTCTTCGAAGCTAAATTCAAATCCTCTGATTTTATTCTATGAATTCTAATATTAACAAATTTCTCCATAAGGAGATCATGGACAAACGACAGCATTGTTTCCCCACTTAGTAAATTATTAAAGCGGTAGTTCTACGTGGATAATACATGTTCCACTGGTTTGTTTAATGTTTCAAGTCGCAGAAGGTACCACATGTTGTTTACTCACGTTTAAAATATTGTAAACGAGTCGTATCGAAGACGACGATCAAGAAACATCACGCCTAGTCGAGTTTTTAATTATTCTTGTGATTTTTCTAGTGGTCCTATTGTGGTTATAGCTACATAATATTTCCATTAATACCTATTTAATCTTATTTCATGATCGAAACATGGAAACTAACCGAGTCAGTATTCTTAAGTCGCCCTTATAAACGACATTACAGAGCTAAGAGAATCGCCAAGAACCTCCAACCGATGCCGTGCTTGTTCTAATTGATCGATATTTGTCACATGAAGAATGTAAGTCTTCTCGTCCATGTTCATGTCTTGTGTTCCCAAGCGCATTCAGCTACAGTTCTCCACAGAGCAGCTAATGTACTAACATGGTGTATAAAACAATAGTTTCCCCACTTAGGGTGACATTACAGAGTTAGTTCTACGCGGAGTATACATTACAGTTACATTACGTGTTGATGTTGTACCACTGTGTAACAAGGCAGTGTAGGTAGTACGCAGGGAGTCTGCTAGTTCTAGTGTGTGCGTCGTGCTCTAGGTAATCAAAGTCATATATTGCGCCAAAATGCTATTTGAGATGCTAACATCTATGGTTTTACTAAACATTCCTTACACTATTTACAATGACGATCTAGTGTTCATTCTACGTGGAGTATTTGTTACTTAGTGACATTACTTGTTGCTGTTGTACCACTGTGCGACTAGTCAGTGCAGTACGTGGCGGAGGTAAGCCACGTTTGGTGTGTATACTCCCGGCCAATATACGCAGATATCTAAACACACATTTCCCCACTTGGAACTATTTGTAGTTCTACGTGGTATTTCTATATTTCATTGTCAATATGTGTGTAAGACAACAATCAAGAAACCCTTTAAACAATCTACAGTGTACAGCTAGTTGAATATGAAATATATTTGGTTTGAGATTTATCAAGTCATTGTGTGAAAGCAGTTTATAGTGCACCAATCTAATCTTAATTCTTCTTTATCCAGGGCGTCTTCAGTGACGCCAACGTTGTGTACCAATATTCTACCAGTAAGTTCAGTGCAAGGGGTGTGTGGGAGTTCTAGCTGTGTGCGTCGATATTTAGTGCAATCATTGTTATTAGAGCTAGTCACTCAATACTTATAGTTAGCATACCAATTATGTTTCCCTCTTGGAAGGTCTCAATACTCCATGGACTACTTAAAATATTTCATGTCTCACGAGGTGTTCTTCGCAGCTCGTAATCTTAAAAAGTTGCTCCTTACAAATATTTCCTTCGTATCTGCATAATACGAATATTTTTGTATTGAATACAACCGTCAAGTAACTTGATACAATGTATGGAATGTAAAAGATGATTTATGGTCCATTGGAACCTCTGTGTTGTTTCATGTCTGAGATGACTGCTTCTAGGCCAAATGCGTCCCTCAAAGAAACATGTTTCATTACGAATTTGAATTCTTATCTTAAGGAATTATAATGTTTGTCAATATTTATATTTCTATTACCGACTTCGGTTATGTCAAACGTTACCCTCAGTAGGAACAAAAACTTTCATCGTTCTATCGAAGACAACCGCCAAGAAACGTGTTCCAAATAATGTCATCCAATTAAAAAATGCAATTCGATGTATCCTTCTTCTAATTGCTTCAAATGGAACTTGTAACACTATAATGTTCACACAGTTATAATGTGCACTATATAACGTGTATATATTCCCCGCCTCGTGACGTCACTCAGTGTGCAGTTTGTGGTAGAATATCAGAATACAATTCTCCACATTTAATGTAAGATGGCAAGTAATGCGACTTTGCTTACAAATGTTTCCTTCGTATTTATAAAATACAAACATGTTTCAATGCTGTAACGAAGACAACCGTCAAGAAACTCCCCGGCCGGTCTATTAGATGAAACAAGTTTCTGTTATCCGAACTGTAGAACTCGAGTTTCCAAAATTCAATTTTTAGTATTTGATTTGATGTAACAACAAATCTATATTAATAACCATTTATGAGAAAACTCTCAGGTGACTGACTAATGTGAATACATTGGTTCCGTCAGTCATACCTAAAATTTCTTCCAAAAGCTGCAAACACCTCACAGTACCCTCAAAGTTATTCCGAATACAACCGGCGTCGGAATGACTCCAGTCAGTCAGTGTGACTGCACGTCTCCATTGTACAAATGTTTCACTTGTAAAAAAGTTTCGTGCTCGGGGTGTGCGTGCGGCGATGTTTGCATTTCATGAAGAATGTACTCGATCATTCTCCACAGAATTAATACACTTTTATAGATTTTTGGCCTTAAGGTTTCTTAGTCTTCTTTATTCTTAATACTTATATGGACTTAAAAATATTTCGCTAGTACAGAAGACACGTGGACACTTACAGTGCGACTGATCCACCAATTTAACGTCGCACAGCGAGCTATGGAAAGGGCTATGCTAGGAGTCTCTCTGAAGGATCGTACTCGAAACGAGGTGATCCGACAGAGAACTAAAGTTATCGACATAGCCCAAAGGATTAGCAAACTGAAGTGGCAGTGGGCAGGTCACATCTGTCGAAGAACCGATGACCGCTGGGGTAAACGTGTTCTAGAGTGGAGATCACGTCTAGCCAAACGTAGTGTAGGGCGCCCTCCAGCTAGGTGGACTGACGACATCCGTAGGGTGGCAGTGGTTGGATGAGAAGAGCTGAACATCGAGCTCAGTGGCGTGCAATTGGGGAGGCCTATGTCCAGCAGTGGACGACAACAGGTTGATGATGATGATGATGATGACAGAAGACAACTGTCAATAGACTCATATTCTCAGAAACGTCCCGATCTATGTAACGTGTGAGTTATAGGTTCCACTAGAAGGTTATTCTCTGAACATCTCGACACGATATAAAACAAATATTTCTTCACATGGGTTGCTGTTACAGTACTCGTTTCTGGAGTATTTGTGGTTCAACAATAATTTCCCCACTCATCACTTGTGTTCGTTGTAAGTGGATAGTTCACATTAAAATGTTAAATCTTTATTGTGATATGACATTAAATTCTATTCGTACATTACATAACAATATTGTTGTCTTCTCTATGAAAGACAACCGTCAAGAAACTCTGTAAATAATATTGGAATGGTTCTAATATTCGTTAGTAGCCATCTTTGGTAGATGTGATTGGTACATTCGCTTAGCTCTTATGCTATAGTAAAGATCACAAGAAGAACAAGCTGTTATACATTGTGTAACTAACACGACTTAGTTTTAAAACTGCTTCTCAGTACGAGTAAGTCATTACAAACCATTTAGAAGGAGAACACGATATGATTCTGTCCTTGTTATTTCGGGCGTGACGTCATTGATGTGTCAATTGTTTTTACTCATACTGAGAATGCAGAAAGTTCAGTGAATGGTTTAAAAAAGAGAAAAAAATGTCTCTGTCCTTGTCATTTCGAGCGTGACGTCACTGATATGTCATTTATTTAATTTTTGTTTACTAATTGGAAGTTGGCGAATGTCTCCGTGTGACGTGCGACACAATGTAACTATTCGAAACTGAATTTTCTTCAAAATAATATTTGTTATTATGGTTTTGTTAT
Organism: Spodoptera exigua; assembly: GCA_902829305.4. Classification (NCBI taxonomy): domain Eukaryota; kingdom Metazoa; phylum Arthropoda; class Insecta; order Lepidoptera; family Noctuidae; genus Spodoptera; species Spodoptera exigua. The sequence goes on along the minus strand of LR824629.2, from coordinate 6,366,195 downwards.
AAAGATTTCGCGTATATTGTATGGGCATACGCATTGAAAATTAAATCTTAAACAGGTTATTTCAATAATTATCGTAAAAAACACTTTCAATATACTAGTAATTTTAAAGCAGCACTTACCTACATTGTAAGTTAATTTTTATTATAACTGTCGTGAGACATTTTAAATTAATTATTACGTTATGTTTTCGGCTTACTCAAGTAATAATTTGACGAGATACTCGACTAGTTTCAAGCCATGCTAGAGGCCCATATTCATGAGCAGCATACCGCGCGACTCAGCGACTGTCGCGCTGCTGACTGTAGTAGTAGAGTATCTCGTCAAATTATTCAGTAAGCCGAAAATTGAAAACATTATAACTAATTGTAAGTTAAGTAGAATATGTCCGAGTGAGGTGAGAACTGTGTGAATCTGATATTCTTACAACGTGTAATGTTAATAAAGTTGTTATTTAGTATTTAATGAAATATAAATTGTAGTACTAGTGGTAGTGTAAAGCCTTTGGGTGTGGGATCATACACGCCCATTAACTCGGCCCTGGGGGGAGTAGAGTCACCTTCTCTACTCTTCACTTGGGCAATTCCTGTCTGGCGCGTCCACGTCGCGGGGGTGGGCATCTTACACTTCAGTAGGCCGGAGTGTGTAGATGGCGAAGTTCAGCAGGGACCCAGTCCTGCGGGGTATAACGCGGAACCCGTGCCCAGGGTTACGGGTGAAGATCTCAACGATGGTAAGAGCGGAGCTTCGTCAAGCACGCTGAAAAGTCTTTCAGCGTGCTTGACGAAGCTCCGCTCATGAAAGTCATGCTCTGTAGTCACAGAGCATGACTTTAGACTTTATCGACTTTCAAAAAGCCTTTGACACTGTTACATTGCATAAATTATGCGACGTATTCATTCAAACGGGAGTACCTAACCACCTAGTCACAGTAGTAGTAGTAGGACAATGTGACCAAGAAAATTAAACACTGCTTGACAATTCAAATGTTACTTATAGAGTTTCTTGACGATTTTCTTCTACAGAAATAATAGAAGTGGAAATATTTCTAAGTAGCATTTAGGACATTTAGAATAATATTGTAAATTGAAACATGGAATACCGACATCCATAAAGTTAATTTATGGAATTGAAAGAGTTTGTTGACGGCCGCTGATGAAACTTTGATTTTGGCGATGCCATGATTAGCCCAGACTCTTTACAGAGTTTATCAATAGCAGGTTTAGTGACGACGCACAATCTACAGATCTCACTCTTACACCACACAGAGCACATTAATTGAATGATCTAAAAAACGATAATTACATATATTATCTACCAAATATTACATTAATAATTCAGACAATAGTTTCTTGACGGTTGTTCTTCAGTGGAATCCTATATAATGGCTTGATCAAGAAAAACGTATAAATTTCGTGCGTATCGCTTATTCTGTAGTTAACTGCTTTTCAATATCTAAAACATATTTCTATTGAAACATTAATTACTCAAAAGGATATCGTCTCAGTCGTACATTCTTGACAGAATGCTCGTGGTTGACAATGATGCATTTTCCCTGGATATCGTAGCCCTCGCGATGCGCCTCCACTTGTTGCGGTCTTTAGCGTCTCGGGAGCTTTGGACTATGGACGTTTGTATTGCAGCTTTATAAGGTCTGTCCAACGCGTATGTGATCGACTAAGTGACTTCTTACCTTCTACTAGCACTTGGACAAAAAGTTGTTCCGTGGGGTATACATTTACAATAACATGGCCGTTGTCTTTGGGATTTTCTTCTGTACCATTGATATCGATCTCCTCATGATTTGCAGATCTTCCAAGATTATGAAATGGTCAGGAACTCTTTCTAAGGATTCTGCAGCAATTATGCCCAACACCCCATTTATGCAAACATTTGTATTGATTTCAAGTCGCAGAGAGCTGCTTGATCACATTCCTTCGCACCGGCTGATGTTAAATAAGTGCGAGGCCTTATATAAGTAGTGGATATCTGGTGGCTGATGATGGTCATCACCAGGGCCCAGCTTCAACTCGGAAGTAGAGGCTTGTTGTCGAAGGGCTTCATTTACAGAGTCGCAGTGCATTTATGTTGGCGTGTCCTTCATCTCCCAATTGGTTATATTTGTATTCTAAGGAGTAGAGAGAGTATGGAATACTAGCATATGTCTGAAAACAAGTCGAGTAGATGTCCTCCACATGAAGACGATGTATGAGACAGACTAGGTGGTTAGGTACTCCCGTTTGAATGAATACGTCGCATAATTTATGCAATGTAACAGTGTCAAAGGCTTTTTGAAAGTCGATAAAGTCTAAAGTCATGCTCTGTAGTCACAGAGCATGACTTTAGACTTTATCGACTTTCAAAAAGCCTTTGACACTGTAAACTGTAAATGAAGCCCTTCGACAACAAGCCTCTACTTCCGAGTTGAAGCTGGGCCCTGGTGATGACCATCATCAGCCACCAGATATCCACTACTTATATAAGGCCTCGCACTTATTTAACATCAGCCGGTGCGAAGGAATGTGATCAAGCAGCTCTCTGCGACTTGAAATCAATACAAATGTTTGCATAAATGGGGTGTTGGGCATAATTGCTGCAGAATCCTTAGAAAGAGTTCCTGACCATTTCATAATCTTGGAAGATCTGCAAATCATGAGGAGATCGATATCAATGGTACAGAAGAAAATCCCAAAGACAACGGCCATGTTATTGTAAATGTATACCCCACGGAACAACTTTTTGTCCAAGTGCTAGTAGAAGGTAAGAAGTCACTTAGTCGATCACATACGCGTTGGACAGACCTTATAAAGCTGCAATACAAACGTCCATAGTCCAAAGCTCCCGAGACGCTAAAGACCGCAACAAGTGGAGGCGCATCGCGAGGGCTACGATATCCAGGGAAAATGCATCATTGTCAACCACGAGCATTCTGTCAAGAATGTACGACTGAGACGATATCCTTTTGAGTAATTAATGTTTCAATAGAAATATGTTTTAGATATTGAAAAGCAGTTAACTACAGAATAAGCGATACGCACGAAATTTATACGTTTTTCTTGATCAAGCCATTATATAGGATTCCACTGAAGAACAACCGTCAAGAAACTATTGTCTGAATTATTAATGTAATATTTGGTAGATAATATATGTAATTATCGTTTTTTAGATCATTCAATTAATGTGCTCTGTGTGGTGTAAGAGTGAGATCTGTAGATTGTGCGTCGTCACTAAACCTGCTATTGATAAACTCTGTAAAGAGTCTGGGCTAATCATGGCATCGCCAAAATCAAAGTTTCATCAGCGGCCGTCAACAAACTCTTTCAATTCCATAAATTAACTTTATGGATGTCGGTATTCCATGTTTCAATTTACAATATTATTCTAAATGTCCTAAATGCTACTTAGAAATATTTCCACTTCTATTATTTCTGTAGAAGAAAATCGTCAAGAAACTCTATAAGTAACATTTGAATTGTCAAGCAGTGTTTAATTTTCTTGGTCACATTGCCACAGTTCAGTATTTGCAAGTAGCTTGCTTCTAGCATGTGTTCTACACATTTCATTATCTAAGTATTGTATAATGTTGTATTGAAGACAACCGTCAAGAAACTCATTAAGTAGTCTATTATAATCTAAAAGATCTTGTCGGAAAAGTTGATGGAACTTGTCGCCTACGTCCAGGCGTCCGGTGAGACGCTGGCCGCGTCGGTATTTGATGCAATAATATTACTGACTACAACGTCGGCAAAATGTTACGTCGAAGAAACTTGTTTCTGTCAATAGTATACGTATTTTAATCCATACTTTTCTCTTGTCATGAGAATAATACTTACAAAATGTTGTTTAAATTTAAAAGCTTCATGAATTAAGTAAATGTTCTGAGTCTCATAAAACTAGCTGGGATCAAAATACAGTTTTAATTTTCAACAAAGTTGTTGTTCTAATTGTGTGCGTCGATATTTGTCGCTTGAAAATATATTTAAGATATCAAACTCTTCAGATGTGTCTGAAGCGGAGTCCACTGTCACGTGTGTTGACAGATAATCTGAAAAGCAAACATTTCCCCACTTATTACGGTTGTTGTGGTATAGCAATATATTGTACTAAATATTGACAATTCACTGAATCTCATGAATATCACATAATGTGACCGATGAGGTTAACTCAATCTGTATTTCCAAGTATGTAGTTTGTTACATACAAATATTCACTATTTATTCCAAGACTAGCTTTTGCTCGCGACTTCGTTCGCGTGCAATAGCGGCTTCCTGCAGATTTTAGGTATAAAAACTATCCTATGCCCTTTCTCGAGTTTCAAACTATGTCTGTACGGTTCAGTCGTTTAGGTGTGAAGAAAAGACAGACAGACAGCCGGAGTTACTTTCGAATTTCTAATATTAATTTGGATTGAGGTTGGTACAATTTTCTGTGGAAGACAATCGTCAAGAAACTGTTTAAGTAACGTTTGAGATGACAAGCAGTGTTCAATTTTCTTGGTCACATTTTTTCTTTGATCACTGCCACAGTTCAGTATTTGCAAGTAGCTTGTTTCTAGCATGTGTTCTACACATTTCATTATCTAAGTAAGAGTTCTATTGTCTAGAACTAAGTTTTCATGTTCTCACATTGTAGTGAATAACCTTCTACTGATACATCTTAACTATTTTCACAATTTGTGACTTTATTATATGAAATATGATTATTTCTGTGTGATATGGTTATTTGTATGTCACATATTCCATGTCACCAATCAGTATTACCAAGTAACTTGTGTAGTGCGAAATGTTTGTTAATGTTGTACCGAATACAGCTATCAAGAAACTCCACAAATCAATATGTATACAAAATATCATTTCAAGGTACACTGGGTTCAATAATTAAAGAGTGTAGGGTTCACTTTGGGTTTGGTGCGAGATGTTCAACAAAGTACTCGTGTTACACTCACAAAACGTTTATTATGAACTAATCGAACAAAAGTTACAAAACAGAGTTGTACAGTTGAATATAGTTTATACGCGTGTTACGGACTACGGGACTAGCGTCAATATCTTAATGGTGGTGTGGACAGACTGTGTTGCGCGCGGAGCGCGAGCGTTGCGAAAAGATGTACTGACGCCGGCGATAGGGGGCGCGTAGGCGCTCGCGTCGGGCGGCGGCAGGCGCTGTGATTGGCTCATTTGAATGGTCCGCGAAGGACCTTGAAAACTGAGGCGTGGCGGGAAGTTTAAATAGCGCGCGCTACAAGAGTGGATTAATACATTGACAGCATCAACTGTAAATCTATGAATTTTCTAAATAATGTTCCATGTGTCAGAAGGCGGCACTACATGCAGGCGCCCGCTGTGACGCTGTGCGCGTTCGATATTTGCTACAACAATATTACTGACTGCAACTATGTCAAATGTTCTTCGAATGTTGAATGTTTGGTTGTATCGAGAACAACTGTCAAGAAACTCTTTGCATAGTGTAACAGACAGTGCAACAGACTGACCAAAGAATGAATAGTTCGGCTCAATCAGACTTCATAAACTATGTCCTCTGTCTGTGTCTTGTGTCTTATAACCATCAAATGAGCTTCACGCTTGTTCTAATTGTGTGAGTCGATATTTGTCGCGTGTCTATGTCATGGCGTAAAGGTTGGCCTCGTCACTGAAATTGCGACGATCATGTTAACGTTTTTGTTCTGAGAATATATTTTTGAAATTGTAAGCTAGTATTTACAAATATCTTTAAATCTGGTAAACAGTAACTAACTTTTTGTTCAATTTGACTACCTTTTGGTAGTTGTCCTCTGTCTATGTCGCATAACCACCCATGTTCTAATTGTACGCGTCGATATTTGACGCATTAATTATATTCAATTTGATCATTTCATTACGTAATGTATTGTCTAGTAATGCTTTCTTAAAAGAAGAGAGAAAATTATTAATATTAATATATAATTATAAAATTATTAATTTAATTTATCAAAGTATTGAAGGTCTTTCAAGAAACTCACGATCCCAGTAATCTTAGTTCTTGTTCCTCGAAAACGATTTGAGCGACGCAATTAAGTTGTCTGTGTCTCTGGAAACAGTCACTTGATGTGACTCACCTTGTCAGTATTACCAAGTAACATATACCTACGTACAGCTACTTATAGATTTATTGATGTCAATGTTCTATATAAGAACTGACATTTAGAAACTCTCCCTAAAACTTGATGAATTTGTCTGTGGTTACTGAGTAAACCTTATTTTCGATAGCTGTGTTTGCTATACGACAAGTTCTACTGTTAGTACAACGTATTGTACCAATGTTCTACCAGTAAGTTCAGTGCACGGGGTGTGTGCTAGTTCTAGCTGTGTGCGTCGATATTTAGTGCAATCTTAGTCGATATTTAGTCTATCAAATCTAATTCTAAGTGTGGCAGAGCCATGATTCGGCATGAATGTTATACTTATAGTTAGCATACTAATTTTTGGAAGGTCATTAAAGTGGTCGCTGCGTGGTTCCTCAATACTCCATGGACTTCTTAAAATTATTTCATGGCTTACGAGGCGTGCTTCGCAGCTGTATAATATTTCCTTCGTATTTATATGAACACGGACATTTTCTAAAGTTGTATCGAAGACAACCGTCAAGAAACGTGTTCCAAATAATGTCATCCAATTATAAAATGTAATTCGATGTATCCTTCTTCTAATTGCTTCAAATGGAACTTGTAACACTATAATGTTCACACAGCTGTATTATGTTATGTTCTACATACGTGTGTGCACTATATAACGTGTATATATTCCCCGCCTCGTGACGTCACTCAGTGTGCAGTTTGTGGTAGAATATAAGAATACAATTCTCCACATTTAATGTAAGATGGCAAGTAATGCGACTTTGCTTACAAATGGTTCCTTCATATTTATAAAATACGAACATGTTTCAATGTTGTAATGAAGACAACCGTCAAGAAACTCCCCGGCCAACCTATTAGATGAAACAAGTTTCTGTTATCCGAACTGTAGTACTCGAGTTTCCATAATTCAATTTGTAGTATTTGATGTAACAACAAATCGGTATTAGATAACCATTTATGATAAAACAATACTTAAAACTTGACTATCCTGACAAATTTTGAATCTTAATACTTATATGGACTTAAAAATATTTCGCTGTTATTGAAGACAACTGACAAGAAATTCTAATTCTGTATTCTCTTCATGTATACGTGTGAGTTATAAGTCCCACTAGAAGGTTGTCTCTGAACATATCGACACGATTTAAAACTAATATTACTTCACATGAGTTGCTGTTATATTACTCGTTTCTGGAGTATTTGTGGTTCAACAATAATTTCCCCGCTAATCACGTGTGTTCGTTGTAAGTGGATAGTTCACATTAAAATGTTAAATCTTTATTGTGATTTGACATTAAATTCTATTCGTACATTACATAACAATATTGTTGTCTTCTCTATGAAAGACAACCGTCAAGAAACTCTGTGAATAATATTGGAATGGTTCTAATATTCGTTAGTAGCCATCTTTGGTAGATGTGATTGGTACATTTGCTTAGCTCTTATGTTATAGGAAAGATCACAAGAAGAACAAGCTGTTATACATTGTGTAACTAACACGACTTTGTTTTAAAACTGCTTCTCAGTACGAGTAAGTCATCACAAACCATTTAGAAGGAGAACACGATATGATTCTGTCCTTGTTATTTCGGGCGTGACGTCATTGATGTGTCAATTGTTTTTACTCATAGACATTGAAAGTTAGTGGTTAAATTGGTAAGTATCAATATAACTATCGTAAGACACAACTATGAATATATTAATGTTAATGTTAAAAATTCAATGTACTCGTAGTTTACAAGTTGCACTTACTAAGTTAAGTAGAATATGTCCGAGTGAGGAGAGAACTGTGTAATATTAACGCAACTTGTAATGTTATTAAAGATGTTGTTTAGTATTTAATGAAATATAAATTGTAGTAGTAGTGGTAGTTAAAGCCTTTGGGTGTGGGATCATACACGCCCATTAACTCGGCCCTGGGGGGAGTAGAGTCACCTTCTCTACTCTTCACTTGGGCAATTCCTGTCTGGCGCGTCCACGTCGCGGGGGTGGGCATCTTACACTTCAGTAGGCCGGAGTGTGTAGATGGCGAAGTTCAGCAGGGACCCAGTCCTGCGGGGTATAACGCGGAACCCGTGCCCAGGGTTACGGGTGAAGACTTCAATGGAAGAGCGGAGATATTTCAAGAGGGCCACAGAGCAATATTTCAGTTTTTATTGACTTCCATGAAGCATTTGCCACTGTTAAGCAGGATTAATTATGCGACAAACTAATACAAACCTAGTCTGTCTCATACTGCGGCTGTTTGTATAGACGACGTCTACTCGACTTGTATTCGGATATACACTGGTGTTCCACAGGGATGTATACCGTCTCCACTCTTGTTTATACAAACGGAATAAATATTTCATTTGAAAGGTGATAGGCATTCCAACTCAACGTATGCTGATGCCATTACTCTTCGGACTTGATGTCGTTATTATTAGTTGCTATTTATTCACTGCTGATTATATTTTCTCCTCCCAGAGCAGATTGTTAGAGGTGACTTGCGACCAGAAACTCTTTGCGACTTTAGTTCAGAAGAAATCTTTGCACTCCAAATGTGGTGTAAGTGATTTCTGCTGCGAATCTCTTGGATGATGATTCAGATCAATGTGCTACTCTTGGAGGAACTCTAGTTGAAGGACAGATTTTCAACAATGTTTTAAAAGTCAATCAATAAACACGTCAGCCTTATTATTCTAAATTAACACTCAATGGAACGACTTGTTGTATGTAGCTGCAACGCAACCGTCCATAGTCCAAAGCTCCCGAGACGCCGAAGACCGCAACAATCCGGAGGCGCATCGCGAGGGCTACGATATCCAGGGAAAATGCATCATTGTCAACCACGAGCATTCTGTCAAGAATGTACGACTGAGGAGGAGGATGCTGCTCTACGGTCGTTCTACACAAGATATCCTTTTGAGTAATTAATGTTTCAATAGAAATATGTTTTAGATATTGAAAAGCAGTAGCATTTACTACAGAATAAGCGTTACGCGCGAAATATATGCGTTTTTCTTTTGTCAAGGGTATATGATTCTACTGAAGAACAACTGTCAAGAAACTATGTACTGTAAATTATTATACATCCAATTCTTTAAATTGTAATAATAATATATTTCTCGGTCCGTCAAGCCGTCAAGAAACTCTTGTGTGTTTGAAGAATTACAAACTAAAGCGCACACTGAATGTATTATTTACATTCAATGTGGACTTAAGTCTAAACTAAACTCTATAAAACCAAGAGAAGTATTGTATAATGAAGTGTAGAGACGACAACCGTCAAGAAACTGCAAATAAAGACTTCGTGTTACATAGACTTACGAAAAATCCATTTATGGTTGGTCGAGTATTACGGTGTTCTGTGCTTTGGCATTTTATGAATGCAATAAAAACGGTGTTTAATATGAAATACTGCTATCCTCTTATTCAGGAAGCCAAGGAAGAGATGTAAAGCAATAATTTCCCCTTTTACCACTATTTATTGTTCTACGAGGTAATTTCATATTTCATTGTGGTTTTTAAGATCCATGTCTCATAAGACATTCTAATTCAGGCGTCCAATGTAACGTGATCAGTATTTCCAAATAGCTAGTAGCTACATGTGCAGCTGCTTAAAGATATTTCCTACTCCTTTCAAAGTTTTTATCTAAAAGTTCTATTGAAGAACAACCGTCAAGAAATTACATTTTCCTTAATGTTTAGATGAAGGTGATACCATTGACGAAAAATATATAAAATATTGAAAGTTCCAATGTTGCATATCTCACGAGGCGCCTTACCTTGATTGACTATACTATCAAGAAACATCACGCATAGTCGAGCTTTCAAGCTTGTTCTAATTGTGTGCGTCGGTATTTGTTGCATTAATTATATTCAATTTGATCATTTCATTACGTAATGTATTGTCTACTAACTCTTTCTTAAAAGAAGAGAGAAAAGAAATTCATTTCCGAAAAGGCTGCTGAAACAAAATTTCTTCAGTTTTCAAAAAGTTTGCGATTGAATTCACAACTGTCAAATAATTGATGAAACAACGTTTCATTAGAATTCTGAAATAGTTTCATTGAAGAACGTCATAAAAAGATGTACAACAACAATTTTCCCACATAGAACTATGCGTCTTTCCACGTGGCTTTTTATTTTTCAATTTCTAAATAATATGTGAAAATCGTGTATCGTGTACAATTATTGTGTGCGTCGATGTTTATTTGTTGTATGATTTATCTCGTTTTCGAAGCTAAATTCAAATCCTCTGATGTTTATTCAGTGCAGAGCTCATGTCTTATAGTATTTGTATTTATCATTCTTTATATGTCATCGTGATCAACTTTACATACTACACATCCAATTCTGTGAATTCTTATATTACCTCTAATATATTTATCCATATAGGAGGAGGACATAGACAATCAGCTCAACTGTTTCCATACTTAGAACGTCATTAGAGTGGTCGTTCTACGTGGATAATACATGTTCCACTGATTTGTTCAATGTTCCATGTCGCAGAAGGTGGCACGTGAGGTTTACTCAATCATCATGATTGAAATATTGTAAAAGAGTTGTATCGAAGACAATATCGATACTACTCTCAATATCGAAGACAATTGTACCTACTCTCTCTGTGTCATTGAAACGTCTCAAAGAAGTTAATGCTTGTTCTAATTGTGTGCGTCGATATTTGTCGCTTGAAATAATATTTAAAATATCAAACTCTTCAGATGTGTTTGAAGCGAAGTCCACTGTCACGTGTGTTGACAGATAATCTGTAAAGCAAACATTTCTCCACTTATTACGATTGTTGTGGTATAGCAATATATTGTACTAAATATTGACAATTCAGTGAATCTCATGAATATCACATAATGTGACCGATGAGGTTAACTCAATCTGTATTTCCAAGTATGTAGTTTGTTACATACTAATATTCACTATTTATTTCAAGACTTGCTTTTGCTCGCGACTTCGTTCGCGTGCAATAGCGGCTTCCTGCAGATTTTAGGTATAAAAACTATCCTATTTCCCGAGTTCCAAACAATGTCTGTACGGTTCAGTTGTTTAGGCGTGAAGAAAAGAATCGAATTTCTAATATTAATTTGGATTGAGGTTGGTACAATTTTCTGTGGAAGACAATCGTCAAGAAACTGTTTAAGTAACGTTTGAGATGTCAACTTGTTCAATTTTCTTGGTCACATTTTTTCTTTGATCACTGCCACAGTTCAGTATTTGCAAGTAGCTTGCTTCTAGCATGTGTTCTACACATTTCATTATCTAAGTAAGAGTTCTATTGTCTAGAACTAAGTTTTCATGTTCTCACATTGTAGTGAATAACCTTCTACTGATACATCTTAACCATTTTTACAATTTGTGACTTTACTTATTGTGTGAAATATGATTATTTCTGTGTGATATGGTTATTTGTATGTCACACATTCCATGTCTCCAATCAGTATTACCAAGTAACTTGTGTAGTGCGAAATGTTCGTTAAAGCTGTGCCGAATACAGCTATCAAGAAACTCCACAAATCAATATGTATACAAAATATCATTTCAAGGTACTCTGGGTTCAATATTTATTGAGTGTATTAATACATTGACAGCATCAACTGTAAATCTATGAATTTGCTTAATAATGTTCCATGTGTCAGAAGGCGGCACTACATGCAGGCGCCCGATGAGACGCTGTGCGCGTTCGATAATTGCTACAACAATATTACTGACTGTAACTATGTCAAATGTTCTTCGAATGTTGAATGTTAGGTTGTATCGAGGACAACTGTCAAGAAACTCTTTGCATAGTGTAACAGACAGTGCAACAGACTTACCAAAGAATGAATAGTTCGGCTCAATCAGACTTCATAAACTATGTCCTCTGTCTGTGTCTTGTGTCTTATAACCATCAAATGAGCTTCACGCTTGTTCTAATTGTGTGCGTCGATATTTGTCGCGTGTCTATGTCATGGCGTAAGGGTTCGTCTCGTCACTGAAATTGTGACGATTATGTTAACGTCTTTATTCTGTGAATATATTTTTGTAATTGTAAGCTAAATATCTTTTAATCTGGTAAACAGTAACTAACATTTCGTCTAATTTAACCCTCTCTTGGTAGTTGCTGTCTGTTTGTGTCACATAACCTCCAATGTTCTAATTGTACGCGTCGATATTTGACGCATTAATTATATTCAATTTGATCATTTCATTACGTAATGTATTGTCTACTAACGCTTTCTTAAAGGAAGAGAGAAATTAAATTCATTTCCGAAAACGGCTTATGAAACAAACATTTCTTCAGTTTTCAAAAAGTTTGCGATTTAATTCACAACTGTCAAATAACTGATGAAACAACGTTTCATTAGAATTCTGTTATAGTTTAATTGAAGACCCTCATATGAAGATGTACAACAACAATTCCCCACACAGAACTATGCGTCTTTCCACATGGCTTTTCAATTTTTCAATTTCTAAATATATGAATCAATATTGAAATCGTGTATCGTGTACAATTATTGTGTGCGTCGATGTTTATTTGTCGTATGAATTATCTCGTCTTCGAAGCTAAATTCAAATCCTCTGAGCTTTATTCTGTGAAATTTTATCTTCAAAAGTTTTTCCATATGAAGATTATTGACAAACGATAGGTTTTTTTCTATATAGGACGTCATTGAAGTAGTCGATCTAAGTGAATAGTTCATGTTTCAATTAAAAATATTTATTGTTGTATAGCAATATGTACTAAATATTGCGAATGCAATGAATTTTTTAAATGTTCCATGTCTCGCGAGGTGGTCTCTGAAGTTTACTCACTCACTATTTCCAAGTGTATAGTTTGTTACCTCATAAACTGATATTTCCACATATGTGTCCCTCACTTCATGATTGTCATTTTTACAGAGTTTAATAAAAGACAATCGTCAAGAAACTCTTTAAGTAACGTTTGTAATGTCAAGCAGTGTTCAATTTTCTTGGTCACATTGCCACAGTTCAGTATTTGACAGTAGCTTGCTTCTAGCATGTGTTCTACATATTCCATGATCTAAGTATTGTATAATGTTGTATGGAAGACAACCGTCAAGAAACTCATTAAGTAGTATATTATAATCTAAAAGATCTTGTCGGAAAAGTTGATGGAACTCGTCGTCTCCGTCCAGGCGTCCGGTGAGACGCTCTGGTCGCGTCGGTATTTGATGCAGTAATATTACTGACTGCAACTTCGGCAAAATGTTACGTCGCAGAAACTTGTTTCATAATTTTTTCTTGTCATGAGAATAATACTTACTAAATGTTGTTTGAATTTTAAAGCTTCATGAGTTAAGTTAATGTTCAATGTCTCATAAAATAAATTGGAATACGTAAAAGTTTCAAATGTCAATAAAGTTGTTGATCTAAATATCGACCTCGTTCACCTCCATTTTCCCACAATACTATTTCAACTCTAAACAGTTGAAAGATCATGATGATCTCTATATTTTCAATACCTATTATATATTTACTAATTATGTAATAGATAAGTTCTTGAATATTGAAGTCTTGAAAGAACCGAAAGTCTCAGGAATTGCATCATCCGTACCGGAACTAGATAAAGGATTATCGGGAATTCCCGGGAAAAATGAATACCGGGATTTCCCGGGAGCAAACCCTACTTATAACCATCAAATGGGCTTCCCTTTTGGTCTAATCGTGTGCGTCGATACATGTTCTCCTGATTTCTTCAATGTTCCATGTCGCAAAAGGTGCCACATGAGGTTTACTCAATCATCATGATTGAAATATTGTACAAGAGTTGTATCGAAGACAACTATCAAGAAACGTCACGCCTAGTCAAGCTCTCACGCTTGTTCTAATTGTGTGCGTCGATATTTGTCGCGTGTCTGTTTCATGGCTTAAGGATCCAAAGTGCAGGTAAATGTTTACGCAGTATCTTGTCATCTGACAATCAGCTTCTTACAAATGTTTCTAAGAAACAATATTATATAAAAACCCGTATAAAAACAAATGTGATGTTGCGTTTAGTGCAAAGTCTACTATCTCATTCTGGTCAGCATGTATTTTATGTAGACATGCATCTGCTCTTTACGAGTTCGACCCCCGTGGTATATCCATGTTACACTTTATCAAACGTCGATACTTAAATAAATGAATAACTAGTAAGTATTCTGCACTTCACAAGAAATGTTAAATTTTCATTGACATGTGACTTAACTAAACAGTATTTCCAAGTAGTCGGTATGTAGCTCCAGCTACTTTCTGCTCTTTCCAACATGAGTGTTATATCGAAGACAACCGTCAAGTAACTTCTACATGCATTCATGGTACCTATACATTTTGGCTCCCAAAAGTGTGTGTAAGGTAAATTTCCGTCGTTCATTCGTGGCATTCCTTCCTAAATATAAGTGCCATAATACCAAATACTAAAGTCGGTGTAGCTTCGATTTAGATTCGCAAGTTTTTCTCTTAGAATCCTTAATTCTCAGCTACTTGGATGCATAGCAAGCTACATCAGTATAGTGCTCGTTCCGGAAGGTCCGTGTGTAACAACATTACATGTAATACAGGAGTATGTGTCGACCGACAACCGTCAAGAAACTTATCGAGTGATGTGAGAGTACTCAAAGTTAAATTGTTTTCTTGTTTGGTGACTATTCACTGACCATTTGTAAATAATTCAAGAGTTGTATAATACAACGTATTGTACCAGTAAGTTCAGTGCACGAAGTGTGTGCTAGTTCTAGCTGTGTGCGTCGATATTTAGTGCAATCATTGTTATTAGAGCTAGTCACTCAATACTTATAGTTAGCATACCAAGCAGCGTTAGTCCATCACCTTTTTGTCATTCATAGTTTGCAAAGTTTACATAAATGCAGTAACTAACTGTGCTGATTTTGACGTGATATAAAATAATTTCCCCACTCAGAACTTTTGAAGTTCTACGTGGCTTTTCCATATTTCGTTTCCAACGTCGTATTGCGATTTTGTAAATACTACATGTCTTACGAGACGAGGCGCTTTTCATCACTCAGGCATCCGCTGAGACTTACTCAGTATTTCCAAGTAGCTTGTAGAGTCTTGTACAGCACAAGCAATGAACTTGTTTGTTCTAATTGTGTGCGTCGATGTTTATTTGTCGTATGAATTATCTCGTTTTCGAAGCTAAATTCAAATCCTCTGATTTTTATTCTATGCAAAGAACGTATGTCTTCTAGTGCTTAGTATTTATCATTCTTTACATGTCATCGTGATAAATCAACACATATTCAATTCTGATGTAAATATGTTTTCCTATACTGTAAGTTATGGACAAACAATTTGGACGTCATTAAAGTTATCGGTCTACGTGGATAGTTCATGTTTGAATTTACAATATTTATTGTTGTACAGCAATATGTACTAAATCTTGCGAATGCAATGAATTGTCTAAATGTTCCATGTCTGTAGTCACTGAAGTTTACTCTGACTGAAGTTCTGTAGAAGACAATCGTCAAGAAACTCTTTATGTAACGTTTGAAATGTCAAGCAGTGTTCAATTTTCTTGGTCACATTGCCACAGTTCAGTATTTCCAAACAGTTTACTGGTTGATGTTTCTCCCTCTGAAGTTGTATCGAAGTGTTATACTCCATCAAGGAATCAGAATTCACTTGAGTTATATTAATGTGACTGTTCTATGTCACATAACCTCCAATGTTCTAATTGTACGCGTCGATATTTGACGCATTAATTATATTTAATTTGATCATTTCATTACGTAATGTATTGTCTACTACGGCTTTCTAAGAAGTAGAAAGAATACAAAGTATCTGTAAAATATTTTTAAACCCCAAGAAGATATGGAAAATGATATTATTGTTTATTGGAGCAATAACATAATTTAATTGTGTTTTTTTGATCCACGTCTCATAAGACGTCCTCATTCAGGCGTCCAATGTAACGTGATCAGTATTTCCAAGCAGCTTGTAGCTACATGTGCGGCTGCTTACAGATACACATTTCAAAGTTTTTATCAAAGAGTTCTTTAGAAGAACAACCGTCAAGAAACTATTTTAATGCAAATATAAATGTAGTTTGCTTCGTCACATTCATCTTCAACTTCGATTATAAAAATGCGGTAATTTCAATAAACAAGCTGACTACATAAATATATTCTATACATAAATATTATCGACAGTGCCAACCAGCACTTTTTAATTCTTCTATTCAACTCAACATGCCTCCAATAAGTGATAACTTACAGGTTGTATCAAAGACAACAGTCAAGTAACTCATTGAATGGTTGCTAAGCAACGAACTTGTTTGTTCTTATTGTGTGCGTCGATGTTTATTTGTCGCATGAATTATCTCGTTTTCGAAGCTAAATTCAAATCCTCTGATAATCTGAATTTTATTCTGTGAATTCTAATAATAATTTCTCTTTGTAAAGATTATTGACACACAACAGGACTGTTTCTCTACGTAGGACGTCAGAAAAGCGGTCATTCTACGTGATTATTGTACACATGTTTCAAATCTATCTGCCTGTCTGTTTCTCCTCTGTCTGTGTCTTGGGTCTTATAACCATCAAATGAGCTTCACGTTTGTTCTAATCGTGTGCGTCGATATTTGTCGCGTGTCTATGTCATGGCGTAAGGGTGCACCCCGTCACTAAAATTCCGACGATCATGTTAACGTCTTTATTCTGGGAATATATTTTTGTAATTGAAGCTAGTAATTACAAATGCTTAAAATCTGGTAAAAAGTAACTAACATTTCATCTAATTTAACCCTCTTTTGGTAGTTGCTGTCTGTCTGTGTCAGAAATCAGACATTAATTAACGTTATATTAATGCGACTGTCTGTGTCACATAACCACCAATGTTCTAATTGTACGCGTCGATATTTGACGCATTAATTATATTCAATTTGATCATTTCATTACGTAATGTATTGTCTAGGTAATGTTTAGTAGAGTTATTATGTCAGTTTTATTCCAAACTGAGTTAAGACTTTCTTCCTGCGAACATCGCAGCACGATATGAATCAACTATTTCCCCACTTAGTGGTACATTCATTTAGGTGATAGTTCTGTGTAGAATGTACAATTATACATAAAATATTTTCTGTACATTTCGCGACTTAATTGTTATAAAACAGTTTTGTGGAGGACAATATTCACTATATCATCTATAAAACCAAGATAGAACCATCAAGAAACTATTTGTAAATAAAGACTTCGTGTCATATAGACTAACGAAAAATGCATTGATGGTTGGACCAGTATTACTGCGTACTAAAACAATTTATCGTTCCGCGTGGCAATTTCGTATTAATGTGTGGTTTCTGCTACATGCATTAACGTGGTCAACCTTCGTGAGATATTCCTTGAAAGGACCCATGTCCTTACATTAACACCGGTAATTCACTGGCTCATTGTTTTAACTCGTTGAGTTTTACCAGCTCGTAGTGAGAAGAAACATAACATTTAGGAGCAAGACAGTAACTAGACTAACTATACAGACTAAGAAGAACAAATGTCAAGAAACGATTGTCTGTGAAATGTATTTCTGCAATGTTCGGGAGGTAATATATGTAATTGTCGTTCTTTAGATCATTCAATTAATGTGCTCTGTGGGGTGTAAGAGTGAGATCTGAACATTGTGCGTCGTCACTAAACCTGCTATTGATAAACTCTGTGAAGAGTCTGGGCTAATCATAGAAGCGCCCAAGTCCTGTTAAAGAAGGGTTTGATTTTCTATAAATTTGTTAAATATTCCTCGTCGCAAGGGATTCGAACAATTGAATACCGTTAAGCAATTCTTTATTTACTCTATACAACAGACTGTTCAAGCAATGAACAGTTCGTGTCATCCAGACTTCAAATACCTACATGTTGTCCTCTGTCTGTGTCACATAACCACCAATGTTCTAATTGCACGCGTCGATATTTGACGCATTAATTATATTCAATTTGATCATTTCATTACGTAATGTATTGTCTATTAACTCTTTTTTATAAGAGAAAGAAAGTAAAAAGTAGTAAAGAAACCCTTTTCGCATTAAAAAAAAAATTAATCGAATAAGCACACAGCTAATTTCGATTGAATTTCACTATGTCAAATCCTTTAACGTTTCGTTTTTATAAAAACAGTGCTCAATATGTATACTGCTATCGTCTTCTTCAGGAACCCCATGAAGAATGTAAAAACATAAATTTCCCCATTTACAAAAATTTCAAATGCTTTGTGCCTATTTCATATTTAATTGTTGGTTCTAACATCCATGCCTCATAATAAGACACCCCCATTCAGGCGTCCAATGTAACGTGATCAGTATTTCCAAATAGCTTGTAGCTAGATGTGCAGCTGCTTACAGATATTTCCTACTCCTTTCAAAGTTTTTATCTAAAGTTCTATCGAAGAACAACCGTCAGGAAATTACATTGTCCTTAATGTTTTGATGAAAGTGATGATACCATTGACGGAAAATATATAAAATATTGAAAGTTCCAATGTTGCATATCTCACGTGGCGCCTTACCTTGATTGACTATACTATCAAGAAACATCACGCCTAGTCGAGCTCTCACGCTTGCTCTAATTGCGTGCGTCGATATTTGTCGCGTGTCTGTTTCATGGCTTAAGGATCCAAAGTGCAGGTAAATGTTTACGCAGTATCTTGTCATCTGACAATCAGCTTCTTACAAATGTTTCTAAGAATCAACATTATATAAAAATCGTATAAAAACAATTGTGATATTGCGTTTTGTGCAAAGTCTACTAAGTCATTCTAGTCAGCATGTATTTTATGTAGACATGCATTTGTTTTTACGTGATCTACCTCCGTGGGATGTCCCTGATCCACGTTATGAAACGTCAATATTTAAAAAAAATAGTAAGTACGCGTATTCCCTACTTCATAAGAAATTCTAAATTTGCATTTACATGTGACGCACCTAGTCAGTATTACCAAGTAACTTGTAGCTACATGTACAGCTACTTATGGATTCAATGATTTAAGTATTTGTGAATGTTTTATATAAGAACTGCTATCGAGAAACTCTCCCTAAAACTTGGTGATTTTATATATGGTTACTGAATAAATCTTATTTTCGACAGCTGTGTTTGCTACACGACAAGTTCTATTGTTAGTACAACGTATTGTACCAATGTTCCACCAATAACTTCAACGAACGGGATGTGTGCTAGTTCTAGCTGTGCGCGTCGATATTTAGTGCAATCATTGTTATTAGAGCTAGTCACTCAATACTTATAGTTAGCATACCAATTATGTTAATCTCTTGGAAGGTCTCAGTACTCCATGGACTACTTAAAATATATGAGATTTACTCAGTATTTCCAAATAGCTTGTAGAATCTTATACAGCACAAGTTATGAACTTGTTTGTTCTAATTGTGTGCATCGATGTTTATTTGTTGTATGGATTATCTCGTCTTCGAAGCTAAATTCAAATCCTCTGAGCTTTATTGAACGCAAAGACATGATATCACATGCCATATATAGATTTTTGCATTTTCCATTCCTAATCCGCTATCAGGATACATCAACTTTATTGACTACATATTCAATCCTGTAAATTCTGATATTATTATATTTCTCAATAAAGGAGTTTATGGACCAATAACTGAGCCGTTTCCCTATTGAGAACATCATTAATTAAAACCTTTTTCTACGTGGATAATACATGTTCCACAGATTATTTCAATGTTCCATGTCGCAGAAGGTGTCACATGAGGTTTACTCAATCATCATGTTTGAAATATTGTAAAAGACTTTGATTCTTGATTCTTGTGATTTTTTAGTGATCCTATTGTAGTTAGAGCTACATAATGTTTCCATGTATATTTTGATCTCGTTTCATGATAGCAACAAGGAGAGGGTTTTCTAAAAGACCACCAAGAAAATCTGTATCCTAATACTTATTTCTGCAGGGCGATTTTAGAGACGCCGTTATATTGTCTATGTCCCTAAAGACATTCTCACCTAGTCAGTATTTCATGTCATTTAGACTTAAAACACTTATTTGTCCTCTCTCTGTGTCATTAAAATGTCTTTAAAAAAGTTTATGATTGTTCTAACTGTGTGTGTCGATATTTGTCGCTTGAAATTATATTTAAAATATCAAACTCTTCAGATGTGTCTGAAGCGAAGTCCACTGTCACGTGTGATGAATATCACATAATGTGACCGATGAGGTTTACTCAATCTGTATTTCCAAGTATGTAGTTTGTTACATACTAATATTCACTATTTATTTCAAGACTAGCTTTTGCTCGCGACTTTGTTCGCGTGCAATAGCGGCTTCCTGCAGATTTTAGGTATAAAAACTATCCTATTTCCCGAGTTCCAAACAATGTCTGTACGGTTCAGTTGTTTAGGCGTGAAGAAAAGAATCGAATTTCTAATATTAATTTGGATTGAGGTTGGTACAATTTTCTGTGGAAGATAATAGTCAAGAAACTGTTTAAGTAACGTTTGAGATGTCAAGCAGTGTTCAATTTTCTTGGTCACATTGCCACAGTTTAGTATTTGCAAGTAGCTTGCTTCTAGCATGTGTTCTACACATTTCATTATCTAAGTAAGAGTTCTATTGTCTAGAACTAAGTTTTCATGTTCTCACATTGTAGTGAATAACCTTCTACTGATACATCTTTACCATTTTTACAATTCGTGTCTTTATTGTATGAAATATGATTATTTCTGTGTGATATGGTTATTTGTATGTCACACATTCCATGTCTCCAATCAGTATTACCAACTAACTTGTGTAGTGCGAAATGTTCGTTAATGTTTTACCGAATACAGCTATCAAGAAACTCCACAAATCAATATGTATACAAAATTTCATTTCGAGGTACTCTGGGTTCAATATTTAATGAGTGTATTAATACATTGACAGCATCAACTGGAAATCTATGAATCTGCTAAATAATGTTCCATGTGTCAGAAGGCGGCACTACATGCAGGCGCACGATGAGACGCTGTGCGCGTTCGATATTTGCTACAACAATATTACTGACTGCAACTATGTCAAATGTTCTTCGAATGTTGAATGTTAGGTTGTATCGAGGACAACTGACGAGAAACTCTTTGCATAGTGTAACAGACAGTGCAACAGACTGACCAAAGAATGAATAGTTGGGCTCAATCAGACTTCATAAACTATGTCCTCTGTCTGTGTCTTGTGTCTTATAACCATCAAATGAGCTTCACGCTTGTTCTAATTGTGTGCGTCGATATTTGTCGCGTGTCTATGTCATGGCGTAAGGGTTCGCTTCATCGCTGAAATTGCGACGATCATGTAAACGTCTTTGTTCTGAGAATATATAAATAATAATATCTTGTAAACAGTAACTAACATTTCGTCTAATTTAACCCTCTTTTTGTAGTTGCTGTCTGTCTGTGTCAGAAATCAGAATTAATTAACGTTATATTAATGCGACTGTCTGTGTCACATAACCACCAATGTTCTTATTGTAACATTAACAACATGGGTGTTATATCGAAGATAACCGTCGAACAACTTCAGTCCTGGTAGCTTGTAATTTTACAAACATCTACTTTTAATTGTTTTCCACGTACGTGCGAACAGTTTCGAAGACAACAGTCAACACATTGGGAAGTTTGAACAATGTTCCTTCTTACAACTATTGTTCGTTCTACGTGGTAATTTCATATTTCCAACACATTCGCCACCATGTCACATAACCACCAATGTTCTAATTGTACGCGTCGATATTTGACGCATTAATTATATTCAATTTGATCATTTCATTACGTAATGTATTGTCTAGGTAATGTTTAGTAGGATTTTATTCCAAACTGAGTTAAGACTTTCTTCCTGCGAACATCGCAGCACGATATGAATCAACTATTTCCCCACTTAGTGGTACATTCATTTAGGTGATTGTTCTGTATAGAATGTACAATTATACATAAAATATTTTCTGCACATTTCGTGACTCAATTGTTATAAAACAGTTCTGTGAAGGACAACCGTCAAGAAACTCGTTGAGGTACTGTACTCAAGATTAAATTGTTTTCTTGTTTGCTCACTATTGGTATTCACTAATCATTTCTAAGTACTTAATGATTCCTGACTTGTCACATACTCCATGTCTCCAGTCAGTATTGTCTAGTAATTGTCGATATTTGATGTATGAACACAATCAGGATAAAGGAGGTCCTATACGCATGTGCAATATCGTCATATTCTTAAATGTATCTTAGACTTAATAGTCCTAATTGACAATGTTCTCTAAATATTTGCACATGTTATTATATAAATATGAATCTGTATAAAGTTGTATCATAGAATCAGCGCGGGATGTTGGATTGACTCCAGTCAGAAAAGTGCTCGTACAATGTGGAGTATACAAGTTATATTCCTCTATATATGGATTCATTTCATTCATATTGAGACTTTGTATACAAATATTGTACTAGTTGTATCGAACAACAACCGTCAAGAAACTTCTTTGTTTTGTTAAATCATTACGGGAAACTTAGAAAGAGAACACTAATAAAATATGTTTCTGTCCTTGTCATTTCGGGCGTGACGTCATTGATGTGTCAATTGTTTTTACTCATACTGTGAATGCAGAAAGTTCAGTTAATGGTTCTAGAAAGAGATAACAAAAAATTTTGTCCCTGTAATTTTGCGCGTGACGTCACTGATATGTCATTTGTTTCTGTTTGTTTACTTATTGAAAGTTGGCGAATGTCTCCGTGTGACGTGCGACACAATGTAACTATTCGAAACTGAATTTTCTTCAAATTAATATTTGTTATTATGGTTTTGTTATAATGTTTTTGTGTAAATTGCATGAACATAAGTATTGAAAATGATATTCCAATAATTATCGCGAGAAACACCTATGTAGACATTTATGTTAATGTTAAGAATTCAATGTACTCGTTGTTTGAAAGCCGCACTTACTTTGTAAGTTAAGTAAAATATGTCCGAGTGAGGAGAGAACTGTGGGATATTAACACAACTTGTAATGTTATTAAAGATGTTGTTTAGTATTTAATGAAATATAAATTGTAGTAGTAGTGGTAGTGTAAAGCCTTTGGGTGTGGGATCACACACGCCCATTAACTCGGCCCTAGGGGGAGTAGAGTCACCTTCTCTACTCTTCACTTGGGCAATTCCTGTCTGGCGCGTCCACGTCGCGGGGGTGGGCTATCTTACACTTCAGTAGGCCGGAGTGTGTAGATGGCGAAGTTCAGCAGGGACCCAGTCCTGCGGGGTATAACGCGGAACCCGTGCCCAGGGTTACGGGTTAAGACTTCAATGGAAGAACAGAGATATTTCAAGAGGGCCACAGAGCACGATTTCAGTTTTTATTGACTTTCTTTTTTACTTGTTATAAACTAGTGCTTGACTGCGATCCTACCTGATGGTAAGCAGTGATGCAATCGTTGATGGTAAGGCGCACTAGTTTATTAAGAGCCTATTCACTCTAGCCTTGAAGACACCTAAATTATATTTGGACGGAAAGACTGCAGCCGGCAAACTGTTCCAATCCCTCGATGTACGCGGTATAAATGACGAGGCAAAGCGCTTAGTCCGGGCCGCAGGTGTCTTCAACAACGTAAGGGTGGATATTTGCCGTACGCCGGGATGTCCGAAGGTGAAATGGGGATGGCGGAATCAAATCGTGCAACTCCTGTGCACACTCTCCAAAATGCATCCTGTAGAACCCCGCTAGGCTGGCTACTCTGCGCCTGTGCTCGAGACTGTGAAGATTGGACCCATTCAAATCCGGATCACCAATCAGCCTCATTGCACGCCTTTCCACCGAATCCAAAGCCGCTAGGTGGCATTTTGCAGCACCAGCCCATATGTGGCTGCAGTACTCCACACACGATCGGACCTGTACTTTGTATAACATTAGAAGCTGGCTCGGTGTTAAGTACCGTCGGGCTTTTACAAGAACGCCAAGTTTTCTAGCAGCTACCGCGGCCCCGGACTCAATGAACCGCCCAAAGTTGAGGTCTGAAGCAATGTCCATTCCCAAGAGCTGAAGGCGGTCGGTGCATTCCAAGGATACATCCGAAAAACAGGAGCCAAGGTGAAGGGGCTCCTTTTGGCGGTGAATAGACACGCCTGTGTTTTGGTGGCATTGAATGCTACCAGATTAGCTCTGCCCCAATTGGAAACTGTCTGAAGTGAGACATTCGTACGCTCTACCATAGCCTTCCTTTCAGACTGGATTAGCTCCTTACTAGCCCGAGCACTGGGCAGGTATCTCTCTTTAACTGTGCTATCATCTGCATACCCAAGGATACCAGGCACTAGCAAATCATTAATGTGGAGCAGGAATAGAGTTGCAGAGATAACAGACCCCTGAGGAACACCGGCATTAGTCGACATAGGCTCTGATGAGCATCCATCGACAACAAGTCGGAGTGACCGTTCACTCAGGAAGTCTTTTACCCAGTTTATCAGCCCAGGAGAAATGCCGTACGCTGGAAGCTTAGACAAAAGGCCATAAGCCATACCCTATCGAAGGCCTTCGACACGTCTAAGGAAACGGCAATAGCTTCCCCATTCCCCTCGAGGGCCTCGCCCCACAAGTGAGTGGCATAAACTAGTAGGTCCCCAGTAGACCGATTGCGGGGAAATCCATACTGTCGGTCGCTGAGGAGATCGTTACCTTCTAGATATGCCATGAGGCGCGAATTCAACACGCGCTCCATAATCTTGCAGAGTATGGAGGTTATCGAAATCGGCCGATAGTTGCAGGATCGGCACGACTGCCCTTTTTGGGCACGGGTTGCACGTTGGCGAGCTTCCAGGACTTTGGCACAATACCAGTCCTAAATGAGAGGCGTTACAGGCGCGTCAATACAGGCAACAACTCGGGATGAGTCAATAAAGAAGTTAAAGTTTTACTTTTCGTTCTTTCGTCTGAAATTGATAATTTCCCCACGTGGTACTATTTCAAGTTCTACGTGGCTTTTCCTTATTTCGTTTCTAACGTCGTAAAATACTCCTTGTCTCACGAGGCGGTTTCATCACTCAGGCATCCGCTGAGACTTACTCAGTATTTCCAAGTAGCTTGTAGAGTCTTGTACAGCACAAGCAATGAACTTGT
Organism: Spodoptera exigua; assembly: GCA_902829305.4. Classification (NCBI taxonomy): domain Eukaryota; kingdom Metazoa; phylum Arthropoda; class Insecta; order Lepidoptera; family Noctuidae; genus Spodoptera; species Spodoptera exigua. Next base: position 6,341,014 of record LR824629.2, on the reverse strand, counting down.
TTGTTCTAATTGTGTGCGTCGATGTTTATTTGTCGTATGCATTATCTCGTCTTCGAAGCTAAATTCAAATCCTCTAATTTTTATTCAGTGTAAAGAGCTCATGCCTTAAAAAACTTTGTATTTGTCATGATTTATATGTCATCGTGACAAATCAACTTTACATACTACATATTCAATTCAAGGAGGTGATTGACCAATAACAGAACTGTTCTACTACTTAGGACATCATAAAAGCTTTTTCTACATGGATAATAATACATGTTCCTCTGATTTGTTCAATGTTCCATGTCGCAGAAGGTGTCACATGAGGTTTACTCAATCATCATGATTGAAATATTGTAAAAGAGTTGTATCGAAGACAACTATTAAGAAACATCACGCCTAGTCGAGTTTTAATTTATTCTTGTGACTTTTTTAATGACACTGTAGTTATGGCTGCATAATGTTTCCATGGTTGCCATGGTATTTTCTTTGAACATTTCCACATGATGTAAACAAAATTTTCCCCACTTATTGCGTGTGTTGTAAGTGGGTAGTTCGCAGTAATATGTTGAACGTTTTAATGTTTTTTTTGTCTTCCAAAACATGGAAGGGGTTCTTCTAAAAGGCTTTCAAGAAACTCTTTATACCAGTACTCGTAATCCTTACTTCTCAATGACGTTTTGGGCGATTTCATTTCATTTTAAATAAAGTGGATCATTGTATTCTCCAACAAGCACTCATTTAAGAGTTACATCTAAGACAACCGTCAAGAAACTCCAACGTACATTCTGACAACATACAAGATATAGACATATAGAAAAGAAAAAAAGAAGAAAGAAAGAAAAAACATTTATTTTCGCGCAAGCGCACTCACATAAAACAAAAATACAAAAAAAGAAGAAAATAAAATAATACAAAAAATCTAAACTAAATGACACAGATAAAAATAAAATGGTTTTTAAAAACAAATTACTAACAAAAGAAAAAAACCAAAAAGTTTTGTCTATGGTCCACAGAGTATTTTAACATTATGCGCGAGGTCGCGTGTATTTTTATTATCTGTGGACCATAAGGACAAGAGCTATAGCTGTGTTCAGTTTTTTTTTGTCAAAGTAATTGGGCAACTTGTTGAGTTTGAACTACGCAGTAATTTGACATATGACAGAGGAGATTTGTTGGATATAATTAAATGACTTCCCCTGTCCTGGTTGAGCCGAGATCCATCTCTCCATATGACGCAAAGCACTCATTTCCCCACTTACTGCGTGTGGTCGTTGTAAGTGGATAGTTCGCATTAGAACGTTGACTGTTTCAACAATGCGACAGCTACTTCCAGATATTTCCTACATATTTCATGGTCAAAGTGTTGTGTAATGTTGTATTGAAGAACTACTGTCAAGAAACTTATGTCTAGTTACTTGTCGTCATTTTTTATTATAAGCGGTTGGTACAGGGCAATTCCCATTCACCTGTAGCACCAAAGGAGTCACGAGTGCGTTGCCTATCTTTTGGGGATTTAGGGATTAGGGAGGAATTGGGGGAGGGGATTGGGCCTCCGGTAACCTCTTTCACACGACGAAACACAACGCTGTGGTTGTTTCACCCAACGTTTTCTGAGAGGCTGTGGTATCACTCCGGTCGTGTGAACCGACCTCCGAATTTGCCCCATTTGTGCCAAAACGTGGCTATCTAACACTAATAAATTTAAGTGTATTATATCCCCTTCTCAATTAATGTCGTTTAGAAGACAAAAAAGAAAATGTATTTCAGCATAATCTTTCTCTTTACTGAAAGGTCGGGAAATGTTCATGTTCCTATACAAAAATGTCTAAAATGATTGTATGTCATACAAATTTCCAGAGACATTGTGTCACATAACTACTAATGTTCTAATTGTACGCGTCGATGTTTAATGCATTAATTATATTCAATTTGATCATTTCATTACGTAATGTATTGTCTGTGTGGTCGTTGTAATATATACTTGGAACTAAAATGTTGTACGTCTCAACGGATGCTGCTTTACGGTCGTTCTACACAAGATATCCTTCAATCAATGTTATATGGAAATATTAATAAATATTGAAATCTTAAAGTACACATTTTTTTTAGTTTAAAAGTATTACCAATTATATTAAGTTCTATAGAAGAACAACTGTCAATAAACTATATGAGGTCATAAACGTGATTCAGTAATACCGCACAATAATGACTTTGGAGTAGGTCTTACATATTTCCATTTACTGACAGAAATGCAGTTAAAGAGTCATATCAAAGACAATCGTCAAGCAACTTTTTCTATGTGACATGCAGGATACGAGATTCTGTTAGAAGTAATTCATCTTCAACCTAAATACAAATATTTCTTTCTGCATAAAGAAAGCATATCGGTCGTAAAGAAACTATTTAAACTCCATAAATCAACTTTATGGAAGTCATTATATCAGGAACACACTGTACTCAGTGTCGTCGTGTGTTTCAGGAACTTATTCCCTACATATTGCATGATCAAAGTATTGTACAAGTGTTCTGTAGAAGAACAACCGTCAAGAAACTCTATTGTCCTTAATGTTTTGATGAAGGTGATTCAATGGACATGATTTCTCTAGGAGGTTAATTGATATGAGTCTATCACTGTATCAATAATCCTTTCACTGAGAAATTGATTGAAGTGTACGTTCGTTATTTTCTTATGGAAAATATAAATGTGTCATGTCTCACGAGGCGCCTTACCTTGATTGACTATTCTATCAAGAAACATCACGCCTAGTCGAGCTCTCACGCTTGTTCTAATTGTGTGCGTCGATATTTGTCGCGTGTCTGTTTCATGGCTTAAGGATCCAAAGTGCAGGTAAATGTTTGCGCAGTATCTTGTCATCTGACAATCAGCTTCTTGCAAATGTTTCTAAGAATCAACATTATATAAAAACCCGTATAAAAACAATTGTGATGTTTCGCTTTGTGCAGAGTCAACTAAGTCATTCTAATCAGCATGTATTTTATGTAGACATGCATCTGCTCTTTACGTGCTCGACCCCCGTATCCATGTTACACTTTATCAAACGTCGATACTTAAATAAATATATACGTAGTAAGTATTCTACACTTCATATAAGAAATGTTAAATTTGCATTGACATGTGACAACAGTATTTCCAAGTGCTCCAGTCAAGTCGGTAGCTCCAGCTACTTACTGCTCTTTCCGACATATTGTGTGAATACATCTTAAGTGTTATATCGAAGACAACCGTCGAATATTACATCTTCAGTCCTGGTAGCTTGTAATTTTACAAACATCTATTTATAAATGTTTTACACGTACGTGCGAACAGTTTCGAAGACTATCGTCAAGAAACACACGCTGCGTGTGGTTTCTGTCCGTGTTGTCCATGTAAGATTACTCAATACTCCATGGACTTCTTGAAATATTTCATGTCTCACGAGGCACGCTTCGTGGCTCATAATCTCATAAACAGCTGCTTTCCAATATTTCCTTCGTATTTACATAATACGAACATTCCCTCAAGTAGTGTCGAGTACAACCGTCAAGAAACTATATTTAATAGAAATTTAAATACTCTCTTCGTCTTGCTTAGGTATATCAGACAAGTCAGTCAACTGAAGCAGTGAACATTATAAAATTAAAGCTTATTGTATATGTATTACGTATGATAGCAGCCCATTGTCTTGGACAAATGTAAGGTCAATGACCTGTGTCGCTTTTTCTTAAGGCGGATGGTACGGGTTGGTTTTGGCTATTTTCTCACGAGATGGCGTTGAAGTCGACGTTTTCTGTTTTATTCTATATTGAGGCTAGTATAGTTAGCATTTCTTTAAGGGCCTGGCCACAGTTTCTAGCGGTGCGACGCGCGGTGCGACGGGAGGCGCGGTGGGCGACGCGTTGGTATGCCACAGCTCGACTAGTTGCGACCGCGGCGGCGTCAGCGGTGGACGTACTCAGTATTATTTATAATGGCCCTATCAAAAGTGGCACGATATTGTCTTGAGACTAATGCGTTTTTAGCTCAAGATATCATTAACTCTAAAATTGGAACGCATCCAGTTAATGAAAAAGATAAAAACCTTGGCGAATTTCACACGCTTTATCACGAATATAGGAACTATCCAGAAAATTTTTTTGAATATACGAGGACAAGCGTATAAACCTTCGATCTGTTCTTTTATTTCATCCCACAACTTTTTGATTATATTTCTGAATTTATGTTGAGGATGTTTCGACATCCACAATTTTATTGTTATTTAATTATATTATTCAATATCTCACTAATAAGTTTTTCGGTATCCATTCGATGCGGAGCGAAATTTTCAAAACGATTTATTCAGTTCGCGCGAACACAAATACGTCCCTCGCTGCCGCTGCATACGCCGCTCTAGCTGTGGCCGCCTCGATACTACCGAGTGCATTTGTTTCACTCGCACACCGCGCCGCCGGTCGCCGCCGCATGCCGCGCGACTCTCTCCGCGCCGCAGGTCGCTCCGCAATTCGCGTCGCCGTTAGCTGTGGCATACTTCATACGTTGTCTACCTTTTGTTTTCCCCGCTCACCGCTTGTCGCGCCACATTTCGCGCCGCAATTCGCGCCGCGCTTGGCTGTGGCCAGGGGGTAAGGGCCTGGCCACAGCTTCTAGCGGTGCGGCGCGCGGTGCGACGGGAGGCGCGGCGGGCGACGCGATTTGCGTTGGTATGTCACAGCTCGACTAGTTGCGACCGCGGCGGCGTCAGCAGTGGACGTACTCAGTATTATTTATAATGGCCCTATCAAAAGTGGCACGATATTATCTTGAGACTAATGCGTTTTTAGCTCAAGATATCATTAACTCTAAAATTGGAACGCACCCAGTTAATGAAAAAAGGAAAAACCTTGGCGAAATTTGCACGCTTTATCACGAATATAGGAACTATCCAGAATTTTTTTTTGAATATACTAGGACAAGCATAGAAACCTTCGATTACATACTAATAAGTTTTTCGGTATTCATTTGATTCGGAGCAAAATTTTCAAAACGATTTATTCAGTTCGCGCGAACACAAATACGTCCTCTCGCTGCCGCTGCATACGCCGCTCTGGCTGTGGCCGCCTCGATACTCCCGAGTGCATTTGTTTCACTCGCACACCGCGCCGCCGGTCGCCGCCGCATGCCGCGCGACGCTCTTCGCGCCGCAGGTCGCTCCGCAATTCGCGTCGCCGTTAGCTGTGGCATACTTCATACGTTGTCTACCATTTGTTTTCCTCGCTCACCGCTTGTCGCGCCGCATTTCGCGCCGCAATCCGCGCCGCGCTTGGCTGTGGCCAGGGGGTAAGATGGACGATACGGATTGTTAGTACTTTTTGCCAAATTTTCATTTTGCCTTCTATATACCGTGTCTTTGGTACAAATAATATTTTTACCTAGGAGTAATGTTTCTGTTCAAGGTGCAAGGTTCAAGGTGCATGAAACTAATCGATTGAGCATTCTTAAGTAGGCCTTATAAACGACAGTACAGAGCAAATAGAACCGTCAAGAAACTCCAACCGATGAGCCGTGCTTGTTCTAATTGATCAATATCTGTTGTATGTCCCTATGTGTGTTCATCCATGTTCATGTCTTGTGTTCCCAAGCTCATTCAGCTACAGTTCTCCGCAGAGCAGCTAATGTACTATCATAGTGTATAAAACAATAGTTTCCCCACTTAGGGTGACATTACAGAGTTAGTTCTACGCGGAGTATACATTACAGTTACATTACGTGTTGCTGTTGTACCACTGTGTAACAAGGCAGTGTAGGTAGTACGCAGGGAGTCTGCTAGTTCTAGTGTGTGCGTCGTGCTCTAGGTAGTCGAAGTCTATATTAATAGATTATAACGAAATTAATGTCCAACATATGTATATCTTGATACAAGCATTGTATAAGCGTTCTATCGAACTACTTGTTGCTGTTGTACCACGATGCTACTCCATATTTTTTTAAATACTCTCTCTCTCACGAGGCGAGGCGCTTTTCATCACTCAGGCATCCGCTGAGACTTACTTAGTATTTCCGAGTAGCTTGTAGAGTCTTGTACAACACAAGCAATGAGCTTGTTTGTTCTAATTGTGTGCGTCGATGTTTATTGGTCGTAATAATTATCTCGTCTTCGAAGCTAAATTCAAATCCTCTGATATTTATTCTGTGCAAAGAGCTCATGTCTTAAAAAACTCTGTATCTATCATGATTTATACATATGTCATCGTGACATCAACTTTACATACTACAATTTATTCAATTCTTTGAATTCTAATATTTCTCCATACAGGAGGAGGTCATGGACAATCACTATAACTGTTTCCCTACTAAGAAAGGCATTCAAGTGGTAGTTCTTCGTGGATAAAACATGTTTTACTGATATGTTCAATGTTCCATGTGGCAGAAGGTGTCACATGAGGTTTACTCAATCATTATGATTGAAATATTGTAAAAGAGTTGTATCGATGATGAATTAAACGACGATTTGAAAGATATAAATAGTTTTATTTAGTAGCTTGAGAATTTACAACATGTTTGTATGGATGCGTATTGCAAAGAGAAAGATGACAAGCGCAAAAGGCACAGAGTATAGAACGGTGGTCATAGACCATTTCATATTATCTATGCTACACTATAGTAGTCGAAAAAGGCGACAAATTTAAAACATGTAACACTCCCTCTAAATTTTAGCCTTGTTCTACTAACTTTACATACATAGAGAAACATATTTTGTGCATACTGCCATCTTATCACAATATTATATTGGGTACATATTAATCAAATGATTACAGTATGTATTAAACCCAATACAAAACTTTAAACTAAATCAACAGAGCTTCAAGCATAACAACTGAATTGCAAACATAAATGAACTGAAATATAAAAGACAAATATTCTTAGGTTTTACATTCCTTTGGGTTCTCAATTAAACCTAACTTATTTCTAAAGTACTCAAATTTAACTTTAGACAAAGGTTTAGTAAAGATGTCAGCTAACTGTTTATCAGTACTAATATACTTGAGATCAATTATCTTTTCAGTATACTTTTCTTTTACAAAATTATATTTCACATCAATATGTTTACATCTTTTGTGATATTCAGAATTTTTAATCACACATATAGCACTCTGATTATCAATATTTAGTGTAATACAATCTTGATTATAATGACCTATATCTAACAATAACTGTCTAACCCAGAGAGCTTCTTTGGTGGCACAGCATGACGCCATAAACTCTGCTTCAGTGGTGGACAACGCGACAGTCGTTTGAAGGTGACTGTTCCATGTCACTGCTGCCCCGTTCTTCATAAAAACATATCCAGTGGTAGATCGTCTTGTCACAGGATCATTGGCATAATCAGCATCAGAATAGGATACCAGAGTGTTACTTTCATTTGACCTGTAACAGAGTCCAAAACACAGTGTCCCTTTTAAGTACTTCAAGATTCTCTTGACAGCATTCCAGTGACTTTGATCATGACTGTTGAGATACCGGCTCACAGTGCTTACTGCATACATAATGTCTGGTCTGGTGACTATAGCAGCAAACATAAGCGATCCCACTGCCTCTCTGTAAGGAAAATATTTTTTATCCTCAAGCACTGTGCTTTTCTGTAAAGTAACATGCGGATCAGCTGGTATACTATTAGGGTTAGCATTATCTAAGTTAAATTTTGATAACATTTTCTCAATATATTTTCTTTGGTGTATGAAAATGTAATCCTTACATTATTCTATCTGTATACCAATAAAATTCAAAGCTTCACAAATCTTAACATTAAATTCTTTCTGAAGATCATTCAGGACTTCAGTTATTATTGTTGGATTTGTAGAACATAACAATCCATCATCCACATAAAGCAAAAGATATACTAGAGCTTCTCTATTAAAACTCACATACACACATTTATCAGCGTGACAGTTCACAAAGCCATATTTAATTAAAACTGAATTAAATTTAGCATTCCAACAGCGTGGTGCCTGTTTCAATCCATATAAGGATTTGATAAGCTTGCAAGCCATGCCATTTTCAACATTCAATCCTTCAGGGATTTTCATGTATATTTTCTCTTGCAATTCACCATACAGGAAAGCAGTTTTAATATCAAATTGCTTTAAAGTCATGCATTTCTCGGCTGCAATAGACAATAATAAGCGAATGGAGTCATACCTGACCGTCGGAGAGAATGTTTCTGTGTAATCGATGCCACTTTTCTGTGCAAAGCCTTTGGCACACAGTCTGGCTTTGTACCTAGGACCTGTTGGTTCACTTTTCACACGAAACACCCACTTACAGTCTAATAGTCTCGCATTGTCTGGTTTCTTCACAATCTCCCAAGTACCATTGTCCTCATGTGCTTGCAATTCTTCCTTAATAGACTTTATCCACATTTCAGAGTCTTCAGAGGAGAGTGCTTCTTCATATGTCTGTGGTACATCGGCCATACATATATATGATTTAGGTTCCATGGTTGGGATTGGTCTGTTACGTGGACGGAGAGTCATGGTTGAGGGCTGCTGAACTTCAATTGACTGCTCGGGCACATATTCCTCATCATCATCATTTTCACTCATTTCCACAGCAGTATGAGTAGACAAATCTGTACTACAGTCACTACTTTCAGACAGTCTCTTACTGCTTACATGTTCTTGTCTTTCAGCATCAGATAAGGTAACTGGTACTGTATCTGGTTTTATGGAATTTTCCAGAAACACAACATCTCTGCTTTTAGTTACTATTTTTGTTTTAGGATCAAGTAGCCTGTACCCTTTGCTATCTTCACAATATCCTACAAAAATCATCTTACTTGACTTGGCGTCCCATTTCTTCAGTTTTTCTTGAGGTATCTGCACCATAGCTTGGCAACCAAATATCCTCATGTGACTCAAGTCAGGTTTACAGCCACTCCATACTTCCTCTGGTGTCTTATAGTTCAGAGCTCGCGTCGGTGAACGATTGATGATGTATGCAGCTGTTCTAACTGCTTCAGCCCATAAATTTTTCTGTAAATTAGCATTTATTAACATACATCTGGCTTTTTCAAGTAGAGTTCTGTTCATGCGCTCTGAGAGACCATTTTGTTGTGGAGTATATGGGATTGATGTTTGGTGTTTAATTCCATGTAACTTTAAATAATCAGTAAAGTTCTTACTTGTGTACTCAGTTCCATTATCTGTTCGTAGTGTCTTAATTTTAGTATTAAGTCTATTTTCAACATATGACTTATATTCCTTAAATTTATCTAGACATTCTGACTTTGATTTGATAGTAAAGACACACACTTTCCTAGAAAAATCATCAGTAAATGTAAGAAAATACCTTGCATTTCCGAGAGAGTTCACCTCCATAGGTCCACATATATCTGAGTGAATGATTTCTAGCAGTTGACTTGCCCTGGAACCTTCACTTGGAAATGGTGACCTTGCCTGTTTTCCTTTGATGCACGGTATGCAGGTTAGCTCGCTGGTCTGAGGTATTTTCACACCCTCAGTGTGGTCTTTCAGCTTCTTCATGTCATTGTAGTTCAGATGAGCTAGTCGCTGATGCCAGAGATAAAAGTCATCATTAGTTGTTGACAGAAATGCTTGCACGGAGACAACATTCAGCTTGTACATATTATTAACAAGTGTTGCCATTGCAACTTCAACATTATCTTTATTATACAAATAACAACCTTTACAGTCAAACTTTACATTACATTTATTATTCACAATGTTACTGACTGAGAGAAGATTGGTTGATAACTCTGGTACATAAAGGACATTTGTTACCTGTATTCTGTTTGTAGATCCGTTTGTGCTTTTAACATGAATGTTCACCTTACCACAGGACTCGACTCGCAGCTCCTTGTTGTTGGCTACTCGGATAGTTTTGATTGGTGGTGGTTTTTCATCATAAATCCAAGCCCTATTCATTGTCATGTGCATTGCTGCGCCTGAATCCACATACCATCCGAAATCATAGCTAGATGTTGCTGAGAAAACGGCTACAAAAGAGTTATCACTTTGTTTCTTGTTATTCTTCACTTTACAGTTTTTGCCGATGTGTCCGTACTTGTTACAAGTATAACATCTTGGCCCTTTTGACTTTTGTTTGATAGGTTGCTTATTATTCTTGCTCTTGTTTACAAAGAATACACCTGGATCACGATTTTTCACTTCCTGTAACAGTTTACTTTTAATTGAGTCTGCTGTTATGGCCACACCGGAGCTTTCTATTGCCATAATCATTGGCTTGTATTCATCAGGGAGTCCCGCAAGTAACAACGTGCCTAGCCACTCGTCGTCGACCTTGAACCCGATGTTCCGAAGCTTGTGTGCCGTAGTCATGATCTTGTTCACGTATTCTTCAATACTTTGACAATTTTCTAGTGTTGTCGTTATGAGGTCTCGTAGCAATCCAACTCGACGTGTCAGCCCCGAGTCATCAAAAGCTTTACAGAGCTTTTCCCATACTTCTTTAGCACTGTTGGCTTCCTGAACGTGGACATAGTTGATGGGATCAACTAGAAGTATTATTTTTGACTTCGCCTTGACGTCTTTCTTTAGATCGACCTCACCGGTGCCTGATACGCATTCCCACAGATCCTCATGCTCCAAATACGTCTTGACTGCGAACTTCCAGCTTGCAAAATTATCTCTGCCGGTCAATCTTTCTATCAGGGTCATATTGTTCATGTTGTTCGAACCCATAATTTTCTAGAAAAATCGATGTCAGGCCGGTTTGCAAAGTGAGTTATATGCAATCTCAAAACTATTCACGGAATTTAATTTATCTTTCAATGTTTCAGCATCCTGGGCCCATAACCTGATGAATTAAACGACGATTTGAAAGATATAAATAGTTTTATTTAGTAGCTTGAGAATTTACAACATGTTTGTATGGATGCGTATTGCAAAGAGAAAGATAACAAGCGCAAAAGGCACAGAGTATAGAACGGTGGTCATAGACCATTTCATATTATCTATGCTACACTATAGTAGTCGAAAAAGGCGACAAATTTAAAACATGTAACAATCGAAGACAACTATCAAGAAACGTCACGCCTAGTCGAGATTTAATTTATTCTTGTGACTTTTTTTATGACACTGTAGTTATGGCTGCATAATGTTTCCATGGTTGCCATGGCATTTTCTTTGATCATTTCAAAAATCATTTCCCCACTTATTGCTTGTGTTGTAAGTGGATAGTTTGCATCAATATGTTGAACATTTTAATGTTTTTTTTTCTTCTAAAACATGGAAGGGGTTCTTCTAAAAGGCTATCAAGAAACTCTTTATACCAGTAATCTTAATTCTTACTACTTGATTTGATTTTAAAGTGGTACATTGTATTCATACTACAAGCACTCGTTTAAGAGTTCCATCTAAGACAATCGTCAAGAAACTCCAACGTATATTCTGACAACATACAATATTAACTAATTGGGCAACTTGTTCAATTATATTACGCAGTAATTTTACGTATGGTAGAGGAGCCTTTTTTGGATATCATTATTCATGGTCAAATTATTGTATAAAAGTTCTGTTGAGGGATATGACTGTTACTTCATTGTTTTCACTCGTTGAGTTTTACCAGCTCGTAGTCAATCATCATGATTGAAATATTGTAAAAGAGTTGTTGTTTCTAAGAACATCGCTTTATCGCTTTATAAATATACAAGTTTTATACTTAGCAAGTGGATCATACGTTCGATTATATATTCTGGAACTAGCTGAGAGTATTAAATGTTGAAAGTTCCATGGATTTGTTAAACATTCCATGTCTCACCAGGCGCCTTACCTACAAGAGTATGTTCTAGCTGTGTGCGTCGATATTTGATTTAAACATTACTATGACAAAACACAATCAATCCTTAATATGCTCTCCGAGACACGATCAATTGAGTGAACTTAACCTGAACACTACAGTCAGAATAACATAATGTTTCCATGGTTACCATGGTGTTACCTGTGAACGTCTCCACATGATGTGAAACAATTATATCCCCACTCACTGCGATTATCGTTGTATGTGGATAGTTCGAACTAAAATGTTGAACGTGTCAATGAATTTTTTGAATTTCCTTCAAACATTTTCTACTTATTTCATAATTGAAATATAGAAAGTATTCTCCATCAAGAAGACACACTATCAAGAAACTTGTTAACCCAGTAATCTTCATTGTTCCTTCTCTAGGACGATTAGAGCGATTTGATGTCATTTTAGGAAGGGGTAATACATTGTATTCTCATTACAAGCACTCGTTTAAGAGTTTTTTTTAAGGCAATCGTCAAGAAACTCCAACGTACTAAGGGTGACAAAAATGCATGGAGAGCTTAAGGTCGACTATTGACTGACAGGTTTTGCATAACGCTACTAACTATAACTAGATGGCGCTGCTTTTAAATGAAAATAACCCTACAAATCTTGAATACTTTACACTGCAGAGGCACACAATAAGGTTTTTAATGGTTAAAATAATAATTAAGAAACAATAATATATTTATATTTAAAAAAAACATTAATTATGTTAATTTTCTTATTTCCGAGGGCTTAATACGGCGCCATCTAAGTCAAGTCAAGCAAACCAACTAAAAGATGGCGTCAGCAATGAATGATAGAAAATAATAAAAGTTATAAACTAACCCGCATTTTCGATGTCATAAAAAATGCGATCGGTAGCTCGGATGAATAAGAACTATAGAATAATGAAGTCGAAGGGCACCGGTTCCATTCTGGGTTATCATTTTTAAATTCAGGTTATTTAACAAATGTTTTTTTTGTATTTTTTTATGTAAAATAATAATAATAATAACATATAAATAAAATATTTGACGTTTTATATTTATAAAAGATAACAAAAATAAATATATATATATATATATATATATATATATATATATTCTAAAATAATATATATATATATATATATGTATATATATATATATATATATTATTTTAGAATAAAATTATATTAATAAATATATATAAATAACTTTTATAATATGTGCTAACTATTTATGTAAAAGTAACATATTTTTCTTACAGATTAATGCTAATACTAAGTTTAATTCTCATAAAGGATATCAAATAAAACTATTTTAGTGACATTATAATTTCAGACATTTATTTCTTAAAACATAATATTTATTTCTTTCTTATATAGTGACCTTATAACTTTTCAGCAAACTGACACATTATTTAATACACTTTTTATAAGATTAATAAGTATTTTAAATCAAAATTGTGTTGTGCTAGTCATTTATTAGTTAGTTTTAAACACAATGTTATAATACGATTCTATATAATATGCAACCTTACTTCTGCAACTATTTTACCTCTCCATAAAATTTAATTAAAGTATTGACTAAAGTGATTCATTTTGTGCATCGTGTTATGACAAAGGTTCATAGCTTAAGTATTCGTTCCAGAACAAGGAAGAAATTGAAGCTAAACCTTAAATCAATAACATTTGTAAGACCGGGATATAGCAGTCATTAGATAAGGGACGAATTGTTTATAGTAATAACAAATAAATAATTAAATATATTGGAATCGCATCTGTAGACATAAATATTGCTTTTATTTTTATTTCTCATATTTAGTAAAACATTAAAATGATTACTGTAAATAACAGTTGCTGGTTATAAAGTAGTCAATAAATTTATCCTACTAACATTAAGTTTGAACATTTATCCATTAAATAAAGTATAGCTACCCCGGTCTTGTAATTGCTTAATCCTATAGTCAACAATATCTTTTCTTTTAAGAACTCGTGTAGCCGTCATTTTTATCGATCCTATTTCTCCTATCTCGCTGGCCAAGAAATAACCCGTATGTCTGATTGCTGACTAAACACTTGCACAATTATGGAACATTACACATAGGACAATTGTCCTGCACGAACGTTATCACTAGCACATCTCCATGACGTCATTCAGCACATCTATGTAGTTTTCACTGTTTGCATCACTGAAGATGACAATGCTCCAGTAATTTTCCTCATAACCTTGCCCCATAAGTTGAAGCTGGTCTGAGTCAATATCACGTCTTCTGCCAGATCCACTACGGTGCTCCAATGAACACTCTTCTTGAAACAGCTTTAGATATCCTTAAAGTGGCAGTCTTTACCTGTAAAGGACGTGTATTATTTATTATTTTCATGTATCGATAACTATGGATAATAAAATAAATAAAGAACGGTCATTTTAAAAGAATACTTACGTATAAGCCAGTTTCTCTAGCTTTCAAGCTTTGATTATGCAATGCTATTATTTGGGCCCTCGTAGCCATATTAATATTTGAAAGCAAACTCATGATAAAAATAAATATTAAAAACTTGTTAAACAAATCATTATTGCACTTGACTGAACTCACTCAAAGATAGTAAAGAATGTAATGATTGAACAAAAAGGTTTAATTTTTATACAGTTAATATTAAATTACCCTCAACTGTTTTGAGATTTATGATCGGGTTAAAGTTGCTAAACAACTTCAATATAATAAAGAGTAGGATAATTTCAATCGATTTCAAGGTTACGCAATGGCCTAATGGCTAGTGGCATCGGTAAATTTTATGCTACCGAGTTCGAATCCTGGTTATTGCGTGCTTTGCTTTAAAAAGGTTTGGAATATCGTAGGATTAATTTGTGTAAAAAAATATTAAGTTAATAACTTTGTATCTGATAAAAACTATAAATGTATATTTTTCAATACCACTAGTATACTAGCGCCATCTATGTCGTCAATGGTATATTTAATTACGGCGATGAAACGCCGTACAAACGATTTTGATTTGGAATCCTCCATGCACTTATGACACTGATAGTACATTGTAAACACAGCTTTGTATGTTACAAGATTATAGCTGTGTTTCGATTTTTTCATCAAAGTAATTGGCCATTACTTCAATTATAATACGCAGTAATTTTGCAAAAAGAGGGGCTCTTTTTGTATAATTATTATTGAATGGATTTTCCCCGGCCTGGTTGGGCCGAGAGTTACAGAAAAGTGTGAAAACTATGTCCTCTGTCTCTGTCTTGTGTCTTATAACCATCAAATAAGTTCTATCTACGTACGCTTGTTCTAATGGCGTGTGTATAAATTGAGATTTCCATACATCTTGTAAATTTTGATTTACAATAAGGACGTTGTGGATAACCAATGTTCTAATTGTACGCGTCGATATTTGTCGCATTAATTATATTCAATTTGATCATTTCATTACGTAATGTATTGTCTTGCCTCTTTCGTAACAAAAGAAAGAAAAGGATTTATATCCGAAAATGCTCATAATGAATTCATTTTCAAGTTAGCGATTGAATTCCCAATAAGTATTATTGATGTTAGATACGAATTTAATAAGAATTGTGTTATACTTACTTTTATTGGAGGCCCTCATAAAAAGATATACAACTATGTCTACTGCAGTGTGATTCTGTGAGACTTCATTGTAAACTTCGAATCTGAATCCGTTATGAGTAGTAGTACACTAGCGCTACACTTGCGAGTTGAACTAAATTGACAGCAACATTTTGACAGATAAAGTATGAGATGACGTTAAAAGTGGCATTCTGAAATTTAATTTCCCCGTCACTTCGACGCTCACTTCGCACTCGAACACGATTCAAAATCAAACAAATTTTATAGAATCGACGTGCTGGGGCCGTTTTAAAACAAGACAAGAAAATTAAATTACCTACTAATTAAGTTAAACAGAATTATTAAAGGAAATAAATTCAGATTATTAAAAAGTTTCTCAAATAAAAATGTATAAATAAGTAGCAAGTATAAAATATAACTTTACATGCATTTTCATGTTTAAATTCTCTAAAAATTTTTGGTCAAGGACAAATTTAATCCTTAATACATTTCAAACTTTAACGTTTCACATTTATGACATAAGTTTCAGCGGATATTAATTATTAGAAAAGTAATTATTTAAATACCTTGGTAGGCTTGACGTTTCCACCGTTGCACAGGTCGTGATCGCAAGCAGACTACTTCTTCAATCTTTCGGTTGAGAAAGAGGGATGGAGCTATACACCTTTTATACCTCCATCTCTCTTTCTCGCACGGAAGATTGACGGTTTCACACGTCATGGTAGATCTACAGTTAATACCAGCTGAATATTATGTTGTAAACTAACCTAATCCTTGTTCACTGACTGTGTCATAAGAGTATAACCATCAAATGAGCTTCACGATTGTTCTAATTGTGTGCGTCGATATTTGTCGCGTGTCTATGTCATGGCTTAAGGGTTGCCATTCGCCTAAAAGAGCCAATAGACCACCACAGACGGGACCCTAAAGGGCTGATGTTCAGCCGGGGTTGCGGGGTAGGCGCAATGAGGCACCGCGACCTCGGCCCAGCAGGAGAAGGAACGGGCGGGTTTTTAGTCAGTAAGAGTCTGACACTCCCTCCCGCCCGGCCCTGGGCGGGAGAAGTCATTTGATGATTCTCCCCTAACAAAAAAAAAGGATTGCCATTCAAATAATGTTTAAATACCTACCTACTTTCTAAGCATTTAATCACAAACTGCTACTTATAAAAATAGTGCCTACTTCTTCTTGCACGGAGACGGTTTGACCTGAAGCACCGCGATTGCTCAAGGCGCGTTGGCGATTTGAATCTGTATTTAGAAATTACAAGTCCATGTTTCATCGCGATTATAATCAAAGAGAAATATTTTTGTCAGTGGTGGTAGCTGACAATGCTAGAAACTAAATTATAAGAGGTTAAGCAGAACCTTTTTAGGTAAAACCTTTTTGTTAATATTTTAGTTATTTAAACATACTAATTATCAATGATATTATATTAACACAGATATGTTATACCATCACAAAACGCACGAAAAATGTGTTTCGCGCCAAGCGTCAGCACACTCACATACCTTTTTATTAATTGTACGTGCTACTACAAGTTAAAATTGTAGAAAAGGGATAGTATGATTAATTTAACAAGAAAAAACGAATTAGCTATTGTTATCAATTACGTACTCAACGTAAACAAACATTATTCTAAGAGACTAATTGCACTTGCATACAATTGTATCCTTTTCGAATCTTTACTTTTGCGCGTTCATACCATACCTATCTGTGATTTTTAAATTTTATTGGGTAAAACCTTTTTGTATATATTTTAGTTACTTAAACATAATAATTATGAAATGAATTGTACACCATTTTTTTATTATTAAACTAAAATCGTATTGTATTGTAATACATTTTTTATTTGTTTGTCGGCTTATTATGTAAGCTGTTTATTTCATTAGCTATATAATATGTAAGAGCGAATGTCCATTGTAAGTACCTAACTACTGCTGATAAACAGCCTAAATGTCGCAAATAAACATAATGGTTATGGTTGTAAAATTAATCTTAATAATGTCATGAAGAAACTCACGTGAATTAAGTGGAAAAAACTCAGCTCGAGTAGCGTGCGCGTCTCTGCAACGTCACCGCCACGTAAACGCTGCGCATGTATAAAAGTGTTGTTGTTTGTAACTTTAAACTAGTAGAGCTTTTCTCAGTTAAATCATGTGAGTAAGGCGTTATTTTCAATTCATTAAGGGCTGATTTTCAATTGTCAGATAAATGTTATCGGAAAAATAAAATTATTGCTGTCTCTGTCTTATACAAATATTCTGATGCGAAAGCATCATAATTATTCCTCAGGTAACTTTTATCTAACCATTGAAAAATCAGCCCTTAGTGAGTCTCACTATACCTAGTTACTATTTCAAAAATAGTAAGACGTTTTTAACTGCCTGAAATATTATTATGTAGTCAGAAATTTGTAGTTATTTGAGAATTTTAATACTCTCAATCAATCAATCAATGATTGATATATCAATCAATCAATGATTGATTTATCAATCAATCAATTATTGATATATCAATCAATCAATGATTGATTTGCATTTCTGTTTGTAAGTTTGTTTTCTTTAGTCTAGGTCTAAACCGTTGAGCAAGTTTTTGTATTTCAAATTAAGGTAGGTAAGAATAAGATTGAAAATACAAAACTAGAACTAGAATAAAAACTATCCTATGTCCTTTCTCGAGTTCCAAACTATGTCTGTACCAAATTTCACAGAAATCCGCTCAGTAGTTTAGGCGTGAAGAAAAGAAAGACAGACAGACAGACAGACAGACAGAGTTACTTTCGCATTTATAATATTAGTTAGGATTATATTAACACAGATATGTTATACCATCACAAAACGCACGAAAAATGTGTTCCGCGCCAAGCGTGAGCACACTCACATACCTTTCATTAATTGTACATGTTACTACAAGTTAAAATTGTAGATAAAGGATAGTATGATAAATCCAACAAGAAAAAACGAATTAGCTATTGTTATCAATTACGTACTCAACGTAAACAAACATTATTCTAAGAGAGACTAATTGCACTTGCATACAATTGTATCCTTTTCGAGTCTTTACTTTTGCGCGTTCATACCATACCTATCTGTTAATTTATAATATTATTGGGTAAAACCTTTTTGTTAATATTTTAGTTACTTAAACAAAATAATTATGAAATGAATTGTACACCATTTTTTTATTATTATTAAAATAAATGTTATCGTATTGTAATAATTTTTTTATATGTTTGTCGGCTTATTATGTAAGCTGTTTATTTCATTAGCTATAACATATAAGAGCGAATGGCTTTTGTAAGTACCTAACTACTGCTGATAAAAGGCCTAAATGTCGCTAATAAACATAATGTATATGATTGTAAAATTAATCTGAATATAGTCATTAAGAAACTCACGTGAATTAAGTGAAAAAACTCAGCTCGAGTAGCGTGCGCGTCTCTGCAACTTCGCCGCGACGTGATCGCTACTCATGTATAAAAGTGTTGTTGTTTGTAACTTAAAACTAGTAGAGCTTTTCTCAAGACTCACTAAAAGCTGATTTTTCAATGGTTAGATAAAAGTTATCTGCGGAATAATTATGATGCTGTCGCGTCAGAATGTTTGTATAAGACAGAGACAGCAACAATTTATTCCTCCGATATCAATTATCTGGCTATTGAAAACCAGCCCTTAATAAATTGAAAATAACGCCTTACTCACACTATTTAACTGAGGAAAGCTTTACTATATAGTTTCAAGTTAAGAACAACAAGACTGTTATACATGAGCAGCGTTTACGTCTCGGCGACGTTAAACGCTTTACGTCAAAAATAGTAAGACATACTAAACTGTAAACTGTCAGAAATATTATTATGTACTAAAACATTTGTAGTTATTTGAGAATTTTAATACTCTCAATCAATCAATGATTGATTTATCAATCAATCAATCAATGATTGATTTATCAATCAATCAATTATTGATATATCAATCAATCAATGATTGATTTGCATTCCTATTTGTAAGTTTGTTGGCTTACAAAACGAGGTATTTCTTTAGTCTAGGTCTAAACAAGTTTTTGTATTTCAAATTGAGGTAGGTAAGAATAAGATTGAAAATACAAAACTAGACTCAATGATTTAAACTAAGACTGAAGAAAAATCTTATTTTGTAATAAGAGGGTGTGAGTTTAAAATGTGTAAGTTTAAAACTATGTGTCAATATATTATATCATTGTATTTTTTTATTTTATTAGAATAAGTGCTGATTTTTCAATAGTCAGATAAATGGTATCTGAGGAATAAAATTGTTGCTGTCACTGTCTTATACAAACATTCGAACGCGACAGCATCATAATTATTCCGCAGGTCACTTTTATCTAACCATTGAAAAACTAGCCCTAAGTATTGTTTGATCTATTGAGGTAACAGAACTTGTTTATCTTTTAAATTTACTTTAATGTATATTCTTATCACTGCTCTGTATATTTTAAATGAATAAAAAACTAATTTATAAATGTTTTTTTTTTATTTACCTATCCTGTTTAAGATATAGACAAGACTGGCAGCAAGAAAAACATTTTTTTTATGTGAAATGTCGGCAAACGATCAGACAGATTACCTGATGGTAAGCAATCGGCGCCGCCCATGGACACACGCAACTCCAAAGGAGTTACGAGTGCCTTGCCGACCTTATAGGGATAAGGGCTTCGGATATTTAAGGATTGAGAAGGGATTGGGCGTCCGGTAACCTCACTCACATGGCGAAACACAACGCTGTGGTTGTTTCACGCTGGTTTTCTGTGAGGCCGTGGTATCACTTCGATCGAGCCGACCCATTCGTGCCAAAGCATGGCTCTCCCACACTTAAAAAAAAGATAACCCTCAAGTGACAGTATTTTCTTACCTTTAAGGTCTGATTTTTCAATAGTCAGATAAATGTTATCTGAGGAATAAAATTGTTGCTGTCACAGTCTTATACAAACATTGTGACGCGACAGCTTCATAATTATTCCCGTGGTAACTTTTATCTAACCACTGAAAAATATAAATTTCTGTAAGTAAAATCGTTGAGATACCTGCTGTACATCGTGTCACGGGTTCGAATCCCGGCCGAAAGAATTCTTTGTGTGATAAACATGACACTGGCCTGGAGCTGGAGAGTGAACGAGGTAGTTTTTAATCAGTTACTGACTTATTTCAAAACAAGGTTATTTTTCGGCAAACGAGCAGACGGATTACCTGATGGTATGCAATCAGCGCCGCCCATGGACAACCGCAACGGAGGAGTTACGAGTGCGTTGCCGACCTTTTAGGGATTAGGGATTGAGGAGGGATGGTGGAGGAGAAGGATTGGGCCTCCGGTAACCTCTTCTTTACTCTAGGTCTAAATCGTTGACCAAGTTTTTGTATTTCCAATTGAAAGTATGTGATAATAAGATTCAAAATACAAAACTAGACTCAAAGATAAATCGTTTTGTAATAAGGGCGTAAGAGTCTGAGACCTTTTCTCATCCAGGGCGAGAGAACTGATTTGAAAATTTTCTCCTCTCACAAAAAAGAATGACTAAGTAATTTATACATTTAAAAAGTAATGCCTTTTTACTGGTTATTTATGTTCTTTGTTGTAATGAAAATATCTATACCTACTTATATTATAAAGAGGTAAAATTGTGTAAGTTTGTATGTAGGGGGTAATCTTTGGAACCGCTGGTCGGATTGCCAGAATTCTTTCACTGATAGATAGCTACAATGTTCCTGAGTGCTATAGGCTATAAAACATAACGCTACGATCAAATGGAGCCGAGCAGCGGGTGAAACCGTGCGAGAGTAACTAGTAACTTATAAACGCCAAAAATATCTTAATTGTAAATCCTTGAGGTCTGTGATAGTACATAGGTCTCGCTATTATTATAAGCGCTGTTCAAAACTCGAAAACAAAATCAATGTTCAAACAAGCATTTCTTACCTCCGCCATCTTGGTCGGCAAACGAGCAGACGGAACTCCTGTTGGTACGCAGTCAGCGCCGCCCATGAACACAGAGAAGTTGCAGAAGTATATTATTACTAGCTTTTGCCCGCGACTCCGTTCGCGTGGAATAGTAACTTCCTGCAGATTTTTGGTATAAAAACTATCCTACGTCCTTTCTCGAGTTCTAACCCATATCTGTACCAAATTTCACAGAAAACGGTTCAGTAGTTTAGGCGTGAAAAAAAGACCGACAGTGTTGCTTTCGCATTTATATTATTAGTTTGGATTTGGATTAAATGTTGTCAGCGTTTAGGATATCTATTTTGGGTTCCAGATTTGAGATCACTTTATTGTAGGTATAAATGAGAATTTCGAAAGCCTGTCCCAGAAATTGAACACACGGATACAATCGCAATGAATGATGTCCAGTAACCTGGCTCGCAAGAGAAGTAACGGGATAAGGCTTAGTCAGTAAGACTCTGACACTCTCTCTTGCCATACAAAGGGCAGGAGAAGTCATCTGACGATTCTCTACCCCAAAGAACAACACACAGCCATTTTTGAAAACCAAAAAAAGTATTAAGAAATTGCTCGAGCGAAGATTACATTCTTCCTTCTTACTTACTTTTTCTTGATACTTACAATGAATTGAACAACGATACAATCGAAACTTTAAAAATCTCTTACAAGGAAGGATTTGCAGGTGAAGAATTCGTTGCGGTCGGCGAGTAAGGGTAGCGCACCGCCCGACCAGAACCAGTCCCGAGCGTACGGCGCGTAGCGTTCCGCGCGCGCCTCAAAGAGCCAGGCGCTGCTGTTCAGGGCTTATAGGGTTGATGTTCAGCCGGGGTTGCGGGTTAAGCGCAATGAGGCACCGCGACCTCGACCCAGAGCAGGAGAAGGAACGAGGGGATTTTTAGTCAGTAAGAGTCTGACACTCTCTCTCGCCTTACCCTTGGCGGGAGAAGTCATTGGATGATTTTCCCCTGACAAAAAAAAAAGGTGAAGAATTCGTGAGAGATGAAGGAGGAAGGAAGGATTGATGTCATCAATAAGTACTAGTAGGTACCAAGTAGAACTAGCTATCATTAAAAGAATAGGCAAAGCTAGACGTCTCGTCAGCCGGAGTTGTAGGGCTAGCGCAATAAGGCTCCGCGACCTCGGCCTAAAGCAGAACTGAAATGTTTTTCGTCAATAAGAGTTTGACAGTCCTTCTCGCCTCAATCTGCGCAAGATGTCATTTGATAATGACGTCCTCAGAAAATACGTCTTAAGACTGGCTTTATTTTTTGTGAAGGAAAATCATCAAATGACTTCTCCCGCCCAGGGTCGGGCTGACTAAAAACCCCCATGTTCCTTCTCCTGCTCTGGGCCGAGGTCGCCGTGCCTCATTGCGCTTACCCCGCAACCCCGGGTCTTAAGACTGGCTGGCCAAAAACGATAATGATACAACAAAAAATACACATTTTAAGTACACCAATTTACTCAAAATAAAACAGCAGTCATACTTTTAGATACAAAATTTCGACAAGACAAATTTATCTAAGCAAAACAAAATTCTAATAATAATAATAAAATCACAAAACCTGACAACGGATCTACTTGAGGACAAATTTCGTGTTAACGTGTACGGAATAAAAAAAAATACAAAGATCACGTATCACCTGTTGTACACCTATTACCAATTGGCTTGACATAGACGCTATTGACACATTTCTGAAGATCAACGCTCTGATTGGCTGGGTCCAATTTGAGTTACCAATCAGGGAGCTAAAGGCTTCAAACGCAATACTCGCTGGTAAACGGATGCCACAGCCTAATTATACCTAGCCTAGAATATGTATATACGACCATGTATGAAAATTTTTATATAGTGCCATTGTGTGTTTAAGAATGTGTATCTTCTCAAAAACATTTTGTGACACAATGGCAACTCGGTGTGTCGTAACTAGCCAAAAATTAAAAAAAAACGTTAAAGTCATCCACTGAAGACTACCTTTGTGTAACCTTAATCCTGCCCATGTACCTTTCATCAGAAAAATTCTCGTAAACCAATTCTGGAGTGGCCGGCCTTTGCTGTTGGGCTTTCTTCAAACTAGCCAAAAGATTTTCTTTGTACTTTTCATAGAATAACTTATCTTTTTTCGTGTTCTTCGATATGGCCGCTAATGTAGTATTGACCCAAGCTTCGTAATATGGTTTTGTTTGTTCGTCTATAGATGCCGGGGCCCATCTAGCCACCTCCGTCGGCGGTGATACAACCTCTTTGGAACAATCAGGTGACAGAGCAATCTTGAGCGACTTTTTCTCTTTCTTTCGCTCAACTTTCTTTCTTGCAGGAGCTGGTTTCGCTTTAATACTAGTCTGGCTAATGTTGCGTTTCGTTTTAAACTTCAACGAACTCGTGTCCGTGCATTTTGTTACTTTCAACTTCTTCATAGCATCAGTCGGGATGCTTATTTCTAGTGGTGTCGGGTTTCTTACCTGATCAACAAACGTGACAGCCTTGAATACTCTGACTTGTCCATTTTTGGACATGATAGTCTTGATCATTGGTTTTCGATGGTGTTTGTTGGAGCTTTGAGAATTTTTTGGACCGTTCTTGTCTTGTTTTGTCATGTTACGTTCTGCCTTTTTCTCTGTAATCGTGTCATTTTTAGTTGATATGTTATCTTCAGTTGATTGGATAAGCTTGTCCCTTGTCTGTGGTGTTTCTTCTGTTATTGGTTCAGTGAAGTGTTCTGAAAATTCGGTACATTATAAGTTTATATTCTTATAATCATCTTTTAATATGTATAATCATATTTTTTCTTGATTTATTTATAAAAAATATGATTTGAAAAATATGCTTGTCGCTAAGCTAGTTTCAATATTGGAGTACTCAATCTAAAACTGTGTCTAATAATTGGAAATTAATTTACTCCAATACGGGACAAGCTAATTATATCTACAATTATTATCAGGCTATTACGAGTGAGAACCAAATTTATTTTTAAAAAATTTGGTAGGATTTTCTTCTGCGTCCTGGGTGTTTACAACAATATTACATGCACATCACACTTCAACACGCACATTAATGAGGAGAAGGAGGAGAAGTGGGGGAGGACGAAAAGGTTAATTTAGACATAGATACAAACAACAAATTCTTATAATTAGAAACTTTAAGTCCAGGTTTCCTCACTATGTTTGCTTCACCGTATGCCAAATCACTTAGAAAATGTCACATTAGTACTTGGTAGGTTGCGAACCTTCACACGCAGGTATGAGAAACTTTTTACACCATTTATTTAGCTACACATGCATAGGTTGAAAACGTACAAAAATAAACATTACACAATAAATAAACTATATATAGTGTAGCAAGGGGTCCATCTCAGTATATGGTTAGTGGTTTTCAGATGGCTCCTGACTGTTAGGGTAACAAACACATCGAGAAGCGGGAACCATTTAGGTGTAGGAGAGCCAAGCTTCGGCACGAATGAGTCGGCTCGACCGGAGTGATACCACGGCCTCACAGAATACCGGCGTGAAACAACCCACAGCGTTGTGTTTCGCCGTGTGAATGAGGTTACCGGAGGCCCAATCCCTCCCCTTCCCCTATCCCTTCCCAATCCTTATATCCGCAACCCCTATTTATTTGAAAAGGCCGGCAACGCACTCGTAACTCCTTTGGTGTTGCGGGTGTCCATGGGTGGCGCCGATTGCTTACCATCAGCTAATGCGTCTGCTCGTTTGCCGACTTATCCCATAAAAAAACCATAACGTCAGGGTCACTGCGACTATTCAACATTGATAAATAATAATGTAACAAAATAGGTACCAGAGTTGGCGCTAACAATATTGGCAGTTCCTTTAGTATCCTCTTTTTTCGTAACTGGCTCTTGTCTATCCGTTTTTTGTGTAGAGCTCTTGAGTTTAAGAGTATATCTGTCTCGGATACGTTTCCTTAATTCCAAATTACTCACTTTCCCTTGACCATCGTTGCTTTTTTTATTACCTAACTCTTTCTCAGTGGCATCAGTTATACTTTTCAATTTCTTCATCACTATATTAATCTTCATTTTTTCTGGTATCTGATTGAATTTCGTCAATTGATCCGAATCACCACCTTCTGGATGCACTCTTGATGTGATCTTTGTATCTGCTTGTGTATTATCATATCCTCTTTTGATAATCTTCTCTGGTGATTTACGTAAATCACCACGATCTTTGATCTTGTCGTTTTTTTTCTCTATCACCACGCTTTCGTTTCTACGCTTTTTTTCCATGGCTTCGATATTAAAGTTTTTGCTTTATGACACTGGGAATTTACGGATGTTTAATTTTTGTATTACATTTGGTGTATTGACAGTTTGTATGCCAACTGGTTTTGGATTCGTTTTCTTTTATGTTTTTGTTAGTCTAATGTCGTTAGGCTGAATGCAGGTAGAGGAAAGAGGTTTTGTGGTGAATCAAAATTTACCTGTATGTACCTGTGTAATTGTAATCAATTATAGGATCACGGATTAGATCAACGTGTAGGAAGTTATGCCTAACCTTAATAAAATTATACTGATAAAATCATAATCAAGAATATAAAGCTAGGGTCCTAGTCTCTTTATAATTCAGTGAGAAATGTATGAGAAAAGTTATTTGAACAGTTATAACAATGAGCCGACTCAACCTGAGTAATATACCTTAATATGCTTTAAAGAAAACCGGCCTGAAACAATTACAGCGTTGTGTTTCCCTATTTGAGTAAGGTTACCTGAGGTCAAATCCGCACCCTTCGGGTACGCTGTTATAGCAGCAGTAAGTCCTCTCTTTGAGGAGTGCGCCATGGCGTCCATGGCGTCCTCACTTTCCGCCTGACGCAAGTCCTTAACAGGCAGGGCAGCTTCGGTAGGTTCCTGTTCCAGATCCGGCAAGAGGAAACGCCTGAGTATCGTCATTGTGAGCACCACTTAGTGGCGGTGTGCTTTGCTTGCGCTGAGCACCGCCATGTCCTCAGGAAAGTAATTAGCACCGGTGAGCTCTTGCTCCCGGCTTTTGTCGAGGCCCTGGTGCGGAGCGACAGGAACTGGAAATCCATCTCCTCTTACTATGGAGCAGTTATGCTCGCAAAGAAGGAGGCGGACCGTGTGAGGAAGTTTTCCTTCACCTCACGCCCCAGCCACCGCAACCACCGTAGGCGATACTCCGGGCGGCGGGGATAGAGAGACGATCTCCGGCGGGTAATCCACAGGCTAGTTTGCCGGCGCATGATAAAAAAAACTACCTATATATAGGTATAATACCAACGATTTAGGTAATAAACTACAAAATAATATTCACTTAAAAAAAATGTAAAAGAAATTACTTAGTAAAAAAAAATGTTGTACTGTGACTCCGGCTCAGAGCAGGAGAAAGACAGGGTTGGTTCTTAGTCAGTAAGAGTCTGAATACCCCTCTAAAAGAAATAAATTGATGATGATGATTCCCCTTCCAAAAAGAAGGAATTGCAATATTCAGAAACGGCCCTAAAGTTTTCAACCAAAACCAACGAGATCGATAATCTTTTACACAGCAATCAGAGACAAGCAGTTACCTGTCAAAAAAATAAAAACAAACGTCAAAACTCATACCATATTTACAAAGCCTACATACTTAATACAATCGGTAAAAAAGCAAAAAAAAAAACACAAAATCAGTGAAATAAAAATCAAAATATTTTAGGTAATGAAATAGGAAACAAATTTTAGAATCGCCGCAATGGATAAACCTAAATCGACAGTCATGAAGTCAAAATCTTCAAGCAGTGCAATAACCACAAAGTCAGAACCACGGAAACGCAAGAAAAGTCGAAGTAACGCTGAATTTCGCCCTTCAATATTGAAGAAAAGGGGAGTTTATGTTGAGAAGAAAACTACTAAGATAGCTATTAATGATAGAGATTTAAGTCCTATTGGTAAGTATAAAACACTATCAGCTAAAGTGACAGTGTATACTTTTCTTTCCGAATAAGAGGCAAACGAGCAGGATTACCTGATGATAAGCAATTGGCGCCGCCCATGGATACCCGTAACACCAAAGGAGTTACGAGCGCGTTACCGGCCTTTTGGGGATAAGGGTTTCGGATGTAAGGATTGGGAAGGGATGGGGGAGATGTTGGGCCTCCGGTAACATCACTCACACGACGAAACAACACTGGTTGTTTCACAAAGGATTTTTGTGTGAGGCCGTGGTATCACTCCGGTCGAGCCGACCTATTCGTGTCGAAGCTTGGCTCTTTCACACTTAAAATGGCCATACGAGCACTACATAACAAGATCTCCTCGGTTTTAAGCTCTACACGCGCGGACGACTGATACACTACTTGGTGACAACTCGCTGCTGCTCGAATGCTTGACTTGTGTTGACTGGGCTAATTTTGAGACCTGATGCACACCAACACACTTAAGACCAATGAAACAGTAAATTTATTTTTGCAAATAGGCATAGTACGTTTATATGCCAAAATTGTATATAAAAAACTAGATGAAACATTTCCTATCTGACTACTTTGAGAAAAAATGCCGAAACAAACTCAGAGGTAGTTAGTAGAACAATGAATATATGCAGAAATTTATATTTAAGTCCAGACAGTGTAAAAATATAATTCTAATGTGTGTGTAACATATCATCTATATATACTTTTACTATTATTTCCAGGTCAACTATCCAATCCAAGACCCCCGTCGAGCCCACGTCCAATCCCACGACCAGGTAAAAAAAGATTCGTAGCATCCGTCCTCCAAATCCTCTCCCAATCCACCACTGGAACCCAATACCCAGACCAAGAAAACTCTGAAAAATTAAAGAAGCAAGAAAGACCGAAATTCAGTCTTAAAAAGAAAAAAGAAGAAGTTGAAACATTTACAGAAGATCTTAGCACATCGACGAGTTCCAAAAGAAAGCGTAGATATCGTTCAAAAATACTGAATTGCGGACACACAGACTCAGATTTCGAAAAACTCGTAGTCTTGCAATCAACAAAAGAAATTACTCACACACCTTCAAATGCATCTGATAAAAGCAATTGGTTTAGAAACACTAGCAGCTTCTACAAGGAACCAGAAACCGTCAAATGGACTGATATCTTGCTAACAACACCTAAAAAAATCAAAGATGCCCCAGCGACTAAAGAAAATAAAGATGAAGAAAATAAAGAAACGCCTCCAAAACTTACAGAAACAAAAGTCAAATCAATCGATAGAGATTTTTCTACTTTAATAGCAGAAGGACCTAAAAAAGTCGACAAGAAATTGTACAAATTCTTCTACGATCTTCTTGAAACAACTTTCAGTGTTTATAATGTAAACACGGAATTCAATAATATAATACCTCCATCTACATTTTCGTCAAAAGTTAATTTCGAAATAGATGAAAATGTAGTTAGGAAATTGGCGATAGAGAAAACGAAAGCTTCCGCTGGTGAAGACAAAGAAACACCATCTAAATTTCACTACATCAAGCCAGATGTAAAGGACCAGTGGGATGACAAGCGGTTACTTGAACATTTTCAACCAAAAGCTGTTAAACTTGCAACACCACTGTCTCCACCTAAATCAATAAAAAGGAGACAGAAGGTAAAACCGAACCGACCAATAGAATACAAGAAGAAATCGTTACCGATGTCAGCAAGTTTGTCCATTCCTAACAACAAAATATCAGTAAAAAAAGAAAGAAAGAAAACATTCATAAACCTTTTGAAGAAACAGCTCAAAATGGAAGACGAAGACTTTGACGAACCACAAAATTTTTACCAAGCTTTAAAAGTTATTGCACGAAATAAACGCAGATGTCAAAGGTCGATACATTTTGTCGAATCAAAGAAACCCAGCGAAGGAGATGTTCACGTCTGCCAGTTTAAAAGACGAAAATTAATCTCATCTGGCTATAAATCTAGCAAAAAGTCCAAAAATATACCGGAAAGTGATTTTTTTAAATCAATGAAATCATTCTCCCGTAATTCAGATTATTCCACAAGAGTAAAAAAGCGAAACAATATGTGTGTTATTGACACAACAGCGGATATTCCTTCGGTGCAATCTTTGGAAGTATTTGGTTTTGATTATGAACCTGTCAGTAAAAAGCCTGCTATTAAAAATTCGACCTCATTTCCTCCTTCAACTTCAACTAGTATCCAAGAATATAACATCAATGCCCCGCTGCTAATGAAATTCAGTAATAGTACCACAAGTTCTATCATAGAAAGTTCTCAAATTAGAGCACAACACGGACTTAGGGCCCTGAGTGAATTATTGCAGAATAAGTCTTTCTAAAATATTTATAAAAAAAAAATGTAGGTAATACTTAAATAAATAATTTGGAAAGTGTTTTATTGTAGTTTTTTTCATGCTCTACCATGAACAGATGTACCTACATTCACACACACATGGATACTATTTTAATACCTATTTGTGATATTCAACCAATTCAAGTGTGGGGAGCCATTTCAGCACGAATGGTTCGGCTCGACCGGATTGGTACCACGGCCTCACAGAAAACCGGCGTGAAACAACCACAGCGTTGCGTTTCACCGTGTGAGTAAGCTTACCGGAGGCCCAATCCGTAAATCTCCAAATCCCTAATCCCTAAAAGGTCGGCAACGCACTCGTAACTCCTCCGATGCGGGTGTCCATGCGGCGTTGATTGCTTACGATCAGGTAATTCGCCTGCTTGTTTGCCGACATATAACATAAAAAAATCCTTTCCTACCGAAGCTGCCGCGCCCGGTAAGCACCTGCATCAGGCGGAAGGTAAGGACCCCATGTCGTCTCTCAAGCCACTCCTCAAAGTGAGGTCTTACCGCTTCTATAACAGCGTGCCCACCCTCGTCAGCGACGGACGTTACTTCCACTCTGATTTAGGTACCCCTGGAGATCTGCTCAAAGTCAAAACTTTTATTTCAATTAGACCCATACAGGCACTTTTGAACGTCAAATACAAAGTGTCAGTCTGTCGGTCAGTCCTCTTAGTGAAGCTATTCGCTCGTTCCAAAGTGTAGATTCCGATGGAGAAGAACGAGCAAGAAACTCCATGGTTACTCTTTTAAAATCAGTGTCACATAAACATTCATTGATACATTATTTAGTTGGTTTGAATATGTGAGAACAGTGTAACGCGTGTATATAGAGAAACATAAAAAGAACACCCCGGTTTATGGTATTATCTAAAACAATTCTTTATAGGTATGAATCTTTTAAGTAAGCAAACAAAACACACACTTATCATCATAATATTATTGCATCAAACAGCATGTTGAACAAGATGAATAAAATTAAAAAAATATTATGTTTATTTTGGCATACTTATATTAAGTTTTAGGCATTTTATTGTACTATAATATTATTATTTGACTTCAGCCGGGGCTGATAGTCCAAGCGTACCTAATATGGTATCGCTATCGTGGCCTCAGCCTGAAACAGGATAATGAACGGGGTAGTTTTTAGTCAGTAAGAGTCTGACAACAATTTGGAATTTCATAAAAAAATCATAAAAGAGTATGTATTATCTTTGGCATTTGGTTAAAAGTAAGTATTGAATTTGACTATAGTTGACTAGTTGGAGACTATCGTATTCTAAGACTATGCCCCTAATTTCCTAGTTTAATAGGTCTCAAATAAATTATTAAGACGTTTCAATACAATACAATATTGAAAAATATCTACTTGTATCTACTTTTATTCATCGATCTGTCGATACACTTCGATGTTTTTTTAGTTAATTTTTAAGAAATAAGTACCTTTATAGGTAAGCTGTTAGATGCAAAAATACTGTGACGTCATTATTTGGAGTTTCATACAAATTTCATAGAAAAATATAGTTTTTGCCTTTTGCCATTTGGATAAAAGTATTGAATTTGACTATAGTTGGTGACTATCTATTATTTGTCTAGGGAAACTAAGCCAATAATTTTGGAATATAGTCATTGGAAATAAAACAACAATAAATATTATTGAAATTTTATTAATGTCTTCAGTTCTTGGTGCAATCTACAGCTGCAGTGATTCTTTAAATATTTCAGCTAAGTGATTTTAAACTCTATCATAATGATAACATAAAAGAATTTTTAAACAAAACAGTCATATTTAAATACTCATGTTCAAAAACGGTTACATATTTGAAATAACGCGACAGTAAACAGTGGTCGGGCGTGGTGGCCCGGAGGGCAAGGCTCGTCTTGTCGTCCGACCAGCAGCAGGCCTCAAGGCTACAGGCTCAGAGCGCGCCTCATAGTGGATTCCGGCGGTCGGAGTGACGGGGCCCGCCTATCTGGCGGGCCAATACCCGTAGGGGGTTTGCGACGAATGACGAATGCATCGGCCTTACCCGCCTCACCGACACGTGAGTAAATGGAGGAACTCCGGGTTGGTTTTTAGTTAGTAAGAGTCCGATAGTACCCTTCGCCCTTCCTCGAGGGCGGTGTCTCCGTGAGGATTTTCCAATCCGGCACCAAAAAAAAGAGGTCCTTGACCTTTTTTTCTCCCTCTTCTCAAGTATGAGGATATCTGAGTGTTCAAAACTTTGCAAGTACCAATATGACTTTGTCCGAGTTGTACCTATTTACTCTCTAAGTCCATTTAGACACCACAGACAAACGGTGATCGAAAACATTGTAAGAAAACAGAACAGACTTTTGCAAACACATAAATGTGATTCATATCATCAACAGCCTATAAATCCCCATTGCTGAGCAAAGGCTCGGCACTCGGTTCGGCTTCTCACACGGAAAAGGTTTGAGCATTCACCACCTCGCTTGTTCAAGGCAGGTTAGTGATTTCAAACTTATAATAAGAAATTATAAGTCCAGGATCACGATTTTCATCTTCACATATAACTCGGAGAAGTCACATTGGTACTTGGCAAGTTTTGAACAATCTCATGCATGAGAAGCGGGTTCAGCCGGGGTTGCAGGGTAAGCGCAATGAGGCACCGTGACCTCGGCCCAGAACAGAGAAGGAACGGGGAGAGTTAGTCAGTAAGAGTCTGACATTCTCTTTCGCCTTACCCTGGGCGGGAGAAGTCATTGGATGATTTTCCCCTGACAAAAAAAAATGCATGAGAAGCGGGCGCCTGAACCTCCGGACAACCACGATGATTTCACATAAATATGATTACCGTAAACATGTTGTATTATCAAATTACGCGATAACGAGCAGACGGATTACCTGATGGTAAGTGATCAGCGCCGCCAAAGGACACCTGCAACACCAGAGGCGTCACAGGTGCATTGCCAGCCTTTTATACGGAGTAAGCACGTTTCTTGAAGGTTTCAAGGTCGTACAGGTTCCGAAATACCGCCGTCGAAAGATCATTCCAGTTTTGCTGTGCGAGGCAGAAAGTTTCGTAAAATTTTTATAAGTAGTTGGAATGAAAGAATTTAGGAACTAGTTAAAAAAGAAACTGTTTTTTTGACGAATATGTACGCTAATGAACATGAGTATTTTTCTTATTCTTAAGAATACTATAAACTATCAAAAAAATAACACAAAAATGTATCTCTTTTAAAGCCGATCGTAATACATGTTTTTTTAAAGTACAAAAATAATCAACTACTGTAATTTGAACCTTAAAACTATGGTGCTAAATGTCCCCTTTATCAATGTCCCATTTCACTACATAATACAGTAATATTTCGTAGTTTATTTATCAAGCGATTTTGAACTCTATTATGTAAAATAATTTACTTTTGAATATTATGCAATGAATGCTACCCTTACGTCAAGGAAATAAGATTCAAAATTGCTTTACAATTTACATTTCTAGTTTGGCTCTTTATCAAAAATACTTATTTTTAACTGAAATTTGGCTCAAAAAGATTTCCGGTAAAGAATTGGCGCGAATGTTTGATGAGAAACTGTTCGTCAATAATCATAATTAAAACACACTGCATTATGAGACAAACCTTCTAAATTAATTTCAATAGACGGCTGAATCTTAATCCTTTCGAGAAACGCTCGTCTCGTTTCAAATCACACCGGGACTCTTATTCATGAGCAATGTGCAATTTATTAACAAATATTCAATTAACATAATCAATGTTTCAAAATAAACATATTGTCTAGTCCTAATTAAGTAGTATTTCACAGTTTTCAAGTTTGATCACCGAACATATCCATTAGCTAATAATAACAATAAGAAAGCTTCACATAAATATAGGAACTGGGTAGGTACAAAGCTTTAGTTATTTATATATCACAATAATATTAACAACATAATATTTTAATCTTCGAGGGTACAGACAGAAGTTTGCTTTTTAAACAATCAAATTGTCTTTTGTTTACCTAATAACACATTACTCTTTCAGCAGCAACAAAGCATGGCTCTGCAGTTAAATGGAAGCTACGCTTTTCTACTCAATAGATGGCGCTAGTATAGATCTATCGTCTATTCGTCCAATAGGGAATAAGCTAGTGTTACGCCATTCACATTATCAGCCTATAAGTGCCCACTACTGAGCAAAGGCCTCTTCTCACATGGAGAAGGTTTAAGCATTAATCACCACGCTTGCTCAAGGCAGATTGGCGATTTCAAACTTATAGTTAGAAATCATAGGTCCAGGTTTCCTCACAATGTTTTCCTTTTACCGTATATTTTTGACAGCTTCAGATCAGCGCCATCTATTGAGCAAATTACGGTAGCCTCCAATTATTAATCTAGTTAGTTACAACATATAGGTTATATAAAACTTTTGCGACTAAAAATATTTGTACATTTTTTTCAAATCACAGCAAACTTAATAAGTAATAATAATTAAAACTAACAATTTTGATTCCTATTCCCAATGGCATAAGGGTAGCATTCGCTTTATATGGCATAGGAAATAGAGTTGAAAATTGTAAATTGGGTACTTTCAAACTAGTCCAACCAATTTTTGAATTTCGAACGTTCAAAATCTTCATTTTTCTAGACTATGATTTTCAGAATCAACTAGCATACTTACATATTTCCTAAATATTGGCTAGAAAAAATCGAAAATTTCAATATATCACAAAATAATTAGGTAAGAAAAGTGTTTTGATTTAAACAATTTACGAGTGACAGAAGAAAGTATCCAATTCGTACACAATAGTTTACATGTAAACCAAAAAAAAAAATTGCCATTTTTTTCTTCAAAGAGCTAAGCATCATCAGCATAACATCAGCGCACTCATATTTTCCTGACCCTTCACCAAGCAACGTGGGATCGTCACAACCAATCATCTAACTACCATTGGAAAGACAGCAAATATTTTTAACACCCATCTGTCAAATTATTTCAAAATATTAGACAAGTATTTTTTTATGGTCGGCAAACGAGTATACGGATTACCGGTAAGCAATCATTTCCGTCCATGGACACTCGTTACTGCAGTTGCGTTGCCGATCTTTTGTGGGTTGTGAGGGATTTAGGGATTTGAGGATTGAGGATGAGAAGGGGAAGAAGAATTGGGACTCCGATAACCTCACTCACAAGGCGAAACAACGCTGTGGCTGTTTCGCGTCCTTTTTATGAGAGTTAAAGAAAAATAATAAAATACAAGTGTAGGTCCGGCTCGACCGAAGTGATACCACGGCATCACAGAAAACCGGCGTGTAAGGACATTTACGTTGTGTTTCGCTGTGTGAGTGAGGTTATTAGAGTCCCAATTCTTCTTGCCTTCCTCAATCCTTAAATCTCCAAAACTCTAATCCCAAAAGGCCAGTAACGCACTCGTAACTTCTTTCTGGTATTGCGTCGTTCATAGATACCCGTCCATGGGCAACGCTTGTTGCTCTTCATCAGGCCATCTGCCTGCTCGTTTACCCACAAAAAAACATTTGATATAACATATCGATTTAAAACCGTGACGTCATTTGCTACTTTTGATTCTATATAAATAACATAGCTCGTCCCACTTCCAAACTTTAATTAGTTTCATACAAGTATTGCTTTATTATACACAAAAATTAAAAATACTTGTCTAATATTCTGCCCCCATTTAATATACTGACGGACGAAATAGGTTATTTACTTTCATAATCTGTGGTCATCCCTATTCTTCCCCTGTCAGACTAATAACATTACAACCTCCTTTCTTTGTCATATAACTCCTTATACAATGTACCCTCTTTTAATTTCGAAAACAAATTATTTTTAATCACATCATCACCAAGATGTCGACTGCCTTTTATCTAGAAGGAGATTCATCAAATGGCTTTTCCCGTCCTGAATGAGGCGAAAGGGAGTGTCAGACTTTTGGAGACGATTAAATCACCCCGTCCCATCTCCTGTTCCGAACTAAATTGCAGCATATCATTACGATTGTGGCAAGCACGATCGGACAAAATAATCAACGCAAAAAAAAAACAAATCCTCATTTAAAAAATGGCATTGTTTTATGTAAGGCTAACTACCTCCCGTGTCGTGGTGGCCCGGAGGTTAAGGAGCCTGCTTCTCATGCATGAGGAGTTCGAAACCTGGTAAGTACCAATATGACTTTTTCCGAGTCATATGTATTTTCTATGATTATTTAGACACCTCTGACATACGATGAAGGTAAACATCGTAAGGAAATCTGGACTTATAATTTCTAAATATAAGTTTGAAATCGCCAACCCGCATTGAGCAGGCGTGGTGATTAATGCTCAAACCTTCTCCGTGTGAGAAGAGGCCTTTGCTCAGCAGTGGGCTTATGGAACGATGATGTGGTGTGTGAATGATGTGAATGTGACCTCCTACATGAATTATAGCAAAGGTGATTAAAGACAGTAAAAGTCATCGAATTCGATTGGATTCGGGGTCTAGTGTAAGTGAGTAGTATCGAGGTTGTGGATGCATATGCAGTAATGTGGCGCGGCCTCTTTAAGACAAAAACTGATAGAATTCATGTTTTTTTGTACATTATATTTAATTGTTATAAATATCAAAAATGTTATTATTCATAACCTGCGTAAAACAGGGATTACGTTCTCTTTTACTGTGTCAGGGAGGTTATTAAAAGCCCAATCTTACTCCCCCCCCCTCGGCTATCCCTAATCCTAGCAAACCAAAATCTGTAAAGGCCAGCAATATCTTCGATGTTGCGGGCGCCGATACCACTTCCATACGATTACCTTCAACTGATAAGGCCACTGATATTAGCCACCCTAACACCATAACACATAAAAATAAAGCCACTAGATGCAGGTCATTTTAAAGTGGTTAATCTGAAAGTCATTGGAGAGAGGCTTCTGTGGGGCAGTGGACATCTTTTGAACTATGGAACTATGATGATGATTATAAATCATGTTTAAAAAATGAGTACTTACGGTATCAATCATCACTTAAATATAAAATAAATAATTAAGCTGTACGGAATCTTCTATAATTTGATTTGCGGTATACGGTAAGGCACAAGAGCGAATTCAGGTCCGCTATTGAATGAATGTGTGAATTTCAACGTAGCAATCTTCTTCGGCATAGCAACTATCACCAAATGTCCGTCTTCAATTTCCGATACATCTATTTGTAATATTTGACACGTTGATAGTACTGGACAGTCAGATCGTTCCATAAAATTGTACTGTTTAACTGGGGTTGTATGGAAAATATCCAATTCACCGTCTGAATAGGGAGCGTAGTAGATCCGTAGGACTCCCCAATTTGATCCAACGAAATATACATCTCCATAAGGTCTTATAATAATGATGTCACGTAACAACCCATCATCCGGAATTGAATGGTTTAATACATACATCCATTGAAAGTATATTCTCCAATCCAATTGTTCTAAAAAGTTAAACTCTTTCAATTGGTGCAGTAAATTCGAGTCCGGGCCCAATGCGCAAACAAAAACCATCTCGTTATTAACTATTGTATATATTTTTCGATGAAAAGTTAAAATATTGAGCTGTTTATTTGTGTATCCAAGAGACATGATGCCATCTTCTGAACGAGTTATGTAGTGCGCTTTCAGTTGACGTTTGTAATAGTTACACATGTATATCTCATCCGATAAGGTAACGAAGTACAATGTATCGTCCGTTAGGTAGAAAAGTTTGCCATTACTGAAAGTAGTGTTACTATCATCCAATGTTATATTAAATATTGCTTTTTTGATGAGGTATAGTTCCAAATGGTAGCTCTGGATAACAATGGCAAGGTCATTTTCCATGTACCTGGAGTAATCGCCTGTAATAGGTTCTCTCTTACCTTCCTTAAAAGTTTCTAAGTCATAATAAATAATTGCTCCCTTTTTATGAACTCCTAGTACATTTTTATCAAGTATTACGAAGTTTCTTATCTCTTCATACATGCGGGATGCCGACGCGAACTCGTCTCTTTCTTCATTTGCGTCAGATAATCTGTTCCAGAGCGACAAAGATCGATAAAGGTGGAAATAGCTCAAACCATTTTTCTGCTTGCTTCGGGCCTTCAATGTAAACTTCGCTCCAAACTCTCTTATACAAAAACTACGCCACAAATCATCCAGTTCAGTTATTGCGTTAATTATTGTAAGCCATCTGGTACACACACCGCGTATCTTCCACAAATCTTTTGCAGGTAAATGGTAAAAAATATTTAACAAAAGTTCCGTCGGTAATAAACACATGTAACTAAGAGTATTGCTGGTATCGGACATTTTGGTTGTGTATTCAAACTTTTGTGAAGGGTTTTTGATATTGTTTTGCTGTTTTTATGTTATTTCATGATGTTATTTTGATTTTTCGTCTAAACAAACTATTCACAAACAAACATTCGATTTGACATTGAGCTGTCATGTCGTGGGTCACCTATTTTCTGTCATTAGACGTGGGTATTTGGATTTTTAGCATTTAATTTTTTTAACAATTTAATAAAAGTAGTTTAATAAAACGTGTGATATTTTTATGCATTTTTTAGTAGTATAGCAAAAAGAACATCTGTTTAATTTTGTTCCCTAGCCAATGAATGTAGGACGCTACACTCATTCGCTAAGGGACAAAATTATCCAGCCATTTTGTTTATAATATATTATTTTCTGTGATTGTTGTGACTTTCTCTGTGCATTGGCTTAAAGGACTTGTATCCAGGCCATAAATTAAAAATATTTCTGTGCTTGTCAAACTCAAACTTAAATTTAAAAACAAAAACGACAAATCGTGTTGTGATAAAGTATTTTTGGGTGTTTACATTATTATTAAGTTAAAATGTCTGCATTTAAACAGTTAAGAGATGTCAGCAACGCCTTCGAGCAGCAGTTGCGCAGTATATCTTCTGAACTATTCTCAGCGAAAATACAAGAGCCTTTTGAAGAAGGACTATCAAACAAACTACAAGATTTAACTTTTTTAACTTCAAAATTAAGGCTGTTAAAAGCTAAACCTTTATCTGGTAAGTGTTTTAAACTCTAAAACAATAATTTTCGTAGCTAGTTGAGTAGTTAAAATTACGAAAATGTCTATTTTTAGTTCAAAAATATCCATCTTACAAATACCAATAGCTGTGATGAAAAATAAAATTTTGTTGCCACTTTTCATGCATATTTAAGTGAAATCACACAAAGTCACATCGATCATCATGTAAACTTCTTTGTAAATAGTAATTACAATTAGTCCTATTAGAATATAAATAAAAAAAAGAATAGCTTCAAGTTACTTT
Organism: Spodoptera exigua; assembly: GCA_902829305.4. Taxonomy (NCBI): domain Eukaryota; kingdom Metazoa; phylum Arthropoda; class Insecta; order Lepidoptera; family Noctuidae; genus Spodoptera; species Spodoptera exigua. Next base: position 6,302,124 of record LR824629.2, on the reverse strand, counting down.
GTATTTCTATCTATCTAAGGTTGATTGGACTTGAACTTTAATTAGTTATAAATACAAAACTATTTAACAATATACATTATACATTCATGTAGCATAATTCTAAATTCTTTAATGGTAGCCCACATCAAATTTTATTTTTTATTTTATTAAGTTAATACTTTACTATGATTAATAATGTTGTTCTACCTATGTTAATTTAATTAGTTCTAGTTTTAATTTCTATATATTTTGACTGTATAAATGCATAATTTTTAGAATGTTGGTTAGCTCGTAATTGGCTAATGTATATGACCTACTGCCTATAACCAATACTTTAAAACACTTGTATACATAAGCTGTGAGTATACCTTATAATAAATAAATAAATAAATATAGTGCAAAGATGTCATTACTGGAACTTTTCCTTTTGGTATTGTACCTTCCCAATAATTAAATATCCTAAACCCTTATCCCCTCGTAACTCCTTTGCTGATGCGGGTGTCCATGGGCGGTCCCGATTGCTTACCATCAGGTAATTAGACAGCTTCTTTGCCGACCTATCTCATAAAAAAAAAACTGACACTCCCTTTTGCCACAACCACTTGGGAGTTGTTTTAGTGCCATATTCATTTTTCCTCTCTAAAAATCGAAATCAATCTATGTATAAATTTGTACTAAATTATTTCAAGTTTAGCTCAACTGAGTGTGAATCTGTTTTCCAAGTATTTTGAGTTTAACCACTTAAATCATGTTATCTAATTTCCAGCCTTACCACAAATCACAGAAGGTCCGAAATCGCAAGAAACAATAAACGCATATGGGGAGTTAGCCAAATGGAAGGTTCTAGAACAGACTATAGTAAAATCTTTGACACAAGCGCATGCAGTGAAGGCTCTCATTACAACGCCGGATCGAAATTTAGACCCTGATCTTGTAGAAAGGAAAGAGTAAGTGCTTCTATAAATTTAATTGTTTTTTCTTCTGTTGTAACACTGAAACTGCCTAAGTAATCTTCACCATCCATAGATACTAGCAACACTAGAGTTACAAGTGTGTTTTTTTTATGTGATAGGTCGGCAAACAAGCGGACTGATTACTTTGATTTGATGGTAAGCAATCGGCGTCGCCCATGGACACCCGCAACAAAGAAGGAGTTACGAGTGCGTTGCCGACCTTTTAAGGATTGGGATTTTAGGGATTAGGGTAGGGGAAGGATTGGGCCTCCGGTAACCTCACTCACACGGCGAAACACAACGTTGCGGTTGTTTCACGGCGGGTTTCTGTGAGGCCGTGGTATCACTCCAGTCGAGCCGACCCATTCGTGCCGAAGCATGGCTCTCCCTCACATGTTGCCAGCCTTTTGGGCATGGGGAAAATGGGGGTTTCGGATATGAAGATTTAGGTTATTGTTATGCACTTTCATAGTGCAAAAAGGTATAGTTTTTAGCTGATGTCTCATTTGACTAATATTAAAAAAGTTAACTTATATTAAAACAGACCCTGCAAAATTGCTTTCGGCTTCTTGTATGCCTTCCAAAATACCGTGATCCTGTGATCCCGCGAAAAGTAGCAAACATACACACGTAAAAATAATATTATTATCTACATTGCCAAATAACTTGTCAATTGGTCCACTCACTTAAGGGCAAAATTCCCACAGGTCACTCCTTTTTTTTTTGAGTAAAAAAAATCATTCTACTGCTTTTCGCGCCTTAGGGCCAACGGGAGTATCAGAAAAACAGGCACAAAAATCCCGACTATCGTCGGGCATAGCACACATCTTCGCACACCTTGTCTGGTCGGAGGACCCTCCCTTTTCAATGAAGGATGAGGAACTTAACACTCTGTTCTATCATTCTTCCAAACGAGTTTGAATTTTTTTAAATTATAGTATTCAATACTGCGTCTTAGCAATTTTTATTCTAGACTAGCGTTAGCCCGCGCCTCCGATCGCGTGGAATAGTGACTTTCTGATGATTTTTGGTATAAAAACTATTTTATAATGTTTCTCGAGTTCCAAACTACTATGTCTGCACCAAATTTTCCCAGAAATCGGTTCAGTAGTTTAGGCATGAAGAAAAGACAGACAGACAGACAGAGTTACTTTCGCATTGATAGTATTAGTTTGGATATTCCTCAATAGCTTACCGAATTATGTTTTGACAAATCACAAATAAAAAAGTTGACACATAAAATAACAATTTAAAATATAAATTAAATTGCAAGTTATGGCAATTTTTTTTATATACTTACTCTAATTTAGCCTGTATAGCCTTAGGATTTGTAATTGGCTGTTCAATTACCATTCTAAATTAGAATGTGTTTTTTTTTTTTTTATTTCCAGGCAAATAACGACAGCACTCAAGGAGTTTCGCCATCAAGAATCACAGCTCCGTCACTTAAAGAATTTGGAAGCAGAGAAAGAGGCAGAACTAGCTGCTACCAGATGTCTCTGGGATCAGGAACTGACACAGCTTAGAGAGATGAGAGAATCCGGCAACTACTTCGAAGAATATGATGTATCAAGCCCTATGTATAAGTAAGTGATTTTTTTATGTAATAGGTCGGCAAACGAGCTGACGCATTACCTGATGGTAAGCAATCGGCGCCGCCCATGGACACCCCCAACATCAAAGGACTTATAGGGAGTGGGCCTTTAAGAATTGGTTTAATTGGGGAGGAGGAATGATTGGGCCTCCGGTAACCTGACTCACACGGTGAGTTGCTTCATGCCGGTTTCCTGTGAGGCCGTGTTATCACTCCGGTCGAGACGACCTATTCGTGTCAAAGCATGGCTCCGGTACGAATGGTCGGGTCTTACTATAATAATAATAAAAAAAAAACACGACTGCCTGTTGTCAAGAGGAAAGGATACCTAAGCAATTTTTATTGCGTTCGGGCGACATTTGATTGATTAAGTTAATGTCCCAGAGGACTGTCCCCCGATAGAACATAGTCGAGTAAACCATACAGAGATCTAAACTAATATTATAAAGAGATAAAATTTGTAAGTCTGTATGTTTGTATGTAGGGCGTAATCTTTGGAACCGCTGGTCGGATTGCCAAAATTCTTTCACTGATATATAGCTACAATGTTCCTGAGTGCTATAGGCTATAAAACATCACGCTTCGATCAAATGGAGCTGAGCAGCGGGTGAAACCGCGCGAGAGTAGCTAGGTATCCAACACTCAACAAATGCAATAATAATAGGTCTTTACCTATGAAATTGCCGTTCTGCAGTACTGGCCATTTCAAATCAAAATAGTTTTTGTTAGGGTTAAGGCTAATTAATTTTGTTTTAAAAACATGGAATTCTTTTTCCAAAAATAGTCATTTGTTTATTGATCAGTGTTACATTTTCATCGCATTTCAAATCAAAAAATTCGTTTAAATTTTTTCATGCAAAACGGCAATTTCATAGGTAAAAACCTAAAGATATCTTTTAACGTTTTCAGAAAACTCCGCACCGTGGTCGATAAACTGGAGCTAATGCGGTGGTTGGTTGGAAGATTGGTGACGTCACGAGGGTCACGTGATTGGCTCGCGACCCCCGACCGCACGGCCCATCTACTCCGATTGGCCACCAAACACAACACCGTCGATACATTCCTTAAAGACTAAATTCCTTTGACAAAATATTTTGTAAACTTTACGAATCAATAAAACAAGTTGTCCACTATATAAGGTTTTTTTAAACGTTGCCCCTCACTAGGATTTTCTCCTGTGTCGTGGGCGCGTTTACAAACATACCTACTATTTTACATACAGACCCGGAACAGCAATTTGTGGATCACACAAAAAGTTGTTCCGTACGGGAATCGAAACCGCAACACGTTGTAACACCAATATAATAAAGTCGTAATTTAATTTTTTAGACTTAAAAAAAGTAAGGAAATTGATGTATACCTATTGTGTGTTTATTTTTTTTATTTTATTTTTATTAAGTAATTTTTTTCTTTTTGTTCTTTCACGGGACTACAGGATCCCGGACCTTTGAAAGGCGTACAAGGGTCCGAAGCCAACTCGCAGAGGCCCGTTGAACAATAGGACATCAACCGGCAATTATCCCTGTATGCACTATAAAAGTACACCCAAGGACAATCCCCGGTTGCGAAGGACTATTGTGCAATATGGTACAAAATTATGTGGCTATGGGTGTGGGTGGCTCTGGGCTGATATTAACTAGCAATTCAAATATAATTATTATGAATTGGGTAGTTTCCTAGGTCAAAAATTAATTAATTCGATGTTTGAATACAATAAAATATTGAAAAATAACTGTACTTTTATTCATCGATCGATCGATACACCAAGTTTTAGACTTTTTTAGCTAATTATTGTGTAATAAGTAAGCTATTTGACGCAAAAATGTTATGACGTCATAGCTCAGTTTTTCATAGAAAAGTATCGTTTTTGACGTTTGGATAAAAGTATTGAATTTGACTAGTTGGAAACTACCGTATTGTGTTTTTACATGTGATAGGTCGGCAAACGAGCAGTTTTATATTATAGTACTCTGTGACGAGTAGACGGATTACCTGATCGTAAGTAATCTGCGCCGCCCATAGACACCAACAACACTGAAGGAGTTTAGTAGAAAATTTGAATAAAAAAATAATAAACAAATTAATAAGGATATAAGAAAATACGAATAGAAACATATTTATCACGATATGTATTGTGAAATTATTCAACAGATTTTCAAACTCAACTTTTAAGAAATAAAGTTTAATATAGGTAAATCTATCAACATAATTTCATACTTCGCAACCAATTACTTAAATAATTCTAAAATTTATGAATAATTATTGTTTTTATTGTAGTATCCGCCATTAGGGTAGTACACCGGAGAATCGGATGTCCTAGTGCCTTCGCAGACCGTTCCTGACAGAACATTGTCCACATTTGCCCTGGAAATAAAATAAAAAACATTAATAGTAGGTACATACTTCCATTTTATTTTTTTAATGTAATAGATCGGCAAACGAGCAGACTGATTACCTGATGGTAAGCAATCAATTTAAGTGTGGGAGAGCCATGCTTCGGCACGAATGGGTCGGCTCGACCGAGTGATACCACGGCCTCACAGAAGACCGGCGTGAAACAACCACAGCGTTGTGTTTCGCCGTGTGAGTGGGGTTACCGGAGGCCCAATCCCTCCTCAATCCTTAAATCTCCAAATCCCTAATCCCTAAAAGGTCGACAACGCACTCGTAACTCCTCCGTTGCGCGTGTCCATGGGCGGCGGTGATTACTTACCATCAGGTAATCCGTCTGCTCGTTTGCCGACCAATTACATAAAAAAAAAATCAGTGCCGCTCATGGAGGCATCAGAGCAGTTACGAGTGCGTTCCCGACCTTTTGGGGAATTATTGGGCTTCCGATAACCTCACTCACACGGCGAAACAAGTGGGCGTCTTGGTGTGATGTGTATGTGAAATTGGACAACACAGGACAACAAAATTGTTTGAGAAAAAATAAGGTTTAAACTTACTTGTAAACAAAGAAGTTGTATTCTTCTGGATTAAATCTTGAATAAATGAATCTAGGTAATGTATTCGATGTCACCCATACTTCGTTTTCTGTCACATGCAGATCTGTAATACATAATATTGGGAAAGATAAAATAACATAACATAAATACTGGATATTTAATTCACATTCTATGACTGGTGACACGCATTTTTGACATTATCAAATCTTCTTATATATAAAAACGAATCGCGAAATGTGTTGGTAAGCGCATAACTCGAGAACGCCTGGACCAATTCTACTGATTCTTTTTTTGTTATGTGTGTTATAGTTAGGAGCAGGTTCTTATCAAAGGAAATTTAAAAAATGTCGAGGTTTAAATTGGAAAAAGTGACCCTTTTAGCGAGAGTTGGACCCGGGCGAAGCGGGGGCGGGCCGCTAGTATGCAATAAAAATGGAACGCAAAATATGTTGGTAAGCGCATAACTCAACAACGCCTGGACCAATTTTGCTAATTCTTTTTTTGTGCTGTTTGTTATTATCAGGAGATTGTTCTTATCATCATAAGAAAATATTAGAAAAGTAGAGGGTAGAGTTGGGTAATAGGTACCCTTTCGTCGTAAGCGAGATGATGAGACCCGTGCGGAGCAAGGGCGATATGCTACTTTAGAATAAAAATCTGTACAGGCGGCCTTATAGCCTTAGGTAATTTCTCAAAAACTACTTATTCTAGCAACACAGAACTCGGAACTTGGAAATAGACAATCATACGGTAGATACAACTATGAAAACACCGAAACACTGGCGGCGTGTCCCAGGGACATGTATGACTGTCTTGGATCCCGCAACGAAATCAATCAGAAGATATTATTTAAGGACAAAAAAACTAAATAGTTTCTATATCCCTCAGTAAATTTACATAATGCAGGAGACAGAATAACTTAAGTCTTAAAGGTACAAAAGAGGCTGCACAACTGGGAGAAGCCCAGTCACGAAACACCATGGAAAATTTACTATTGTAATGTGACCTATGTATGTGTGAGCTGTTACTGAGTCAACTGCTATCTAGTAATAGCTATAGCATAAACTCCTAAACGCACGGGAATTTGTTCAACATTCTACAAGGTACCTACATGTGATAAACTACACCTTTTCCATGGGAAAATCATCAAATGACTCCTGCTCAGGGTAGGGCGAGAGGGAGTGTCAGACTCCTACCGACTAAAAAACCCCCAGTTTCCTTATTCCGCAAACCCCGGCCTCGTCTGTGGTGGTCTTTGAGGCACGCCTGGAACGCTACGCGCTGTACGCTCTGGTCTGGTTCTGGTCGGGCGGCGAGCTACCCTTACTCGCCGTCCGCGGTTACTGTGTCTGCAGCTAGGGCGTGGGGGGGGGGGATTTCTCCCTCACGCGGTCCGCCTCCTTCTTTGAGAGCATAACTGCTTCTCAGAAGGAGAAGACGGCGTCCGCAGAAAACGCGATTATGAACTATTCCTCTTCTCATCCAGATCCATTCGTGGTTAGATGCGAAGAGCTGAACATCGAGCTCAGTAGCGTTCAATTGGGGAGGCCTATGTCCAGCAGTGGACGACAACAGGCTGATGATGATGATGATGAACTACACCTGACATTATTTACCTGAAGGATAGCTTAGTTTTGAGCTGTGCTGAGCCAGCATTTCCATGTTATCAGGGCTAAGCGGCTTTTCAGTATTCCAGCAGGATATGGAATCTCTTCCTACTTCAGCGAAGAATATCACCTTCGATGCGCCATGCATATCATGCATCGTACTCTGACTATTGGTCCCTCGATCACCAACCACCTGAAAATATTTGATTTCTACTATAAAAAACACGCTGGAATCTTCGCTGCAAACATAATTTCACACAGGTCAAAAGCCAAGAACATTTACTTATTCCAATTAAATCATAATACAGGGAATTTTGAAACGTCGAAATAAAATAATAGCCCGTCAGTCTCAAGTTTATATGTTTCAAGTTTTTCGTATGTGAAGTTAGGTGACCGCAATACAACCAGATTCTGAGCTAAAGAAGTGTGGATCACATAAGAATCATTTCCAAGAACAGTTTAGTAGGTTTAAATACCTAAGGGCTAATTTTTCAATAGTCAAATAAATGTTATCTGAGGAATAAAATTGTTGCTGTCACTGTCTTATACAAACATTCTGACGCGACAGCATCATAATTATTCCCCGGGGAACTTTTATCCAACCATTGAAAAATCAGCCTTAATAAAAATTAAAGAATTAAAAGACAGTAAAACATGCTTTTCGACGCCAAACATAACTGAATACACTTTGGTCTTCTGGTGGTCTACTACTAGTCTACTATTGACTTACTTATTGTCTCTCTTGATTTAGGTACTTATAATTAACTGACGATCAATGTTCTAATTAATTAATGTTCTACTGGTCGTCTATTATAGTCTGCTCATGGTCTATTACTAGGTACTTAAAAGTCAAAGTTAAAGCATTTCTGTTAGATAAACAGGCACTTTTGAAAATTTCTAAAATCTAGGTATTATAAATGGTGAAGAAGTCTACTCGTAGTCTACTTACAGTCTACTAACGGTCTTCTAAAGAAAAACTTACATTAAAAGCAGATTGGTTAGCTTCTCTCTTCTCCAACTCACACGAAGACACAGAGAACTCCTGGTTGCTGACCATAGGATGGAAGTAGACCTGCCGACATCCATCGGGCCCTGGTTCTCCAGTAGCAACGCTGAAGATTCCATCATTCCACGTGAAAGATTGACCTGGAATTGGGTAGGTATTTTTTTGCTAAATGAACAATAATTACAATACATTACTTGTATTTTTGCCTTTTAATATCCGAGAAACCTAGAATGTAAAAATAAAAAGACCACTTTACAGTTAATTTGTGCTATGCCAGTAGACATGACTTCATATCATCAGCCTTTAAGTGGTCACTGCTAAGCAAAGGAAAGACCTACATTCATACGGAGAAGGTTTTAGCATTAATCACTAAGTACGCTTGCTCATGGTGTCTCGGAAGTCAAGTAGCCCGTTTCTCATGCATGAGGGTGTGAGACCGAAATCTGGCAAGTACCAATGTCACTTTTTCCGTGTTATATGTACTTTCTATGATTATTTAGACACCACTGGCATACGGTGAAGGTAAACATCGTGAGGAAACCTGGGCATATAATTTCTAATTATAAGTTTGAAATCGCCAACCCGCATTGAGCAAGCGTGGTGATTATTGCTCTAACCTTCTCCGTATGAGAAGAGGCCTTTGCTCAACCATGGGCATTTATAGGCTGATGATGACGCTTGCTCAAGGCGGTTTGGTGATTTTAAACTTATAATTAGAAGTCGTTTATGATCATGCCTCTCTCTCTCGATCGTATCGCGCTCTCACTCACATAAAGTGACCGGGAACGTAACGGGACAATGACGTCATCTTTTTCGTGCATGCAGCACGTAGTATCGAGTTATTAGAAATTGTCACTTCAAAAATCATACTTAATACTATAATTGTAAGAGATTGTAAAAATTAATAAGAGATATTCCGTTTTGGTTGAACTTTGGTATGTAGATAGCTATAATACCCTGGATTAACACATGGGCCTTCTTTTATCAACATACCGAGCTAAGCCTTGGAAAGAAGCTAATAAATGATAAACCAACCTGCAACCCTCAAATTTCCAGAAGTGGGATTGAAATGGAAGTAATTATGCTGATGCCTCCAGCTGTCATTCTCTCTTAAGGAGTAGACGACGAGGCCATAAGTGACCAGATCTGGTATAAAAGCGTACGCATTGCTGCAATCCCCGTTTTTGATAACCACGGTGATTGAGGCAAGACCTGTAAAAATTAAAACACGAACACTTAGGAAGGAATGTAAATAACGACACTAATTATGTGTGGGAGAGCCAAGCTTCGGCATGAATGGGTCGGCTCGACCGGAGTGATACCACGGCCTCACAGAATACCAGCGTGAAACAACTCACAGCGTTGTGTTTCGCCGTGCGAGTGAGGTTACTTGAGGCCCAATCGCTCCCCTTCCCCTATCCCCTCCCAATCCTTATATCCGCAACCCTTCCCCAAAAGGCCGGCAACGCACTCGTAACTCCTTTGGTGTTGCGGGTGTCCATGGGCGGCGCCGATTGCTTGACATCAGGAAATCCGTCTGCTCGTTTGCCGTCTTATACCATTAAAAAAGGCCCTCCATCCCCAAAACGCCAATATCCCTCAATCTTTACCATTAAAAAGTCATCAATGCACTCGTATCAAGACTATTTATTGAGTCTAATATTCTTCAGATTGATTCATTCACTTACGCCGTTTATATAATAATAATATAATATATTTTTTAACAATGTGTAAAAAAATCTTACCAGTAGCAGTGTTATTAGCAGGGAGATCTGAACTCTTGAATTGATACCGAAGAATCTGTTTGTCCGTCCTCAGATCGTACACCACAATCGCAGGCGGCTGCAGGTAGCGAGGGTTGTCTGTGAAAGTGAGAAAATTAAAATTCAATGAAAATATTGACTAGAATCAAATCTACTAACCCGCAATCTTCACTTTTAAGGCCCAGAGAGAAAAGTTCCCTTTTTTTGTGAGGGGAAAATCAAATGACTTCTCCCGCCCAGGGTAAGGCGAGAGAGAATGTCAGACGCTTACTGAATTACCCCCCCCCCCCACCCCGTTCCTTCTCCTGCTCTGGGCCAAAGCCGCTGTGACTCATTGCACTTAACCCACAACCCTGGCTGAACATCCGCCCTATATGGCCCCGTCTATGGTGGTCTGTTGGTTCTTTGAGGCGCGCGCGGAACGCTACGCGCCGAGAATAAAGTTCCCTAAGATCAGAAAAGGAGGATCCTTCGACTAGGCAGGGTGATCAGCCCAGCGAGCTACTGCCCAACAGTTGTCCTTTAGGATTTTCCATTCGTAAATTTCGCGCGCAAACTTCACTTAGATGTTGTAGGACTTGAGACGCCATCTGTTGAACATTGTCGTCGATCTATGTGCGTCGCCACATAGTCTTCGAAGGGATACCAAACTTCTTGTCCGACCTGAATATTTTTCGCCACTGAATTATCGAGGCAGTTTAACACTTTATACCACTACGATTTTCACAATGATCTCTCGGATGCCGCCTACATTTCTCGTACATTTTAGGACGTTAATCCTTGCCACGCGACGATGCGACGTCGACGCTCGGAAAACACGTTGACGTCAGCGCTAGTAAACCGCCTAGTGGCATAGCTGCCTTATATTGAACTCGCCGGGTTAGTCGGCAGCGCTGGAATAAAATTTACGGGAACTGGGCGAGTCGGTGGCACTGAATATGTTAAAACTAACCTAATAATCGCCCTAAATTCCTGATTAAAAGTGTCACACTTACTCGGTATTTCAATGACTCCAGTATCCACCATCCACAGTCGTCCACACTCATCAGCTCTGGTCCTGTACACTGATATCAAAGACCTAGATCTGGCCATATCTGGGTATGGACGGAGTGGTGGCGAACGAGTATTCCCGTAGACATTCAAGTCTATGTAGTTCAATGTTGCGGGTATACCTGTAGAAGACCAGAAAAATGTTAATGGATATGCAGGAAAGAATGAAGAGAAGATGGACGGAATGTGAAGAATGGTGATGAAATAAATTCGCCATGTGAAGGAACCACGCTTCGGCTCGAACGGCGTGATACCACTGTCTCACAGAGTGTCCATGTCATTGGTTAATATGGAGGCCCAATCTACCTTCCTCCGGTGTCTAGCAATGCACTTGTAACTCCACTCATGTTGTGAATGTCCATATGTATCGCAGATGGCTTACCATCAGGTTTGAGGCATATTTGCAATACCAAAAAATTCAATGAAAGCATTGACAAAACGATGAAGGACTGAGTCAAGAACGATAAAAAGGAGTTTTTGATATGGTGGTGTTTTTTGTATTGTGAAGATAATCAAAAGACTTTTTCTGAGAATCAGACTCTTACTGACTAAAAGCTTTCGTTCTTCCTGCTCTAAGCCGAGGCTGCAATAAATTATCGCACTTGCCCCGCAACCCCAGCTATAAGATGATGTCTGATGTCGAAGAATCGTGGAAGAAGACATTGTGCTTACTCAAATCCCACCATCATTAGCGTAAACGCGCCCACTGTTGAGCAAAGACTTTTTACACGGAGAAGGTTTGAGCATTAATCACCACGCTTCCTCAACGATTTGAAACTTATAATACGGTAATTTCCAACTAGTCAAATTCAATACTTTTATCCAAATGTCAAAAACTACACTATTCTATGCAATTTGTATGAAAAACTGAGTTTTGACGTCATAGTATTCTCGCGCCAAATAGCGTACTTATTTCTTAAAAATTTGCTTAAAAATATCTAAATTTTTGTGTATCAATCGATCGATGAATAAAAGTATATTAATTTTTCAATATTTTATTGTATTGAAACGTCGAATTAATTTATTTTGGACCTAGAAAACTACCCAATTAAGTCCAGGTTTCCTCACGATATCTTCCTTTAATACATATAATTCGGTAGTGTCTCAATAATCATCATAAAAAGTATATATAACTCGGAAAAAGTCACATTCGTACTTGCCAGGTTTCGAACCCTCATATATGAAAAGCAGGCGCCTTACCCTACAGGCCACACGAGGTTGTGCTTATTCAAATGCATAGAAAGGAGGTCGTTTTGAAAGAGAAAAGCAACTGTCTTACCAAATCTTCGCCGTGGGATCGTGACGAACACGCGGTCGCCTACTCTTTCCGCCCCCATCGGAACGTTATTATATTGAACGAAGAATCTTCCGATTTCATCTGAAAATTTATAAGCAATTTCTTTCTAAATATCATTATTAATTTTTGCCAGAAGTGATTTTGTAAGATTATTATGTGGGAGAATCATGCGTCAACACGAAGGCGTTGGCTCGATCGAAGTGGTACTACGGCCTCACAGAAAACCGGCGTGAAACAAACACAGCGTTGTTTCGCCGTGGGTGTGAGGTTACCGGAGCCTAATACTTCTCCTCCCACTATCCCACCTAAATCCCCAAACCTTCGATACTCCAATCCCCAAAAGATACAATTCCCAGTTAATATTTCCCGACATTTCATTTCTACTTTCAAAATTTTTTCTTGCCCTTTTTTCTTGCAGAACCTTCCCCGTTTGGTAAAAGTCAAAACAAAAGAACTGACCAAATGGGGTGTTATGCACTTACCAACGCTAATTAGCGAACCATTTTTATATACATATATAGATACAGGTGACATTTTGAACGAGGCACATATTATTTTTCAAGGATCCGATTTTCGTGCTCAATTACAACAACTTTTTTCATGGGACTAATATCGAAATCTCAAAAATAAATTTATTTCCATTCCATACAAATTGCAACAGCTGATTGCTCATTTTGCATGGAAAAGAAAAAATAGAAGAAGAAAAAAGAAAGAAAGAAAGAAAGAAAAAAAAAACATTTATTTCCGCGCAAACGCACACACATAAAACATAAAATACAAAAAAAAGAAGAAAATAAAATAATACTAAAATCTAAACTAAATGATACAGATAAAAATTAAATGGTTTTAAAAAAAATAATAACAAAAGAAAATAAAAACAAATTTTGGCTATGATCCACAGAGTATTTTAACATTATGCGCGAGGTCGCGTGTATTTTTTTATTATCTGTGGACCATAAGGACAAGATAGTAACATTTGAGATTTCCATATTTATTGGTCTTATGGAAAAAGTTGTTTTATTTGATCATCATGGCAGAATCGGATCCTTGAATATGTGCCTCGTTCAGAATGCCACCACGTAGGTATAGATTTCTCCGACTTAAAACACTTACCATTAGGATTGATCGCTGCTGAACTCGGCGTGTCAATAGGATTGTTGTATATAGACTGCGATGGTCCTGAAATAGCAAATATTTTGTTAACATACTCTCATCAACAAAAACTAAAAATTCTCTTTTTTATTACATAGGTCGGTGAACGAGCATGCGGATTACCTAAGGGTAAGTAATCGGCGCCGCCCATGGGCACTTGCAATACGGTAAAATGTGGTGAATAAAATTTGACCGGTGAATAGATTTTTTTTTCATGGAATATTTCGGCAGACGAACAGACGGATTACCTGATGGTAAGTTATCAGCGCCGCCCATGGACACCCGCAACGGAGGAGTAACGAGTGCGTAACCTTTTAGGGATTAGGGTTTTGGAGATTTAGGGATCGGGGGAGGGGAAGAATTGGGCCTCCGGTAACCTCACTCACACGGTGAAACACAACGCTGTGGTTGTTTCACGCCGGTATATTCCTAGTCTGAACTTTCCTAGTATCTATTTACCCTTCTTCTGTATCCATTCACCCTTTGAATTCTATAAACCTACTAAAGGGGTTAAGTACTACAAGTGCATTGCCGACCTCTCGTGTGTTATTAGGGAATTAAGGATAAGGGATTTCAGGATTGAGGATGATGGAAAATTTGGGTCTTTCCGTAATCACACTCACATAGCACGGCGACACAAAGGCTTCACGCCGGTATTCTGTGAGGCCGCGGTATCATTCCGTTCGAGCCGACCCATTCGTGCCGAAACATGGCTCTCCCACACTTTTATATGAGGGTTTATATTATTATATTATACTAGCTTTTGACCGCGACTCCGTTCGCGTGGAATAGTAACTTCCTGCAGAATTTTTGTTTAAAAAACTATCCTATGTCCTTTCTCGAGTTCCACAAATGTCACAGGAATCGGTTCAGTAGTTTAGGCGTGAAGAAAAGACAGACATAAAGACAGAGTTACTTTCGAATTTACAATATAGCTTTGGATGCAGCTGTTGTAGTTCAGTCAGGTAATAATGATGTCTTTTTAATATTTATTTCTAAGTTCCCATTATACTTCAAAATTAGTTAAATAGGTACATTAGTGTGGGAAAGCCATGCTTTAGCTTGAATGGACTGGCAAAACTGGAGTAGTACCACAACCTCACAGAAAACCAGCTTGAAACAACTACAGCATTATCTTTTTCCGTGAGAGTGCACTCCGGTCGAGCTGGCCCATTCGTCCTGAAGCAGGACTCTCCCACATTTATCATTCAAAATTGTCATTTATGGTTTCAAAGCTAAAGTCAAAAGTCAAGACAAGACATCGGAACCTATTTCGTTTTTTCTTCTCTTCAAATAATATCTTCTGATTTATTTCGTTGTGGGATCCAAGATAGTCATTCATGTCCCTGGGACGCGCCGGACTTTAGTGTTCCGGTGTTTTCATGGTTGTATCTACTGTAGATCCTGGTGCACAGGAGTTGCAGTGGTTTTGGGAGGATTTGGCAGGCCAAAATATATTATAAAAAATACTTACGCTTGTTCCAAACTTTTTCGTCTTCGTTGTAATTATCAAAATAAATTCTATCAGTTGACCTCTTGTTTCTGCTAACTAGATCATCCTCTGAAAACCGATCTTCGAATACTGAAAATACAGTAAAAATAAATTAACATCAAAGTAGGTATTTCAATTGTTTTTTTTTATAAATGCAGGCAAACGAGCAGACTTATTATTGGTACCGGTGACGGCAAGCTATCGGCGGCGTCCGTGGACAACCGCAACGCTATGGTTTTGTTTTTAAATTGACGATTTTTTTTTTATAAAAACTTTGCCCCACACACACACTTTGGCTTTTCTCCTGTGTCGTGGGTGCATTAACAAACATATAATTCCACATACACATCACATCCAGACCCGGAAAAACAATTTGTGGATCACACAAAGCGTTGTTCCCTGCGGGAATCGAATCCGCGACACGTTGCGCGGCAGCCAGCAGCCCAGCCACCGAGCCAACTGTGCAGTCATGGTTATTTCTTTCACGCGTTTTCTGCGAGGCCGTGGTATTACTCCGGTGGAGCCGACCCATTCGTGCCGAAGCATGGTTCTCTCACACTTAAAATTTTCCACCAGGACCACGACCCTGGTTTTTAGTACCTTCCTAACTAATGAGGTTTTAGTCATTAGCAATGTAATTCTTAGTAGCAGATCAGTTCAGAAAATAACACATTATGTAAGGGAAACATAAAAACAAAGTCAGATATCAATTTCATACGAACCGCCGTTTTTTGTTTCATATTTTTTTGCCAAACAGTTCTCCGAGTGCATTCGGTACAAAACCAGTTGTTTTTTATGTTCGCAATCTTAAATCACGATTACTGACGATTCAAAGTTAAATATATTAACGAGAATCGAAATCTATATTAATATTATAAAGCTGAAGAGTTTGTTTGTTTGTTTGAACGCGCTAATCTCCGGAACTGCTGGTTTAAATTGAACCATTTTTTTTTGTTTGTTAGTCCTTATATAGGCATATAAGCTACTAGCTACTCTCGCGCGTTTTTACTCGCTGCTCAGCTCCATTTAGTCGTAGCGTGATGTTTTATAGCCTATAGCAATCAGGATTTTTTCAGTGAAAGAATTTTGGAAATCCGACCAGCGGTTCCAAAGATTACCCCCTACATACAAACTTACAAACATACAAACTTACAAATTTTACCTCTTTATAATATTAGTATAGAAGTATTGATAAAACATCACGCTACGATCTGTAGGAGCAGAGCAGCGGGTGAAACCGCGGGACAGTAGTTATATAGTTATTTTATATTCTCTGATGACGTAAGTTTTTTTTTCTTAAGGGGGGATAACATAAAATGACTTCTCCCTTCTTTTTCCCTTCACTTAGACAGTGCATAGATTTCTGTCCGAAAGATTTATAATGATTTAGTACCTGGACTCTTTTTGCTTTTTATTTAGGTAGTTGTTTTATCAGCAAAATACAAATAAAATATAATCATCAGCCTGTAAGTGCCCACTTCTGAGCAAAGGCCTCTTCTCACACGGAGAAGGTTTGAGCATTAATCACCACGCTTGCTCACTGCGGGTTGGCGATTTCAATCTTATAATTAGGAACTACAAGTCCAGGTTTCCTCACGATGTTTACATTCACCGTATGTCAGTGGTGTCTAAATAATCATAGAAAGTACATATAACTCGGAAAAAGTCACATTGGTACTTGCCAGGTTTCGAACCTACACCCTCATTTTAAGACAGAGACATTTTAATATAACGATTATCTTCGCCCAAAAAAAATACCTACCGTCTTTTTTTTTGGTAAAACCAAAATATGAACCGTGGTATTTATTTAAATCAGTGAATTACAAGAGACTTGGTAATTATTAAGTAAGTACCCTGTTCGGGTCACCATAAAAAAGATACGGTCAGATACTAATTTTATTGCGGACCAAAAATTTAATTTATAATTTGATTTGAATATTTTTTAAGGTTAGTTTTTTCGGATTTGAAGTTGGCTCTTTTACAAAGACATTTTTCACAAAAATAAATTAATTCGACGTTTCAATACAATAAAATATTGAAAAATAACTATACCTTAATTCATCGATCGATCTATATCTTCAATTTTAGATATTTTATAGTTATTTTTTAAGAAAAAAGTAAGCTATTTGACGCAAAAAAACTATGACGCCATACATAACTCAGGTTTTCATACAAATTTCATATAAAAGTATCGTTTTTGACGTTTGGATAAAAGTATTGAATTTGACTAGTTGGAAACTACCGTATTACCTGATGGTAAGCAATCGGTGCCGCCCATGGACTCAAAGGTGTTACGAGTTTTTGCCCGTCTTTTAGGGATTAGGGTATCTGAGATTCAAGGATTGGGGTAGAATGGAAGAAGAAGAAGTATTGGGCCTCCGATAACCTCACTCACACGGCGAAACGCAACGCTGTGGTAACCATTATGTATCACTTCTGTCGAGCCGATCCATTCGTGCCAAAGCATGGATCCTCCACACTTAGGTAATAGCAACTAAAACTAAAATTTTCTTTCGAATTTATGAAGCCAAAATTTCGAAAAGAGGAGTTGAAATAAAGTCGTAATGACCCGGAGGTTAAGACGCCCTTCTCATACATGAGCACCAATGTGACTTTTCTGAGTTATTTGTATTTTCTATGATTATTTAGATACCACTGACAGAGGTTGAAGATAAAACATTGCAAGGAAACCTGGACTTATAATTTCTAGTTCTTATTCTATTATAAATTCTAAAAATAGCACATCCTTCTTCAAGTACAAAACATAATATGTACAATTTTTTTGCTTGTAAACTATTCTCATACTTAAATGTTTTTCCCATAACTCCGATTCAACGCGTGACGCGATCAAAGATGTAACGTGCAATTATTGACGTACGGGTAGTTAAAGTTCTTGTGAATTGACGTGCTGTGTTTTATGAAAAAAACAAACAAACTAAATTGCTTTGGAGTTGCGAACTTGCGAGTGATATTTGTGTTCTATTTGAAGATAGAAAATCATTTGCATGTGAACATCCATGAAAGTGTGAAGTTTAACTTTTAGAATGTGGGAGAGCCATGCTTCGGCACGAATGGGTCGGCTCGACCGGAGTGATACCACGGCCTCACAGAAAACCGGCGTGAAACAACCACAGCGTTGTGTTTCGCCGTGTGAGTGAGGTTACCGGAGGCCCAATCCTTCCCCTTCCCGGACCCATCCCCAATCCCTAAATCTCCAAATCCCTAATCCCTAAAAGGTCGGCAACGCACTCGTAACTCCTCCGTTGCGGGTGTGCATGGGCGGCGTTGATTGCTTACCATCAGGTAACCCGTCTGCTCGTTTGCCGACTTATTACATTAAAAATAAAAATAAAAGTTTAGTAATATTAATATTGCAAACGTGACAAGCCACAGCGTGTGGCTTTTTAATTTTCTTGAATAGATTTTTTTAATGTCACAAGTCGGCAAACGAGCAGACGTATTATTTATTACCCGGTAGTAAGCAATCAGCGCCAAAATGTCATGGTGGCCCGGAGGTTAAGGAGCCCGCTTATCATGCACGAGGGTGTGGGTTCGAAACCTGGCAAGTACCAATGTGACTTTTTCCGAGTTATATGTACTTTCTATGATTATTAAGACACCACTGACACACGGTGAAGGTAAACATCGTGAGGAAACCTGGACTTATAATTTCTAATTATAAGTTTGAAATCGCCAACCCGCATTGAGCAAGCGTGGTGATTAATGCTCAAACCTTCTCCGTATGAGAAGAGGCCTTTGCTCAGCAGTGGGTACTTATAGGCTGATGACGAAGCAACATTGACACTCGTAATACAAAAGGAGTTACTAGAAGTGTGGTGCCGACATCTTGTGGGTTTTTAGGGATTTAAGGAAAGGGGATTTGAGGAATTAGGATGGGTGGAGGGGAAGCATTGGGCCTTCTATGCCGCCGATGCCGGCTTTAAAAAAAAAAGTCAAAAATCATTTATTCCAATTAGACCTTTACAGGCACTTTTGAACGTCAAACAAAAATTTTGAAGATATAGTGTCAGTCTGTCGGTCAGTCCTCTTAGTGAAGCTATTTGCTCGTTCCAAAGTGTAGATTCCGATGGAGAAGAACGAGCAAGAAACAGATTCTTTTTACAAACAGTTGGTTCAATTATGTGCGAACAGGGAGGCTTTTGGGGATAAGGGTTTTGGATACTTAAGGATTGGAGAGGGATGGCGAGAGGGAGAGGAACATGGCGAAACACAACTTAGGTGTTGTTGGGCCGACCGTGATCACGCCGAAGCATAAGTCTCCCCCATCTCAAGAAGAACTAATTGTGAAATATGATTTTCTACATAAGAACATAAGGCTGGCAATAAAAACGTGTGAGAGACTAAGGAAAAACACTACATCATAAAATAAATGATTCCTAGAACCGCATTAAGAATACAAAACAACAATATAAATAAAATTCTTCCGTCATAGATGATTCAGTGTGTGACAGACAGCACTGCGTGTAGCAAGCTGTATGATAATATGTAGCACGCTTGTAGCTACACTATAAGCGTGTGACAGATTATTGTATATTTTTTATATTTAACTATCTCTGTAAACAAACTTTAAATTAATGTTAACTGTCTCTGAAAACGCACATGAAAATGAGGTTACCATTGTTATTGTTTAATGTTTATTAAATTTGATATCTAAAAGCTTACATATTTAATGATTTAAATAAATATTAAAAGTATCGCTATAAGTTTTAAATAAGATTTGTTTTGTTTAAATTTGTTGATTTCAATTGTGAATTTAGTTATTTGTCTAGAAAGTTTGCTTGTCTCTGTTTGGTCAATTTTGGCGGGAAAGTATGACTGTTCCGAATAATGTTGTAAAATAAAGTATGACACTTTTTGGCGGGTTGGCGTTGAGCTAAGTTAAGTGAATTCTCTGTTTTAATGTAATTGTTCTTTTTTTTTATTGCTGTTGAAAATAATTAAAATAATAGTAAATGTCTAATATATTTTATTATTTATTCACTTTATGTTTATTTCGTTACTTATTCATGAGATTTCAATAATTTAATAATAAATTCAACTGATCTTTTATATACCAAATCTGACACGTGCTACATATTATCAGTAGTAGTAGTAGTACTATGAGAAAATTTGAAGAATACCTACAGAAATATGACATACTTAATTAAATTACAAACACACACACAACACAGGCATAATTTACAAATCTAAGTAATATATTAAGTTACCTAATTTATTATTATCTTGCATTGCATCTTACTAAGTTAGGTTACTTTATAAACTGTTCCTGAGGGAAACAGCGCTGTAAGCTGACATACAGGCTCACGCCTAGTTCGGCTGCAGATGCTACTTCTCTTTATTTTAAGTTTTGTCAACCTAGTTTTTATAAGAACTGAGTGTGATTCTGTAAGACTTCATTCTAAACTTCTAAAATAATTCTAAATCTGAATCCGCCGTGAGTAGTAGTACACTAGCGCTACACTTGCGAGTTGAACTAAATTGACAGCATCATTTTGAAAGATAGTATGAAATGACGTTAAAAGTGGCATTCTCAAATTTATTTTCCCCGTCACTTCGACGCTCACTTCGCACTCGAACACGATTCAAAATCAAACAAATTTTAAAGAATCGACGTGCTGTATTGTACTGTTTTTTTTAGTAAAAAAACTTATTATTAAAAATATTTTTGAACAAAAATTAAACTAAAAATCAAAAAATAAACTTGCTTTGTACATAGAAATACATATTTTCATTTAGTTAAATAGAAAATTTTATTTATAACTACATATTAATATAATCTTGAATTCGGTGCCAAGTAAATCAATAATAGGTAGTGTAAAGATATTACTTATATACCTATTACGTATTCGTTTGATGATTAGTAGGTACCGATCAATATATTTTTCTAATACTGTTGTTGTTTGGTATGTAGCATTTACTTGGCACCGACTTCAAGATTACTCAATTACCGACCAGCACTCAGGAACATTGTAGCTATCTATCAGTGAAAGAATTTTGGCAATCCGTCCAGCGGTTCCAAAGATTACCTCCTACATACAAATACCTCTTTGTAATATTAGTATAGATATAGATATTGATATATGATAGATTTGTGTATATATATATATATATGATTGTTGTATTATGTACAAACATGATTTTCAAGTCACGATCTTTCAATGCAATAAATTTATTGTGGTGGCAATTTAATTACATAAAATCTGTACTAATACTAGCTCTTACCCGCGGTGTCGCTCCCGTCATTTGACTACCTACCCTACCTACCCTACTCTACTTACCCTACCTACCCTACTTTACCTACCCTACTATAACTACCCTACTCTACCTACCCTACTCTACATACCCTACTCTACCTACACTACTCTACCTACACTACTCTACCTACCCTGCTCTACCTACCCTACTCTACCTACACTACTCTACCTACCCTGCTCTACCTACCCTACTCTACATACCCTACTCTACCTACACTACTCTACCTACACTACTCTACCTACCCTGCTCTACCTACCCTACTCTACATACCCTACTCTACCTACACTACTCTACCTACACTACTCTACCTACCCTGCTCTACCTACCCTACTCTACCTACACTACTCTACCTACACTACTCTACCTACCCTGCTCTACCTACCCTACTCTACCTACCCTACTCTACATACCCTACTCTACCTACACTATCCTATCCTATGTCCTTCTCCTGGCTCTAAACTACGTCCCTGCCAATTTTCAGCTAAATCGGTTCAGCCGTTCTTGAGTTATAAGTGGAGTAACTAACACGACTTTCTTTTAAATTTATATATATAGATTATAAAGCTAATAAATAAAGCTAGTTGATTGTTTCTACAAATAGCTTGTAGTAAGGCGAAAGAAGTGTCAGACTCTTACTGACTAAAAACCCCTCCGTTCCTTTTCGTAAAATAACACTAACGTCTCTTTGGATGTGATGTGTATGTGAAATTGTATATTTGTAAACGCACCGACGACACAGGAGAGAATTGTAGTGTGGGGCAACGTTTATTTAACAAAACAAATGTATGTCGGTACTTACATTAATTTGTTTAGTGTGATGAAATGTTTCAACGTCAAATAGGTAATTATTTGTTGAAAATTACCTAAGCAAATACAAATATTAAGTATATCGTAGAATCAATAAGTACATATAGCTTAAATTTGAAATTAGATCATTACGGGATTAGACATACTGTACTCCGTCTACTAAAATCATATTTAGAGGATAGGCAGCTGAGAGTTCATGTTGGTGGTTATAACTCACAGGGCTCTGAGATAAGAATGGGCGTTCCACAGGGTTCAATATTGGGTCCGTTTCTCTTTTTAGTGTATGTTAATGACTTGCCATTTTTATTTAGGGTAGAACCGGGTAATACCGGTCAGGAGGTATTACCGGTCAATCTAAAATCTCAAAAACTACTGTGTTCCGACGCAAGTACACATACACAGCGAGTGGCGTGATGTCGCCGAGCGACAACGCTCCGGTCCCCGCTTAATTCCGCAGGCGACTTCTTGGGTGAATTCACGTCATTTGTTTTCGCGCCTAGTTGATGTAAATTTTCGGGATAAAACGATAACAGGTGAGTGTTTATAATTTCACGTTTCTAACATTGTTACCTAGGATTGTTACACCATAATTACTTAGCATTCAGAGTGATAATCGTTTTTTAACTTATTTGGTCAGGTTTAATATCTAGAAGTTTTTTTATGAAGATGTTGCGAGTCGGGCAATGCCGGTCATGCTGACCGGTATTAACCACAAGTAAAATTGGTAAACACGGGTATAATTTATTTTACTATTAATGATTTTTTTATTATTTTAGGATGGCTTAAAGAAGAAGCCAACTCAATTCAAAGGCGTCGTGGAGCCAAGAGTAACTAAACAGGGACAAATAAAAATATGACAACCCCGTTCCTTCTATTTCTAGCATTGGTTGACCTGTCACTGTTAAGGATCTTTTGCCACTACGAAATAAAAAATAAATCGAAGGACAAGAAAAAAACATACGATCTCGCAAACAGTATTAACAGAAACTCCTAACAAAGAAGCTTTAGTCGAGAAAGAAAACAGAAAAATTACAAAGGAGAAGAAAAAGCCAATTCTTAAAATAAAAACCGAAAAAACGACTGATAAAAGAAAAGGAAAATCAATGGAAGTGAAAAAAGCTAAAAAGATACTGCTAAAGTGCTCCAAGATATAAACAAATCAAATGAGAGCACGTCGAACTCAGAAGTAGAAATGACAGACCTGCATAAAGACGAAGACACCGATGCTGACGAAGATTATGAAAACTAATGTTTAATTTGCTATGATTATGGACGTGATAACGAACTCTGGTATAGATGTGTGCTGTGTGGTATCTGGGCGCACTCTGAGTGCTCTGGTTATGACTCTCCTGAGGTTTCATTTGCGACTCATGCCTGAACAAAGCTTGACCGGCATTAGCAACCTATTGACTGGTTTTACCCGCCGATGTGTCTAATACCAGTCAAACTCGATTTTTTTTTAAATGCTGATTGTGCTAAATTTGTTTAAATCATTGATCTGAATTAATGTGATTTTGATAGAAGAATACCTATAGTTTGACTGTTAAAAGGTTTAATAAAGAAATGTTTATAATTATTTGATTTGTGATCATTTTGCCTTAAGTGACCGGTAATACCCATTCTTACCCTAAAGCTGAGCCAAGTATGGTGCTGTTTGCTGATGATACATCATTAATCTTTAAAGTAGGTCGACGTTCTAATAGTTTTGACGAAGTAAACAGCTCCATTCATCAAGTTCATAATTGGTTTACAGTCAATAATTTAGCACTTAACGAGAAAAAAACAAAATGTATTAAATTTAGCTTGCCCAACGTACACAGTAATGATTGTAGCATAATTTTAAATGGGCAAAAGTCAGAATTTGTCAACGAGACAGTGTTTCTAGGTATCACACTAGACAATAGACTTCAATGGGGTTCCCACATAAAGACGCTTTCGGGGAGACTAAGCTCTGCTGTTTTTGCAGTTAGACAGATAAGACAGCTCACAGACGTGAACACAGCAAGGCTTGTCTATTTTAGCTATTTTCACAGCATTATGTCGTACGGAATTTTGCTGTGGGGTCGAGCTGCGGAAGTCCGAGCGATATATAACTTGCCCCGTCGCGAATCTCTGAGAGAACTATTTAAAACGATAAATATCGTGACGGTGCCTTGCCAGTTTATATATGAAAATATTATGTATGTAAGGAAAAATTTGCAATTATTTGAAAAAAGAAGCGATAGACATAATTTTAATACAAGAGGCAAAGATAGGCTGGCTGTGCCACGATTCCGTCTGTCCAAAGTACAGAAATCCTTTATGGGGTTCTGTGTAAATTGTTACAATAAAATTCCAAGTACTGTATTGAATCTTAACGAACGAAAATTTAAAACTTATAATAAACGCGAATTGTGTAGACAGGCATACTACAAACTTTCAGATTATATTGAGGATAAGAATGCCTGGCAGCGTGTTGATTCGGCTCCACTGGACAATACTCAAATATAGTCAGCAGTTAGGTAAAATTCTCAAAAATAATGCATCCTTAATTTATATATATCCAAAAAGTTTATATAGAAGCACTCTTAAAGATTGTGAGTACGCATATGTGAGCGCCATGTTCGAGACGACAAAGGAGTAAAATTTTATGATAGGTCCCCTCATTTGTTCTTTTTTTTTTAACAACTTGTCTCTGCATTTTTCTCACATAAGGGTACACTAATGTATACTATAAATGTTATTGAAATTGTAAAACATTTTTTTTAAAAAAAGAGTAACGAATGGAGTTTCTTGCTCGTTCTTCTCCATTCGAATCTACAATTTGGAATGAGCACCTAGCTTCACTGACGAACAGACTGACAGACTACTTTTCTATTTTGACGTTTCAAAAGTACCTATTTATGGTTTAGTTGGAATAAATGATTTTGACTTTGACTTTGACTTTGATTTCCATAAACGAAAGCTTAAGAAAATTATGTTTTGTGTGAGAGAGCCATGCTTTGGCACGAATGGGTCAGCTCGACCGGAATGATACCACGGCCTCACAGAAAACCGGCGTGAAAGAACCACAGCGTTGTGTTTCGCCGTGTGAGTGAGGTTACCGGAGGGTTAATCTCATTCACACGCCCAACCCCTCCCCAATCCAAAAACCTCCAAATGTCAGCAACGCAATCATCACCACCCCGGGTAATCCTTGGTTGTTCGTTTGCCGACCCATCACATCTATACTAATATTATAAAGAGGTAATCCCCTTAGGTTCCAAGTTAGTTCCGCTGGTCGGATTGCCAAAATTCTTTCACTGATAGATAGCTACAGTGCCTGATTGCTATACAACATCACGCTACGATCAAATGGAGCCGAACAGTGAAACTGCGCGAGTAGCTAGTATTAAATAAAAAAAGAATCGTATACGCCAAAAGACACGAAATTCAGTACAACTCAACGACAAAGCCTTGATAATATTACGTTATATATTCCCCGAAGTAGCTTAGCGATCATCATAGAAGTGTCAAATAATTTGACAAATAAGGACTTCGACCTTATTAAAAAATTAAAGAGAATTTGTAGCTATTGAGAAATTGTGTTTAGGTAATGTTACGTCAACGACCTATGACGGTATTAGAGCGTTTTTTTTTTGTGAGGGAAAATCATCAAATGCCATCTCCCGCCCAGCATGAGGCGAGAGGGAGTGTCAGACTCTTACTGACTAAATACCCACCCGTTCCTTCTCCTAGGCCGAGGCCGCAGTGCCGCATTGCGCTTACCCCGCAACCCCGGCTGAACATCAGCCCTATAGGGCCCCGTCTGTAGTGGGCTCATTGAGGCGCGCGCGGAACGCTACGCGCCGTACGATGGAAACCCTAATACACAAAATGCAACTTCACGCGAAACTCTGGCGTTCCAAGTATCCATAAGCGGCGTTAACTGCTTACCATCAGGTAATCCTCTTGGCTGCCGATCTATTAGCAGTTATGTCGTTAGTCCCATGAAATAGGGGATACCTATTACCATCAGGACTATTTCAAAAAATCCCCTTAGACTCCTCGCTCGACGGGGTGATCTTTAATAGGTACATGTTTTGTTTTAGAGCAAAAAATATAGAATAGAATTCTGAAAACACAGGTATATCCTAGACGTTTATTATTCAGATTAAATTATTAGGTACTAGCTTTTTCCCGCGACTCCGTTTGCATGGAAGTGTGACTTATCCATCTATGTCCTTTCTGGAGTTCTAAACTATGTCTGTACCAAATTTCACAGAAATTGGTTTAGTATTTCAGGCGTGAAGAAAAGACAGACAGACAGACAGAGTTACTTTCGCATTTATAATACTAGTTTGGCTTTTATAATTATAATTCATAATCTAATGTCTAGACCAGACCAATAGATTAATGTTTGGAACCTTGTTTTTGACCTTTAAACTTATTTATTGGATTTACCCGATATGGATAAGAATTAATAAATAAAATAAATGTTAAAAATAATTTATTATAGTTTTTTTTGTGATAGGGAAATGTCATCAAATAATTCCCTGGCCTAGCTTACCAACATTAAATTTTAATTTACATAATTTCTATGTAAGTATGTACAATCAGGCGACAGTGGCCTATAGATGTAATATGCCTTAAAAACTAATTGATATCTCGGAATCAAGGGGAACGGGATACCGAATAATAACTGGATTATTAAATTTTCTATAAAATAATAGCTACTCTCGCGTGGTTTCACCCGCTGCACGGCTCTATTTGATCGTAGCGTGATGTTTTATAGCCTTTAGTACTCAGGGCCATTGTAGCTATCTACCAGTGAAGAATTTTGGCAATCCGACCAGCGGTTCCAAAGATTACCCCCTACATACAAATTTACAAATTTTACCTCACTATGATATTAGTTATAGAAGTATAGACTTTTTTTTTAAAAACGTTGCCCCACATATTAGGATTTTCTCCTGTGTCGTGGGTGCCGTTACAAACATACAATTTCACATACACAACACACCCAGACCCGGAACAACAACACGGCAGCCAGTTGCCCAGCCACTGCACCAACCGTGCAGTCGAATCGATTGACAATAGCCTCTTTCATCGTGTACGTAGTGCCATTTTATATTCTAGGAACTACCCTTCTTTCATTCTGCTCATTTGCCTACGTCATAAATAAACCCTGAACCTTGTCCTGCTCCAGGCTCAAGCCGCGGTACCTTTTTGCGCTTGCCGTACAACCCCATATGAATATCAGCCCTTTAGGGCCCCATCTGTGGTGGTCTATTGGCTCTCTCTTAACTACATATTCAGTCCACCCTTTCTTGGTTCTATGGAAAAACTTACCATCAATTCCGTTGATGTCATAAGTGAGTTGCTTCCAAGCGAATACTTCGTCAAACCTGCCTACCCTGTTTCTGTATTGGCAGCGTGTTGGTACATACACAATCGCCAATAATATCACATTGTATAACAGCTTCATTTTTTATCTGTAAAAAGAGAAAAAGAAAATTGAGTCGACGTGAGTAGTGGTGATTAGCTGGTTCTGGCGCAAGCGCCAGAACCAGCTAATCACCCGGAATCTAAAATCTGAGTGGCACCAAACCTAAAAAAAAAAAAAAAAAAAAGTTTGGTATGCTTTCCTAGGTTTTGGCATGCTCTGATCACGTTTCTGCAGTCCGTTTTAGCGTAGGATGCGTGGTTCTGGTGTTATGAAAATCACTGAAGCTTCTGAACCCTCATTAACGTTCCATTGTTTGCTTATCGTTACATTACTTAACGTCCCATTGTACGCCTATCGTTATCATTATCTATTGTGCTTCGAACTCTCTCATTACGGTTGCTTTGGCGTTCTTATCTATTACTCATTGTTAACTTCATTTTGTCTGATTTTCTATATCATCAATAAAACACAATCATTCATTTTTATTTCGAAATGTTATAACTTTTTTTTACAAAATATGAGTGGAACATCTCATCCACTAAATTATCATTGTACAGCGTGTTTCCTGTAAATATGTTCGTAAAACTATGCATTGAACATCCCTGAAACTTAAATAACAAATACATTAAGCAATATTCGCCACAAACCGAAGTCCAATCATTCTGAATCCTATCAACATTCCAGTCCCACCTCTTAGAATTCCTTTTCAAAAACTGAAGATGATATCGCTCAGGTGTTCGTCCATATGAATCAAAATATTGGCCGATACCATTTGTATCGATATGTATGGCTACCCAGTGTGACCCTGGTTTATTATCCACATCCAAATTGCATATTATATACGTTGGTACATGTGTGTACATAGGTAGTCTATTAGCAGCATAAACATTATTTTCTAGACTGGAATGAATCTTTTTCATATGTTTTTGTAATTCTAGTGTATCCATGATATTACTGTTATTAGCAGATTATTACAGTATCAATCTATTCAATGGTTGTCATAGTGTTCAATAATATTGATTTGTAAATATTAAATCGCATTCTTTGTGTTAGTCACAAAACAGGTTCATGCCTGTGGTGATGTGAGATAAGTTTGTTGATTCATAGAGTTTCGTTGTACTTAGGGATGTGTATGTGTGTGTCATGTTTTTAGATAAGAATGGACTATAATGATGGAACAATTGCAGTCATGCAATCAGTGTATGGTCGTTTGACCACAGTGAATTGTATACGTCTACCAATACTACGTTTGTGTTACCTACTTCAACGCATCATGGAGGTAAGTGTTTATTCTATTGACAAACTTACTTGTATTTCTGTTGTTGTACGTGTGTGTGTGTGTCAGATTAATCAAATTGATATTAACGTGATAACTCTGTTGTTGCAGAGATCATTCAGCTTCGCAGACGATAATGTAAATACCTATAAACAGTATTACTACTCGCCTCTCTCTCCCCAACACGAAGAAGAGAGTGATGACATCGTTGTTAATAACACAGGCGATGGTGGAAAAGGAAATCGCAACCGATTGATACATTTTTTGAAGTGGCACCAAAAATAAAAAGGAGGACGCTGCTATCGTTGACTGTGGGACGAGCTGTTAAAGATGGCGTATCATATCATCTCTACAAATTCTGACGACGGAGGCCAAGCGACGCATCTCATAAAAATTGAAATGTATGATATGAAGAAACTATCCAAGATTCCAACTAGTGATCACTGGAAGCACGCTACCACGAGGATTAAATATTACGTAAAGAATTATAAGGATAGCATCTACGACAACACAAACGGTCTCGTATACAATATTACAAAGACAATAGCAGAAAGTGAAAAAGTAAAAAAATACTTTTTTAACAATGACACTCACTCATTAGTGGACTAGTCATATTAATACAAATTAAGGATTCTAAAGATGTTTATAAACTAAACATAGATAAACTAATAGTATATGTTAACTAATGATATAAAAGTTTGTGATGAAATGGAGAAGCGTGAACTGTTCGATTCATCGTATGATGATGCTCGGATACTCTCTTCTCTACTTTAATTATAAGTAGTATATTGTATAAGATTAAATGGGGAAGGTTTATAAGTAAATAAAAAATAGTACATTGCATACATTTTGTTTTATTAAATTTTATAATGTTACCTTTAGTTACACACACAAAATGCATTAAGCGTAACACATATATCTAAAACACAATACACATTATAATCCTAACTACTATAGTCTACAGTAACATTTCTATTTTTATCTATTTCAATAATATTATCAAACTCAGCATGAACAATACAGTTAATTGTTTGTGTTAGTGAGTATTCAAATCGTACTTCTAATCTTACACTACCATGCTTTATGAGATTCCAATGGGCTGATGAGTTAGCTGATAAATCAGGAGTTAAATCAAATGCTTAAAGACAGGTAACCTTTGGCATACTGTTCACGTGAGATTGCGTTTCCTTCATTAAGAAAGTGAATACCAGTCCCCGAGAATAGAGTACGATATGCTGATGTAAATATATTATTATTAAAAGATGGTTGCAAAGCTTTGGAAGGTATTTGTTGACCATCAATATATAGGCTTAAAGAGTTAATACCATAATTTTCAAAGGTAAATGGATTTTTAGTTAGTGAACCATTAAATGCAGAATTATTCACAAAACCTATAATACATCTTTTGGGTACCTGTCCTAAGAATAATATATTATCAAGAGTTTTTCCTTGAACACCCGATGGAATTGTTAAAACTTTAACTTCAGCACGAGTAATTATTATTTAGCAGTGGTAGAAGCTAAAACTTTCTGATGAGCGAGTAATACACTTGGATTAATTCGTGCTCTTCGAACAATAAGAGTTGCGTCCGTAATGCAAACTTTAAACTTTACATCATTTGACCCAGCAAATGGGCATTACTCTCTGGTTTATATCTTGTATGTAAAAGTGTAGATCGGGTAGCATCTTACGCAATTCATGGAAATAAACTAAAATTTACTGGTATTTCTTTTCCGGTTAAAATTGCAGATATATCAAAAGTTGAGAAATTAAACAATATTAGTATTAATGTTTTTGGTTTAGAGTATAATAAAGAAAAAAAGTGTAATTCTGTTGTAGGTCCTTTATATTTAACAAAATGTCGTACACCTAATCATATTAACCTACTATATATATCGAATGGTATTAAAAATCATTACTGTTATATTAAAAACTTATCGCGATTAGTTAGTTCACAAATATCAAGACAACATCGTAGAGTTTATATATGTCATTCATGTTTACTTCATTTCCCATCAGAGGAAAGACTTAATAGTCATCGACAATATGATTGCGCTCACATTTGTACGGAATTACCAAACGGCGAGTATTCCAAAAAGGATAGGCTTGGTAAACCGACCTCAAATAATAAAATAAAATTTGACAAATTCGTGAAAAAGTTGGAAATGCCCTTTGTCATTTATGCAGACTTTGAGGCATTTTTGAATCCAATAGAATCATGTAGTAACGATCCATCTAAGCCTAGTACAATTAATATTCAAAAACATGAAGTGTATAGTTTTGGATATTATATTAAAATAATGTTCATATGATAACAGATTATCAAAATATGAGACGTATAGTGGGTCAAACTGTGCACAACTGTTTATGAATCGCCTTTGTGAAGATGTGAAAACAATAGTTAAAAAAAAATAGTTTCCAAAAATGCCCCGTTCCATTATCAGATGAAGATAAAATTAAAATTTCAAATTCAAACATATGTTATATTTGTGAAACTGAGTTAAATGAAGATCTTTTTTACGATTTTGATTGGCACACTGGCAGTTTTAGGGGTGTTGCACATCAAGTGTGTAGTTTTAAGTACAGAACCCCTCGTCATATCCCAATATTCTTACATAACCTCAGTCACTACGATGCTCATTTCATTGTCCATGCATTAAACTTCGATGATGACAAAGTTGAAGTTATTCCACAAAATAAAGAACGATATATATCATTTTCAAAACAGTTAACAATAAATTATCAACCGGTAAGTTTAAGATTCGTAGATTCATTGAAATTTTTATCGTGTAGTTTAGATCAACTAGCTAAAAATCTTAATGATGATCAGTTTACAGAACTAAAAAGGAACTATCCTAATAATGAAGACTTTTCACGTTTAAGACGGAAAGGTATTTATCCTTATGAATTTATGTGTAATAGTGATTGCTTGAAACATTCATCACTTCCTGATCAACACCAACTTTATAGTTCACTCACAGATTCAAAATTTCAAATGATGATTATAATCATGCAAAAGATATTTGGCAACATTTTAAGTGTAGTAGTATGTCTGATTATTCCAATTTATATTTAAAAACTGATGTTTTACTTTTGACTGATGTATTTGAAAACTTTAGAAAGCTTTGTATTGAAACTTATGGATTAGATCCTGCTCATTACTATACTGCCCCAGGTTTAAGTTGGGATGCAATGTTAAAATTTACCAAAATAGAATTATAATTGTTAACGGACTATGACAAAATTGCTTTTTTTAATGCCGGTATTAGAGGGGGTGTATCTCAGTGTAGCAATCGTTTTGCTAGAGCAAATAATAAATTCATGGAAGATTATGATAGTGAAAAACCTAATTCATACCTAACCTATTTTGATGCAAATAATTTATACGGTTGGGCAATGTCTCAATCTCTTCCTGTTGGTGGTTTCGAATAGATTGATTCTAATACAGATTACAATGTGTCGGATAACTCTGATTTCGGTTATGTTTTAGAAGTTGATTTGGAATATCTTGATGAACTTCATAATTTGCATTCTGACTTTCCGTTGTGTCCTGAAAACATACGTGTGGGTAATACTAAAGAAACTAAATTAGTTCCTAATTTAAATAATAAAAATAAATACATCATTCACTACAGGAATTTAAAACAATGCATTGAAATGGGGATTAAATTAATTAAAGTACATAGAATTTTAAATTTTAAACAGAGTTCTTGGTTAAAGAAATACATAGACTTAAATACTAGTTTAAGAACGTTAGCTACATCAAACTTTGAAAAAGACTTTTTTAAATTAATGAACAATTCTGTCTTCGGTAAGACTATGGAAAATATTGAAAAAAGAGTAAACGTTAAACTACTAACTCACTGGGATAATCGTGTTAAAGTTTTGGGTGCTCAGGATTGGATTGCAAAACCAGAATTCCACAGTTTATCAATATTTTCAGAAAATTTAGTCTCAATACAATTACGGAAAACAAAATTAATTTATGATAAGCCGATTTATTTAGGATTTTGTATTTTATATATATCTAAGACCCTAATGTATGAATTTCATTATAACTACATGATTAAAAAGTTTCATAATAAAATTAAGTTATTGTACACCGACAGTGTAGTTGTTTGATATATCAAATTTTTACAGACAATTTTTATGAGGATATAAAACCAGATCTTCTTCACTATTTCGATACATCAGATTACCCGGAAAATAATATTTATGGATATCCAAAAATAAATAAAAAAAAGTTGGATTTTTTTAAAGATGAGAATAATGGTAAAGTATTGAAGGAATTTGTGGGGTTGCGATCAAAAATGTATGCATTAGAAATAGAAGATAAATTTATAGCAAAGGCAAAAGGAGTTAACAAAAGTGTTACCAAAAAAATGAATATGGAAAATTACAAATCGTGTTTGTTTAATAAAAATGTATTATATTGTAGTATACTTCGATTCAAGTCAATCAAACACACTATTTTTACACAAAAAATAAATAAAACATCTTTATCATATAATGATACCAAACGATGTATTATGAACAACAACATTGATACATTATGGCTTGGGGACATTATAAATTACGTTAAGTGTACCTAATATTTTTTACTTCTATTTCTGTGGGTATATATAAAATTTGTACTAATTGTAAAAGTATGATATTACTATAATGTTATATTATAGTGTATTATATATTTAAAATTTATTGTTTGATTGTAAAAAATGTAAAATAATTGTAGTTTTTTGTATGCTTAAATTTGACGTTGAGGTGATTGTGAAATTCTGATAAGTACTAATTGTGTAAGAAATAGTATACATTATAAATTACGTTAAGTGTACCTAATACTTTTTACTTTTATTTCTGTGTGTATATACAAAATTTGTACTAATTGTAAAAGTATGATATTACTATAATGTTATATAATAGTTTATTACATATTTAAAATTTATTGTTTGATTGTAAATAATGTAAAATAATTGTAGTTTTTTGTATGCTTAAATTTGGCGTTGAGGTGATTGTGAAATTCTGATAAGTACTAATTGTGTAAGAAATAGTATACAGATCATTCTGTTTTTCACAAATTACATGTTTTGTATAATTTTAGCAATATATCGCTGGATAACACAAAATTCATTGAAGACGCCTACAGGGATGCATCATTTAGAAATGATTTGAATTGTTTGATTCTTGGTGTATTTAAACTCTTTGGTGGGGGACGTAGACTGTGCAAGAACCATTAAATGGGAATATATTTGTCTTGATACGACAAAAATCGTTTGTATTCTGTTTTAAATCTATCATTAAATATCCATGCGCTTCTAAAGTTGCATCCCTGTAGGCGTCTTCAATGAATTTTGTGTTATCCAGCGATATATTGCTAAAATTATACAAAACATGTAATTTGTGAAAAACAGAATGATCTGTATACTATTTCTTACACAATTAGTACTTATCAGAATTTCACAATCACCTCAACGCCAAATTTAAGCATACAAAAAACTACAATTATTTTACATTTTTTACAATCAAACAATAAATTTTGAATATATAATACACTATAATATAACATTATAGTAATATCATACTTTTACAATTAGTACAAATTTTATATATACCCACAGAAATAGAAGTAAAAAATATTAGGTACACTTAACGTAATTTATAATGTCCCCAAGCCATAATGTATCAATGTTGTTGTTCATAATACATCGTTTGGTATCATTATATGATAAAGATGTTTTATTTATTTTTTGTGTAAAAATAGTGTGTTTGATTGACTTGAATCGAAGTATACTACAATATAATACATTTTTATTAAACAAACACGATTTGTAATTTTCCATATTCATTTTTTTGGTAACACTTTTGTTAACTCCTTTTGCCTTTGCTATAAATTTATCTTCTATTTCTAATGCATACATTTTTGATCGCAACCCCACAAATTCCTTCAATACTTTACCATTATTCTCATCTTTAAAAAAATCCAACTTTTTTTTATTTATTTTTGGATATCCATAAATATTATTTTCCGGGTAATCTGATGTATCGAAATAGTGAAGAAGATCTGGTTTTATATCCTCATAAAAATTGTCTGTAAAAATTTGATATATCAAACAACTACACTGTCGGTGTACAATAACTTAATTTTATTATGAAACTTTTTAATCATGTAGTTATAATGAAATTCATACATTAGGGTCTTAGATATATATAAAATACAAAATCCTAAATAAATCGGCTTATCATAAATTAATTTTGTTTTCCGTAATTGTATTGAGACTAAATTTTCTGAAAATATTGATAAACTGTGGAATTCTGGTTTTGCAATCCAATCCTGAGCACCCAAAACTTTAACACGATTATCCCAGTGAGTTAGTAGTTTAACGTTTACTCTTTTTTCAATATTTTCCATAGTCTTACCGAAGACAGAATTGTTCATTAATTTAAAAAAGTCTTTTTCAAAGTTTGATGTAGCTAACGTTCTTAAACTAGTATTTAAGTCTATGTATTTCTTTAACCAAGAACTCTGTTTAAATTTTAAAATTCTATGTACTTTAATTAATTTAATCCCCATTTCAATGCATTGTTTTAAATTCCTGTAGTGAATGATGTATTTATTTTTATTATTTAAATTAGGAACTAATTTAGTTTCTTTAGTATTACCCACACGTATGTTTTCAGGACACAACGGAAAGTCAGAATGCAAATTATGAAGTTCATCAGGATATTCCAAATCAACTTCTAAAACATAACCGAAATCAGAGTTATCCGACACATTGTAATCTGTATTAGAATCAATCTATTCGAAACCACCAACAGGAAGAGATTGAGACATTGCCCAACCGTATAAATTATTTGCATCAAAATAGGTTAGGTATGAATTAGGTTTTTCACTATCATAATCTTCCATGAATTTATTATTTGCTCTAGCAAAACGATTGCTACACTGAGATACACCCCCTCTAATACCGGCTTTAAAAAAAGCAATTTTGTCATAGTCCGTTAACAATTATAATTCTATTTTGGTAAATTTTAACATTGCATCCCAACTTAAACCTGGGGCAGTATAGTAATGAGCAGGATCTAATCCATAAGTTTCAATACAAAGCTTTCTAAAGTTTTCAAATACATCAGTCAAAAGTAAAACATCAGTTTTTAAATATAAATTGGAATAATCAGACATACTACTACACTTAAAATGTTGCCAAATATCTTTTGCATGATTATAATCATCATTTGAAATTTTGAATCTGTGAGTGAACTATAAAGTTGGTGTTGATCAGGAAGTGATGAATGTTTCAAGCAATCACTATTACACATAAATTCATAAGGATAAATACCTTTCCGTCTTAAACGTGAAAAGTCTTCATTATTAGGATAGTTCCTTTTTAGTTCTGTAAACTGATCATCATTAAGATTTTTAGCTAGTTGATCTAAACTACACGATAAAAATTTCAATGAATCTACGAATCTTAAACTTACCGGTTGATAATTTATTGTTAACTGTTTTGAAAATGATATATATCGTTCTTTATTTTGTGGAATAACTTCAACTTTGTCATCATCGAAGTTTAATGCATGGACAATGAAATGAGCATCGTAGTGACTGAGGTTATGTGAGAATATTGGGATATGACGAGGGGTTCTGTACTTAAAACTACACACTTGATGTGCAACACCCCTAAAACTGCCAGTGTGCCAATCAAAATCGTAAAAAAGATCTTCATTTAACTCAGTTTCACAAATATAACATATGTTTGAATTTGAAATTTTAATTTTATCTTCATCTGATAATGGAACGGGGCATTTTTGGAAACTATTTTTTTTTTAACTATTGTTTTCACATCTTCACAAAGGCGATTCATAAACAGTTGTGCACAGTTTGACCCACTATACGTCTCATATTTTGATAATCTGTTATCATATGAACATTATTTTAATATAATATCCAAAACACTTCATGTTTTTGAATATTAATTGTACTAGGCTTAGATGGATCGTTACTACATGATTCTATTGGATTCAAAAATGCCTCAAAGTCTGCATAAATGACAAAGGGCATTTCCAACTTTTTCACGAATTTGTCAAATTTTATTTTATTATTTGAGGTCGGTTTACCAAGCCTATCCTTTTTGGAATACTCGCCGTTTGGTAATTCCGTACAAATGTGAGCGCAATCATATTGTCGATGACTATTAAGTCTTTCCTCTGATGGGAAATGAAGTAAACATGAATGACATATATAAACTCTACGATGTTGTCTTGATATTTGTGAACTAACTAATCGCGATAAGTTTTTAATATAACAGTAATGATTTTTAATACCATTCGATATATATAGTAGGTTAATATGATTAGGTGTACGACATTTTGTTAAATATAAAGGACCTACAACAGAATTACACTTTTTTTCTTTATTATACTCTAAACCAAAAACATTAATACTAATATTGTTTAATTTCTCAACTTTTGATATATCTGCAATTTTAACCGGAAAAGAAATACCAGTAAATTTTAGTTTATTTCCATGAATTGCGTAAGATGCTACCCGATCTACACTTTTACATACAAGATATAAACCAGAGAGTAATGCCCATTTGCTGGGTCAAATGATGTAAAGTTTAAAGTTTGCATTACGGACGCAACTCTTATTGTTCGAAGAGCACGAATTAATCCAAGTGTATTACTCGCTCATCAGAAAGTTTTAGCTTCTACCACTGCTAAATAATAATTACTCGTGCTGAAGTTAAAGTTTTAACAATTCCATCGGGTGTTCAAGGAAAAACTCTTGATAATATATTATTCTTAGGACAGGTACCCAAAAGATGTATTATAGGTTTTGTGAATAATTCTGCATTTAATGGTTCACTAACTAAAAATCCATTTACCTTTGAAAATTATGGTATTAACTCTTTAAGCCTATATATTGATGGTCAACAAATACCTTCCAAAGCTTTGCAACCATCTTTTAATAATAATATATTTACATCAGCATATCGTACTCTATTCTCGGGGACTGGTATTCACTTTCTTAATGAAGGAAACGCAATCTCACGTGAACAGTATGCCAAAGGTTACCTGTCTTTAAGCATTTGATTTAACTCCTGATTTATCAGCTAACTCATCAGCCCATTGGAATCTCATAAAGCATGGTAGTGTAAGATTAGAAGTACGATTTGAATACTCACTAACACAAACAATTAACTGTATTGTTCATGCTGAGTTTGATAATATTATTGAAATAGATAAAAATAGAAATGTTACTGTAGACTATAGTAGTTAGGATTATAATGTGTATTGTGTTTTAGATATATGTGTTACGCTTAATGCATTTTGTGTGTGTAACTAAAGGTAACATTATAAAATTTAATAAAACAAAATGTATGCAATGTACTATTTTTTATTTACTTATAAACCTTCCCCATTTAATCTTATACAATATACTACTTATAATTAAAGTAGAGAAGAGAGTATCCGAGCATCATCATACGATGAATCGAACAGTTCACGCTTCTCCATTTCATCACAAACTTTTATATCATTAGTTAACATATACTATTAGTTTATCTATGTTTAGTTTATAAACATCTTTAGAATCCTTAATTTGTATTAATATGACTAGTCCACTAATGAGTGAGTGTCATTGTTAAAAAAGTATTTTTTTACTTTTTCACTTTCTGCTATTGTCTTTGTAATATTGTATACGAGACCGTTTGTGTTGTCGTAGATGCTATCCTTATAATTCTTTACGTAATATTTAATCCTCGTGGTAGCGTGCTTCCAGTGATCACTAGTTGGAATCTTGGATAGTTTCTTCATATCATACATTTCAATTTTTATGAGATGCGTCGCTTGGCCTCCGTCGTCAGAATTTGTAGAGATGATATGATACGCCATCTTTAACAGCTCGTGCCACAGTCAACGATAGCAGCGTCCTCCTTTTTATTTTTGGTGCCACTTCAAAAAATGTATCAATCGGTTGCGATTTCCTTTTCCACCATCGCCTGTGTTATTAACAACGATGTCATCACTCTCTTCTTCGTGTTGGGGAGAGAGAGGCGAGTAGTAATACTGTTTATAGGTATTTACATTATCGTCTGCGAAGCTGAATGATCTCTGCAACAACAGAGTTATCACGTTAATATCAATTTGATTAATCTGACACACACACACACGTACAACAACAGAAATACAAGTAAGTTTGTCAATAGAATAAACACTTACCTCCATGATGCGTTGAAGTAGGTAACACAAACGTAGTATTGGTAGACGTATACAATTCACTGTGGTCAAACGACCATACACTGATTGCATGACTGCAATTGTTCCATCATTATAGTCCATTCTTATCTAAAAACATGACACACACATACACATCCCTAAGTACAACGAAACTCTATGAATCAACAAACTTATCTCACATCACCACAGGCATGAACCTGTTTTGTGACTAACACAAAGAATGCGATTTAATATTTACAAATCAATATTATTGAACACTATGACAACCATTGAATAGATTGATACTGTAATAATCTGCTAATAACAGTAATATCATGGATACACTAGAATTACAAAAACATATGAAAAAGATTCATTCCAGTCTAGAAAATAATGTTTATGCTGCTAATAGACTACCTATGTACACACATGTACCAACGTATATAATATGCAATTTGGATGTGGATAATAAACCAGGGTCACACTGGGTAGCCATACATATCGATACAAATGGTATCGGCCAATATTTTGATTCATATGGACGAACACCTGAGCGATATCATCTTCAGTTTTTGAAAAGGAATTCTAAGAGGTGGGACTGGAATGTTGATAGGATTCAGAATGATTGGACTTCGGTTTGTGGCGAATATTGCTTAATGTATTTGTTATTTAAGTTTCAGGGATGTTCAATGCATAGTTTTACGAACATATTTACAGGAAACACGCTGTACAATGATAATTTAGTGGATGAGATGTTCCACTCATATTTTGTAAAAAAAAGTTATAACATTTCGAAATAAAAATGAATGATTGTGTTTTATTGATGATATAGAAAATCAGACAAAATGAAGTTAACAATGAGTAATAGATAAGAACGCCAAAGCAACCGTAATGAGAGAGTTCGAAGCACAATAGATAATGATAACGATAGGCGTACAATGGGACGTTAAGTAATGTAACGATAAGCAAACAATGGAACGTTAATGAGGGTTCAGAAGCTTCAGTGATTTTCATAACACCAGAACCACGCATCCTACGCTAAAACGGACTGCAGAAACGTGATCAGAGCATGCCAAAACCTAGGAAAGCATACCAAACTTTTTTTTTTTTTTTTTAGGTTTGGTGCCACTCAGATTTTAGATTCCGGGTGATTAGCTGGTTCTGGCGCTTGCGCCAGAACCATATTGATGACCACCTACTGACGTGTTTAAGAGTGGAAACTACGTTTAGGCAAACGTAGTGTAGGACCTCCTCTAGCTTAGCGAGAGGAACTGGGAAGCCGTCTGCTCTTTCTGCGAAGCAGTGATGCTCGCACAGGAGGAGGCGGAACGCGTGAGGGAACTATCCCCCTCTCGCCCCAGTAGACGACATTCCGGGCGTCGGGGATCGAGAGATGATTTCCGGCCACCGTAAGCGCGGGTCTGCGGACGGCGAGTAAGGGTAGCTCGCCGCCCGACCAGGACCAGACCCGAGCGTACGACGCGTAGCGTTCCGCGCGCGCCTCAAAGAGCCAATAGACCACCACAGACGGGGCCCTATAGGGCTGATGTTCAGCCGGGGTTGCGGGTTAAGCGCAATGAGTCACCGCGGCCTCGGCCCAGAGCAGGACAAGGAACGGGGGGTTTTTAGTCACAAAGAGTCTAACACTCTCTCTCGCCTTACCCTAGGCGAGAGAAGTCATTGGATGATTTTACCCTGACAAAAAGAAGGCCCCCCTCCATCTAGGTGGACTGACGACATCCCCAGGGTGGCTAGCAGTGATAAGATGAGAAGAGCTGAACATCGAGCTCTGTGGCGTGCTATTGAAGAGGCTTATGTCCCGTAATAAACTGATTCAGACTAATGTTAATAATTATGATCGAGCCCTGGTTGGTCTGATGGTAAAATTACAAAGTAAAAAACCAGTTTGGCAATTCGATCCGCTTGCGTTATTTGGATAAAGCATTTGAACATTCGACGGAAGATTACCAAATGTATTGTTTATTTTTCTACGAATATAGTTAGGTAATTGGCTTTTTATCATTCATATGTATATATTGAACAACCTTGAACTGTAAAACGTTTCCGATAGACCACGACCTTAAAGAAAACCGGCGTGAATCAACGCTTTCATTTTGTGAGAGGATTGGAGATCGAGGAACCCCCATCCTCCCTATCCCTAATCCAACGCTTGACCTACAATAAGGAGATAAAAAAATATGTAAAAATCCTTTGTGTTTTTTAACACTATAATGTATTTTATTCAGATCCATTCAACAGAAGTAAGTGTGGGAGAGCTAAGCTTCGGCACGGATGGGTCGGCTTGATCGAAGTGATGCCACGGCCTCATAGAAAACTGGAGTGAAACAACCACAGCGTTCTGTTTCGCCGTGTAATTGAGGTTACCGGAGGCCCTCTCCCAATTCCTAATTCGCCAAATGGTCGGCAACGCAAGTGCTGTTTGCTTACCATCAGGTAATCCGTCTGCTCGTATCACGGACCTATCACTTAATAGAACCTTGAACTATATACTACTTTCTGATGAACCACACCCTTATAGATAACTGGCGTGAAACAACGGTGGTTTTGTAGTATTATAAGTAAAGTTACCTTAGGCCTAATCCCCAAATCTCCAAATCCCCTATCTTTGAACCCTTATCAACACATAAAAGGCCCGAAACGCAGTTGTATTTTCTTTGGTATTAAGAGTGTCCATGGATTCGCCGATTAGGTACTTACCAAAAATACACTAGAAGAAAATTAAATTTCCAACTACTTATTTTACAAAGAAATAAATTTAAAATTTAATAAGCCCCCGACAAAAAATCTAATATTCCTTTAAAAAGTAACTAATTTAAAAAGACGTGGCGTTTGGGGACCGATCCAAATATTTTATTATCCACTACATATTTCTATTTTGTAGACAGACAGACAGACAAGTCAAAGTTATAACAACCCTCTTTTACCGTCGGGGGTTAAAAATATCGGTACCTCGAAAAATCTTATCAGAACATTATCCGAGTAAGGAATACACGAAATTTTTATATGTAATAGGTCGGCTAACGAGCAGACGGATTACCTGATGGTAAGCAATCAGCGCCGCCCATGGACACTCGCAACGGAGGAGTTACGAGTGCGTTGCCGACCTTTAAGAGATTAGGGATTTGGAGATTTAGGGATTGAGGAGAGATTGGGGAAGGGGAAGGATTGGGCCTCCGGTAACCTCACTCACACGGCGAAACACAACGCAGTGGTTATTTCACGCCGGTTTTCTGTGAGGCCGTGGTATCACTCCGGTCGAGCCGACCCATTCGTGCCGAAGCATGGCTCTCCCACACTTAACCGTAACACACGAAATAACTAAAACAAATATTTTGCCAGCTATTTTCTTACCTAGAATGATATGACTAAGTAAATGTCAAACTATATAGTGAATCCCCGAGAATGTAAAAATAGGTTTTTATATTATTATCATCTAAAAACATTGTTGTTATGTTAATATCAATAAGTCATAGTACAATCCGGATAAATATTTTGTTAACTTGAAATTTTTATTAATTTTGAGTAAGTCAACTGGGCTTATTTCGAGAGACGATCTCCGGACACTGTAAGCGCGGGTCTGCGGATAGCGAGTAAGGGTAGCTCGTCGCCCGACCAGAACCAGACCCGAGCGTACCGATTACCGGATGGTAAGCCGTCGCCAATCGACCAGTCATAAATTCGATGCCGACTTCTTTTGCGGGTGGTTAGTGATTGGATATATGATCCTAGGAGTTAGGAGTCCTCACGCGCTGTGATTTATATGCTGTTTACTGTGACGTCGTGGAATCACTCAGGTCGAGTTGATATATTCGAGTTAATCCGGAGGCCCAATCCTTCCCC
Organism: Spodoptera exigua; assembly: GCA_902829305.4. Classification (NCBI taxonomy): domain Eukaryota; kingdom Metazoa; phylum Arthropoda; class Insecta; order Lepidoptera; family Noctuidae; genus Spodoptera; species Spodoptera exigua. The sequence continues at coordinate 6,259,441 of LR824629.2, read as the reverse complement.
TAGCCCAATCCCTAAATCCCCAAAATCCCAATCCTTAAAAGGTCGGCAACGCACTCGTAACTCCTTTTTTGTTGCGGGTGTCCATGGGCGACGCCGATTGCTTACCATCAGGTAATCCGTCTGCTCGTTTTGCCGTCCTATCACATAAAAAAAAAACCATGGCTATCCCATACTTAAAATTTTTTTAAGCAGGAATTTTTTATTATTATTTTGCATGTCGTGTCTAATAGCTAAAAAATCTTAATTGTGTGATCTACAATTAAGATTTTTTAGCTATTAGACTTTACAAGTGTCGCAAAATCATTTATTCCAATTTAACCAAACCCAGGTATTTTTGAAGCTAGGTGCTCGTTTCAAAGTGTGGATTCGAATGGAGAAGAATGAGCAAGAAACTCCATTACGACATATCTGTCAGATAAAATTTTAAAGATTTTTAAAACACCGGATTGATTTTCTAATGTTTTATTTATTCATTTATTTCTAACTAGCTACTCTCACGCGGTTTCACCCGCTGCTCGGTTTCATTTGATCGTAGTAGCGTGATGTTTTATAGCCTGTAGCACTCGGGGACATTGTAGCTATCTATCAGTGAAAGAATTTTGGCAATTCGACCAGAGCGGTTCCAAAGATTACCCACTGTATACAAATTTACAAATTTTATCTCTTTATAATATTAGTATAGATGGACCAGTATTTTTTATGTGTTTGGCTACTATCTTGCTTGGTGGTAGGCGATGATGTGACCTACAATCTACCTTCTTATCTTTCTAATTAATAACAACATAATATTTAGGGCTGATTTTCCAATAGCCACATAAATGTTATCTGAGGAATAAAATTGTTGCTGTCACTGTCTTATACAAACATTCTGACGCGACAGCATCATGATTATTCCCCAGGTTTTATCTAACCACTTTTATCTAACCATTGAAAAATGAGCCCTTATTGTAATTATAATTTGTTCTCACCTTTTTTAAAATTAATTTCCAAACAACACAATCACATCACAAACTTCACTAAAATAACATTTAATAAAAAAATGTGTATTATTAATTCATTAAAATTCTAATTCTTATTATTATTAAAGCGAAATTATTATTAAAAAATGTGTTTTATTATTAGTAACACGAGACGCGTCCGGCACACATCAGTGTTAAACACTTTATGATCTGTTATTGATTTAACTTAAGCGCAGTGATGACCCTACGATGATTATAGAGATGTTCCGTGTCGATAAAATCTTATCGATATTTAATTTTAATTGACATCTTATTGTCCAAGGAACTATTTTTTAATTGTTCTTTGAATTCGTTACTCGATTTGAAAATATTTAAAAATTTTCACCTCGTTGTTAAATATTGTGTCTTTTCGTGTCATATGAACTTTCTAAGATTATTTAGACACCAAACATCGCGAGGAAAAAGTGAATTTATAGCTCCTAATTATAAGTTTAAAAATCGCCGATGCGTCTTGGAAACCGTTGTGATTAATGCTCAAACGTTCTCCGTGTGAGATGAGGCCTTTGCTCAGCAGTTTGCATTCACTGTGTGGTTGTGACATTGAACTTTAACACGATCATCATTATCTCTTAATTATTTTGTTATGGACTTTGATACTGAACTGACTATTGGAAGCATTATCTCCTAATCATTTTGTTATGGACTTCGATACTGACTAGGAAGTCAGTCAGTGGATAAATTACGAATACCTAGTTACGTTTTCTTCTACCACTTATTCTTTCTGCTTGGTTTTCAAGTATATTTTTTGTTTTGTTTTAGTATATAAGTTAGTAGCCTGCTGAACTGATTAGGTACCTGATGGAAAGCAATCAGCAGCAAGACACTAATAATAGAAAAAAAATTACTACAAGTGCATTGCCGGTCTCTGTTACTACAAGTGTACTGTGTAGTTGTTGTGGGTTATCAGGGATTTAAGGACAGAGGATTTGAGGATTGAGAATAGTGGGGGAAGGATTGAGTCTAAAGTAACCTCACTTACACGTCGGTTTTCTGTGAGGCCGTAGTATCACTCTGGTCGAGCTGACCCGTGCCAAAGTATGGCTCTCCCACTCGTAATAATGTACAGCGGCAGGGTAAGGAACAGAGTAGTTGTTAGTCAATAAGAGTCAGTAAGACAGTAAGAGTCTAATACTCCCTCTCGCCTCTCCTAAGGCCAGAAAAGTGACAAGATAACTATCCAATCTAATATTATAAATGCGAAAGTAACACAGTCTGTCTGTCTGTCTTTTTTTCACGCTTAAACTACTGAACCTATTTGTGTGGAATTTGGTACAGACATAGTTTGAAACTCGAGAAAGGACATAGGATAGTTTTTTAAACAAAAGGCAAGGCTTCTGCAGAAAGTCACTATTCCATGCAAACAAAGTCGCGGGCAAAATCTAGTAAAAAAATGAAAGTATATAGTTAGGTACTAGTCCACTTTGAACTTTTCATCTTCCTATAAATCCTTCTCAACAGTTTTAATCCTATTTAAGTATTCATATTAGTAGTATTCTATCTAAATATTAAACACTTAATATCAGCAAACATTCTTTCGTAAAAAACTAGTTATCCTTGAGTTTTAATCGAGATTTGTTTAGTACGTGACTAGACTTGGATGAAATATGAACATAACGTTAATTTAATCTCTCAAGTGGCACAAGGAATTTTTCTTTGCACCGAGGCTTTTTTATTGTGAGAGGAAAATCAGCAAATGACTTCTCCCGCCCAATAGTGTCAGACTCTTACTGACTAAAAACCCTCCTGTTGTTTTTCCTGCTCTGGGCCGAGGTCGCGGTGCCTTATTGGGCTTACTCCACAAGCCCGGCTGATTGCACCGAGGCTCAAAGTTGAACAACTCGAAGGCGGCTTCCAATGCCTGGTGCATGGTCTTTCTTGTAGCTGTACCCTCTGCCCTCCAATGAGTAAACCAGCTGTTACATACAGCGCTGGTGTGTTTACGGACTCAGTGGGTGCAGGTATTGGGTCACTTATTGCCAATTGCCTTAACTATAGGATAACTAATTACTGTTATAATAATATAAAATTTGGCCAGATTATTAAAATAATTTCACAAAAACAGATCACACAAAATCAGCCAATAGTGATTTTGATGGGTGATAGTACAGGAGTAAACAAGCGGGATATAACTGATGGTATCAACACCTTATTAAGACTAAACACAGGGAATATAATGTTATGTGCATTCCCATATGCTGACACTTTGTCACAAAGTGAAAATAGTAGAATTCATCATCTGAACAATTTAATATTTTTTTTGACCTCTTGTCATAGTGACAAATTATCATTTTTTGACACTAACAAATTTGTTAGTGGTTTTAAGTTGACCCGGGATTATATGTATATTCCCAAGAAATGTAAATTATTAATTGCTAGTTTGCTAGCAAATAGTATTAATTTATTAATAAGTAGTTTTAGTGACAAATCTATATTGATTAGACAATCTAACAATATAGAGATTAATTGTACATACAATAGTACGAAGGAGGCTCCAGATTTATTGACAAATGTGGATAGTACTCCGGATAGTATTCTTTTAAACTGACTTCCACGACAACAGAAGATAACCAATTAAATTACTCAAAAACCACATTCAGTGAAAAGGTTTCTTCTGGCAATATTATTAAGCATAAATTTAAATTAAAACATAAAACTAAATTAGATAACTTGTTGTCATTATACAGTCAAAATATTCAGGGCTTATCATCAAAAATCCTAGAAATTGAATTGTTTTTAGAGAAATTCCAATATGATATTATTTGTTTAACTGAACATTGGTTAAAAGATTATCAAGTAGAAACAATTAACTTCAATAACTATTGTGTTGGCAGCAATTATAGCCGCCAAGCAATGATACATGGTGGTAGCCTGATTTTAGTAAAGAACTCAATAAAATATAAAGAAAGACAAGACATTGCTCTGCTGTCAATTGAACACACAATAGAGTTGTCCTGTGTTGAGCTGGATAGGCATATTGTAGTATGTGTTTATAGGCCTCCTAACATACAGAATCTAAATATTTTTCGCTCTGTAATGGAAGATGTACTGCGGAAAACATGTACTAGTAGTAAATGTACAATAGTATGTGGCGATTTTAATGTTGATCTCTTAGAAAACAATTCTCATTGTACAAACTTGTTAAGTCTATTTCAATCATTTGATTTGTCTAATGTTTTCCTTGAGCCCACCCGAGTAACATCCACTTCGGCAACTTGTATAGATAATATTTTCTGTAACTGTGATTATTTACAAAGTGAAATTGTAAATAGATTACCATCTGATCACAGTGGGCTCACAGTTAACTTTAATACTATAACAACTGTGCCAAAAAAGGAAATATTGTTTAGACAAATCACATACAAAAAAATTGACTCATTAAATAATAAGCTAAAACATAAATTATGCAGCCAAGTACAAGACAATAATTGCCCGAGTGAGATGTATGCCAATTTATTATCCCTTATAAAAATACAATTCGATAAACTATTTCCTTTAAAACGTAAAAATATTCAGTGTAAATTTGTATTCTGTGACTGGGCTACACCAGGTATTCGTATAAGTAGAGACAGGTTATTTGAGCTATACGGCCTGAAACCATTTAATAGTAGCGAGGCTTTTCGCAGACATGTTTCCAAATATTCAAAAATATTTAAAATAGTATGTAAGCATGCTAAGTCGCTCCACATTAGTAATAAAATCAGGACCGCGGAAAACAAAATAAAAGCTACCTGGAATATAATTAATAAGGAAACAGGTAGAAATAAATCACAAAACACTGAATTTAATTTAAAAACCGAAAAGGGATATACTTGTTCAAATTCGTCAGTTGCCCAGGAATTCGAAAGATTCTTTAAAAATATTCCTCTTAAAACTACGGAAACGTTAAAATCATCTCCAGCACTTTCTGTCGAGCTTCTCAGGGGTAACGTCAAAGAATGTCCTTCTGACTTTAGCTTTCAATACACAACCCCCCAGGCAGTAATAAAGGCGTTCAATGAGATCAAAGTAAAGTCAACTGAAGATCTTTGGGGAATGTCTGTTCGAGTATGCAGGTCGTTTATAGAGACAATTGCGCCGCACTTAACTTTCATTTTTAATAAAAGTGTAGATCAAGGGGTTTTCCCGGATTTAATGAAACATAGTAAAGTAGTTCCATTATTTAAATCAGGTGATAGTACAGAACCTAATAACTATAGGCCGGTCTCTATTTTGCCAGTGCTCAGTAAAGTGTTCGAAAGGTTGATGCTTACTCAAATGCTGCGTCACTTTAACACGAATTGTATTTTCCATGACCATCAATACGGGTTCACCAAAGGACGTTGCACTACGGACGCAGGAGTATCACTTATAAAACAAGTTTTCAACTCGTGGGAAAAAGCACAGGATGCCATCGGAATATTTTGTGACCTTTCAATCGACTGTGTTGAGCACGAGACGCTGTTACTGAAGCTAGAACACTACGGCATTCGGGGGGTATCCCTAGATTTATTGAAATCATACCTTCAAGAAAGAAAAATTAAAGTACAAGTCAACAAAGTTAACTCACTGGGTGCTAGCGTATCTATGGGCGTACCGCAGGGCTCAATATTAGGTCCTTTTCTATTTTTAGTTTATGTAAATGACCTGCCCCATATGTTCCAAAATGAACCGCATATGGTATTATTCGCTGATGACACTTCATTGATTTTTAAAATAAATAGACGAACAAACAAATATGACGAAGTTAATAATGCCTTAATGAAGGTTCAAAATTGGTTTACAATAAACAACTTATTACTAAATGATAAAAAGACTAAATGCATTAGATTTATTTTACCAAATGTTAAAAGTAACGTATGTGACGATATATTATTAAATGATCAGAAACTAGAATTTGTAAAAGAGACTACTTTCCTGGGGATCACTGTAGATGAGAAGTTGCAATGGGGGCCCCACATCAGGTCTCTAGCAGGACGATTGAGCTCTGCAGCTTATGCTGTCTGGAAGATCCGTCAGCTAACCGATGTAGGCACGGCAAGACTAGTGTACTTTAGCTACTTTCATAGCATCATGTCGTATGGAATTCTGTTGTGGGGACAGGCATCTGACGTTGAGTCTATCTTTATCTTGCAAAAGCGTGCCGTCAGAGCTATATATAACTTAGGTCGTCGCGAATCTCTCAGAGAAAAGTTTAAGGAGATCAACATTCTGACCGTACCGAGTCAATTTATTTATGAAAACATTATGTATGTTAGGAAAAACCTACACTTATTTGTAAAGGTATCTGACAAACATGATTATCATACTAGATATAGGAATAGATTGAGTCAGCCTTTATTTAGATTGGCAAAAGTGCATAAGTCATTCCTGGGTTTCTGTGTTAAATGTTATAATAAAATCCCAGTTGAAATTCAAAATCTAAATGAAAGCAAATTCAAATTATGTATAAAGAAACATTTATGTAAACTAGCATACTACAAACTAAATGATTATATACAAGATAAAAATGCTTGGAGGCTAGCTGGTCCTACTCCACAGGATGTTTAGAGGAATTTTTGATTTTAACTATTAATTTGTACACTATGTTGTTAATTGTTGATGATCTTCTAAGTTTTTGTAAATGTGAGTGCCCTGTAACCTATTATAATTAAGTAAGACTTGTAGAATATAGGTACTTGTGTCGGCTGGGAGCTGTCATGCTCACTCAGAGGTCTCATTGGCGGTGGCACGGGCACTGGATCGCCCAATTCCCTATAATATGGTTGAGTTGGGCGGTGCTGGTGTACGTGTCATGTTCGTGAACGGGCGCCGCCTATTGGGTACTGGTCAGCTCCAGGCTGTCTAAATATGTTGTCCTTGAGGTTCACTTCTTTTTCGTACTTTTTGCCTGAACATTAGTGTTACATTGTTCTCACATATCAGAACCGACTAAATTATGTAACAAAGAAATGTATTGTAAAACTGATTGAAAAAGAGTAACCATGGAGTTTCTTGCTCGTTCTTCTCCATAGGAATCTACACTTTGGAACGAGCAAATAGCTTCACTAGAGGACAGACGGACAGACTGACACGCTTAATTTTAAAGCTCTTGTTATATACTTTTTTCCTTTTTTGCTTGCTTGACGTTCAAAAGTGCCTACTGTGGTCTAATTGAAATAAATGATTTTTGACTTTGACTTTGACTATGGAAAGAGGCCTTCAATCTCTTGGAAAGGATTCGAGTACATTACTCACTTTTGGTTTACGACGAGGTCTTATGGTCATGATAGAATCGCTTCTCGATGATCTCTGTCGAGTTTCCTAACAAGTAGTTCTACGAATTAACACGGAGAAGATAAAAGAAAGAAAGAAAAAAACATTTATTTGAGACTCACAGAACATAAATACAATTACAATTACATTTTATAAACACAAAAAGAAAAAACAAAAAGCAATCAAAACAACAATAAAAAAGATAACAAAATAAAATAAAAGACCTAGAGGTCAAAAAGGCCACTATCTCAGCATATGCTGCGATAATTCACCAGTAGGTAAAAATACCGCAGCGCTGGGATTCTGATAGAGCCTGGTGATGCCAGTCGTGTCCAAAATCCTGGGTAATGTGATCCAGTTTCGTTTTGGCCCAATTTTGAGAAGGAGGTCAACCGTCAAATTCATACTGGATAGGTACAGGTTGGGAAACTACACAACGTATTCTCATCACACAAGACGAAAGTTTATAATCAGTGTGTGTTACCACCTTTTTTTTAGGTAAAAATCAACAAATTACTTCTCTCGTTAGTCACTCAGGGTATGGCGAGTATCAGACTCTTACCGATTTAAAACCCATTCCTTCTTCTGCTCTAGGCTGAGGCCGCGGTACCTTATGGCGCTTGACCCGCTATCCCTGCTAAGAATTGGCCATGTTGGGCTTCATCTGTAGTGGTCTATTATTTAGTAGATAATTTTATTCACACCAAACAATGAAACAATGAATTTATTTTTGCAAATAGGCCATAAAACGGCACTTTTACACGTCAAATTATATGTGAAAAACTAGATGAAGCCAAAAACAATTCTTATCGATATCGATAAAAAATATCTACAGTCCAAGCCCATCCCTATCGTCCTTGATCGTTCGCCTAGTTAGGAGAGGTTATCTATTTGTTTATTTCTATTAACATAAACTATGTCAAGTTAACGGGAACTTATTTTTAAAGGCCTAGGAATTTTTTGGGGGCCCGTTTCATTTTGAAATTGCTTTAGAGTTCAAGTGTTTGCATGTCGGCGGCGGCGACCTCTCGCGCCCGGCCTTAGTCGAGGCCATGGTGCGGAGCGAGAGGAACTGGGACGCGGTCTCCTACTTCTGTGAAGCAGTTATGCTCGCAAAGAGGGAGGCGGCCCGCGTGAGGGAGCAATCCTCCTCATCACGCCCCAGCCGCCGCAACAGGATCAAGGGACGATCTCCGTCCACCGTTAGCGCGGGTCTGCGTTCGGCGAGTAAGAGCAGCTCGCCGCCCGACCAGACCCAGGCCCGAGCGTACGGCGCGTAGCGTTCCGCGCGCGCCTCAAAGAGCCTATAGACCACCACAGACGGGGCCCTATAGGGCTGATGTTCAGCCGGGGTTGCGGGGTAAGCGCAATGAGGCACCGCGACCTCGGCCCAGGGTAGGAGAAGGAACAAGGGAGTTTTTAGTCAGTAAGAGTCTGACACTCCCTCCCGCCCGGCCCTGGGCGGGAGAAGTCATTTGATGATTTTCCTCTCACAAAAAAAAGTGTTTGCATGTGTATCTGTCGTATAAGCTAGTTTAATTTGGGAGCTAAGAAAATTGTATTTAAGTTTCTGTTTTAATACGCAATCTTGTTCAACTTTTCAATGAAAAAAATATTCGATGTCGATTTCGACGATTCGATTGAGTCAGTCGTTCAGGACGGGCCCGATGGCGTCCAACGTCCGGCGACCAAACTCTGCGGAGGCAAGTTCCTCAGCCCAGTGCCGAGTGATGGCCTCCCTCACCTCGTCCCGCACATTTTCCCTTTCCCTTGGGCCTGGGGAACGGTTGAGCGCCCTCTGCTCCGCCGTCCAGTCGTACACTATGGCGAGCACCCATGCCTCGAGTTCCCAAGGAGGGGTACCCGCCGGAGCGCACGCCGCCGCGAAACCCACTGTGCAATATGCCCTCGCCACCCGCTGTGCAATGGCCCTTTGTGGCCTGCGGATGGTAGCAACGTTCTCCCGCCTGCACAGTGAGTCCACCCGTATAGAGAATGCCGGCGTACAGATGATCCTGCATTGATCACCAGGCCTCCCTAGGCTGGGGAGGAGCCATGAGAGAGCGCCGGGCGGTTGACGCTGCCGGGACCCGTGAAAGAACACGGCCTCGGTTTTTTGCAGCGCCACCGTCAACCCTAGGCGGGAGACTCTCTCCACCACCGCCCGCCGAGGCCAAGCTGGCCGCCTCTCCGAAATTTCTCCCCCGAGCAGTGAGAAGCGTGTCGTCTGCATAGCAGAGAACAGACGTGCCACGGGGGAGGTTGCCCCGCAAGAGCCAGTCGAATCCGATGCTCCACAGGAGTGAGTAGTGGTGAATCGCTGTTTCTGGCGCACGCGCCAGAACCAGCTAATCACCCGGAATCTAAAATCTGAGTGGCACCAAACCTAAAAAAAAAAAAAAAAAAAAAAGTTTGGTATGCTATCCTAGATTTTGGCATGCTCTGATCACGTTTCTGCAGTCCATTTTTGCGTAGGATGCGTGGTTCTGGAGTTATGAAAATCAGAATCAGCTTCTGAACCCTCATTAACGTTCCTTTGTTTGCTTATCGTTACATTACTTAACGTCCCATTCTTCGCCTATCGTTATCATTATCTATTGTGCTTCGAGCTCTCTCATTACGGTTGCTTTGGCGTTCTTATCTATTACTCATTGTTAACTTCATTTTGTCTGATTTTCTATATCATCAATAAAACACAATCATTCATTTTTATTTCGAAATTTTATTACTTTCATTTTACAAAATATGAGTGGAACATCTCATCCACTAAATTATCATTGTACAGCGTGTTTCCTGTAAATATGTTCGTAAAACTATGCATTGAACATCCCTGAAACTTAAATAGCAAATACATTAAGCAATATTCGCTACAAACCGAAGTCCAATCATTCTGAATCCTATCAACATTATAGTCCCACCTCTTACAATTCCTCTTCAAAAACTGAAGATGATATCGCTCAGGTGTTCGTCCATATGAATCAAAATATTGGCCGATACCATTTGTATCGATATGTATGGCTACCCAGTGTGACCCTGGTTTATCATCCGCATCCAAATTGCATATTATATACGTTGGTACATGTGTGTACATAGGTAGTCTATTAGCAGCATAAACATTATTTTCTAGACTGGAATGAATCTTTTTCATATGTTTTTGTAATTCTAGTGTATCCATGATATTACTGTTATTAGCAGATTATTACAGTACCAATCTATAAAATGGTTGTCATAGGAATGTTCAATGATAGTGATTTGTAAATAAAAAATCGCATTCTTTGTGTAAGTCACAAAACAGGTTCATGCCTGTTGTGATGTGAGATAAGTTTGTTGATTCATAGAGTTTCGTTGTACTTAGGGATGTGTATGTGTGTGTCATGTTTTTAGATAAGAATGGACTATAATGATGGAACAATTGCAGTCATGCAATCAGTGTATGGTCGTTTGACCACAGTGAATTGTATACGTCTACCAATACTACGTTTGTGTTACCTACTTCAACGCATCATGGAGGTAAGTGTTTATTCTATTGACAAACTTACTTGTATTTCTGTTGTTGTTTCCTTACGTGTGTATGTGTGTGTGTGTCAGATTAATCAAATTGATATTAACGTGATAACTCTGTTGTTGCAGAGATCATTCAGCTTCGCAGACGATAATGTAAATACCTATAAACAGTATTACTACTCGCCTCTCTCTCCCCAACATGAAGAAGAGAGTGATGACATCGTCGTTAATAACACAGACGATGGTGGATAAAGGAAATCGCAACCGATTGATAAATTTTTTGAAGTGGCACCAAAAATAAAATGGAGGAAGCTGCTATCGTCGACTGTGGCACGTGCTGTTAAAGATGGCGTATCATACATCTCTACAAATTCTGACGACATCTCATCATCATCTCATCTCATAAAAATTGAAATGTAAGATATGAAGAAACTATCCAAGATTCCAACAAGTGATCACTGGAAGCACGCTACCACGAGGATTAAATATTACGTAAAGAATTATAAGGATAGCATCTACGACAACACAAACGGTCTCGTATACAATATTACAAAGACAATAGCAGAAAGTGAAAAAGTAAAAAAATACTTTTTTAACAATAACACTCACTCATTAGTGGATTAGTCATATTAATACAAATTAAGGATTCTAAAGATGTTTATAAACTAATCATAGATAAACTAATAGTATATGTTACCTAATGATATAAAAGTTTGTGATGAAATGGAGAAGCGTGAACTGTTCGATTCATCGTATGGTGATGCTCGGATACTCTCTTCTCTACTTTAATTATAAGTAGTATATTGTATAAGATTAAATAGGGAAGGTTTATAAGTAAATAAAAAATAGTACATTGCATACATTTTGTTTTATTAAATTTTATAATGTTACCTTTAGTTACACACACAAAATGCATTAAGCGTAACACATATATCTAAAACACAATACACATTATAATCCTAACTACTATAGTCTACAGTAACATTTCTATTTTTATCTATTTCAATAATATTATCAAACTCAGCATAAACAATACAGTTAATTGTTTGTATTAGTGAGTATTCAAATCGTACTTCTAATCTTACACTACCATGCTTTATGAGATTCCAATGGGCTGATGAGTTAGCTGATAAATCAGGAGTTAAATCAAATGCTAAAAGACAGTAACCTTTGGCATACTGTTCACGTGAGATTGCATTTCCTTCATTAAGAAAGTGAATACCAGTCCCCGAGAATAGAGTATGATATGCTGATGTAAATATATTATTATTAAAAGATGGTTGCAAAGCTTTGGATGGTATTTGTTGACCATCAATATATAAGCTGAAAGAGTTAATACCATAATTTTCAAAGTTAAATGGATTTTTAGTTAGTGAACCATTAAATGCAGAATTATTCACAAAACCTATAATACATCTTTTGGGTACCTGTCCTAAGAATATATTATCAAGAGTTTTTCCTTGAACACCCGATGGAATTGTTAAAACTTTAACTTCAGCACGAGTAATAGGATATTTAGCAGTGGTAGAAGCTAAAACTTTCTGATGAGCGAGTAATACACTTGGATTAATTCGTGCTCTTCGAACAATAAGAGTTGCGTTCGTAATGCAAACTTTAAACTTTACATCATTTGACCCAGCAAATGGGCATTACTCTCTGGTTTATATCCTGTATGTAAAAGTGTAGATCGGGTAGCATCTTACGCAATTCATGGAAATAAACTAAAATTTACTGGTATTTCTTTTCCGGTTAAAATTGCAGATATATCAAAAGTTGAGAAATTAAACAATATTAGTATTAATGTTTTTGGCTTACCTAATAAAGAAAAAAAGTGTATAATTCCAACAGAATTATTAGGTCCTTTATATTGAACAAAATGTCGTACACCTAATCATATTAACCTACTATTGGCGGAAGAGTGACGTCTTGGCTGTCATCGGAGGGGATGTTGGTGGGAGAAGCTACGGTTGCCTATAAAAGGGCCTGCGCGCTCAGTGGAGTCCTCTTTCTGCGTTGAGTACACATGGTACAAGGGAACCTCTGCTCGTTTGAAGGGTTAAACTGTCTTGTCTGCTATTAATTTTGCGTGTCTTTAGTTTAGATTGATCTATGTTTGTAATTTCAAAATTCGTTATTTAATTAAAATTTAAATTGTTGTTTATTGTAATTGTGTTATTAATAAATAAGATTGTGATTTGTATTTTTTTTAATATTTTCTTCCTGAAGTTGCCAAAATCAGAAGTGGGATACGCCTCGCGTTCCATTTCGTTTTGTTCGCCTTGAATCAAGACAGTTTAAAACTTCGTAACGTATTTTTTTTTCTTTTTCTTAAGTGGGTACATTTCAACATTTAAATTAACTGTTAAGCATTTGTAACGTCCGCGTAATTAATAAGGTTCAAGTGTAAGTGTGTATTAGTGGTTTTGGTGAGTACGTTCCAGTTTTTCTTGATATTTAGAAAGCAAATTCTTTTGTTTACGTATAGTTGTAGAATTTTACAATCATATGTTTTGATTTGTTGCTATTCATACAATTGCTTTGATTTATTTAAATTTTCTACCGATTCCTTTTATTTGATTTGAAACAAGTTAGAAAGAAACAAGATGCCTAATAGCCATAGAAGAAGAGGCCGTTCAGTGAGTCGAGAATCGCGTCATCATCGTCGTGATGTGCGCTCTAGGAGCCGTGAATCTCGCTCTCGGGGTCGCATCTCACGTTCTAGGGGTCGTGAATCGCACAATAGTCGACTTGATTTGCAAGGGAATAGAATTCCTAGGCAACCTGATATTGCTTCTAACAGTCTATTAACTCAACAAATGCAACAAATTTTAGATCGATTGACATCGCTTGAGGAAGACCGGCGTGTGTCACGTGCAGCATCGCTGCGACAACCGTCCAACCAGCAGCAGCAGCTCGTGGAAGAGACTGCGACTACGGCACGAGATGGAGCAGGTTTTCGTGACTCGGCAGCTCCGTCTTCACCTGGACGTTCCGTGAGTGCAGCCGCCGATCGCGATGCTACCGTGACCGATCGTTTGATTGACGCCATACGATCCATCAACACTACGGTAAGATCCAACCAAGCTTATTTTATTTCTAATTTCGATCCTAGTGTCAATGATATAGACACTTGGTGCGAGGAGGTAGACCGCGCGAAGGTTTCAAATAATTGGACTGATAATGAATGCTTGTCCCGCATTGGGAATTGCCTCAAAGGAGATTCGAAGACGTGGCTCAATGAGTGGGTCACTAGTGACCGCACATGGAGCAACTTTATAAGGGAATTCAAGCCCTTATGTCCTAGGAAGCCAGATGTAGCGAATATCCTATACGAGGTTATGAGCACAAACTCTGATAGGTACCCAACATATGCCGATTATGCCCGTCGCTCTTTATTGAGACTCCGTATAGTCAAGGGCTTAAGTGATGAACTCATTTCTGCAATTGTGATTCGAGGCGTAATGGATCCTCAAATCCGCGCCGCTGCCACAAATGCAAAGCTAATGCCTAACGAATTAGTAGAATACCTCTCCATCTACGTTAAATCGAACTTAAACTCAAAAAAGTATACCAACCCTTCTAATAATGATCGTTCTTTTAAATCTACCCTCGAAACAAGTCAGCGTAAGCGAAAATTCGAAGATGGCACATGCTTTTTGTGTGGGAAATATGGTCATAAGTCTTCGAATTGTCACAAACGCCAGGCTGCTAACAGTTCTAATAATAGCAATGGAAATGTACAAAGAAATTATCCAGTCTCCAGCTCAAGTAAAACAGAGCCATGTAGTTTTTGCAAAAAACCTGGTCATAGGGTAGAAACGTGTTTCGCTAAACAAAAATCAGAGTCGAATAACGCGGAAAATGTTAACTTTTGTCGTAAGAATCTTGACAGCGGGCGTAACGATATTGTTGTAGCGGTCATTCAAGGCATACCTGTCGATGTCCTCATCGACAGCGGGTCGAGCATATCACTGATTTCATCTTCGTTACTGAAATATTTTAAATGCGCGCGCAAGCCTGCCTTCAGAATTTTAAGAGGTATCGGTAGTCAAGACGTTGAATCTACTTACTATGTCACGTTGCCGATAGAATTCGATGAAATAACCTTGGAGGTAGACTTGCATGCAGTATCGCCAGAGTTTCTAAACACGCCTGTTATTGTTGGGACTGATGTGTTAAATCGTGACGGAGTGACCTACGTTCGTACACGTGATCGACAACATCTTGCTTATAATAATAGGTCGCCATATAACGTTATGTGCGCTGTGACAATACATGATACCCCCATTAAGACACCTTTGACCGGTCGCGACCTAGAAAGGCTGCTTGAGTTGATCAACGAATTTTCAAAATTCTTTATTTCCGGGACTGCTGCCACCACAGTCAATACTGGCAGCATGTCTATCAAATTAAATAATCATACGCCTGTTAATTATAGACCATACAGACTTTCGTTGCCGGAAATTTTGAAAGTTCGTGGAATTATTCGCCTAGAACTCCTAGATTCCGAATCTGAATATGCGAGCCCAATCCTCCTAGTAAAGAAAAAGGATGGATCAGACCGCATGTGCGTAGATTATCGCAGGCTTAACGGGATTACTGTCAAAGACCGTTTTCCTTTGCCGTTGATTGACGACCACATTGACCGGTTAGGGAAACACAAATTTTTTAGCAGCCTTGATATGGCAACAGGGTTCCATCAAATCCCATTGGACGAAGAGTCGATTCCGCTCACGGGATTCGTCACACCAGAAGGGCATTATGAGTATTTAAAAATGCCCTATGGTTTGGCGAACGCCCCCGTCGTTTATCAGCGTATTATATCGAAAACACTTCGCCGTCAGCTTGAGGCTGGTAAGACCCTTGTGTACATTGACGATGTGCTGATTCTTAGCCATACGATAGATGAGGGCCTTATTCTTCTCCGCGACGTACTTCAGACACTGACTGCGGCAGGTTTTTCTATCAATTTAAAGAAATGCTCATTCTTATCGACTCAAATTGAATATTTAGGCCGCACTATAAGTCAGGGTCAGGTACGGCCGAGTGAGCTAAAGGTCCAGGCACTCGTTGACGCCCCCACTCCAAAAACGGTCAAGCAAGTTCGTCAGTTGCTAGGTTTGGCAAGTTATTTTCGCCGATATATATCGGGTTTCGCTGCTAGAACGGCCCCGATTACTAAACTCACGAGAAAGGGTATACCGTTTCTTTGGGGAAGAGAACAAGAAGAAGCACGCCAAGAAATTATCTCACAATTAACCAGTGAGCCTGTGTTGGCAATCTACGACCCTAACTTGCCTATTGAAGTCCATACGGACGCAAGTTCTATTGGTTTTGGCGCTGTGCTTCTTCAGGTTCATGAGAACGGATGCAAGCAAGCGGTAGGTTATTTTAGCAAGCGAACGCAGGGTGCCGAGCCCAGATATCATTCGTACGAGCTCGAGACGCTAGCCGTTGTCAAGGCCCTGCAACACTACAGACACTACCTGGTCGGCGTTAACTTTAAAGTAGTGACCGATTGTAATGCACTGAAATCAACGCAGCAAAAGAAAGATCTCTTGCCCCGTGTTGCCAGGTGGTGGATGTACCTACAGGACTTCGACTTTACCCTAGAGTATCGTAAGGGTACGTCTATGTCGCACGCAGACTACTTGAGCCGAAATCCTGTTAATGTTTGCGAAGTACGCAGACAACAGAATTGGGCTCGAATTGCGCAGGCGGCTGACGAAGAGACACAACAGCTTATCCAAAGACTGACAGACGGACAGCTAGACACTACTCATTACGTTCACAAAAATGACCTGCTTTTTTATAAGTGTTCTCCAGTGGGAGAAGAGCCCAGGTACTTATGCTATGTACCTAAAGGTCATAGGCTTAGTCTGCTTAGGATATTTCATGATGAACATGATCATATTGGCGCTGATAAGACTTTAGAGCTTATTAGAAAACATTTTTGGTTTCCTTCACTAAAGTCATTTGTCAAAAAATACATAAGCCATTGTATCATTTGTTTAACCCATAAAAAGATTCCTAGAGACCCACAGCAGCCAATACATTCTTGGGAAAAACCCTGCACCCCTTTTGAAGTAATTCATACAGACACATTAGGTCCTCTACCTCAATCAAATGGTTATCGCTATGTACTCATTATAATCGATGCTTTTTCAAAATTTTGTCTTTTGTATCCTATGTTTGGTCAAGACGCTAACGAACTGAAACGACTTTTTACAAATGTCATTTCTCTATTTGGTACACCAAAATTAATAGTAGCAGACCGAGGCAGAATGTTCCAGAGCTCAGAGTTTACAAAACTCGTAACTGAGTTGGGCATTGATTTGCATCTGATCACTCCGGAGATGCATCATTCAAACGGGCAGGTGGAGCGTTACTGTCGAACATTGTTAAACATGATTCGCATACAATGCAATCATCGTCAAGATGAATGGGCAGACTTGATGTGGCGATCTCAGCTAGTTCTTAACATAACAAAGCAGAAAACCACTCAGCTTTCACCATTGAACTTGTTGGTTGGTATTGAAGCTGCTACGCCCCTCATACGTCACCTGGTGCGCGACGTGGCCTTGGATAGTTCGCATCCAAATCGTGAAGCGCATAGAGAAATGCACAGACAACGAGCTTCGGAGCGTTTAGCTCGGAACCAACGTCAACAAGACGAGACTGTGAACGCTGGTCGAAAATCCCCCCGATCATTTGAATGTAACTCACTTGTTTTTGTTATTAAGCAGGCGCAATCGACTGGCAAGCTTGACTCCGGCATGCGCGGACCCTATCGCGTGGTCAAAGCGCTTCCCCATGGTCGATACGAGCTGCAACTACTGGCAGGTTCCTATGGCAAATCGACGCAAGCTGCGGCCCAGTTTATGAAGCCGTGGCGCGGGGAGTGGACTCCAGAGACATGCGCTGCATACTTTGATGGTAAGACGTATGATATGCTAACGTCGTGCCTATGTCATACGTTTGTATTCTTTTCATGATACGCTAACGTCGTGCCTATGTCATGTTATTTTAGTGTGAACCATGATAAGCTAACGTCGTGCCTATGTCATGTGTTCATTTTCAAATTTGAGAAACAAGCTAACGTCGTGCCTATGTTTCTCGTTAACAAAGATAGCTAACGTCGTGCTTCCTCTTTGTTGGTTTTGTGAACTAAGCTAACGTAGTGCCTATGGTTCACTGTAAATTGTGTATGTGAATTTTATGATGAAAATCAGTTTCATAACTAATGTTTTTTTTTCCTTGTATGTTTAGGCGCAGATAGCAATGATGATAATGCGGAGTCTACGCCTGAGCAAGCTGCCAATGTCGATACGCAACCCACCATCGATACTTCGCCTGAACCGATGCCTAGCACATCCAGAGCTGCAGAAGCCCTGCAGCCCCAGCCGCAGGAGAACGGGGACGTCCTCCAGTCAGGAGAGGCCGTATTGGCGGAAGAGTGACGTCTTGGCTGTCATCGGAGGGGATGTTGGTGGGAGAAGCTACGGTTGCCTATAAAAGGGCCTGCGCGCTCAGTGGAGTCCTCTTTCTGCGTTGAGTACACATGGTACAAGGGAACCTCTGCTCGTTTGAAGGGTTAAACTGTCTTGTCTGCTATTAATTTTGCGTGTCTTTAGTTTAGATTGATCTATGTTTGTAATTTCAAAATTCGTTATTTAATTAAAATTTAAATTGTTGTTTATTGTAATTGTGTTATTAATAAATAAGATTGTGATTTGTATTTTTTTTAATATTTTCTTCCTGAAGTTGCCAAAACTACTATATATATCGAATGGTATTAAAAATCATTACTGTTATATTAAAAACTTATCGCGATTAGTTAGTTCACAAATATCAAGACAACATTGAGAGTTTATATATGTGATTCATGTTTACTTCATTTCCCATCAGAGGAAAGACTTAATAGCCATCGACAATATGATTGCGCTCACATTTGTACGGAATTACCAAACGGCGAGTATTCCAAAAAGGATTGGTTTGGTAAACCGACCTCAAATAATAAAATAAAATTTGACAAATTCGTGAAAAAGTTGGAAATGCCCTTTGTGATTTATACAGACTTTGAGGCATTTTTGAATCCAATAGAATTATGTAGTAACGATCCATCTCAGCCTAGTACGATTAATATTCAAAAACATGAAGTGTATAGTTTTGGATATTATATTAAATGTTCAGATGATAACAGATTATCAAAATATGAGACGTATAGTGGGTCAAACTGTGCACAAGTGTTTATGAATCGCCTTTGTGAAGATGTGAAAACAATAGTTAAAAAAAATAGTTTCCAAAAATGCCCCGTTCCATTATCAGATGAAGATAAAATTAAAATTTCAAATTCAAACATATGTTATATTTGTGAAACTGAGGTAAATGAAGATCTTTTTTACGATTTTGATTGGCACACTGGCAGTTTTAGGGGTGTTGCACATCAATGCATGTGTGTAGTTCTAAGTACAGAACCCCTCGTCATATCCCAATATTCTTACATAACCTCAGTCACTACGATGCTAATTTCATTGTCCATGCATTAAACTTCGATGATGACAAAGTTGAAGTTATTCCAAAAAATAAAGAACGATACATATCATTTTCAAAACAGTTAACAATAAATAATCAACAGGTAAGTTTAAGATTCGTAGGTTCATTGAAATTTTTATCGTCTAGTTTAGATCAACTAGCTAAAAATCTTAATGATGATCAGTTTACAGAACTAAAAAGGAACTATCCTAATAATGAAGACTTCACGTTTAAGACGGAAAGGTATTTATCCTTATGAATTTATGTGTAATAGTGATTGCTTGAAACATCCATCACTTCCTGATCAACACCAATTTTAAAGTTCACTCACAGATTCAAATATTTCAAATGATGATTATAATCATGCAAAAGATATTTGGTAAAGTTTTAAGTGTAGTAGTATGTCTGATTATTCCAATTTATATTTAAAAACTGATGTTTTACTTTTGACTGATGTATTTGAAAACTTTAGAAAGCTTTGTATTAAAACTTATGGATTTAGATCCTGCTCATTACTATACTGCCCCAGGTTTAAGTTGGGATGCAATGTTAAAATTTACCAAAATAGAATTAGAATTGTTAACGGACTATGACAAAATTGCTTTTTTTAAAGCTGGTATTAGAGGGGGTGTATCTCAGTGTAGCAATCGTTTTGCTAGAGCAAATAATAAATTCATGGAAGATTATGATAGTGAAAAACCTAATTCATACCTAACCTATTTTGATGCAAATAATTTATACGGTTGGGCAATGTCTCAATCTCTTCCTGTTGGTGGTTTCGAATGGATTGATTCTAATACAGATTACAATGTATCGGATAACTCTGATTTCGGTTATGTTTTAGAAGTTGATTTGGAATATCCTGATGAACTTCATAATTTGCATTCTGACTTTCCGTTGTGTCCTGAAAACATACGTGTGGGTAATACTAAAGAAACTAAATTAGTTCCTAATTTAAATAATAAAAATAAATACATCATTCACTACAGGAATTTAAAACAATGCATTGAAATGGGGATTAAATTAATTAAAGTACATAGAATTTTAAAATTTAAACAGAGTTCTTGGTTAAAGAAATACATAGACTTAAATACTAATTTAAGAACGTTAGCTACATCAAACTTTGAAAAAGACTTTTTTAAATTAATGAACAATTCTGTCTTCGGTAAGACTATGGAAAATATTGAAAAAAGAGTAAACGTTAAACTACTAACTCACTGGGATAATCGTGGTAAAGTTTTAGGTGCTCAGGATTGGATTGCAAAACCAGAATTCCACAGTTTATCAATGTTTTCAGAAAATTTAGTCGCAATACAATTACGGAAAACAAAATTAATTTATGATAAGCCGATTTATTTAGGATTTTGTATTTTAGATTTATCTAAGACCCTAATGTACGAATTTCATTATAACTACATGATTAAAAAGTTTCATAATAAAATTAAGTTATTGTACACCGATACCGATAGTTTGATATATCAAATTTTTACAGACAATTTTATGAGGATATAAAACCAGATCTACTTCACTATTTCCATACATCAGATTACCCGGAAAATAATATTTATGGATATCCAAAAATAAATAAAAAGAGTTGGGTTTTTTTAAAGATGAGAATAATGGTAAAGTATTGAAGGAATTTGCAGGGTTGCGATTAAAAATGTATGCATTAGAAATAGAAGATAAATTTATAGCCAAGGCAAAAGGAGTTAACAAAAGTGTTACCAAAAAAATGAATATGGAAAATTACAAATCGTGTTTGTTTAATAAAAATGTATTATATTGTAGTATGCTTCGATTCAAGTCAATCAAACACACTATTTTTACACAAAACATAAATAAAACATCTTTATCATGTAATGATACCAAACGATGTATTATGAACAACAACATTGATATTATAAATTACGTTAAGTGTACCTAATACTTTTTACTTTTATTTCTGTGTGTATATACAAAATTTGTACTAATTGTAAAAGTATGATATTACTATAATGCTATATAATAGTTTATTACATATTTAAAATTTATTGTTTGATTGTAAATAATGTAAAATAATTGTAGTTTTTTGTATGCTTAAATTTGGCGTTGAGGTGATTGTGAAATTCTGATAAGTACTTATTGTGTAAGAAATAGTATACAGATCATTCTATTTTTCACAAATTACATGTTTTGTATAATTTTAGCTAACATTTGGTAAATTATATAAAGGCTGCATTTCATCAAAACACCATGTGATCTGATTAAAATTACAAGTACATATTTCTTTAACTGATTTTATGAAATTTGTTACAAAATTTGACTTCCCACATCCACTTGATCCTGCCACAATAGCACTAAACGGATGGATAAAAATAATTTTTAACAAAAAAAAAAAAAACCGACTGGCACCGACTTCAAAATTATAAAATAGTTACTAAATATTATTTTCTATTTAACTAAATGAAAGTGTGTATTACTTTAAACAAAGTAAATTTATTTTTTACTTTTGAATTTATTTAAAATTTAAAAAAATAATTTTTAACAAAAATTATTTTTTTAAATTTTAAATTTTTGTTAAAAATTATTTTTATCCATCCGTTTAATATTTATTATATTTTAAATTTTTGTTAAAAATTATTTTTATACATCCGTTTAATTCCGTAAAAAAACCGACTTCAAAAGTAAATTCAAAAGTAAAAAATAAATTTACTTTGTTTAAAGTAATACACACTTTCATTTAGTTAAATAGAAAATAATATTTAGTAACTATTTTATAATTTTGAAGTCGGTGCCAGTCGGTTTTTTTTTTTTTTTTTTGTTAAAAATTATTTTTATCCATCCGTTTAGTGCTATTGTGGCAGGATCAAGTGGATGTGGGAAGTCAAATTTTGTAACAAATTTCATAAAATCAGTTAAAGAAATATGTACTTGTAATTTTAATCAGATCACATGGTGTTTTGATGAAATGCAGCCTTTATATAATTTACCAAATGTTAGCTAAAATTATACAAAACATGTAATTTGTGAAAAATAGAATGATCTGTATACTATTTCTTACACAATTAGTACTTATCAGAATTTCACAATCACCTCAACGCCAAATTTAAGCATACAAAAAACTACAATTATTTTACATTATTTACAATCAAACAATAAATTTTAAATATGTAATAAACTATTATATAGCATTATAGTAATATCATACTTTTACAATTAGTACAAATTTTGTATATACACACAGAAATAAAAGTAAAAAGTATTAGGTACACTTAACGTAATTTATAATATCAATGTTGTTGTTCATAATACATCGTTTGGTATCATTACATGATAAAGATGTTTTATTTATGTTTTGTGTAAAAATAGTGTGTTTGATTGACTTGAATCGAAGCATACTACAATATAATACATTTTTATTAAACAAACACGATTTGTAATTTTCCATATTCATTTTTTTGGTAACACTTTTGTTAACTCCTTTTGCCTTGGCTATAAATTTATCTTCTATTTCTAATGCATACATTTTTAATCGCAACCCTGCAAATTCCTTCAATACTTTACCATTATTCTCATCTTTAAAAAAACCCAACTCTTTTTATTTATTTTTGGATATCCATAAATATTATTTTCCGGGTAATCTGATGTATGGAAATAGTGAAGTAGATCTGGTTTTATATCCTCATAAAATTGTCTGTAAAAATTTGATATATCAAACTATCGGTATCGGTGTACAATAACTTAATTTTATTATGAAACTTTTTAATCATGTAGTTATAATGAAATTCGTACATTAGGGTCTTAGATAAATCTAAAATACAAAATCCTAAATAAATCGGCTTATCATAAATTAATTTTGTTTTCCGTAATTGTATTGCGACTAAATTTTCTGAAAACATTGATAAACTGTGGAATTCTGGTTTTGCAATCCAATCCTGAGCACCTAAAACTTTACCACGATTATCCCAGTGAGTTAGTAGTTTAACGTTTACTCTTTTTTCAATATTTTCCATAATCTTACCGAAGACAGAATTGTTCATTAATTTAAAAAAGTCTTTTTCAAAGTTTGATGTAGCTAACGTTCTTAAATTAGTATTTAAGTCTATGTATTTCTTTAACCAAGAACTCTGTTTAAATTTTAAAATTCTATGTACTTTAATTAATTTAATCCCCATTTCAATGCATTGTTTTAAATTCCTGTAGTGAATGATGTATTTATTTTTATTATTTAAATTAGGAACTAATTTAGTTTCTTTAGTATTACCCACACGTATGTTTTCAGGACACAACGGAAAGTCAGAATGCAAATTATGAAGTTCATCAGGATATTCCAAATCAACTTCTAAAACATAACCGAAATCAGAGTTATCCGATACATTGTAATCTGTATTAGAATCAATCCATTCGAAACCACCAACAGGAAGAGATTGAGACATTGCCCAACCGTATAAATTATTTGCATCAAAATAGGTTAGGTATGAATTAGGTTTTTCACTATCATAATCTTCCATGAATTTATTATTTGCTCTAGCAAAACGATTGCTACACTGAGATACACCCCCTCTAATACCAGCTTTAAAAAAAGCAATTTTGTCATAGTCCGTTAACACTTCTAATTCTATTTTGGTAAATTTTAACATTGCATCCCAACTTAAACCTGGGGCAGTATAGTAATGAGCAGGATCTAAATCCATAAGTTTTAATACAAAGCTTTCTAAAGTTTTCAAATACATCAGTCAAAAGTAAAACATCAGTTTTTAAATATAAATTGGAATAATCAGACATACTACTACACTTAAAACTTTACCAAATATCTTTTGCATGATTATAATCATCATTTGAAATATTTGAATCTGTGAGTGAACTTTAAAATTGGTGTTGATCAGGAAGTGATGGATGTTTCAAGCAATCACTATTACACATAAATTCATAAGGATAAATACCTTTCCGTCTTAAACGTGAAGTCTTCATTATTAGGATAGTTCCTTTTTAGTTCTGTAAACTGATCATCATTAAGATTTTTAGCTAGTTGATCTAAACTAGACGATAAAAATTTCAATGAACCTACGAATCTTAAACTTACCTGTTGATTATTTATTGTTAACTGTTTTGAAAATGATATGTATCGTTCTTTATTTTTTGGAATAACTTCAACTTTGTCATCATCGAAGTTTAATGCATGGACAATGAAATTAGCATCGTAGTGACTGAGGTTATGTAAGAATATTGGGATATGACGAGGGGTTCTGTACTTAGAACTACACACATGCATTGATGTGCAACACCCCTAAAACTGCCAGTGTGCCAATCAAAATCGTAAAAAAGATCTTCATTTACCTCAGTTTCACAAATATAACATATGTTTGAATTTGAAATTTTAATTTTATCTTCATCTGATAATGGAACGGGGCATTTTTGGAAACTATTTTTTTTAACTATTGTTTTCACATCTTCACAAAGGCGATTCATAAACACTTGTGCACAGTTTGACCCACTATACGTCTCATATTTTGATAATCTGTTATCATCTGAACATTTAATATAATATCCAAAACTATACACTTCATGTTTTTGAATATTAATCGTACTAGGCTGAGATGGATCGTTACTACATAATTCTATTGGATTCAAAAATGCCTCAAAGTCTGTATAAATCACAAAGGGCATTTCCAACTTTTTCACGAATTTGTCAAATTTTATTTTATTATTTGAGGTCGGTTTACCAAACCAATCCTTTTTGGAATACTCGCCGTTTGGTAATTCCGTACAAATGTGAGCGCAATCATATTGTCGATGGCTATTAAGTCTTTCCTCTGATGGGAAATGAAGTAAACATGAATCACATATATAAACTCTCAATGTTGTCTTGATATTTGTGAACTAACTAATCGCGATAAGTTTTTAATATAACAGTAATGATTTTTAATACCATTCGATATATATAGTAGGTTAATATGATTAGGTGTACGACATTTTGTTCAATATAAAGGACCTAATAATTCTGTTGGAATTATACACTTTTTTTCTTTATTAGGTAAGCCAAAAACATTAATACTAATATTGTTTAATTTCTCAACTTTTGATATATCTGCAATTTTAACCGGAAAAGAAATACCAGTAAATTTTAGTTTATTTCCATGAATTGCGTAAGATGCTACCCGATCTACACTTTTACATACAGGATATAAACCAGAGAGTAATGCCCATTTGCTGGGTCAAATGATGTAAAGTTTAAAGTTTGCATTACGAACGCAACTCTTATTGTTCGAAGAGCACGAATTAATCCAAGTGTATTACTCGCTCATCAGAAAGTTTTAGCTTCTACCACTGCTAAATAATAATTACTCGTGCTGAAGTTAAAGTTTTAACAATTCCATCGGGTGTTCAAGGAAAAACTCTTGATAATATATTATTCTTAGGACAGGTACCCAAAAGATGTATTATAGGTTTTGTGAATAATTCTGCATTTAATGGTTCACTAACTAAAAATCCATTTACCTTTGAAAATTATGGTATTAACTCTTTAAGCCTATATATTGATGGTCAACAAATACCTTCCAAAGCTTTGCAACCATCTTTTAATAATAATATATTTACATCAGCATATCGTACTCTATTCTCGGGGACTGGTATTCACTTTCTTAATGAAGGAAACGCAATCTCACGTGAACAGTATGCCAAAGGTTACCTGTCTTTAAGCATTTGATTTAACTCCTGATTTATCAGCTAACTCATCAGCCCATTGGAATCTCATAAAGCATGGTAGTGTAAGATTAGAAGTACGATTTGAATACTCACTAACACAAACAATTAACTGTATTGTTCATGCTGAGTTTGATAATATTATTGAAATAGATAAAAATAGAAATGTTACTGTAGACTATAGTAGTTAGGATTATAATGTGTATTGTGTTTTAGATATATGTGTTAATGCATTTTGTGTGTGTAACTAAAGGTAACATTATAAAATTTAATAAAACAAAATGTATGCAATGTACTATTTTTTATTTACTTATAAACCTTCCCCATTTAATCTTATACAATATACTACTTATAATTAAAGTAGAGAAGAGAGTATCCGAGCATCATCATACGATGAATCGAACAGTTCACGCTTCTCCATTTCATCACAAACTTTTATATCATTAGTTAACATATACTATTAGTTTATCTATGTTTAGTTTATAAACATCTTTAGAATCCTTAATTTGTATTAATATGACTAGTCCACTAATGAGTGAGTGTCATTGTTAAAAAAGTATTTTTTTACTTTTTCACTTTCTGCTATTGTCTTTGTAATATTGTATACGAGACCGTTTGTGTTGTCGTAGATGCTATCCTTATAATTCTTTACGTAATATTTAATCCTCGTGGTAGCGTGCTTCCAGTGATCACTAGTTGGAATCTTGGATAGTTTCTTCATATCATACATTTCAATTTTTATGAGATGCGTCGCTTGGCCTCCGTCGTCAGAATTTGTAGAGATGATATGATACGCCATCTTTAACAGCTCGTGCCACAGTCAACGATAGTAGCGTCCTCCTTTTTATTTTTGGTGCCACTTCAAAAAATGTATCAATCGGTTGCGATTTCCTTTTCCACCATCGCCTGTGTTATTAACAACGATGTCATCACTCTCTTCTTCGTGTTGGGGAGAGAGAGGCGAGTAGTAATACTGTTTATAGGTATTTACATTATCGTCTGCGAAGCTGAATGATCTCTGCAACAACAGAGTTATCACGTTAATATCAATTTGATTAATCTGACACACACACACACGTACAACAACAGAAATACAAGTAAGTTTGTCAATAGAATAAACACTTACCTCCATGATGCGTTGAAGTAGGTAACACAAACGTAGTATTGGTAGACGTATACAATTCACTGTGGTCAAACGACCATACACTGATTGCATGACTGCAATTGTTCCATCATTATAGTCCATTCTTATCTAAAAACATGACACACACATACACATCCCTAAGTACAACGAAACTCTATGAATCAACAAACTTATCTCACATCACCACAGGCATGAACCTGTTTTGTGACTAACACAAAGAATGCGATTTAATATTTACAAATCAATATTATTGAACACTATGACAACCATTGAATAGATTGATACTGTAATAATCTGCTAATAACAGTAATATCATGGATACACTAGAATTACAAAAACATATGAAAAAGATTCATTCCAGTCTAGAAAATAATGTTTATGCTGCTAATAGACTACCTATGTACACACATGTACCAACGTATATAATATGCAATTTGGATGTGGATAATAAACCAGGGTCACACTGGGTAGCCATACATATCGATACAAATGGTATCGGCCAATATTTTGATTCATATGGACGAACACCTGAGCGATATCATCTTCAGTTTTTGAAAAGGAATTCTAAGAGGTGGGACTGGAATGTTGATAGGATTCAGAATGATTGGACTTCGGTTTGTGGCGAATATTGCTTAATGTATTTGTTATTTAAGTTTCAGGGATGTTCAATGCATAGTTTTACGAACATATTTACAGGAAACACGCTGTACAATGATAATTTAGTGGATGAGATGTTCCACTCATATTTTGTAAAAAAAAGTTATAACATTTCGAAATAAAAATGAATGATTGTGTTTTATTGATGATATAGAAAATCAGACAAAATGAAGTTAACAATGAGTAATAGATAAGAACGCCAAAGCAACCGTAATGAGAGAGTTCGAAGCACAATAGATAATGATAACGATAGGCGTACAATGGGACGTTAAGTAATGTAACGATAAGCAAACAATGGAACGTTAATGAGGGTTCAGAAGCTTCAGTGATTTTCATAACACCAGAACCACGCATCCTACGCTAAAACGGACTGCAGAAACGTGATCAGAGCATGCCAAAACCTAGGAAAGCATACCAAACTTTTTTTTTTTTTTTTTTTAGGTTTGGTGCCACTCAGATTTTAGATTCCGGGTGATTAGCTGGTTCTGGCGCTTGCGCCAGAACCAGCTAATCACCACTACTGACGTGTTTAAGAGTGGAAACTACGTTTAGGCAAACGTAGTGTAGGACCTCCTCTAGCTTAGCGAGAGGAACTGGGAAGCCGTCTGCTCTTTCTGCGAAGCAGTGATGCTCGCACAGGAGGAGGCGGAACGCGTGAGGGAACTATCCCCCTCTCGCCCCAGTAGACGACATTCCGGGCGTCGGGGATCGAGAGATGATTTCCGGCCACCGTAAGCGCGGGTCTGCGGACGGCGAGTAAGGGTAGCTCGCCGCCCGACCAGGACCAGACCCGAGCGTACGACGCGTAGCGTTCCGCGCGCGCCTCAAAGAGCCAATAGACCACCACAGACGGGGCCCTATAGGGCTGATGTTCAGCCGGGGTTGCGGGTTAAGCGCAATGAGTCACCGCGGCCTCGGCCCAGAGCAGGACAAGGAACGGGGGGTTTTTAGTCACAAAGAGTCTAACACTCTCTCTCGCCTTACCCTAGGCGAGAGAAGTCATTGGATGATTTTACCCTGACAAAAAGAAGGCCCCCCTCCATCTAGGTGGACTGACGACATCCCCAGGGTGGCTAGCAGTGATAAGATGAGAAGAGCTGAACATCGAGCTCTGTGGCGTGCTATTGAAGAGGCTTATGTCCCGTAATAAACTGATTCAGACTAATGTTAATAATTATGATCGAGCCCTGGTTGGTCTGATGGTAAAATTACAAAGTAAAAAACCAGTTTGGCAATTCGATCCGCTTGCGTTATTTGGATAAAGCATTTGAACATTCGACGGAAGATTACCAAATGTATTGTTTATTTTTCTACGAATATAGTTAGGTAATTGGCTTTTTATCATTCATGTATACATATATTGAACAACCTTGAACTGTAAAACGTTTCCGATGGACCACGACCTTAAAGAAACCGGCGTGAATCAACGCTTTTAGGTGTGACGATTGGAGATGGAGGAGCCCCAATCTTCCCTATCCCTAATCCTACGCTTGGCCTATAATAACGAGATAAAGATATGCAAAAATCCGTTTCTTAACACTATAATCTATCTCTGTGCCAAATTTCATTCAGACGTAGTAAATGTGGTCGAGCTATGTTTCGGTAAAATGGGTCGGCTCGATCGAAGTGATACCACGGCCTATCAGAAAATCGGCGTGAAACAAACATAGCGTTGTGTTTCGCCGTGTAATTGAGGTTACCGGAGACCCTCTCCCAATTTCTAATTCCCCAAAACTCCCCAAAAGGTCGGCAACGCACTCGTACTCCGCTGTTTTTCTCCAAGGGTGTTTGCTTACCATCAGGTAATCCGTCAGCTCGTATGCCGAACACATAAAACGAAAAATAGACATATATGTAGATATCAACCTTGAACTATATACACCTTTCTGATGAACCACACCCTTATAGATAACTGGCGTGAAACAACGGTTGTTTGGTGTGCAGTCTTATAAGTAAAGTTACCGTAAGCCCAATCCTCAAATACCCAAATCCCCTATCTTTGAACCCCAATAAACACATAAAAGGCCGGCAGCGCACTTGTATCTCCTTTCGAAAGGCGCGTAGCGTTCCGCGCGCGCCTTATAGGGCCAATAGACCACCACAGACTGGGCCCTATAGGGCTGATATTCAGCCGGGGTTGCGGGGTTAGCGCAATGAGGCACCACGACCTCGGCCCAGAGCAGGAGAAAAATGGGGTTTTTGGTCAGTAAGAGTTTGACACTCCTTCCCGCCCGACCTATCATTTGATGATTTTACGTTCACAAAAAATACCTTGTAACTATCTGCTTCGGTGTCAAGAGTGTCCATGGATCCGCCGATTGCTTACCAAAAAATACACTAGACGCAATTTCCAACTACTTACAATACAAAGAAATAAATTTAAAATTTAATAAGCCCCCGACAAAAAATCTAATATTCCTTTAAAAAGTAACTAATTTAAAAAGACGTGGCGTTTGGGGACCGATCCAAATATTTTATTATCCACTACATATTTCTATTTTGTAGACAGACAGACAGACAAGTCAAAGTTATAACAAACCTCTTTTACCGTCGGGGGTTAAAAATATCGGTACCTCGAAAAATCTTATCAGAACATTGCTCGAGTAAGGAATATCCGAAATAACTGAAACAAATATGTCGGCAGCTATTTTCTTAGCTAGAATAATACATATGACTTAAATGTCAAACTAGTGAATCCCCGAGAATGTAAAAATAGGTTTTTATATTATTATCATCTAAAAACATTGTTGTTATGTTAATATTAATAAGTCATAGTACAATCTGGATAAATATTTTGTTAACTTGAAATTTTTATTAATTTTGACTAAGTCAACTGGGCTTATTTCGAAAGATGGTCTCTGGCTACCGTAAGCGCGGGTCTGCGGACGGCGAGTAAGGGTAGCTCGTCTCCCGACCAGGACCAGACCCGAGCGTACCGATTACCTGATGGTAAGCCGCCGCCAATCGACCAGTCATAAATGCGATGCCGACTCCTTTTGCGGGTGGTTAGGGATATGAGATATGGTCCTAGGAGTTAGGAGTTATCACACGCTGTGATTTTATTTGCTGGTTTTCTGTGACGTCGTGGTATCAGGTCGAGCTGATATATTCGAGTTAATCCGGAGGCCCAATCCTTCCCCTAGCCCAATCCCTTCCTAATCCTCAAATCCCCAAAATCCCAATCCTTAAAAGGTCGGCAACGCACTCGTAACTCCTTCTTTGCCTTCGCCGATTGCTTACCATCAGGTAATCCGTCTGCTCGTTTGCCGTCCTATCACATAACAAAAAAACCATGGCTATCCCATACTTAAAATTTTTTTAGGAAGGATTTTTTTTATTATTTTGCATGTCTGTCTGCATTAGGGACGTGATCTACAATTAAGATTTTTTAGCTATTAGACTTTACAAGTGTCGCAAAATCATTTATTCCAATTTAACCAAACACAGGTATTTTTGAAGCTAGGTGCTCGTTCCAAAGTGTAGATTCGAATGGAGAAGAATGAGCAAGAAACTATATTACGACATCTCTGTCAGATAAAATTTAAAAGATTTTTTAAAACATGGGATTAATTTTCTAATGTTTTTATTTATTCATTTATTTCTAACTTGCTACTCTAACGCGGTTTCACCCGCTGCTCGGTTCCATTTGATCGTAGTAGTGTGATGTTTTATAGCCTCTAGCACTCGGGGACATTGTAGCTATCTATCAGTGAAAGAATTTTGGCAATTCGACCAGTGGTTCCAAATATTACACCCTACATACAAATTTTACTTCTTTATAATATTAGTATAGATGGATGGTACAGTAATTTTTATGTTTGGCTACTATATACTTGCCTGGTGGTAGGCGATGATGCAACCTACAATCTACCTACTTTTCTTTCTAATTAATAACAACATAATATTTACGGCTGATTTTTCAATAGCCACATAAATGTTATCTGAGGAACAAAATTGTTGCTGTCACTGTCTTATACAAACATTCTGACGCGACAGCATCATGATTATTCCCCAGGTTACTTTTATCTAACCATTGAAAAATGAGCCCTTATTGTAATTATAATTTGTTCTCACCTTTTTTAAAATTAATTTCCAAACAACACAATCACATCACAAACTTCACTAAAATAACATTTAATATAAAAATGTGTATTATTAATTCATTAAAATTATAGTTATTATTATTATTAAAGCGAAACTATTATTAAAAAATGTGTTTTATTATTAGTAACACGAGACGCGTCCGGCACACATCAGTGTTAAACACTTTATGATCTGTTATTGATTTAACTTAAGCGCAGTGATGACCCTACGATGATTATAGAGATGTTCCGTGTCGATAAAATCTTATCGATATTTAATTGACATCGTATTGTCCAAGGAACTATTTTTTAATTGTTCTTTGAATTCGTTACTCGATTTGAAAATATTTAAAAATTTTCACCTTGTTGTTAAATATTGTGTCTTTTCGTGTCATATGAACTTTCTAAGATTATTTAGACACCAAACATCGCGAGGAAAAAGTGAATTTATAGCTCCTAATTATAAGTTTAAAAATCGCCGATGCGTCTTGGAAACCGTTGTGATGAATGCTCAAACGTTCTCCTAGTGAGATGAGGCCTTTGTTCAGCAGTTTGCATTCACTGTATGGTTGTGACATTGAACTTTAACACGATCATCATTATCTCTTAATTATTTTGTTATGGACTTTGATACTGAACTGACTATAGGAAGCATTATCTCCTAATCATTTTGTTATGGACTTCGATACTGACTAGGAAGTCAGTCAGTGGATAAATTACGAATACCTAGTTACGTTTTCTTCTACCACTTATTCTTTCTGCTTGGTTTTCAAGTATATTTTTTGTTTTGTTTTAGTATATAAGTTAGTAGCCTGCTGAACTGATTAGGTACCTGATGGAAA
This sequence comes from Spodoptera exigua, assembly GCA_902829305.4. NCBI lineage: Eukaryota > Metazoa > Arthropoda > Insecta > Lepidoptera > Noctuidae > Spodoptera > Spodoptera exigua. The sequence goes on along the minus strand of LR824629.2, from coordinate 6,226,746 downwards.
GCAATCAGCAGCAAGACACTAATAATAGAAAAAAAATTACTACAAGTGCATTGCCGGTCTCTGTTACTACAAGTGTACTGTGTAGTTGTTGTGGGTTATCAGGGATTTAAGGACAGAGGATTTGAGGATTGAGAATAGTGGGGGAAGGATTGAGTCTAAAGTAACCTCACTTACACGTCGGTTTTCTGTGAGGCCGTAGTATCACTCTGGTCGAGTTGACCCGTGCCAAAGTATGGCTCTCCCACTCGTAATAATGTACCGCGGCAGGGTAAGGAACATGGCGGTTGTTAGTCAAACAGAGTCAGTAAGAGTCTAATACTTCCTCTCGCCTCACCTAAGGCCAGAAAAGTGACTAGATCCAATCTAATATTATAAATGTGAAAGTAACTCTGTCTGTCTGTCTTTTCTTCACGCCTAAACTACTGAACCTATTTGTGTGGAATTTGGTACAGACATAGTTTGAAGCTCGAGAAAGGGCATAGGATAGTTTTTAACCAAAAGGCGCCTTGCCTTGACAAGAAGTCACTATTCCACTTAAACAAAGTCGTGGGCAAAAGCTAGTAAATAAATAAAAGTATATAGTTAGGTACTAGTCCACTTCGAACTTATAATCTTCCTATAAATCCTCCTCAACAGTTTTAGTCCTATTTAAGTATTCATATTAGTAGTATTCTATCTAAATATTAAACACTTAATATCTGCAAACATTCTTTCGTAAAAAACTAGTTATCCTTGAGTTTTAATCGAGATTTGTTTAGTACGTGACTAGACTTAGATAAAATATGAACATAACGTTAATTTAATCTCGCACGTGGCACAAGAAATTTTTCTTTGCACCGAGGCTTTTTTATTGTGAGAGGAAAATCAGCAAATGACTTTTCCCGCCCAGGGCCGGGCGGGAGGGAGTGTCAGACTCTTACTGACTAAAAACCCTCCTGTTGTTTTTCCTGCTCTGGGCCGAAGTCGCGGTGCCTTATTGCGCTTACTCCACAACCCCGGCTGATTGCACCGAGGCTCAAAGTTGAATAACTCGAAGGCGTCTCCCAATGCCTGGTGCATGGAAAGAGGCTTTCAATCTCTTGGAAAGGAAAGGATTCGAGTACATTACTCACCTTTGGTTTACGACGAGATTACGGTCTTATGGTCATGATAGAATCGCTTCTCGATGATCTCTGTCGAGTTTCCTAACAAATAGTTCTATGAATTAACACGGAGAAGATGAAAGAAAGAAAACACATTTATTTGAGACTCGCACAGAAAATAAATACAATTACATTTTATATATATAAAAAGAAAAAACAAAAAAATAATCAAAAAAACAAAAAAAAAACGATAAAAAAATAAAATAAAAGACCTGTGCTAGGTCAAAAAGGCCACTATCTCAGCATATGCTGCGATAATTCACCAGTAGGTAAAAATACCGCAGCGCTGGGATTCTGATAGGGCCTGGTGATGCCAGTTGTGTCCAAAATTCTGGGTAATGTGATCCAGTTTCGTTTTGGCCGAATTTTGAGAAGGAGGTCAACCGTCAAATTCATCCCGTATAGGTACAGGTTGGGAAACTACACAACGAATTCTCAACACACACCGTTTGTGCCTCAAGACGAAAGTTTATAATCAGTGTGTGTTACCACCTTTTTTTTTTAGGAAAAATCAACAAATTATTTCTCTCGTCAGTCACTCCGGGTATGGCGAGTATCAGACTCTTACCGATTTAAAACCCATTCCTTCTTCTGCTCTAGGCCGAGGCCGCGGTACCTTATGGCGCTTGACCCGCTATCCCTGCTAAGAATTGGCCATGTTGGGCTCCATCTGTAGTGGTCTATTATTTAGTAGATAATTTTATTCACATCAAACAATGAAACAATGGATTTATTTTTGCAAATAGGCCATAAAACGGCACTTTTACACGTCAAATTATATGTGAAAAACTAGATGAAGCCAAAAAAAAATTCTTATCGATATCGATAAAAAATAACTACAGCTCAAGCCCATCCCTATCGTCCTTGATCGTTCGCCTAGTTATGAGAGGTTAGTAGTGGTGAATCGCTGTTTCTGGCGCAAGCGCCAGAACCAGCTAATCACCCGGAATCTAAAATCTGAGTGGCACCAAACCTAAAAAAAAAAAAAAAAAAAAAGTTTGGTATGCTTTCCTAGGTTTTGGCATGCTCTGATCACGTTTCTGCAGTCCGTTTTAGCGTAGGATGCGTGGTTCTGGTGTTATGAAAATCACTGAAGCTTCTGAACCCTCATTAACGTTCCATTGTTTGCTTATCGTTACATTACTTAACGTCCCATTGTACGCCTATCGTTATCATTATCTATTGTGCTTCGAACTCTCTCATTACGGTTGCTTTGGCGTTCTTATCTATTACTCATTGTTAACTTCATTTTGTCTGATTTTCTATATCATCAATAAAACACAATCATTCATTTTTATTTCGAAATTTTATTACTTTCATTTTACAAAATATGAGTGGAACATCTCATCCACTAAATTATCATTGTACAGCGTGTTTCCTGTAAATATGTTCGTAAAACTATGCATTGAACATCCCTGAAACTTAAATAGCAAATACATTAAGCAATATTCGCTACAAACCGAAGTCCAATCATTCTGAATCCTATCAACATTCCAGTCCCACCTCTTACAATTCCTCTTCAAAAACTGAAGATGATATCGCTCAGGTGTTCGTCCATATGAATCAAAATATTGGCCGATACCATTTGTATCGATATGTATGGCTACCCAGTGTGACCCTGGTTTATCATCCGCATCCAAATTGCATATTATATACGTTGGTACATGTGTGTACATAGGTAGTCTATTAGCAGCATAAACATTATTTTCTAGACTGGAATGAATCTTTTTCATATGTTTTCGTAATTCTAGTGTATCCATGATATTACTGTTATTAGCAGATTATTACAGTACCAATCTATAAAATGGTTGTCATAGGAATGTTCAATGATAGTGATTTGTAAATAAAAAATCGCATTCTTTGTGTTAGTCACAAAACAGGTTCATGCCTGTTGTGATGTGAGATAAGTTTGTTGATTCATAGAGTTTCGTTGTACTTAGGGATGTGTATGTGTGTGTCATGTTTTAGATAAGAATGGACTATATATGATGGAACAATTGCAGTCATGCAATCAGTGTATGGTCGTTTGACCACAGTGAATTGTATACGTCTACCAATACTACGTTTGTGTTACCTACTTCAACGCATCATGGAGGTAAGTGTTTATTCTATTGACAAACTTACTTGTATTTCTGTTGTTGTTTCCTTACGTGTGTATGTGTGTGTGTGTCAGATTAATCAAATTGATATTAACGTGATAACTCTGTTGTTGCAGAGATCATTCAGCTTCGCAGACGATAATGTAAATACCTATAAACAGTATTACTACTCGCCTCTCTCTCCCCAACATGAAGAAGAGAGTGATGACATCGTCGTTAATAACACAGACGATGGTGGATAAAGGAAATCGCAACCGATTGATAAATTTTTTGAAGTGGCACCAAAAATAAAATGGAGGAAGCTGCTATCGTCGACTGTGGCACGAGCTGTTAAAGATGGCGTATCATACATCTCTACAAATTCTGACGACATCTCATCATCATCTCATCTCATAAAAATTGAAATGTAAGATATGAAGAAACTATCCAAGATTCCAACTAGTGATCACTGGAAGCACGCTACCACGAGGATTAAATATTACGTAAAGAATTATAAGGATAGCATCTACGACAACACAAACGGTCTCGTATACAATATTACAAAGACAATAGCAGAAAGTGAAAAAGTAAAAAAATACTTTTTTAACAATGACACTCACTCATTAGTGGACTAGTCATATTAATACAAATTAAGGATTCTAAAGATGTTTATAAACTAAACATAGATAAACTAATAGTATATGTTAACTAATGATATAAAAGTTTGTGATGAAATGGAGAAGCGTGAACTGTTCGATTCATCGTATGATGATGCTCGGATACTCTCTTCTCTACTTTAATTATAAGTAGTATATTGTATAAGATTAAATGGGGAAGGTTTATAAGTAAATAAAAAATAGTACATTGCATACATTTTGTTTTATTAAATTTTATAATGTTACCTTTAGTTACACACACAAAATGCATTAAGCGTAACACATATATCTAAAACACAATACACATTATAATCCTAACTACTATAGTCTACAGTAACATTTCTATTTTTATCTATTTCAATAATATTATCAAACTCAGCATGAACAATACAGTTAATTGTTTGTGTTAGTGAGTATTCAAATCGTACTTCTAATCTTACACTACCATGCTTTATGAGATTCCAATGGGCCGATGAGTTAGCTGATAAATCAGGAGTTAAATCAAATGCTTAAAGACAGGTAACCTTTGGCATACTGTTCACGTGAGATTGCATTTCCTTCATTAAGAAAGTGAATACCAGTCCCCGAGAATAGAGTACGATATGCTGATGTAAATATATTATTATTAAAAGATGGTTGCAAAGCTTTGGAAGGTATTTGTTGACCATCAATATATAGGCTTAAAGAGTTAATACCATAATTTTCAAAGGTAAATGGATTTTTAGTTAGTGAACCATTAAATGCAGAATTATTCACAAAACCTATAATACATCTTTTGGGTACCTGTCCTAAGAATAATATATTATCAAGAGTTTTTCCTTGAACACCCGATGGAATTGTTAAAACTTTAACTTCAGCACGAGTAATTATTATTTAGCAGTGGTAGAAGCTAAAACTTTCTGATGAGCGAGTAATACACTTGGATTAATTCGTGCTCTTCGAACAATAAGAGTTGCGTCCGTAATGCAAACTTTAAACTTTACATCATTTGACCCAGCAAATGGGCATTACTCTCTGGTTTATATCTTGTATGTAAAAGTGTAGATCGGGTAGCATCTTACGCAATTCATGGAAATAAACTAAAATTTACTGGTATTTCTTTTCCGGTTAAAATTGCAGATATATCAAAAGTTGAGAAATTAAACAATATTAGTATTAATGTTTTTAGTTTAGAGTATAATAAAGAAAAAAAGTGTAATTCTGTTGTAGGTCCTTTATATTTAACAAAATGTCGTACACCTAATCATATTAACCTACTATATATATCGAATGGTATTAAAAATCATTACTGTTATATTAAAAACTTATCGCGATTAGTTAGTTCACAAATATCAAGACAACATCGTAGAGTTTATATATGTCATTCATGTTTACTTCATTTCCCATCAGAGGAAAGACTATATGATTCAGTCATCGACAATATGATTGCGCTCACATTTGTACGGAATTACCAAACGGCGAGTATTCCAAAAAGGATAGGCTTGGTAAACCGACCTCAAATAATAAAATAAAATTTGACAAATTCGTGAAAAAGTTGGAAATGCCCTTTGTCATTTATGCAGACTTTGAGGCATTTTTGAATCCAATAGAATCATGTAGTAACGATCCATCTAAGCCTAGTACAATTAATATTCAAAAACATGAAGTGTATAGTTTTGGATATTATATTAAAATAATGTTCATATGATAACAGATTATCAAAATATGAGACGTATAGTGGGTCAAACTGTGCACAACTGTTTATGAATCGCCTTTGTGAAGATGTGAAAACAATAGTTAAAAAAAAATAGTTTCCAAAAATGCCCCGTTCCATTATCAGATGAAGATAAAATTAAAATTTCAAATTCAAACATATGTTATATTTGTGAAACTGAGTTAAATGAAGATCTTTTTTACGATTTTGATTGGCACACTGGCAGTTTTAGGGGTGTTGCACATCAAGTGTGTAGTTTTAAGTACAGAACCCCTCGTCATATCCCAATATTCTTACATAACCTCAGTCACTACGATGCTCATTTCATTGTCCATGCATTAAACTTCGATGATGACAAAGTTGAAGTTATTCCACAAAATAAAGAACGATATATATCATTTTCAAAACAGTTAACAATAAATTATCAACCGGTAAGTTTAAGATTCGTAGATTCATTGAAATTTTTATCGTGTAGTTTAGATCAACTAGCTAAAAATCTTAATGATGATCAGTTTACAGAACTAAAAAGGAACTATCCTAATAATGAAGACTTTTCACGTTTAAGACGGAAAGGTATTTATCCTTATGAATTTATGTGTAATAGTGATTGCTTGAAACATTCATCACTTCCTGATCAACACCAACTTTATAGTTCACTCACAGATTCAAAATTTCAAATGATGATTATAATCATGCAAAAGATATTTGGCAACATTTTAAGTGTAGTAGTATGTCTGATTATTCCAATTTATATTTAAAAACTGATGTTTTACTTTTGACTGATGTATTTGAAAACTTTAGAAAGCTTTGTATTGAAACTTATGGATTAGATCCTGCTCATTACTATACTGCCCCAGGTTTAAGTTGGGATGCAATGTTAAAATTTACCAAAATAGAATTATAATTGTTAACGGACTATGACAAAATTGCTTTTTTTAAAGCCGGTATTAGAGGGGGTGTATCTCAGTGTAGCAATCGTTTTGCTAGAGCAAATAATAAATTCATGGAAGATTATGATAGTGAAAAACCTAATTCATACCTAACCTATTTTGATGCAAATAATTTATACGGTTGGGCAATGTCTCAATCTCTTCCTGTTGGTGGTTTCGAATAGATTGATTCTAATACAGATTACAATGTGTCGGATAACTCTGATTTCGGTTATGTTTTAGAAGTTGATTTGGAATATCCTGATGAACTTCATAATTTGCATTCTGACTTTCCGTTGTGTCCTGAAAACATACGTGTGGGTAATACTAAAGAAACTAAATTAGTTCCTAATTTAAATAATAAAAATAAATACATCATTCACTACAGGAATTTAAAACAATGCATTGAAATGGGGATTAAATTAATTAAAGTACATAGAATTTTAAAATTTAAACAGAGTTCTTGGTTAAAGAAATACATAGACTTAAATACTAGTTTAAGAACGTTAGCTACATCAAACTTTGAAAAAGACTTTTTTAAATTAATGAACAATTCTGTCTTCGGTAAGACTATGGAAAATATTGAAAAAAGAGTAAACGTTAAACTACTAACTCACTGGGATAATCGTGTTAAAGTTTTGGGTGCTCAGGATTGGATTGCAAAACCAGAATTCCACAGTTTATCAATATTTTCAGAAAATTTAGTCTCAATACAATTACGGAAAACAAAATTAATTTATGATAAGCCGATTTATTTAGGATTTTGTATTTTATATATATCTAAGACCCTAATGTATGAATTTCATTATAACTACATGATTAAAAAGTTTCATAATAAAATTAAGTTATTGTACACCGACAGTGTAGTTGTTTGATATATCAAATTTTTACAGACAATTTTTATGAGGATATAAAACCAGATCTTCTTCACTATTTCGATACATCAGATTACCCGGAAAATAATATTTATGGATATCCAAAAATAAATAAAAAAAAGTTGGATTTTTTTAAAGATGAGAATAATGGTAAAGTATTGAAGGAATTTGTGGGGTTGCGATCAAAAATGTATGCATTAGAAATAGAAGATAAATTTATAGCAAAGGCAAAAGGAGTTAACAAAAGTGTTACCAAAAAAATGAATATGGAAAATTACAAATCGTGTTTGTTTAATAAAAATGTATTATATTGTAGTATACTTCGATTCAAGTCAATCAAACACACTATTTTTACACAAAAAATAAATAAAACATCTTTATCATATAATGATACCAAACGATGTATTATGAACAACAACATTGATACATTATGGCTTGGGGACATTATAAATTACGTTAAGTGTACCTAATATTTTTTACTTCTATTTCTGTGGGTATATATAAAATTTGTACTAATTGTAAAAGTATGATATTACTATAATGTTATATTATAGTGTATTATATATTTAAAATTTATTGTTTGATTGTAAAAAATGTAAAATAATTGTAGTTTTTTGTATGCTTAAATTTGACGTTGAGGTGATTGTGAAATTCTGATAAGGACTAATTGTGTAAGAAATATTATACATTATAAATTACGTTAAGTGTACCTAATACTTTTTACTTTTATTTCTGTGTGTATATACAAAATTTGTACTAATTGTAAAAGTATGATATTACTATAATGTTATATAATAGTTTATTACATATTTAAAATTTATTGTTTGATTGTAAATAATGTAAAATAATTGTAGTTTTTTGTATGCTTAAATTTGGCGTTGAGGTGATTGTGAAATTCTGATAAGTACTAATTGTGTAAGAAATAGTATACAGATCATTCTGTTTTTCACAAATTACATGTTTTGTATAATTTTAGCAATATATCGCTGGATAACACAAAATTCATTGAAGACGCCTACAGGGATGCATCATTTAGAAATGATTTGAATTGTTTGATTCTTGGTGTATTTAAACTCTTTGGTGGGGGACGTAGACTGTGCAAGAACCATTAAATGGGAATATATTTGTCTTGATACGACAAAAATCGTTTGTATTCTGTTTTAAATCTATCATTAAATATCCATGCGCTTCTAAAGTTGCATCCCTGTAGGCGTCTTCAATGAATTTTGTGTTATCCAGCGATATATTGCTAAAATTATACAAAACATGTAATTTGTGAAAAACAGAATGATCTGTATACTATTTCTTACACAATTAGTACTTATCAGAATTTCACAATCACCTCAACGCCAAATTTAAGCATACAAAAAACTACAATTATTTTACATTATTTACAATCAAACAATAAATTTTAAATATGTAATAAACTATTATATAACATTATAGTAATATCATACTTTTACAATTAGTACAAATTTTGTATATACACACAGAAATAAAAGTAAAAAGTATTAGGTACACTTAACGTAATTTATAATGTCCCCAAGCCATAATGTATCAATGTTGTTGTTCATAATACATCGTTTGGTATCATTATATGATAAAGATGTTTTATTTATTTTTTGTGTAAAAATAGTGTGTTTGATTGACTTGAATCGAAGTATACTACAATATAATACATTTTTATTAAACAAACACGATTTGTAATTTTCCATATTCATTTTTTTGGTAACACTTTTGTTAATTCCTTTTGCCTTTGCTATAAATTTATCTTCTATTTCTAATGCATACATTTTTGATCGCAACCCCACAAATTCCTTCAATACTTTACCATTATTCTCATCTTTAAAAAAATCCAACTTTTTTTTATTTATTTTTGGATATCCATAAATATTATTTTCCGGGTAATCTGATGTATCGAAATAGTGAAGAAGATCTGGTTTTATATCCTCATAAAAATTGTCTGTAAAAATTTGATATATCAAACAACTACACTGTCGGTGTACAATAACTTAATTTTATTATGAAACTTTTTAATCATGTAGTTATAATGAAATTCATACATTAGGGTCTTAGATATATATAAAATACAAAATCCTAAATAAATCGGCTTATCATAAATTAATTTTGTTTTCCGTAATTGTATTGAGACTAAATTTTCTGAAAATATTGATAAACTGTGGAATTCTGGTTTTGCAATCCAATCCTGAGCACCCAAAACTTTAACACGATTATCCCAGTGAGTTAGTAGTTTAACGTTTACTCTTTTTTCAATATTTTCCATAGTCTTACCGAAGACAGAATTGTTCATTAATTTAAAAAAGTCTTTTTCAAAGTTTGATGTAGCTAACGTTCTTAAACTAGTATTTAAGTCTATGTATTTCTTTAACCAAGAACTCTGTTTAAATTTTAAAATTCTATGTACTTTAATTAATTTAATCCCCATTTCAATGCATTGTTTTAAATTCCTGTAGTGAATGATGTATTTATTTTTATTATTTAAATTAGGAACTAATTTAGTTTCTTTAGTATTACCCACACGTATGTTTTCAGGACACAACGGAAAGTCAGAATGCAAATTATGAAGTTCATCAGGATATTCCAAATCAACTTCTAAAACATAACCGAAATCAGAGTTATCCGACACATTGTAATCTGTATTAGAATCAATCTATTCGAAACCACCAACAGGAAGAGATTGAGACATTGCCCAACCGTATAAATTATTTGCATCAAAATAGGTTAGGTATGAATTAGGTTTTTCACTATCATAATCTTCCATGAATTTATTATTTGCTCTAGCAAAACGATTGCTACACTGAGATACACCCCCTCTAATACCGGCTTTAAAAAAAGCAATTTTGTCATAGTCCGTTAACAATTATAATTCTATTTTGGTAAATTTTAACATTGCATCCCAACTTAAACCTGGGGCAGTATAGTAATGAGCAGGATCTAATCCATAAGTTTCAATACAAAGCTTTCTAAAGTTTTCAAATACATCAGTCAAAAGTAAAACATCAGTTTTTAAATATAAATTGGAATAATCAGACATACTACTACACTTAAAATGTTGCCAAATATCTTTTGCATGATTATAATCATCATTTGAAATTTTGAATCTGTGAGTGAACTATAAAGTTGGTGTTGATCAGGAAGTGATGAATGTTTCAAGCAATCACTATTACACATAAATTCATAAGGATAAATACCTTTCCGTCTTAAACGTGAAAAGTCTTCATTATTAGGATAGTTCCTTTTTAGTTCTGTAAACTGATCATCATTAAGATTTTTAGCTAGTTGATCTAAACTACACGATAAAAATTTCAATGAATCTACGAATCTTAAACTTACCGGTTGATAATTTATTGTTAACTGTTTTGAAAATGATATATATCGTTCTTTATTTTGTGGAATAACTTCAACTTTGTCATCATCGAAGTTTAATGCATGGACAATGAAATGAGCATCGTAGTGACTGAGGTTATGTAAGAATATTGGGATATGACGAGGGGTTCTGTACTTAAAACTACACACTTGATGTGCAACACCCCTAAAACTGCCAGTGTGCCAATCAAAATCGTAAAAAAGATCTTCATTTAACTCAGTTTCACAAATATAACATATGTTTGAATTTGAAATTTTAATTTTATCTTCATCTGATAATGGAACGGGGCATTTTTGGAAACTATTTTTTTTTAACTATTGTTTTCACATCTTCACAAAGGCGATTCATAAACAGTTGTGCACAGTTTGACCCACTATACGTCTCATATTTTGATAATCTGTTATCATATGAACATTATTTTAATATAATATCCAAAACTATACACTTCATGTTTTTGAATATTAATTGTACTAGGCTTAGATGGATCGTTACTACATGATTCTATTGGATTCAAAAATGCCTCAAAGTCTGCATAAATGACAAAGGGCATTTCCAACTTTTTCACGAATTTGTCAAATTTTATTTTATTATTTGAGGTCGGTTTACCAAGCCTATCCTTTTTGGAATACTCGCCGTTTGGTAATTCCGTACAAATGTGAGCGCAATCATATTGTCGATGACTGAATCATATAGTCTTTCCTCTGATGGGAAATGAAGTAAACATGAATGACATATATAAACTCTACGATGTTGTCTTGATATTTGTGAACTAACTAATCGCGATAAGTTTTTAATATAACAGTAATGATTTTTAATACCATTCGATATATATAGTAGGTTAATATGATTAGGTGTACGACATTTTGTTAAATATAAAGGACCTACAACAGAATTACACTTTTTTTCTTTATTATACTCTAAACCAAAAACATTAATACTAATATTGTTTAATTTCTCAACTTTTGATATATCTGCAATTTTAACCGGAAAAGAAATACCAGTAAATTTTAGTTTATTTCCATGAATTGCGTAAGATGCTACCCGATCTACACTTTTACATACAAGATATAAACCAGAGATTAATGCCCATTTGCTGGGTCAAATGATGTAAAGTTTAAAGTTTGCATTACGGACGCAACTCTTATTGTTCGAAGAGCACGAATTAATCCAAGTGTATTACTCGCTCATCAGAAAGTTTTAGCTTCTACCACTGCTAAATAATAATTACTCGTGCTGAAGTTAAAGTTTTAACAATTCCATCGGGTGTTCAAGGAAAAACTCTTGATAATATATTATTCTTAGGACAGGTACCCAAAAGATGTATTATAGGTTTTGTGAATAATTCTGCATTTAATGGTTCACTAACTAAAAATCCATTTACCTTTGAAAATTATGGTATTAACTCTTTAAGCCTATATATTGATGGTCAACAAATACCTTCCAAAGCTTTGCAACCATCTTTTAATAATAATATATTTACATCAGCATATCGTACTCTATTCTCGGGGACTGGTATTCACTTTCTTAATGAAGGAAACGCAATCTCACGTGAACAGTATGCCAAAGGTTACCTGTCTTTAAGCATTTGATTTAACTCCTGATTTATCAGCTAACTCATCAGCCCATTGGAATCTCATAAAGCATGGTAGTGTAAGATTAGAAGTACGATTTGAATACTCACTAACACAAACAATTAACTGTATTGTTCATGCTGAGTTTGATAATATTATTGAAATAGATAAAAATAGAAATGTTACTGTAGACTATAGTAGTTAGGATTATAATGTGTATTGTGTTTTAGATATATGTGTTACGCTTAATGCATTTTGTGTGTGTAACTAAAGGTAACATTATAAAATTTAATAAAACAAAATGTATGCAATGTACTATTTTTTATTTACTTATAAACCTTCCCCATTTAATCTTATACAATATACTACTTAGAATTAAAGTAGAGAAGAGAGTATCCGAGCATCATCATACGATGAATCGAACAGTTCACGCTTCTCCATTTCATCACAAACTTTTATATCATTAGTTAACATATACTATTAGTTTATCTATGTTTAGTTTATAAACATCTTTAGAATCCTTAATTTGTATTAATATGACTAGTCCACTAATGAGTGAGTGTCATTGTTAAAAAAGTATTTTTTTACTTTTTCACTTTCTGCTATTGTCTTTGTAATATTGTATACGAGACCGTTTGTGTTGTCGTAGATGCTATCCTTATAATTCTTTACGTAATATTTAATCCTCGTGGTAGCGTGCTTCCAGTGATCACTAGTTGGAATCTTGGATAGTTTCTTCATATCATACATTTCAATTTTTATGAGATGCGTCGCTTGGCCTCCGTCGTCAGAATTTGTAGAGATGATATGATACGCCATCTTTAACAGCTCGTGCCACAGTCAACGATAGCAGCGTCCTCCTTTTTATTTTTGGTGCCACTTCAAAAAATGTATCAATCGGTTGCGATTTCCTTTTCCACCATCGCCTGTGTTATTAACAACGATGTCATCACTCTCTTCTTCGTGTTGGGGAGAGAGAGGCGAGTAGTAATACTGTTTATAGGTATTTACATTATCGTCTGCGAAGCTGAATGATCTCTGCAACAACAGAGTTATCACGTTAATATCAATTTGATTAATCTGACACACACACACACGTACAACAACAGAAATACAAGTAAGTTTGTCAATAGAATAAACACTTACCTCCATGATGCGTTGAAGTAGGTAACACAAACGTAGTATTGGTAGACGTATACAATTCACTGTGGTCAAACGACCATACACTGATTGCATGACTGCAATTGTTCCATCATTATAGTCCATTCTTATCTAAAAACATGACACACACATACACATCCCTAAGTACAACGAAACTCTATGAATCAACAAACTTATCTCACATCACCACAGGCATGAACCTGTTTTGTGACTAACACAAAGAATGCGATTTAATATTTACAAATCAATATTATTGAACACTATGACAACCATTGAATAGATTGATACTGTAATAATCTGCTAATAACAGTAATATCATGGATACACTAGAATTACAAAAACATATGAAAAAGATTCATTCCAGTCTAGAAAATAATGTTTATGCTGCTAATAGACTACCTATGTACACACATGTACCAACGTATATAATATGCAATTTGGATGTGGATAATAAACCAGGGTCACACTGGGTAGCCATACATATCGATACAAATGGTATCGGCCAATATTTTGATTCATATGGACGAACACCTGAGCGATATCATCTTCAGTTTTTGAAAAGGAATTCTAAGAGGTGGGACTGGAATGTTGATAGGATTCAGAATGATTGGACTTCGGTTTGTGGCGAATATTGCTTAATGTATTTGTTATTTAAGTTTCAGGGATGTTCAATGCATAGTTTTACGAACATATTTACAGGAAACACGCTGTACAATGATAATTTAGTGGATGAGATGTTCCACTCATATTTTGTAAAAAAAAGTTATAACATTTCGAAATAAAAATGAATGATTGTGTTTTATTGATGATATAGAAAATCAGACAAAATGAAGTTAACAATGAGTAATAGATAAGAACGCCAAAGCAACCGTAATGAGAGAGTTCGAAGCACAATAGATAATGATAACGATAGGCGTACAATGGGACGTTAAGTAATGTAACGATAAGCAAACAATGGAACGTTAATGAGGGTTCAGAAGCTTCAGTGATTTTCATAACACCAGAACCACGCATCCTACGCTAAAACGGACTGCAGAAACGTGATCAGAGCATGCCAAAACCTAGGAAAGCATACCAAACTTTATTTTTTTTTTTTTTTTTTTTTTAGGTTTGGTGCCACTCAGATTTTAGATTCCGGGTGATTAGCTGGTTCTGGCGCAAGCGCCAGAACCAGCTAATCACCACTACTGACGTGTTTAAGAGTGGAAACTACGTTTAGGCAAACGTAGTGTAGGACCTCCTCTAGCTTAGCGAGAGGAACTGGGAAGCCGTCTGCTCTTTCTGCGAAGCAGTGATGCTCGCACAGGAGGAGGCGGAACGCGTGAGGGAACTATCCCCCTCTCGCCCCAGTAGACGACATTCCGGGCGTCGGGGATCGAGAGATGATTTCCGGCCACCGTAAGCGCGGGTCTGCGGACGGCGAGTAAGGGTAGCTCGCCGCCCGACCAGGACCAGACCCGAGCGTACGACGCGTAGCGTTCCGCGCGCGCCTCAAAGAGCCAATAGACCACCACAGACGGGGCCCTATAGGGCTGATGTTCAGCCGGGGTTGCGGGTTAAGCGCAATGAGTCACCGCGGCCTCGGCCCAGAGCAGGACAAGGAACGGGGGGTTTTTAGTCACAAAGAGTCTAACACTCTCTCTCGCCTTACCCTAGGCGAGAGAAGTCATTGGATGATTTTAACCTGACAAAAAGAAGGCCCCCCTCCATCTAGGTGGACTGACGACATCCCCAGGGTGGCTAGCAGTGATAAGATGAGAAGAGCTGAACATCGAGCTCTGTGGCGTGCTATTGAAGAGGCTTATGTCCCGTAATAAACTGATTCAGACTAATGTTAATAATTATGATCGAGCCCTGGTTGGTCTCATGGTAAAATTACAAAGTAAAAAACCAGTTTGGCAATTCGATCCGCTTGCGTTATTTGGATAAAGCATTTGAACATTCGACGGAAGATTACCAAATGTATTGTTTATTTTTCTACGAATATAGTTAGGTAATTGGCTTTTTATCATTCATATGTATATATTGAACAACCTTGAACTGTAAAACGTTTCCGATAGACCACGACCTTAAAGAAAACCGGCGTGAATCAACGCTTTCATTTTGTGAGAGGATTGGAGATCGAGGAACCCCCATCCTCCCTATCCCTAATCCAACGCTTGACCTACAATAAGGAGATAAAAAAATATGTAAAAATCCTTTGTGTTTTTTAACACTATAATGTATTTTATTCAGATCCATTCAACAGAAGTAAGTGTGGGAGAGCTAAGCTTCGGCACGGATGGGTCGGCTTGATCGAAGTGATGCCACGGCCTCATAGAAAACTGGAGTGAAACAACCACAGCGTTCTGTTTCGCCGTGTAATTGAGGTTACCGGAGGCCCTCTCCCAATTCCTAATTCGCCAAATGGTCGGCAACGCAAGTGCTGTTTGCTTACCATCAGGTAATCCGTCTGCTCGTATCACGGACCTATCACTTAATAGAACCTTGAACTATATACTACTTTCTGATGAACCACACCCTTATAGATAACTGGCGTGAAACAACGGTGGTTTTGTAGTATTATAAGTAAAGTTACCTTAGGCCTAATCCCCAAATCTCCAAATCCCCTATCTTTGAACCCCTATCAACACATAAGAGGCCCGAAACGCAGTTGTATTTTCTTTGGTATTAAGAGTGTCCATGGATTCGCCGATTAGGTACTTACCAAAAATACACTAGAAGAAAATTAAATTTCCAACTACTTATTTTACAAAGAAATAAATTTAAAATTTAATAAGCCCCCGACAAAAAATCTAATATTCCTTTAAAAAGTAACTAATTTAAAAAGACGTGGCGTTTGGGGACCGATCCAAATATTTTATTATCCACTACATATTTCTATTTTGTAGACAGACAGACAGACAAGTCAAAGTTATAACAACCCTCTTTTACCGTCGGGGGTTAAAAATATCGGTACCTCGAAAAATCTTATCAGAACATTATCCGAGTAAGGAATACACGAAATTTTTATATGTAATAGGTCGGCTAACGAGCAGACGGATTACCTGATGGTAAGCAATCAGCGCCGCCCATGGACACTCGCAACGGAGGAGTTACGAGTGCGTTGCCGACCTTTAAGAGATTAGGGATTTGGAGATTTAGGGATTGAGGAGAGATTGGG
The DNA here is from genome assembly GCA_902829305.4 of Spodoptera exigua. Lineage (NCBI taxonomy): Eukaryota > Metazoa > Arthropoda > Insecta > Lepidoptera > Noctuidae > Spodoptera > Spodoptera exigua. The sequence continues at coordinate 6,210,090 of LR824629.2, read as the reverse complement.
GAAGGGGAAGGATTGGGCCTCCGGTAACCTCACTCACACGGCGAAACACAACGCAGTGGTTATTTCACGCCGGTTTTCTGTGAGGCCGTGGTATCACTCCGGTCGAGCCGACCCATTCGTGCCGAAGCATGGCTCTCCCACACTTAACCGTAACACACGAAATAACTAAAACAAATATTTTGCCAGCTATTTTCTTAGCTAGAATGATATGACTAAGTAAATGTCAAACTATATAGTGAATCCCCGAGAATGTAAAAATAGGTTTTTATATTATTATCATCTAAAAACATTGTTGTTATGTTAATAAGTCATAGTACAATCCGGATAAATATTTTGTTAACTTGAAATTTTTATTAATTTTGACTAAGTCAACTGGGCTTATTTCGAAAGATGGTCTCTGGCTACCTTAAGCACGGGTCTGCGGACGGCGAATAAGGGTAGCTCGTCTCCCGACCAGGACCAGACCCGAGCGTACCGATTACCGGATGGTAAGCCGTCGCCAATCGACCAGTCATAAATGCGATGCCGACCCCTTTTGCGGGTGGTTAGTGATTGGATATATGATCCTAGGAGTTAGGAGTCCTCACGCGCTGTGATTTATATGCTGTTTACTGTGACGTCGTGGAATCACTCAGGTCGAGTTGATATATTCGAGTTAATCCGGAGGCCCAATCCTTCCCCGAGCCCAATCCCTAAATCCCCAAAATCCCAATCCTTAAAAGGTCGGCAACGCACTCGTAACTCCTTCTTTGTTGCGGGTGTCCATGGGCGACGCCGATTGCTTACCATCAGGTAATCCGTCTGCTCGTTTGCCGTCGTATCACATAAAAAAAAAACCATGGCTATCCCATACTTAATTTTTTTTAAGCAGGGTTTTTTAATATTATTTTGCATGTCGTGTCGGCGTTAGGGACGTGATCTACAATTAAGATTTTTTAGCTATTAGACTTTACAAGTGTCGCAAAATCATTTATTCCAATTAAAGCAAACACAGGTATTTTTGAAGCTAGGTGCTCGTTCCAAAGTGTAGATCCGAATGGAGAAGAATGAGCAAGAAACTCCATTACGACATATCTGTCAGATAAAATTTTAAAGATTTTTAAAACGACGGATTAATTTTCTAATATTTTATTTATTCATTTATATGTAACTAGCTACTCTCACGCGGTTTCACCCGCTGCTCGGCTCCATTTGATCGTAGCGTGATGTTTTATAGTCTATAGCACTCAGGAACATGGTAGCTATCTATCAGTGAAAGAATTTTGGCAATTCGACCAGAGCGGTTTCAAATATTACACCCTACATACAAATTTTACTTCTTTATAATATTAGTATAGATGGACCAGTATTTTTTATGTGTTTGGCTACTATCTTGCTTGGTGGTAGGCGATGATGTGACCTACAATCTACCTTCTTATCTTTCTAATTAATAACAACATAATATTTAGGGCTGATTTTCCAATAGCCACATAAACGTTATCTGAGGAATAAAATTGTTGCTGTCACTGTCTTATACAAACATTCTGACGCGACAGCATCATGATTATTCCCCAGGTAATTTTTATGTTACTATTTAAAAATCAGCCCTTATTGTAATTATAATTTGTTCTCACCTTTTTTAAAATTAATTTCCAAACAACACAATCACATCACAAACTTCACTAAAATAACATTTAATAAAAAAATGGGAATTATTAATTCATTAAAATTCTAATTCTTATTATTATTAAAGCGAAATTATTATTAAAAAATGTGTTTTATTATTAGTAACACGAGACGCGTCCGGCACACATCAGTGTTAAACACTTTATGATCTGTTATTGATTTAACTTAAGCGCAGTGATGACCCTACGATGATTATAGAGATGTTCCGTGTCGATAAAATCTTATCGATATTTAATTGACATCGTATTGTCCAAGGAACTATTTTTTAATTGTTCTTTGAATTCGTTACTCGATTTGAAAATATTTAAAAATTTTTACCTCGTTGTTAAATATTGTGTCTTTTCGTGTCATATGAACTTTCTAAGATTATTTAGACACCAAACATCGCGAGGAAAAAGTGAATTTATAGCTCCTAATTATAAGTTTAAAAATCGCCGATGCGTCTTGGAAACCGTTGTGATTAATGCTCAAACGTTCTCCGTGTGAGATGAGGCCTTTGTTCAGCAGTTTGCATTCACTGTGTGGTTGTGACATTGAACTTTAACACGATCATCATTATCTCTTAATTATTTTGTTATGGACTTTGATACTGACTAGGTAGTCAGTCAGTGGATAAATAAATTACGAATACCTAGTTACGTTTTCTTCTACCACTTATTCTTTCTGCTTGGTTTTGAATTTGAAATTTTTAAAAGTAGTATATTTTTTTGTTTTTTTTTGTATATAGGTCGGTAGCCTGGTGATCTGATTAGGTACCTGATGGTGATGGAAGTTACTACAAATGCATTGCCGGTCTCTATTACTACAAGTGTACTGTGTAGTTGTTGTAGGTTATCAGGGATTTAAGGACAGAGGATTTGAGGATTGAGAATAGTGGGGAAAGGATTGAGTCTAAAGTAACCTCACTTACACGTCGGTTTTCTGTGAGGCCGTAGTATCACTCTGGTCGAGTTGACCCGTGCCAAAGTATGGCTCTCCCACTCGTAATAATGTACCGCGGCAGGGTAAGGAACATGGCGGTTGTTAGTCAAACAGAGTCAGTAAGAGTCTAATACTTCCTCTCTCCTCACCTAGTGCCAGAAAAGTGACAAGATAACTATCCAATCTAATATTATAAATGCGAAAGTAACTCTGTCAGTCTGCCTGTCTTTTCTTCACGCCTGAACTACTGAACCTATTTGTGTGGAATTTGGTACAGACATAGTTTGAAACTCGAGAAAGGACATAGGATAGTTTTTAAACAAATAGCAAAGCCTTTTGCACGAAGTCACTATTCCACTCAAACAAAGTCGTGGGCAAAAGCTAGTAAATAAATAAAACGTTAGGTACTAGTCCACTTTGAACTTTTCATCTTCCTATAAATCCTCCTAAACAGTTTTAATCCTATTTAAGTATTCATATTAGTAGTATTCTATCTAAATATTAAACACTTAATATCTGCAAACATTCTTTCGTAAAAAACTAGTTATCCTTGAGATTTAATCGAGATTTGTTTAGTACGTGACTAGATTTAGATGAAATATGAACATAACGTCAATTTAATCTCTCACGTGGCACAAGGAATTTTTCTTTGCACCGATGCTTGAAGTTGAATAACTCGAAGGCGGCTTCCAATGCCTGGTACATGGAAAGAGGCCTTCAATCTCTCGGAAAGGAAAGGATTCGAGTACATTACTCACCTTTGGTTTACGACGAGATTACGGTCTTATGGTCATGATAGAATCGCTTCTCGATGATCTCTGTCGAGTTTCCTAACAAATAGTTCTATGAATTAACACGGAGAAGATGAAAGAAAGAAAACACATTTATTTGAGACTCTCACAGAAAATAAATACAATTACATTTTATATATATAAAAAGAAAAAACAAAAAAATAATCAATACAACAACAAAAAGTTAACAAAATAAAATAAAAGACATATGCTGCGATAATTCACCAGTAGGTGAAAATACTGCAGCGCTGGGATTCTGATAGGGCCTGGTGATGCCAGTCGTGTCCAAAATCCTGGGTAATGTGATCCAGTTTCGTTTTGGCCGAATTTTGAGAAGGAGGTTAACCGTCAATATCATCCCGGATAGGTACAGGTTGGGAAACTACACAACGTATTCTCATCATACACCGTTTGTGCCTCAAGACGAAAGTTTATAATCAGTGTGTGTTACCACCTTTTTTTAGGGAAAAATCAACAAATTACTTTCTCGTCAGTCACTCAGAGTATGGCGAGTATCAGACTTTTACCGATTTAAAACCCATTCCTTCTTCTGCTCTAGGCCGAGGCCGCGGTACCTTATGGCGCTTGACCCTCTATCCCTGCTAAGAATTGGCCATGTTGAGCTTCACCTGTAATGGTCTAATATTTAGTAGATAGATTTATTCACACCAAACAATGAAACAATGAATTTATTTTTGCAAATAGGCCATAAAACGGCACTTTTACACGTCAAATTATATGTGTGAACTAGATGAAGCCAAAACAAAGTTCTTATCGATATCGATAAAAAATATCTACAGCTCAAGCCCATCCCTATCGTCCTTGATCGTTCGCCTAGTTATGAGAGGTTATCTATTTGTTTATTTCTATTAACATAAACTATATCAAGTTAACGGGAACTTATTTTTAAAGGCCTAGGAATTTTTTGGGGGCCGGTCTCATTTTGAAATTGCCTTAGAGTTCAAGTGTTTGCATGTCGGCGGCGGCGACCTCTCGCGCCCGGCCTTAGTCGAGGCCATGGTGCGGAGCGAGAGGAACTGGGACGCGGTCTCCTACTTCTTTGAATCAGTTATGCTCGCAAAGAGGGAGGCGGCCCGCGTGAGGGAGCAATCCTCCTCCTCACGCCCCAGCCGCCGCAACAGGCGTCACTACGGGCGTCGGGGATCAAGGGTCTATCTCCGGCCACCGTTAGCGCGGGTCTGCGGTCGGCGAGTAAGAGCAGCTCGCCGCCCGACTAAACCAGGCCCGAGCGTATGGCGCGCGCCTCAAAGAGCCAATAGACCACCACAGACGGGGCCCTAAAGGGCTGATGTTCAGCCGGGGTTGCGGGGTAAGCGCAATGCGGCACCGCGACCTCGGCCCAGAGCAGGAGAAGGAACATGGGTAAATGGAGGGACACCGGGTTGGTTTTTAGTCAGTAAGAGTCTGACAGTGCCCTTCGCCCTTCCCCGAGGGTGGTAAGTCTCCAACACGACACCAAAAAAAGCTATGAAAACTCTTAGACGGATCTACTGATATTGAAAATAAACAAAAAGTGATGATAACAATATAATTCGTATCATATCTAACACCCCATAAACATATAATTTTCTACCATCTTGCACAAAAGTCCTGAATCAACCGGGGATTGTCCTTGGGTGCACCTTAACCTATACTTCTATACTAATATTATAATGAGGTAAAATTTGTAAGTTTGTATGTAGGGGGTAATCTTTGGAACCGCTGGTCGGATTACCAAAATTCTTTTACTGATACTCCAGCTACAATATTCCAGAGTGCTATAGGCTATAGAACATCACGCTACAATCAAATGGAGCCGAGCTGCTGGTGAAACTGCGCGGGAGTAGCTAGTAGTGCGTACAGGGATAATGGCCGGCTGATGTCCTATCACCTTTAGGTTAAAACTGTTCAACGGGCCTCTGCGCGTTGGCTTCGGCCCCTCGTACGCCTTCCAAACGACCGGGATTCTGTGGTTCCGTGAAAGAAAATATGTAACTTGCTTGAAATCTATATATATAAAAGAAAGTCGTGTTAGTTACTCCACTTATAACTCAAGAACGGCTGAACCGATTTAGCTGTAAATTGGCAGGAAGGTAGTTTAGAGCCAGGAGAAGGACATAAGATAGGAAAGAGTAGGGTAGGTAGAGTAGGTATAGTAGGGTAGATAGAGTAGGGTAGAGTAGGGTAGGTAGGGTAGGTAGAGTAAAGTAGGTAGAGTAGGGTAGGTAGAGTAGGGTAGGTAGAGTAGGGTAGGTAGAGTAGGTATAGTAGGGTAGATAGAGTAGGGTATAGTAGGGTAGATAGAGTAGGGTAGAGTAGGGTAGGTAGGGTAGGTAGAGTAAAGTAGGTAGAGTAGGGTAGGTAGAGTAGGGTAGGTAGAGTAGGTATAGTAGGGTAGATAGAGTAGGGTAGAGTAGGGTAGGTAGAGTAGGTATAGTAGGGTAGATAGAGTAGGGTAGAGTAGGGTAGGTAGAGTAGGTATAGTAGGGTAGATAGAGTAGGGTAGAGTAGGGTAGGTAGAGTAGGTATAGTAGGGTAGATAGAGTAGGGTAGAGTAGGGTAGGTAGAGTAGGTATAGTAGGGTAGATAGAGTAGGGTAGAGTAGGGTAGGTAGGGTAGGTAGAGTAAAGTAGGTAGAGTAGGGTAGGTAGAGTAAAGTAGGTAGAGTAGGGTAGGTAGAGTAGGGTAGAGTAGGTAGAGTAGGGTAGAGTAGGTAGAGTAGGGTAGGTAGGGTAGGGTAGATAGAGTAGGGTAGGTAGGGTAGGTAGGGTAGGTAGGGTAGGTAGGGTAGGTAGGGTAGGTAGAGTAGGTAGGGTAGGTAGGGTAGGTAGGGTAGGTAGAGTAGGGTAGGTAGGGTAGGTAGAGTAGGGTAGGTACTTTAATGACGGGAGCGACGCCGCGGGTAAGAGTTAGTACTAAATAAATTGGTAAAAGTAAATAATATTTTAGTAAAAATGCTTGACTAAGAGGCGGATCGTTGACGCGAGTGATTAGCGTCGCGTTTCGCACACATATTCGTGATGCACGCAGTATCGCAAGCACACATGCGTGCCAAATATCGAGCTAGTGATGGGACGAGCAACACTACCCTTTTTTGTGAGGGAATATTAATAAAAACTAAAACCCAACTACGACAAAAAACGACGCTGAAAAAGTATGGGTAGGTAAACCAAGATTTTCAGAATATTGAAAGGAGTAGTCACACGTTACATACCTACCTACAATCTCACAATGATATTGTCTCACGATAGCTACTACTTAATATCATAATAATAATACCAAACATATTTAAATAAATTAGGATTAAGGTCTTTGTTTCCGATTCATATTTTTAGTAATTTGATTTATATTGATTTAATTTAATTTTGTGTTTTCGTGGTTCATGTTATTTTATGTTTATCCTAGTCTTGATTCACGTTATTAATTAAATTGATATTTTTATTTAAATTTTAATGTTTTAGTAATTTTTCTTAGTTTAATGTTTATGTTTACATACGGTAAGTGATGTGTACATCTGTCAAAGATATTCATACAAGAACTCTGTCTCAGTAATAAAATTAAGAAAATGATTTTATTGTATAATTCAAATTCAAATTCTTTATTTGCATGTTAAGGTGGGTGCAAGGATCTTAAATTAAAATAAAAGACACAGCTTAACGGCCTTTTTCAGGCGTTGCAAAGAGGGCTATTACTAGCTTATAAAATAATATTAAATTACTTAATTTACATCACATTGTATAAAAGAGAAAAAAAGAACAAAAAAGTTAAGAATTAGATAAATAATAAATAAAAAAAAATAAGTTGTTAGTTGAGTTAGTAGGTAGGTGTTTGTGTGTATATGAGGTGGGTTTTAACATTAATGTTGGTGTTCTATTTTCCTTCGAAGAATTCTTTGGTTGAGTAGAAACATTTTTGTATTAAGAACTTAGCATATTGTTGATGTACCTTATTAAATAAAATAAAAAATACTTTTTTATCAGTGGTAATCATCAAATGTCTTCTCCCGCCCAGAGTAAGGCGGGAGATAGTGTCAGACTCTTTACTTAATAAAAACGACCCCCGTTCCTTCTCCTGCTCTAGGCTAAAGCCGCGGTGCCCTTTTTTTTAAGTTTCATCACAACAATTAAGATCTTACATGCCAGTCGATAGAAATGACAATACATAGACATGTTAAGTATATGAATGTTAATAGAGCGACAAATTTCATTTCATAAAAAAATAGTATTTTTATGGTATAATTCTGCAAACGAGCAGACGGATTACCTGATGATAAGCAATCGGCGCCGCCCGTGGACACCCACAACACCAAATGAGTAACGAGTGCGCTGCCGGCCTTTTGGGGATAGGGGTTGCGGATATAAGGATCGGGAAGGGATAGGGGAAGGGGCGGGATTGGGCCTCCGGTAACCGCACTCACACGGCGAAACACAACGCTGTGGTTGTTTCACGCCGTGAGGCCGTGGTATCACTCCGGTCGAGCCGACCCATTCGTGCCGAAAGTATGGCTTCTCCCACACTTTTCACAGTTACACAAATAAACCAAAAAATAAATAAAAAATTTGCCAAATTTACTGCCATGATAATAACTCCGGCGACGCGACGCTACCTTAGAAGTCAAATTAAATAAAAAACATATGAAAATTATTTCAATTAGTTTATTTAATAATTATTCATACATAACTTATAATATAATTATTACTAACTTACATAAACATCTGTTCTTAAAATGATTTTAAATGATATTCTTATAATTACAGATGTGCATGCAGTTTTTTATTGTTTTCAAAATGTTTTTTTTTTTGTTTTCCAAACTTTGATATTATAAATGCGAAAGTAACTCTGCCTAGGTCTGTCTGTCTGTCTTTTCTTCACGCCTAAACTACTGAACCGATTTCTGTGAAATTTGGTACAGACATAGTTTAGAACTCGAGACAGGACATAGGATAGTTTTCAAACCAAAAATCTGCAGGTAGTCACTAATTAAAACAAAGAAAGTCGCAGGCAAAAGCTAGTTCTTAATATTAATACAGGGAAAATTATTCATTGTTTGTGTCCATCTAATAGATAAAAATGAATCGCAAAATGTGTTGGTAAGCGCATAACTCAACAACGCCTGGACCAATTTTATTAATTCTTTTTTTGTTGTGTTTGTTATTGTCAGGAGAAGGTTCTTATCAAAGAAAATTTTCGAAATCTCGAAGGGAAAGTTGGGAAAAAATGACCCTTCCATTGTTTTAGCGATAGTTGGACCCGTGCGAAGCGGGGGCGGCCCGCTAGTATTTCATATTGATTAGGCTTCCAAGCACCTTTACAGATTGTATTTCAAAATTAACGGCATGTCTGGAAAACATAATTCTTCGGAAGTTATAATCCAAATTATACAAAACTATAAAGTAGTCCAGTCGTTCCAAATTTCGGCGACAAATTGTTATTTTCTTTTGTTTTTCATTATTTAAATTCGTCAAAATCATTTATCACAGACTGTGTTTTTAATAAGATCTGCAACCTTGGCCCTGAAATAAAAAAAAAACAATATTAAAGTAATTATAATATTTACTTATGTATAATAAATTAGTTTCCGACTAGTCAAATTCAATAGTTTAATCCAAATGTCAAAAACGATACTTTTCTATGAATTTTATTATGAAACACTGAGCTTTGACGTCATAGTATTTTTAAAAAATATCTTAAATTTAGTGTTGTCAATATGAAACGCGAAAGTTTAAAAGCTAGTATATATATGGATAGTTATTTCGGATTATCCGTAAGTTTCTGATATTCTCATTAATAGATTTTAGTCGAATAAACAATATTAATTGGTTACAACAAAAAAGAAAACTCAGTAAGATTCTTTCCTTTTTTTTAAACGCTGCCCCACGCTAGGATTTTCTCCTGTCTCGTGGCTGCGTTTACAAACATACGATTTCACATACACTACACAACCAGACCCGGAACAACAATTTGTGGATCACACATAGAGTTCTTCCGTGCGGGAATCGAGCCCGCGACACGTCCCTCGGCATCCACTTGCCTAGCCACAGCGCCAACCGTGCAGTCATTCTCAATACTTCGTATTTATCCGAAACTAGCGATGCAGATCCGGTTTCAGTTACAGACATAATTATATTAATTTCGATTACAGTTACGGAAATCAATAACATTCTTAATAATCGTATCAAGTGTAATAAAATTGGGTAGTTTCCTAGGTCAAAAATAAATTAATTCGACGTTTCAATATAATGAAATATTGAAAAATAACTAATATGTACTTCTGTTCATCTATCGATCGGTACACTAAGTTTTAGATATTTTTTTAGCTAATTTTTAAGAAATAAGTACGCTATTTGACGCAAAAATACTATGACGTCGATGACGTTTTTGACGTTTGGATAAAAGTATTGAATTTGACTAGTCGGAAACTACCGTATTATCCCAAACTAGCGAATTGGATCCGGTTCCAGTAACGGATATATAAATATTTCGGATACAGTTACGGAGCTCGATCACATCCTTAATACACATACGAATAGCAAAATAAATAAATAGAAATATGTTCAACTTACTTGTGTACATAAAAGTTGGTTTCTGTAGTATTAAATTGGGCGTATATAAACACGGGAATCTGGTTAACTAAAACCCATACATCGTCATCAATTACTTTCAGATCTGAAAATAAAAAACATCATTGAAATTACACATCATCATAATCATCATCAGCCTATAAGTGCCCACTGCTGAGCAAAGGCCTCATTCTCACACGGAGAAGGTTTGACCATTAATCACCACGCTTGCTTAAGGCAGATTGGCGATTTCAAACTTATAGTTAGAAATTATGAAGTCCAGGTTTCTGCACGATGTTTTCCTTCAACGTATGTCAATGGTGTCTCGATAACCAAAGAAAGTATATACATATAACCCGGAAAAAGTCGCATGGTACTTGCCAGGTTCCTAAACCACTTCCTCATGAATGAGAAGCCTCTGGCCCACCACGACTGTTAAAATAACAAATTTTTCTTTAAAATAATTGACTTATCCCGCCTTGGAAGGAGCGACTGATACTACGGCCTTACAGAAAACCAGCGTGAAACAACTACAGCGTTGTTTTACCGTGTGAGTGAGGTTACCGGAGGCCTAATCCCTGACCTTGACCATCCTTCCCAATCCTAATATCCGAAACCCTTATCCCCAAAAGGCTTACCTTTTGACCGGAGAAATACCACGGCCTCACAGAAAACCGGCGTGAAGAAACCACAGCGTTGTGTTTCGCTGTGTGAGTCAGGTTGCCGGAGGCCTAATCCTTACCCTAACCCAATCCCTAAACCCTTTAAGCCCAAAAGACCAGCAACGCTCTCGTAACTCCTTTGGTTTTGCCGGCTGCTTACCATCAGGTAATATTTAAAAAAAAAATAGTATTAGCCTTACCTGAAATATAAACCAGTTTCTTGTGGCTCTGGGCGACGAGTAAAGAAGTTTTACTGGTAAGAGGTACTTTTGTGTTCCAGCACATGACGCCATCTTGGGCTACGTTGGCGTACAGCAGTGTTTTGCTTCCACTGTGGAAGTCATGCGACCCGCTCTGAGAAAACGCGCCTCTTACACCTTCCAACTGCAAAATTAAGATGCATTTGTTACGATCTGTGCCTAAATTTCGATCTATACTTCAATACTAATATTATAAAGAGGTAAAATTTGTAAGTTTGTATATAGGGGGTAATATTTGGAACCGCTGGTCGGATTGACAAAATTCTTTCACTGATAGATAGCTACAATGTTCCTGAGTGCTATAAATAGGCAATAAAACATCACGCTACGATCAAATGGAGCTAAGCAGCGAGTGAAACCGTGTGAGATTAGCTATTGTTCAATAAAGTATAATTACAGATCAAATAAAATAGATATGTAGATTATTGACTTCGACAAATGGGTCGCCTCGACCGGAGTGATACCACAGGAAACCAGTGCGGCGTGGAAGAACCACAGCGTTGTGTTTCGCCGTGTGAGTGAGGTTACCAGAGGCCCCAGTTGCCCCATCACTCCCCAATCCTTAATTATCAGAAACCACTTTCCTCAAAAGGCCTTCAACACACTCGTTAACCCTTTGGTGTTGAGGTGGCGTGAGGAGGCGCCAATTATTTATCATCCGGTTATCTGGCTGCTCTTGTACTAAACTATTTCATAAAAAAAAATATAAATTTTGATTCACTAAATTGTTGGAAGCAAATAAATTATTTTTTATGGTATATTCGGCAAACGAGCAGACGGATTACCTGATGGTAAGCAGTCGGCGCCGCTCATGGACATCCGCAATACCAAATGAGTTACGAGTGCGTTGCCGGCCTTTTGGGGATAGGGGTTGCGGATAAAAGGATCGGGAAGGGATAGGGAAAGGAGAGAGATTGGGCCTCCGGTAACCTCACTCACACGGCGAAACACAACGCTGTGGTTGTTTCACGCCAGTCTTCTGTGAGGCCGTGGTATCACTCCGGTCGAGCCGACCCATTCGTGCCGAAGCTTGGCTCTCCCACACTTAAATGATTATGATTCTCTATTTACAAACATTCTTTATTTATTTATTTATTTATTTCATGCACAAAACACATTACAATCAAATATTAGTAGCTTAAGAACTAAAGGTTTTGATCTAGATAGTAACGTAACAATATGTCCATACTGCAAAATTACAGACATTTATGATTCTCAATTTTTTAAATTTTAGTAACTCTATGAGACATAACTACGGCAAATAAATATCTACGTTATAATTTTATGTGCATCTCTGCCGTTCAGTCTCAAAATTTATAGATACGAGAAAAACGATTCACTACCCCCTTGAGTGCTCAAAGGGACTTTTGTCCCTTTTTTGATTTTACCGTTGAGTGCTACAAGTGACTATTGTCCCTTTTTTGATTTTACCGTTGAGTGCTACAAGTGACTATTGTCCCTTTTTCCGTTCCAGTGCGATACGACATCATAATATATTTATTTCTTTCTATCACACGGTGTTTTAATACTTTTTCTCTTTTCTACACGAATCTTAATACATTTCTTCATGCTAAAAATACGACAGTAGTACAACACTGGTTCATTCGGAATGAAAAAAATACTGTCAAAGTCAGTTGTTGGTTCTCGCGCGTTTGGCGGGTGTTATCTCGGGCTAATTTTATTAAAAATCAATTGTGTTTAAGTAGGTTCTTATTATTTATTCGTGTGTAGATAGAATCCTTCCACCATTACAAGTCATAAATATATATGTTACCGCTTAGCTTTTAAAAATAATCTTTTTTAAAGTTCAAACAATCATTTTCAACTATAGTCATTGTTTACAGCTATAAATAAAAACATTTGAAACTTAATGTCAACAAACACTTGAACGACTTGAAAGAGTCATTCATTAGCTTGAATAAAAACATTACTTGAGGCGACTTAAATTACCGACACGTCACAAAACATAAACATCTTGTGACCTCGGCCATCTGGCGCGGCGCGGCGCCATTTTTTTTGCACCGTGAGCACTCGACGTTTTTTTTATGAAATTGTGAAATTACTCAAACGGCTACGCGAGCAATGGAAGTCTAACAATTTTTAACTTTCGCTACCAGGTATGAACTGTAATATTAAAACTGTTTTGCTAAGCGCAATTTTGAGAACGACAGAACCATTTTCGCATTTTTTATTTGCTGGTTATGATTGTTCGAGAGGGATCATCAGATTCTCACTGACTAAACACGGTACCTACCCGGAGAAAGATTTCTTTAAAAATATTTGTGAATATCAGTAATGTAGCTTCCACTTTCTTCCGTTAGCGACGTAGACCGTCGAACCTATCGCTAAATCATTTCAGAATGGTCTTTCGTCCAGTCATTAGAGCCTATTCAATCTAGCCTTTTGAATGAATAGGCGAAATAAGAGTGAATTAGCTCTTAATAAACTAGTGCGCCTTACCATCAACGATTGCATCACTGCTTACCATCAGGTGGGATCGCAGTCAAGCACTAGTTTAAACAAATAAACAAAATTTCAATCCATACCTTATAATTGGCTCCGAAATCAGCATCCTTATTTTTCAAAACCTCATTGGAGACAGAAAACTCCTGGGTGGATATGAAAGGATGGTAGTACGCCGTTCTTTTACCACCAGCATCAGGATTTGAAAGAGCCACGCTGAATAGACCATCCTTCCAGTTGATGGTGTGTTCTGAAACATTATCATCATATTCTCGTCATCGTATCAGAAAGCCAATGAACCTATGTGAAAAGGAGGGATGAAACGCATGTTACAAAAAAAGCCATGAGTATAAATGTGGATGGATGGAGAGGGAGAGGGAGACCAAAGAAAATATGGATGAAATGTGTGAGAAGTGATATGGAAGACACAGGAGTTAGTGATAGCGTGACGAGTGACAGGACAGAATGGAAGAAAAAAACATATTGCGCCGACCCCAAATAAAACGGAACAAGGGCAGGAAGATGATGTATCAGAGAGCCAATAGACCACCATAGATAAGGCCTAACAGGGATCATGTTCATCCAGGGTTGTGAAGCAAGCGAAATAAGTTATCGCGGCCCTGGAGTAAAGCAGGAGATGGAACGGACTGGTTTTTAGTCAGTAGGAGTCTGACACTCCATCTCGTTTCACCCTGGGCGTAAGAAGTTCTGTGATGATTTGCGAACGCAAGATATAAGACAACTGAAGCATCCTCTGAGCCCGAGCCATGTATCCGACGACTTTATTTAATTGATTTTCTGTTGTTTAAAGTATTTCTTATCAAATTTCTTTAGCTGTTGGTAATCCATGTGTTATGAAAAATCTCATAAAGAAACCGTGCCATAAAATATCGCCCTATCAGTAATAACTTCTTTGGTACTGTGAGTGACCATGATTGGGGATTATCACTTACCATCAGGCTATTTGTCTTTTGGATAAACCCGTCCCAAAACCGCTGCAACTCCTGTAAACCAGGATCTACAGTGGTTGTATCAACCATAAACACACCGAAACACTGAAGTCCAGCGCGTCCCAGGGACATGAATAACTGTCATTTGGGTGTGTCACAAATCCTCAAACTGACATATAATAGATAGAATGATTGAAAAGAAAAATGAATATGTAATTAAAATTATTTATTTCAAATAGCCCACAAAGAAAAAGTATCAAAAAGTTTTTGTGTCAGTCTTTCGGTCTGCCCTCTAGTGAAGCTATTTGCTCGTCCCAAAGTGTAGATCCCAATGGAGAAGGACTAGCAAGAAACTCCATGGTTACTCTTTTTAATCAGTTTCACAATTCATTCAGTCGTTTCTATTACATATGTGAGAATAATGTGCAATAACATCCATTAAATAGTGGAGTTACTGTACTGCACCTGTTTTTTTTTTTTGTGAGGGGAAAATCACCAAATGATTTCTCCCGCCCAGGGTCGGGCGGGAGGGAGTGTCAGACTCTTACTGACTAAAAACACCGTTCCCTCTCCTGCTCTGGGCCGAGGTCGCGGTGCCTCATTGCGCTTACACCGCAACCCCGGCTGAACATGAGCCCTATAGGGCCCCGTCTGTGGTGGTCTATTGGTTCTTTGTGGCAGCGTTGAACCCGTGCGAAGACGGGGCGGGTCACAATTTTTTTTACATATTTTTTTTATTGCCTATTGTGTGTCCCACTACTGGGCAAAGGCCTCCCCTTTTCCTTCCAAACTTCTCTGTCTAGAGCGATCTCCGGCCAAGTTTGCCCCGCGAACATGATCAGATCGTCACACGAATGAACCCGGACAGATGGGCGAAGGTTGTCACTCACTGGACACCTGAAGGAGGTCGACCACGGCGAAGGTGGTGTTTTTTTTGTGACGTGAAAATCATCAAGTGACTTCTCCCGCCCAGGGCTGGGCGGGAGGGAGTGTCAGACTCTTACTGACTAAAAACCCCCCTGTTCCTTCTCCTGCTCTAGGCCGAGGTCGCGGTGCCTCATTGCGCTTACCTCGCCACCCCGGCAAGGCGAAGGTGGTGTGACGATCTGATCATGTTCACTAATAATAATAATAAATAATCCGGGCGAGCTGTTGGGCAGTGGTGACCCCACGGACCTGACTCCCGGGAGGTGTCTTGTTCTTCATCTCCGGTTAGTCTTCGTGACGAGCTGGAGTGAACACTGATGAGGAACAAGCCCTCTCACCTCATTCTTGCCTTAATTGGCTGGCTTGAGTGGAGATTCGCAAGAGTAGGAGTTGAAGGAGACTCGGGGGAAGGATGTATCTCAGTAAGATGCTGGTAGGGGTCTTGACCGTACTTCCGGGATTGCTCTGATAGCCGTGGGATGCCTCTCCTTCCCCAAGCAGCTCAACGTATGTTGCCCCCGTGTCGCTACATGCTAGCGGCCGTTTCCGGGGGCCCATTAATTGAGTTTGCCAGTCACCCCCTGCCTGTTTATCCGTATGTATCAATATTGGTCAGGGGCAGGGGCCATAGTATTTCCATAGTTTTCATCCACTAGTCCATAGCAACCCATATCCATAACCTTATAAATTTTTACCACATTTCGCAATAGTCCTCCATCAACCGGGGATTGTCCTTGGGTGCACTTTCATAGTGCATACAGGGATAACTGCCGGCTGATGTCCCATTTCACTTATATTAAAGTTGTTCAAAGGGCCTCTGCGAGTTGGTTTCGGCCCCTCGTACGCCTTCCAAAAGTCCGGGACCCTGTGGTCCCGTGAGTGGAAAGGAACATACAAAATAATAAATAAAAAAGTAACTTACGTGCCACCTTGAAGTCTGTAGCCCCAACATCATAATTGAAAGTCTTATGTGAGATCCTCCATGTAGATCTTTGTTTTAATGAGAAAACGATCAGTCCATTTCTTGCCAAATCGTTTATGTAGGCGAACGCGTCGTCACATTTTGTTGGTAAAACGTCAACTGTTATCGATGTAAGACCTGGAGATGATAAATATAATATTAATTTTTTTTAATGGTACAGGTCGGCAAACGAGCAGACGGATTACCTGATGGTAAGCAATCAGTGCCGCCCATGGATACCCGAAACACCACAGAAGTTACGAGTGCGTTGCCGGCCTTTTTTTTTTGTTTTTCCTTTATTATCAAAACATAAAAACATACAATTTTCTGTTACAATAGCACAAATAAACCACTGAGGTTTGTCCTTATGCTACGGAAATCGGATCTCAATACAATTGCTGACGAATTATACAATAAAGAATTACAATACAATCAATAGTAAGTGTGTGAGAATTGAATAGACAAGTACATCACCACGTTCAATTCCCCATGCCATCCAACAGATGTTAGATGTTTTTAGGGATAAGGGTTTCAGATATTTAAGGATGAGGAAGGGATGGGGGAGGGGAAGGGATTGGGCCTCCAGCTCTCCAGTGTGTGCGAATAGGCCAGCTCGACCGGGAGACAATCTCACAGTATCGCCAGCCTAAGGTACATAATTATGTAGGTTGTTAGAGATTTTTATGATTGGGTATTTGGAGATTGGGGGCCTGTTGATTAGGGATTGGAAATAGCTTAGGTGCGAATAAGCTGGCTCAACCGGGAGACAACCTCACAGTATCGCCAGCCTCACGTTTGTTTGTTGAGATAATGAGGATTGGGTATTTGGGGATTGGGGAATGGGCGTTTGGGGGCCTATTGATTGGGGATTGGAAATAGGAGATTTGCGAATTAGGATAGAGGATTGATAATGGGCAATCAAATTTTGGTTTGGGGTTGGGGATTGGGGATTGACAAAAGTATATAGGGGTAAAGAATTGGGCTTCCAGTAACTACACTCACACGGTAGCAGAACCGTTATTTCACGCCAGTATGCTGTGAGAACTCAAAAATATTTTAGTTATAGATACCTGAAGTAGTTCCATTTACAAGGACATCCATTGGTATTTCATGTCTCAATATTTCTGAATCAGTCTTCAGGTCAAATATTATGATTTGCGGTGCCCTTTTCTGTTCGAAGTTATCTGGAATAACAGCATCATAAAAATCTTAGCCTACTGATTATTATAAATGAAGTCGTGGTGGCCCGGAGGTTAAGAAGCCCGCTTCTCATTCATGAGGGTGTAGGTTCGAAACCTGGCAAGTACCAATGTGACTTTTTCCGAGTTATATGTACTTTCTATGATTATTTAGACACCACTGACATTAGGTGAAGGAAACCTGGACTTATAATTTCTAATTATAAGTTTTCAAATCGCCAACCCGCTTGAGCAAGCGTGGTGATTAATGCTCTAACCTTCTCTGTATGAGAAGAGGCTTTTGCTCAGTAGTGGGCAGTTATAGGCTGGTGATGATGATTTTATAAATGTAAAAGTTTATGAGAATATACATAATATATTATATACTAGCTACTCTCGCGCGGTGTCGCCCGCTGCTCGGCTTCATATCCATCGTCACAATCGTAGCGTGATGTTTTATAGCCTATAGTACTCAGGAACATTGTAGCTATCTATCAGTGAAAGAATTTTGGCAATCCGACTAGCGGTTCCAAAGATTACCCCTACATACAAACTTACAAACTTGCAAACTTACAAACTTACAAACTCACAAACATACAAACTTACAAATTTTACTTTATAATATCCGTATAGATAATATTTGTATGTGTGTATGTTTGTTATTCTTTCATGCCTTAACGGCTTGACCGATTTGGTTGAAGTTTGGCATCTAGATACCGATACCCTGAATTTTCAACATACCACGCGGACCAGGCCGCGAAGTTATAAAGTAGAGTAAGTTAATAAGTTGTTCATTATCAAACCTTCTTCATGTGAGAAAAGGCCCTTGCTCAGCATTGAGAATTTATAGGCTGATGACGTGCACTTATAGGCGGTAATCTTACGAAAAGACCACCAGTATACTTACTCGGTACTTCGAGAAGACCAGTGTCAACCATCCACAGTCTTTCACAGGCATCAACTCGAGGACGGTAGACGGAGATGAAAGAATCTATGCTTTCAGTATTCGGGTAAGGTTTGAGAAATGGTGATGTTCCAACAACCAGCTCCACGACGTTCAGTGTAGATGGGATTCCTGAAATTTTATAGAAAACCTTTTAAACCCTGGACCACTGGGTTTAACCTTACAATCGTGTTAATTCAAGAGTCAAAAGAATTACAATAGCTGCGCGAACGCCAACGTTCGCTTGGGTTTTCTTGTTATATGACGGCAAACGAGCAGACGGATGATATGACGATGGCCTGATGGTAAGCAATCGGCGCCGCCCGTAGACACTCCAATACCAAAGGAGTTACGAGTGCGTTGCCGGCATTTTAAGGATAAGGGTTTCGGATATTTAAGGATTGGGAAGGGATGGGGAGACACACACGTCGAAACACAACGGTGTGGTCGTTTCACGTCGGTTTTCTGTGACGCCGTGGTATCACTCAAGTCGAGACGACCTATTCATGTCGAAGATTGGCTCTCCCACACGGTTTGATTACGGCGTCTGATTTTTATGTATAGCCACAGTATATAGAAGCACTCTTAAAGATTGTGAGTACGCATATGTGAGCGTCATGTTCGAGACGACAAAGGATTAAAGTTTTATGATAGGTCCCATCTTTTGTTCTTTTTTTTACAACTTGTCTCTGCATTGTTCTCACATAAGGGTACAATAATGTATACTAAATGTTATATTATTGAAATTGTACAACATTTTTTTTAAAGGAGAACCAAGGGTTCGTTTATGCTCGTTCTTTTCCGTTCGAATCTACAATTTTTAATGAGCACCTAGCTTCACTGACGAACAGACTGACAGCCTACTTCTCTATTTGGACGTTTCAAAAGTACCTGTATATAGTTTAGTTGGAATAAATGATTTTAAGGCAAGGTCAAATCAAATCAAATCAGGAAGCAGACCTTCTTATTTATAGCGACATCTACCGCACAACTCTCAGCAACAACGCCAATCACATTCAAGTTTCTATTTCGCGGTATAACAAGTTCTTGATGCAAAACTGGTACAAAACCCCAACAACAACCGTCGGGCAGTAGCCCACCAGACATAACACTCGCCTCGTCAGACGATATCCTCCCTCGCCAATGGAGGATGAGGAACTTTACACTTTATAGAAGCTAGTTTGGAGAATCCAAACTAGCTTCTGCCAGCGACTGCGTCCGCGTGAGATAGTTAGTGATTTTTGGCAGATTTTTGGTTTAACCCACATAGTTCCCGGTCTCGTAGGGAACGGGAATAGGGAGGTTCTCCTCTCAGGATAAAAACTATCATATGTCCTTTTGCGAGTTTCAAACTATGTCTGTACAAATGTTTATCAATCAAGTGTGGGAGAGCCATGCTAAGTGTGGGAGAGCCATGCTAAGTGTGGGAGAGCCATGCTAAGTGTGGGAGAGCCATGCTAAGTGTGGGAGAGCCATGCTACGTGTGGGAGAGCCATGCTAAGTGTAGGAGAGCCATGCTTCGGCACGAATGGGTCGGCTCGACCGGAGTGATATGTCCATGGGCGGCGGTGATTGCTTACCATCAGGTAATCCGTCTGCTCGTTTGCCGACCTATTACATAAAAAAAACCAAATCGATTCAGTAGTTTAGGAGTGAAACAGAGATAGACAAATAGACAGAGTTGATTGAAATAAAATAAACAGAATTTTGAAGAAAACTTACAGCAACACATTGAAACAACACAATAAATTATTGATATTTAGCGCGCCACAAAACGTGTTATAAGTTCCTGGTTCCTGGATATTTCGTAGATAAAGTTAGCATGGCTCTTCCACACTTGTGATGACCTCGAATTAAAACTTTACATCCTTGTAATAAAGTCGAAAACACCTTACCGTATCGCCTTCTAGGAACAGTAATGAAAACTTTCTGGTTGTACACCTCAAATCCGATCGGTATATTGTTATATTGCTTGAAGAACTGACTTTTCTCATCCACTTCATCCTTGAAGAAAATTCCATCCAATTTCTTCTGTACCGGTTCGTCTTTGGAATCTGTAATGATAGGAATGATCTATACTACTTTTCAAGTGTGGGAGAGCCAAGCTTCGGCACGAATGGGTCGGCTCGACCTCGGAGTGATACCACGGCCTCACAGAAAAGCAGCGTGAAACAACCACAGCGTTGTGTTTCGCCATGTGAGTGAGGTTACCGAAGGCCCAATCCTTCCCTCCCCACATCCCTGTCCAACCCCTAAATCTGCCAAATACCTAATCCCCAAAAGGTCGGCAACGCATTCGTAACTCCTCCGTTGTAGGTGTCCATGGGCGGCGTTGATTGCTTACCATCAGGTAATCCGCTTGCTCGTTTAGGCATCCCCAGGGTTAGGCGGGAGAGAGTGTCAGACTATTACTGACTAAAAACCCCCCCGTTCCTTCTCCTGCTCTGGGCCGAGGCCGCGGTGACTCATTGCGCTTACCCCGCAACCCCGGCTGAACGTCAGCCCTATAGGGTCCCGTCTGTGGTGGTCTATTGGCTCTTTGAGACGCGCGCGGAAGGCAACGCATCGTACGCAAATTCAAATACCCCTGATTTTTGTCATCATACCAGCCATTATGATCTATCAGTGTGGGAGAGCCAAGCTTCGGCAAGAATGGGTCGGCTCGACCGGAGTGATACCACGGCCTCACAAAATATCACCGTGTGAGTGAGGTTACCGGTGGCCCAATCCCTCCCCTTCCCCTATCCCTTCCCAATCCTTATATCCGCAACCCCTATCCCCAAAAAGCCGGCAACGCACTCGTAACTCCTTTGGTGTTGCGGGTGTCCATGGGCGGCGCTGATTGCTTACCATCAGGTAATCCGTCTGCTCGTTTGCCGATCTATTACATAAAAAAAACAGTTTAGGTGGTTAACTAAAGGTAAACAATGTTGGTATGTCTTTTTATATTAAAGAGCTCGTATAGAATACATACAAAGATTATTTAAATTTAGTTTATTAGCTAACATCGATTTAGGGACCTTAATACCAGATAGTAAAAAGATGACCTACAATTTTAAAACAACTTATAGATAAAAAAAATCCTAAGATTGTTTACATTTATTGCTGATTTTTCAATGATTAGATAAAAGTTATCTGCGGAATAATTGTGATGCTGTCGCGTCAGAATGTTTGTATAAGACAGTGACAGCAACAATTTTATTCCTTACTAGCTTCTCTCGCGCGGTTTCACCCGCTGCTCGGCTCTATTTAATCGTAGCGTGATGTTTTATAGCATATAGCACTCAGGAACATTGTAGCTATCTACCAGTGAAAGAATTTTGGCAATCCGATCAGCGGTTCCGAAGATTACCCCCTACATACAAACTTACAAATTTTCCTTATGTAACATTAATCCACCTGCACCAAGGTTGCGAGTCATGCATAAATTATAATGTTTTCCTTATTATTCAGGTAGATATATTCGTCCTAAACCGAATTAAGTATTTTCCTAAGCCAAAAATAAATTATTTTGATTAATCATCATCATCATTATCAAAGTCAAAGTCAAAGTCAAAATCATTTATTTCAATTAGACCCATACAGGCACTTTTGAACGTCAAACAAAATTTTAAAGATATAAAGTGTCAGTCTGTCGGTCAGCCCTAGTGAAGCTATTTGCTCGTTCCAAAGTGTAGATTCCGATGGAGAAGAACGAGCAAGAAACTCCATGGTTACTCTTTTTAAATCAGTGTCACATAAAGATTCTTTGATACATTATTTAGTTGGTTTGATTATGTGAGAACAGTGTAACGCGTGTATACAGAGAAACATAAAAAGAAAATAACCTTAAGGACAATAAACAGTCCGGAGCTGACCAGTCCCAATTGACGGCGCCCGTTCAAGAACATGACACGTTCCTGAGTACTATAGGCTATAAAACATCACGCTACGATTAAATGAAGCCGAGCAGCGGGTGCAACCGCGCGAGATTAGCTAGTTATTAATAAAAGTATTGAATTTGACTAGTTGGAAACTACCTACCTACTTAAAAGATTATTGACTTGCTTTTACGAAAAAAAAACAAAAAACAATCTCAATTTTTTTTTGTTTATAATATATAATATATAGATATACCTACTGGTTCTTTTTAATTTTATTCTAATAACCTGTATATGCACAACACAGCTACGAAATGTGACACAAAATCGACGTATTCTTGAAGGAAGATAATGATCAAATGACGTTTCCTACCCTGGTTGAGGAGAGTCAGAAATTATATATATGCTAATATTATAAATACGAAAGTAACTCTGTCTGTCTGTCTTTTCTTCACGCCTAAACTACTGAACCGATTTCTGTGAAATTTGGTACTGACATAGTTTTTTTCGACTTATAGCTACTCTCACGCGGTTTCACCCGCTGTTCAGCTCTTAGCAGTTTGATCGTAGCGTGATGTTTTATAGCCTATAGCACTCAGGAACATAGTAGCTATCTATCAGTGAAAGAATTTTGGCAATCCGACAAGCGGTTCCAAAGATTACCCCCTACATACAAACTTACAAATTTAACCTCTTTATAATATTAGCATATATAAAGGGTAATAAACAAAAAAAAAAAAACACAAGTAGGTACTTACATTTGATCCCGTCGAAATCATAGCTTAATTGCTTCCAAGAAAACACTTCAGTGAAATGCTTAAAACGATTGTCGCCAATGTAATACTGTGATTTGCAATCTTGTATTAACAATAATATTGTTAAAGGAAATAACTTAATAATAAATAAATGCATTTTCTTCGTAAATTTTGTAAGCGTTCGTCCGAGTGTCTCGCTAAAAGGGTACTGGCAAAACTTGTTTTCGAATTAATTTATTTAAAGTAAGGTCGTTCCACATTGGTATTTTCAAATGACAATATATTTTTGTTTCACTTTTTGTGGGTACCGGTAAGTTTATTTTCCTCAATAATAATTATAGATTTTCGAAGCAGTAGCCATTTTTAAACACGACTGTCCCAAAAAGCAGTGTTATGATTTTAGAGTTCATGTGTGTATATGAGTTTATTCCACCGTAAGTTCCAAACTCCTGGGCAGAATTAGGCATATAGCATATCGTTGGAATCCTTATAACATGGATTTTGATTTAATTTTTGTCAACTTAGCTTTAATTTTACTTTTTTGTTCAAAATTGATTAATTATTTTAATAACCGCGCTTAATACATGTAATAATAATGCATGTTGCATGCATTATTATTGCATGCTGTGCTTCTCTATAAGTAATGGGGCACTTAGAATTAAATTTGAAATGTACAATTTATATAGTTTTTTATTATAACTTTCGTGGGACATTCTAAATTATTTATTATGTTTTCGGCTTACTCACGGAAAAATTTGACGAGATACTCGAGTAGCCAGTAGCAGCGCGACAGTCGCCGAGTCGCGTGTCGCGGAATGCTGCTCATGAATATGGGCCTCTAGCATGGCTTGAAACTAGTCGAGTATCTCGTCAAATTATTACGTGAGTAAACCGAAAACATAATAAATAATTTATATAGTATAGTGTACTCATTGTTGAGAAGCCTAAAATAAATAAATAAAGATTCAGTGTGACAAAGGCTGGATTGTGCCAAATTAATGTGTAATGATAGCTAAAACAAAAATAATAATTTGAAAAAAATATGGCGACATTATGATTATGTTAATGTCACAGAGAACTGTCCTCCGAACGCAATAAAAATTTTTAGCTTAATCAATCCTCATGACAACTTGTTTTTTACTTTTTAGTTCATGTCTGAATATGGCATAAGTGTTTTTTATTTTTTATTGATATTATAATGTTAATATCCGTCTTTAGGACATGTAAATGTTGCAGACAAAAATAGTGTAATAAGCCATCCAATCAACGCGCAACGGCTTAAACGACTAGTCGTTTGATTGAATGTCTTATTTTTTTTTATGTCGTATATCGGCAAACGAACTAGCTCCCCCCTCCCCGTTATTCTCGTGCTCCAGGTTAAAGCCGCAGTACCTTTTTGCGCTTAACCCGCTATTCTGGCTAATATTTTATACCCCTGCGTAGCTGGAACGGGCAGCTAGTATCCTATAAAAACCCTCATTTAAAGATGGCACTGTAGCATATACATATAAATGTAGCCTGCCTCAAATGAACTTTAAATTCTTCAACCCAGAGTTTAAGTGTGGGAGAGCCAAGTTTCAAGTTGGTTCAACCGAAGTGATACCATGGCCTCACAGAAAACCGGTGTGGAACAACCACAGCGTTGTGTTTCGCCGTGTGGTTGAGGTTACCGGAGGCCCAATCCCTTCCCCTTTCCCCTCCCTTCCCCTTTCCCCATTCTTCCCCTTTCCCCATCCCTTCCCCTTTCCCCATCCCTTCCCAATCCTTAAGTATCTGAAATCTTTAATCCCCAAAAGGCTAGCAACGCCCTTAGACCGCCTTTAGCAGCGTTTAAAGCGATAGAGCCTATAGGAATCAGTGTAAGAATTTCGGAAATTTGACCAGCCGTTCCAAACACCTTACATACGAGTACAAACTTAATAAATTTTCCCCTATACATATAATATTAAGTGTAGAAGTAGAATGCTAATTATGAATAAGTCCTAAGCGACTTTATCAAGTTCATTAGAATATCATTTACTATTTATAATGTTGTTAGAATGTGCATTACAATATACTATGTATACATACATACATAGTGTCTATGATATATCTCTATATATGCTGCTATATGTATATCTATCATATGCAATCATAGAATACCTACATAATATGCTATTTTTAACGACATACTCCAGCTACTATTATCGCTAAGTAAGATCCTGACCCTGGTCATTGTGTTTTTTTTTGTGAGGGGGAAAATCATCAAATGACTTCTCCCGCCCAGGGCTGGGCGAGAGGGAGTGTCAGACTCTTACTGACTAAAAACCCCTCAATCCCCGACGCCCGTAGTGTCGCCAGTTGCGTCCTCTTTTTGAGTAGCGGTCTTGCTAGCTATGGTGGAAGCAGAGCGCGTAAGAGAACGACTCTTTTTACGACCAAGGGCTGACAGAAGACACCTTAAAGCGCTCAAACCACTACAAATTGGTCGGTTTCAAGTGTAGGTATCGGGTTTAAGTGTTATAATGTACCGTGGCTTCAGCCCGGAGTCGAATGAAAGGGGTTGGTTTTAGTCAGTAAGGCGATTTTCACACTGCCCCGTATCATGCTGCATATTGCGTGTCGACGCACCTTCCCGCGTTTCTGCGGCAGTGGAGATCTGCATCATCGTGCGAGTTTTTTGCGCACTCACGCGCGTATGTGTGTGTTATAGATATTCACGCACGGCGGCTCTCATTTATTCGCTGTGGTGGTCGTGCAAAAACTGAGCATCACGATAGTTTTGATAAAAATGGTTAATAGTGTGGAACTCATTCAGGATGCTGCCATTATACTATTTGGTTTTTGTAAAATTAAAATTAACTAATAAATTAAAATTAAATTGTCAAATTAAAACAAATCGTGCCTATATATACCTAAGATAGGTACTAGGTACAAACAACCAACCATTCATAATCACGCGCGGCACTGCGGGATTTGGTGTGCCATACCTTGCGTATCGCCCCGCACCTACGCGCGGGGGATCATGTTTCTCCGCGTGTATCCGCGTGATCCGCATGACCGCGCGTGGATGGATTTTCTAGGTGTTACACTGTGCGTATTTTCTATACAAGCGGAGATACTTACAAGCAACGGAAGAACACGCATCCACACGCTGTGAGAAACGCCTAAGAGTCTGACACTCCCTTTCGTCACAACCAGGGCGGTAGAAATCATTTGATGATTTTACATCTTTTATGTCACATACCATTCTCTACTCAATAGTAAATAAATAGGTTAAATAAATAAAACAATTTTAAATACGTAAATAATATTGTTTGTAATAAAATGAGTATTTATTTTGTTCGGTATTTTATTATTGGTACAACATACATACTTAACTTGCGTATTCGACAACTAGATGGCAGCGCTTAAAGTATTAGTTAGTTACAGTTGCAATTCATAGATGGCGGCTTTTCCAAACGCTTCTTTGTTTTTTTATTTTCATTCCAGTTTATTTTTAATATACTTGTTTGTTTGAAAAAAAAATGATAAGCTATGCTGCTGAGTGATTATTTGTTTAGGTTTGATATTTTTGTTTATGAGTTATTAATTTATACTATTCTTGTGTGTGACATGCCGAGGTCCCTCCAAGTTGTGAAGTATTGTTTGAAGATCGCAGGTTCAGTGCCCTGAGGTATCTTCAGTACTTTGACCTAGAAAAAAAAATAACCTCAAATTATTTATTTGAAATAGACTACAATATGAACTTTTGAATGTCACACAAAAAATAAATATCAAAACATTTGTGTGTCAGTCTGTCGGACTGTCATCTAGTGAAGCTATGTACTCGTTCCAAAGCTGTATATTTTCTCTTCTCGTCGTCAAGCACCATCTAGAAAATGGCGTAAAACAACCTCAGTGTTGTGTTTCACCGTGAGCATACCGAATAGCTGTGCCGAATTCTTGCTTTCGCCCATAAGGGCATCAACTACAATTTTTGGCGATTAAAAGGTTTTAAAAGAATAACTAAGTATTTTGCTTACCCAAGACGCGTAATTCTTTGACGACAACAGTTGCTGAGCTTTGTTCATAGCTTCAGTCTTCTCCTGTGAACAAAAATAGGTAAATAAGCTAAAGTTATTAATCAGTGTGGGAGAGCTATGCTTCGGCACGAATGGGTCGGCTCGACAGGAGTGATACCACGGCCTCACAGAAAACCGGCGAGAAATAACCACAGCGTTGTGTTTCGCCGTGTGAGTGAGGTTACCGGAGGCCCAATCCTTCCCCTCTCCCAATCCCTCCTCAATCCCTAAATCTCCAAATCCCTAATCCCTAAAAGGTCGTCAACCCACTCGTGACTCCTCCGTTGCGCGTGTCCATGGGCGGTGCTGATTGCTTACCATCAGGTAATCCGTTTGCTCGTTTGTCGACCTATTACATAAAAAAATTACAAACTACTCCAACAAAAAAAAACATTATTCCAGCTGTAAGGTAGAAAGCCCAGCTCCGGCATGAATAGGTCGACGACAGAAAACCGTCGTAAAATAACCACAGCTGTGTGCTTCGCTGTGAGTGAGGTTATCGGAGGCCCAATCCCTTTCCCTCGCCCCATCTCTTCCCAATCTTTTAATATCCGGAACCTTTTATCCCCATAAGACCGGGCACGCACTCATAACTCTCTTGGTGTTGTGGGCGGCACCGATTGCTTACCATCAGATAATCCGTCTGTTTTCTCCAGTTTGCCGACCATGCCGATGAAAAAAGAATTGTGTCAGTTATTCTAAGTAAGCATCTCACCCTCTCCGTAGCTTGCTTGCCGGTCCAAACGTAAATGCTACCGGTCACTGTGTCCAAAATGTATGCTTCCTGTAAGCATGTTTAAAAATGTTAGCTTTGCAATACAAAGTTTTTTAAGAGTATTCTCGTGAGACATACTAAGTTAATTGAAATAAATTTAAAATTAAAAAAAACGAAATATTCCTTTAAAAAATAATAATTAAAAGAAAACGTGGAGTTGAGGGACCAATCCAAACATTTTTTTATCAACTAGATATATCTATTTTGTCAATGGTCTAATTTATTTTTTTATTTTATACTTTTTATAGGTATTTTATAATATAATTTTCTCTCGATTAAGTCATCAACATTCCCTTTCAGTGCGCTTTCATTTGACACCCCACTCGCGTATATTTGCAGACCTTCCGTTATCCTTCCCCACTTACCCCACATAACTTCTAAACGGCTCAACCGATTTTCGTCAAACATGTCTAAGTACACTCGCACGTAAGTCACCTTTAATACAAAAAAACTAAATTGAAATCGCTTCACCCGTTTAGGCTCCAGACAGATAGACAGACAGACACGTCAAACTTATAACAGCCCTCTTTTAGCGTCGGGGGTTAAAAACGACTTACTCACGTGACATTAACTGAGAAAAGATCTACTGGTTTGCGGTCGACTGCGTGCCGTCGTCGCAACGAGCACGCTGCTCATGAATAAGGCCCAATTCACACCTAAAGCGCGGCGAAGGGCAGCGAAGCGCAGCGACCTGCTCGGTACAGAACGCGCGCGGATTCCCGCGACTGCTCGAGAATTCGCTGGAATGCTCGCGAAGTCGCGGGACTCCGCGCGCCTTTTCGAGCCCGCCCCCGCGATGAATTCACGGGCCGCTCTTCTAGCGCAGTTGAGTTTCAACAAAACAAGAGGACACTTGTGTTTAAGCAGTCATATGGGTGTTTTGGATTTAATCATTATTGCACATATAATTGAAGAGGAAGAAGCCGAAGAGATAATGAGAAATAAGAAAAGATTAAAAAGAAAAAGAAACTTTTGGGAACACGACCTCGCGGCCGCTCGCTACTGCTCGAGCATTCTCGGGAGATCCCGCGCAGTCGCACGACTCCGTTCATGGAATTCGCGGGAAGTCCCGCGGCGCCGCGGGCATCCGCGCGACTCGTTCGACTTTCTCATGCGAAAATATACTTTATAGTAATGGGATTAAAGTAAAAATTCAAATGACACTCAAACCGCGCTTCGCTTCGCTGCGCTTCGCCGCGCTTTTGGTGTGAATTGAGCCTAAGAGTCCCGTTATGACTTGAAACTGGTAGAGTTCTTCTCAGTTAATAATAATGAAGTACCATTACGTTATATGTAAGTTCATCTAATTACCATTTAACAGGTTTCTCAATTATCGATATTTGTTTTTGATTCTATTTTCATGATAAAACTCACTTCTTTAATGTACAACCTGAATTTTTTTGTACATCATTTGGTGCAATCGTTATAATAGTCATGATATCCTATTCTACCTACATGAAGCGATTCTCCTCCATTTTTCTCCATCGTACCTCGCGTCCATCGCCTACGAATTCAGACATCACTATGTCTCCTAAGTATTGCAAATAAAAAATATAGAAGTGCATATACATACAAAATCACTGTCTTAGCCATGAAAAAAATAAATACCTATATTTTATAAAAAACTGTTGATGTGCTTTTGTCGACCTGGGAGCTTCCCCTGCGAGAGGTAGTGTCAGACTCTTACTGACTAAAAACCACACCATTTCCTCTCCAGCTTCGGGCCGAGGCCGGGTAAATTATTAGACTTGTACCCTATATCAATGTTAACAAGGTAAGGACACACGGTTTTCCATGGCGGCATCCATAAACTAACCGCGCCCGATGTTGCTTAATTTCGCTGATGGCACGAAACCTGGTGTTGTACATATTGTATGTTATGGATGGCTGCGTATTATATTTACCTTTTTTTTGTCAAGGGAAAATCATCAAATGACTTCTCCCGCCCAGGGTAAAGCGAGAGAGTGTCAGACTTACTGACTAAAACCCCCCTGTTCCTTCTCCTGCTCTGGGCCGAGGTCGCGGTGCCTCATTGCGCTTACCCTGCAACCGTATTATATTTACCTGTGGTTTCAATTGTGCCTGTGTGTATGGCTTGGAGAGAGCAGTGACCTTCACTTTTCCTGAAGAATCCGACACTTCTGATAGAACAATTGATTGTTCTTCAGTGCGCTCGAAGGCCTGTGCAGAAAAGAGTCTATGATTTTTTTTTTCATTTGTTTTATTTATATAAAACGTTGCCAACACACTAGGATTTTCTCCCGTGTCGTGGGAACGTTAACAAACATACTATTTCACATACACATCACACTCAGACCCGGAACAACAAGCCCGCGACACGTTGCAAAGCAGCCACCGCACTAACGCTGGAGTCGAAGAAGAAAAAGTTTGTTTGTTTTTCTATGACGTCACAAAATACCACTTTCGGGATTAGTTTTTATGGCTCAAGATAATTAAAAAATATTATTTTCAAGGAAGAAATTCATGTAATCAGTGCTATGGCAAATAATCTGCACGTCGAATCTATAAAGTTGTTTGATTTTGAATCGTGTTCGAGTGTGAAGTGAGCGTTGAAGTGACGGGGAAATTAAATTTTAGAATGCCACTTTTAACGTCATCTCATACTTTATCTATCAAAATGTTGCTGTCAATTTAGTTCAACTCGCAAGTGTAGCGCTAGTGTACTACTACTCACGGCGGATTCAGATTCGAAGTTTAGAATGAAGTCTTACAGAATCACACTGCAGATAGCGATGGCACAGCCAATGAACACCCGAAAGACTAGTGGAGTTGCAAGTGTGTTTTTAGGAGTTAGGTTTTCGGCATTTGGAAATTGGATCTAGAAGGAGGAAAAGGGTTAGGCCTCCGATTACTTCACTTCAGGGCGTGTTCAATACACACTAGTTTTATTTAAAATCCTACTTGTGTCTCCTGTTCAAAATCTCCCTAAAGCCCGCAGTACAAATTGGGCGAAGGGATTGGACTAGCCTATTGGTCCAACGTATAGAGAGCTACTTGGCGATATCTTGGTAACGATGTTCCGGTTGGCGGCAATATTGGCGAGCAAACCGAATCTTGTCAGTTTTTTGTCCAGACATCTAAGGATCTTGGCGCGCCGCTACCAGCATACCCCCAAGTAGACCTTTACACGTTGGGCCAATAGGTTGGCCCTATACCTTGGGCCAATGTGTACTGCAGGCTTATCATTTTACCCTACATGTTGGCCCAATACCTTGGCCACATGTGTACAGCCGGCTTTAAATATTTCCAGTATTTGGCACGGCGAAACACAACGCCGTGGTGTATCAGTGCGGTGTTTTTGTGCGCAAGTATCACTCTAATCATTCCGGCTCATTCGTGCCGAAGCATGGCTCTGGCATACTTAAATTTTTTCCGCTTTCACCACATTGTATTGCTTTATTAGGTTAATTTTGAAGATCTAACCTGATCGTCTCCACCAGCGCTTGCTTCTGGCACCAGGTCTTTGGCTCCTGATCCTAGTGCGGTGAAGAACTTCTGGGTATCCACATCGTTGGAGTATTGGTCTGTGAAGCGAATTTGTTCGATTTTATTTATTTAGGTCTACTTAAAATATGCAAAAAGTATTAACAGTTGTATTGGTAAAAACTTCAAGGCGACGAAAAAACTGTGCTTTTGTATTTATCGGAACGGATTTCAGAAATTCCATTGTTTTTTATTTTTATTTCAGAAGAGTTGTACACGTTTGCTTTTTTACGTAACTCAACTGTTTGCCAGTTTAACATGAATCTTATATAATTAAAAGTCAGCTTGCAAATAAAGAGCCAGAAGGATAATACTACAAAAAACGTATACCATTAAAAACGCTTTTAAACAGCTTTGATTGATTTGATTTTTTTTAGAATTTCACACAAACAAACACAAACGCACACACACACACACACACACACACACACACACAAACACACACACACACACACACACACACAAACACACACACACACAAATCACGCGCAAACGCGCGCGAAATACGATGGTCTGATGCCTCATCTTCTGGTTAAGTTCTACGTAGAAATGACTTACCAATAATTTCCACTCTAGCTCTCCCATTATGATCCTGGTCTCTGATCTGGTTGGCTACCGACATAGCCTTCAGTTTCTCCATATTCTTTGCGCTTTCTCCGACGTAGACGTAGACTTCGTTACCAATGTCCAGGATGAAACAGTCTCCTTTGTTCATCGAAGAGATCAGGGGGTCTACCTGGGAGGTTTCGCAATAGGTTAATAAATTAGCTTTCTTATAGGATAGGTCTGCAAAAGGAGAGACTTATAACCTAATAATAAACATTAGCCCAGTCTATAACGCAATAGGCGACATTCCGGGCGTCGGGGATCGAGAGATGATCTCCGGCCACCGTAAGCGCGGCTCTGCGGTCGGCGAGCAAGGGCAGCTCGCCGCCCGACCAGAACCAGGCCCGAGCGTACGGCGCGTAGCGTTCCGCGCGCGTCTCAAAGAGCCAATAGACCACCACAGACGGGGCCCCATAGGGCTGATGTTCAGCCGGGGTTGCGGGGTAAGCGCAATGAGGCACCGCGACCTCGGCCCAGAGCAGGAGAAGGAACAGGGGGGTTTTTAGTCAGTAAGAGTCTGACACTCCCTCCCGCCCCGCCCTGGGCGGGAGAAGTCATTTGATGATTTTTCCCTCACAAAAAAAGCCCAGCCTATAACCTCAGCCTATAAACTTAAAAAAAGGAGCTACTACTAAAAGTACGATACCGATTGATTTATGAATAAGGGATTTTGGGATTAAGGATGGGGGTGGTTAAAGATTGAGTTACCTCACTTACACGGTGTTATTTCACATAGCTATCACTCCGGTCGAACTGAGCCATACGCGCCGAAGCATGGATCTCGCACACTTCGGCTAACCAAGCTTTGGCACGAATGGGTCGGCTACCGCGGCCTAACAAATTCACCGTAAACCACAGTGAGTGAGTTTCCCAGTTGCCCAATCCTTCCCCCTTCTATGAGCCTTAAAATCCCCAACTGTCTATGAGCTGCACCGATCACTTACCATAAGGTAATCCGCCTACTCGTCCGACCTATCACGAAGAAAACCAGTGACTTAGTAAAAAATGTTTACCTGCCGTGTACGAACGTTTCGTTTGCCTTTCACCTGGATAAGTCTCTTTTCAGCGCCAGCGTTTGTAACAACATGGTTGAAGCCAGATGCGTGGCCACCACTTAAATATTGTAAGCCTGTAAAAGCAAACAAGCGAGCTTAGTTATGAAAGCATTTATTTAAATTACTGGCTTCACAGGTGCGTTGCCGGCCTTTTAAGAAGGAGTACGCTCGTTTCTTGAGGGAATACAGCCGCCGGAAGATCATTTCAAAGCTTTGCTGTGCGGGGCAGAAAGTTACGGGTGAATCGCACAGTTGTTGACTGCCAATCATCTATGTGATGGGAATGAACATGTTTTCGCGAGGAACGATGGCGAAAAGATGTGGCGGGGATCAAACCGAACAATTCCTCAAAACACTCCCCGTGATAAAGGCGATAATCGAGGATTTCTATTTACAAACCAAATTTCAACTAAATTGATCGATCCGTTTTAGCGTGAAAGAATACCAAACATACCTACATATATATAGGTACATTCTTACAAACTTTCAAATATTATCTTACTAACATTATAAATGCGAAACTTACGATGTTTGAATGTTTAGATTTTTGTTACTCAATCACGCCAAAACGGATATAAGGATCTGGATAAAATTTGGCACAGACATAGGACATACTCCAGATCCAGAATAGGCTATTTTTTTATTAACATACCACGCAAGCGAAACCGAGGGTAGAAGCTAGTTTACTCACATTAAAAAAATTACATAAATACCTATATATATGTATAGGTTTGTAATTATGAGTGATGTGAGAGAGAGAGAGAGAGGATATGTGTGTGAAAGGGAGAAAAAAAAAGATGGCGTATCGCTGGATTTGGAAAAAATATCACAATCACAATAGAATAATGCAATATAGAACCCGAATAAGACTCTACTCGATGGCTAAACGTTCAACAGCAAGCAATTATTCACTTGCTCTAATACCTCAGCGATTAGCTTCAATTATTAACTATCCACTTTAATTAGTATCCTACGTGTGTATTGGTTGATGTCATTGTTTAATAGACTGACTCTAAATATAGACACAAACAAAGGTCTTTGTTAAGAACGATCAGGAAAATAGGAACTTCCTATTAGCAAATCGAAACTGATGGAAAACAGTCCACGATGCCTTTATAATTATCGATCGTTACTAAGTTAGTGACCTAACTCACACGCCACTAACAATATACCTAAAAGGAAATAGCCCTAGAAATCAAACGTCCTCAAATGCAGAATAAAGCATTCATCAACAATTTAAAAACACTGCCATCTACCTTCAACCTATAATACTTTTACGACAGCAACTAACTCCAATACTCCGCCAAGAGATGTCGCTACGTACCTGATGGGAATAATCCTTTGAAGTCTTCACTCTCATGTCCTAAAACTTCTCTGTGTTGAATAGCAGCGCCATTAAATTTGTCATCAAGTCCAACAGTCAATATTGCTGCGGCGCCAGACTCGTCCTGTGACGATTCGCTGCCGATCCAGTAGTAAATGTTCCAAGATAAATTGTTGCGTTTGTCAGCTGTAGTCTGTTTGAATAAAAACATTAAATAATTTTTGCAAATATAAAATAAATTGAATCAAATCAAATCAAATCAAATCAAATCAAATCAAATCAAATCAAATCAAATCAAATCAAATCAAAATCATTTATTCCAACAAAACCATGAATACTTTTACTATTGGTACTTTTGAATCGTCAAAATGGAATAGTAGTCTATCAGTCTGTTCGTCAGGGAAGCTATGTGCTCGTTCCAAATTATAGTTTCGAATGGAGAAGAACGAGCAAGAGACTCCATCGTTACTCTTTTAAAAAAATATTATTTGTTTTTGTAGGAATTATTGAATAAAGCAAGTATTAACTTTAAATATTGTGTAATTTATTTCATAAGACGTAAGCGTTACAAACGTGTGTCAAAAAGTGAAAAAAAACAAAAGAATTGAGAACGCCACACAGCGGCAAAAATGCGAACTACTTATTTGATTGCGTTCCATTTCTAACATCCACCCCTGAACGCAAACCCATTTTTGCTATACAATATAAGTTTTTATGCTCAGTGGTACCCTTAGTTAGTATATCTGCAATCATATTATCGGCGGCGGTTGACAAAGCCACCGTTTGTTGTCTCCTGGAGCACCAGGACACCGCGCCTCCCTGAGAAATAAAAACATAGCCCGTGCAGGACTTTCGGTCGATATTATCGCTGGCCCAGTCTGCATCACAGAAGCCTCTAAGATTTGGTTGATCATCTTTGGTATAGGTGAGCTTCAGATCTTTAGTTCCCTGTAAATATCGTAGTACTCTTTTGACTGCTGTCCAGTGTTCTGCTCTTGGTTCTTTATTGAACCTACTGAGAGTATTGACGGCAAAGGAAATGTCAGGCCTTGTACCTTGAGCAATGTAGAGAAGACAGCCTATAGCCTGTTGATAAGGGTAGTCTACTTCCTTGTCATCAGCTCTCTGAGCAAACTTCAGGCCCACTTCTATAGGTGTTTTGCATGATTTGCAGTCAGACATACCAAACTTAGTAAGTACACTTTTAATATATTTTTCTTGGTCAATCATAATAGTGTCTCCATCCCTGGTTAAGTTCAGGCCTACACACTGACTAGCCTTACCCAGGTCCTTCATCTCGAGGTGTTGCATAAGCCAGTGTTTAATCTTGTCTCTTTCCACGTTATTTGAAGTAAATAAAATGAGGTCATCTACCCACACAGCAATGTAGGTATTCTTATCTGGATTGAAATAGACACATGGGTCAGACTTTGAACGTTTCAGTCCCATCTCCAGCAGCACAAGGTTTAATTTTGAATTCCACAACCTGCTAGCCTGTTTTAATCCATATATGGATTTATTCAAGTGACACACTTGAGGCCCTTGTTCATACAGCTCTGGTTGCTTCATGTAAATGTCAACATCAATGTCACCTTGTAAAAATGCTGATACTGCATCCAGTTGGTCAATCTCAAGCCCCAATCTTGCGGCTAGTGATATCAAGTACCTTATTGTAGTGTACTTTACAACAGGTGAGAACACTTCCTCGTAGTCAGTGCCCTTTCTCTGGGCATACCCTTTAATCACAAGCCTGGCTTTAAATCGTATTATATTACCACTTTGGTCAGTTTTAGTTTTATAGACCCACTTGCATGGCAAAACCTTTCTACCCGAAGGCAAGTCCTTTAGATTCCAGGTATTATTTTTCATCAGTGAGTTATACTCCTCGTCCATTGCTAGTTTCCACTGTTTGGCGTAAGGTGATGAAAGTGCCTCCTCAACTGTCTGCGGATCACAAAAACTTGAAAGTAAACAATACATACTGTTTTCATCTACATCTATGATATTCCTTTGAGTTCTGTTACGAGGTCTCAGCGTGATTCTCTGCTGGTTCTGTGAGTGTTTGTATCTTGGTGGAACATATGTTTCATCTGAATCTCCTGCATCCGTCTCATACTCGCTAGAATCCTGATCACAACTCTCATTCGTTACACAATCAACAGTAGTTTCTTCAACCAATGGTAAGGTGAGCTTTTCTTCTTCAGTCAAGGATATCTCTGTAGGTGCCGGAACATTACTGCTGTGACTTGCAGAGATAGAATGATTCCCTGGTGGCTGTGTCTTCATTTGTGAAGCCTGATAGTTACTAGATGAATCTGAAACATCATTAGTTACTTTCAAATTAGAACTTTTATTCTCAAAGAAGGTGACATCCCTGCTTTTTATAATTTGATATGTTTTTTCATCTAGTAAGCGATATCCTTTTGTATTGTCACAGTATCCCACTAAAATCATCCTTTTTGACTTTTTGTCCCACTTCTGCCGTTTTTCCTTTGGTACAAAGACCATAGCCTCCGAGCCAAATATTCTCAGATGGGACAAGTCTGGTTTGTATCCATTCCACATTTCAAAGGGTGTCTTACCCTGTAAAGCCTTATTAGGAGATCGGTTTAAAATATATGCTGCGGTCCCCACTGCCTCGGCCCATAGTTTCTTCTGTAGATTGGCATGGAACAGCATGCACCTAGCTTTCTCAACTAATGACCGATTCATCCGTTCAGCCAGTCCATTGTGTTGGGGGGTGTAGGGAGTGGAGGTCTGATGTACTATACCGCTGTTGGATAAGAAATTCTCAAAGTGAGTATTACAGTACTCAGTACCATTATCTGTTCTTAAAATCTTTATTTTCTGAGAACAATGGTTTTCTGCTTTGTTTTTATAGTCCTTGAAAACATCCAATACTTTGGTTTTATTTTCCATGAAGTAAACAAACACCATTCTTGTATAATCATCGATGAAAGTGATACAGTACTTCATACCTGAGCAACTCAAGTTCTCCATGGGTCCACAGAGGTCAGAGTGAACAAGTTGTAAAGGTCCTGAGGCTCGAGAACCAAGATTCTTGAATGGAAATCTAGACTGCTTGCCTTCACAGCAAGAGACACACCTTGTCACATTACTCTCAGTGTTGGAAAGAGTCACACCCCTGACACTGTTGGGTAGTCTGTTGACATCTGAAACATTCAAATGGCCCATACGCAGGTGCCATAAGTAAGTGTCACTACACTTCTCCTCACTGAAACTTAAATTTGCAGTTTCAGGATTATTCCCAGTATCCAATATATACAGTTTATTATTTAAAGTTGCTGAACATATCAGTTTTCTATGTGAATCATGAACATCACAACCTCTTTGAGTAAATGTTACTTTATAACCACTGTTAACAATTGTACTCACTGAGAGCAAATTCACGGCCAAACCAGGAACATATAAAACATTTTTTAACTGAATCTTCTTACCCTGTGCTAGTTCGATGTCAGTGTATCCAACTCCTTTTACTGACAGCGGCTCCTGGTTGGCTACTGTAATTTTCTTTACCGGTGGTTCCGTGACATTGTACAATCCCTGCCTGTTACCGGTCATATGCATGGATGCACCCGAGTCAATGAACCATTTATTACACTGAGCACCTGAAAAGGCTGAAAAAGCTGCGATAAAACCTGTATCCTTTTTTCCTTTTTCATTCACAGTTGTCTTTTTAGTGCTCGTACAAAACTTCGCGAAGTGTCCATAATTATTGCATTTGTAGCATCTTGGCCCTTTCGTCTTTGGTTGTTGTGGCCGACTATGTTGTTTCCTTGATTTTGAACCAACATACAAAGCGGTACTGGTATCTGCTGATCTAACTTCTTGTAGTAGCTTGGTCTTGATAAGATCGGCACTAATCTTCGCGCCAGAGCTCTCAAGTCCCATAATCATCGGAGCGTAGACGTCAGGCAGACCGGCCAGCATCAATGTACCCAGCCACTCGTCGTTGACTTCAAACCCTATGTTCCGTAACTTATGGGCTGTGACGTGTGTGACGTCATTATTTTGTGAATGTATGATTCTACATTACCGCTAGATTCCAGAGTACTGTTCACTAAATCTTTCAACAGCCCAACTTTTCTGGTTAATCCGTTGTCATCAAACGCTTGTTGCAGAGTCTCCCATACTTCTTTGGCTGTGCTGCAAGTTTGCACATGTATGTAATTTTGCGGATCTAACAACAATATCAATTTAGATTTCGCCTTAACATCTTTACAAGGATCTACGGGTTTGCCATCTTTGGGCTCCACACATTGCCACAAATCTTCGTGTTCGAGATAAGTTTTCACACTGAATTTCCATGTTGCGAAGTTTTCACGCCCGATCAACTTATCAAGATTGAACATGTGATGCGATGAACTCATTTTTTAAGAGTTTTTCGTAACTCGCCGGTCACTGGGACGCGTGTGTATAATCTCACTTTTTATTCCGGTACACGTACACCACTAAACACTGATAAATTCTGCACGAATATTTTGTACTGATACTTGCTAATCAACCACGCTCTGCTACCATGTAGGAATTATTGAATAAAGCAAGTATTAACTTTAAATATTGTGTAATTTATTTCATAAGACGTAAGCGTTACAAACGTGTGTCAAAAAGTGAAAAAAAAACAAAAGAATTGAGAACGCCACACAGCGGCAAAAATGCGAACTACTTATTTGATTGCGTTCCATTTCTAACAGTTTTACAATTCACTAATATGTGAGAATGTGAGAACAATGCAGAGACAAGTTGTTAATAAAAAGAAACAAATGATGGTATCTAATATTAAAATTTTCATGCTTTGTCGTCTCGAACATGGCGCTCACATATGCGTACTCAGAATCCAAAAGAACGCTTCTATATAAACTCATTCAAGGTTTCATTAATTTTGAGAATTTTAGTAACTACTGACTACATATTTGAGTATTGTCTAACTAACTTGGTTGCTTGGTTGGATTGCTTTAAGCAAAAGTGTATATTCTAGATTATGAATTCTTCAATAAATTTTATTTATTATTAGATTATTATTAAAGGTGTGAATTATGTTGGAATTATGTTAAATTTTCCCTTTCGAATTCTATTCACCCCGTTTTACATAGTAGATATTATGCTTTTGTATTGTTTTAAACTAAGTATAGCATATTTTTTTATCTTCTTTGTTAGTGAATGCTTAAAAATATTTTACCTTAGCTAATATTAGGTAAGTACAGCGTATTAGCATAAACCGTTAGCTATGTCGTATGTGTTAATCTATTTATTATTATTTATCTAATTCTAAACTTTATTGTTTTTTTTTCTTGTCTTTTATGAAATTAAGTAATTTAATATTATTTTATAAGCTAGTAATAGCCCTCTTTGCAACGCCTGAAAAAGGCCGTTAAGCTGTGCCTGTTATTTTAATTTAAGATCCTTGTACCCACCTTAACATGCAAATAAAGAATTTGGAATTGAATTTGAATTTCGTGTCACGTGTTTGTCCGCGATGGACTCCTAAACTACTAAACCGATTTTAAATTTGTTTTGCATTCCGTGTGCATTTTGATCCAACTTGAAAGATAGGATAGCTTACATCTGAATTTATAGTCACAATATTATTTACCTTAGTCACAGCAACGCGTGGCTGGGTCTACTAGTTTGTATATGAATTAGCAAGCTAGATGACGATTTTAATAGATTGTATAAAAATTATTAAGATCCGTCAGATCGCTTGTCGACATATCACGTAAAAAAAATGATCTTACCCTCAAGGCAATGTAGGAATCGCCTTTGTAGAATTTGCCGAAATCAGCTGCTGAAACTGCAACGGGCTCGAAGTCCTGAAAATTTTCAAGTTTTTTCGTCATTTCTTTTAAAATAGTAACTCTATGACTGTTACTTAAGGTTTAATATCGTCTAAGGTATCTGAAAAATGCAAATATCTATTACTTTTAGATAATTTTAGTTTAGCTACTTATACATTAAAAAAAAGCAATTTGGTTCCGCCACTCGACAACAGATGGCGTTAAACGCCACGATGAATTAAAACTCACTTGAATTCTCCAAACTTCGACGCCGGCTACACGGCCTGCATTGGCGAAAGCTGGATGTACCCTCGCCTTGCTTCTAGCGTCCTGTTAGAAAAAAAAAAGAATAATATTAAGAATTTAAATTTCGAATGAGTGTAAAAGAGCCAAGCTTTGGCACGAATAGGTCCGCTCGACAAGAATGATACCACGGCCTCACAGTAAACCGGCGTGAAATAACTACAGCGTTGTGTTCCGCCGTGTGAGTGAGGTTACTGGAGGCCCATTTCTTCCCCTCCCCTTATGCCAAAATCTCGAAATCTCCAAAAGGTCGGCAACGCACTCGTAACTCCTCCATTGTCGGTTGCTTACCATCAGCTAATCCGTTTGTTCGTTTGCCGACCTATCACATAAAAAAACAACATTGTAAAAAGCATCGCGTAATATCAATAGAAACAAACAATAACCATCATTAAAGCTGATTTTTCAATAGTCAGGTAAAAGTTACCTGGGAAATAATTATGTTGCTGTCGCGTCACAATATTTGTATAAGACAGTGACAGCAACAATTTTATTCCTCAGATAACATTTATCTGACTATTGAAAAATCAGCCCTTGAACCAAAATACTTATAACTTGGACCAATGATATTATACTATACCGATATTAACAGATATGTTATAAGCTCGCATATCTAAAACTTAGTGTATCGATCGATCGATGAATAAAAGTATAGTTATTTTTCAATGTTTTATTGTATTAAAACGTCGAATTAATTTATTTTTGACCTAGGAAACTACCCAATTAATGAAAGGTATGTGAGTGTGGTCACGCTTGGCGCGGAACACATTTTTCGTGCTTTTTGTGAGGGTACCTATAACATATCTGTGTTAATATAATATCATTGACTTCGACCAACCCTAGCATTACACAAAAGACCTTGAGTCTGACATTAATGATACTAATAAAAAGGGAAGATAACTACGAGGCGTGACGTCATCGAGGGGCATTGACCTTGATTTTCGAATCAGATCATGGCCAACTGGAATAGATTTATAAACGACTAGACAAGAGCAAAGATAATGTAATTGGAGTTCTGTTTGCTATACATACATCACGGAATAGTATAAAACACGGGCGCTTTCTCTGTCCCTATATTTTTTTATGGGATGATAGGTGGGCAAATATGGGATGGTAGGTGTCGTGGTGGCCCGGAGGTTAAGGAGCCCGCTTCTCACACATGAGGGTGTGTGTTCGAAACCTGGCAAGTACCAATGTAACTTTTTCCGAGTTATATGTACTTTCTAGGATTATTTAGACACCACTGACATACGGTGAAGGTAAACATCGTGAGGAAACCTGGACTTATAATTTCTAATTATAAGTTTGAAATCGCCAACCCGCATTGAGCTAGCGTGGTGATTAATGCTCTAACCTTCTCCGTATGAGAAGAGGCCTTTGCTCAGCAGTGGGCATTTATAGGCTGATGATGAGGTGGGCAAATGAGCTGCCGGATTATATATAATGGTAAATTATTGGCGCCGCCCATGGACACCCACATCACCAAAGGAGTTACGAGAGCGTTGCCGGCCTTTTATGGATAAGGGTTTCGGATATTTAAGGATTGGAAAGGGATGAGGGAGTGGTAACCTCACTCACACGGCGAAACAACGATGTGTTAATTTCACGCTGGTTTTCTGTGAGGCCATGATATCACTGCGGTCGAGCCGACCCATTCGTGCCGAAGCTTGGCTCTCCCACATATCCCTATATATGTTTATATCTTTAAAACTACGCAACGGATTTTGATGCGATTTTGTGTAACAGATAAAGTGATTAAAGAGGAAGGTTTTTGAATAATAAAATCGATTACACTACGAAACAACTCTTTGTGTGATCCACAAATTGTTGTTCCGGGTCTGGGTGTCATGTGTATGTGAAATTGTATGTTTGTAACCGCACCCACAACACAGGAGAAAACCCTAGTGTGGGGCAACGTTTTTTTAAAAAAGAAAAAAAGAAGAAAGAAGAAGAAAGATAAAATAGTCGAGAGATTTAGTATCAGCATTGCAAATTGTCGGCAGGTTAAAAATGCTTAACCCTATAATAAGCAAAAAACTTCCAAGTAAACTAAGTGTGTAACATTCCTATCATTCCTAACCTTGAAGATCTGAACCG
This sequence comes from Spodoptera exigua, assembly GCA_902829305.4. Lineage (NCBI taxonomy): Eukaryota > Metazoa > Arthropoda > Insecta > Lepidoptera > Noctuidae > Spodoptera > Spodoptera exigua. The sequence continues at coordinate 6,167,692 of LR824629.2, read as the reverse complement.
ATTTCCACCAAACATAGCTAAAAACAATCTCGACTTATCTGCCTTCCAAACAAAAAAAAACGCATTAAAATCGGATCACCCGTTTGAGAGATACGACGCCACAGATAGACACGTCAAACTTATAAAACCGCGTCGTCTTTCCGTCGGAGGTTAAAAAAAATACCAAATAACTTTTTAAATTGTATAAGAAAATTATAATACACATCTTTCTTTTAACATCGACTGTATAAAGTACGAAGTTTATAAATAAAAATATTTCGCGTTACGCGCCACGATTACCTACATTACATCAAAGACAGATGACAGACATGTTTACCAAACAAACAGACACATTTATTAGCTTCCAGTTAGTTTATTAATCTTATTTATATTGTTACGTGCCTGACGTCACGTTCCTGAATATGCGGGCTTGGGTTACGGGATTGGATGAAATGAAACACTAATCCCGGTTTTCAGACTTTCTATTGCACTTAAGTTACAGCATCCACGGAGTTAAGTTATCGGCGTTCTTCTGCAGCAGAGTCCGGCCGACTGACACAACTTTGCCGTTCACGCTGATTTAACTCACTTAACTGACTGCACTTCACTATTTCACTGCACTTCACTATTTCACTCACTTTTCTTCTTTTCCACTTCTTCCTTTTCTTCCGAATCGCTTTAGACTTAGAACTCAACTGCCAGCGGTGAGCCGCAGTTCCGCTTATATACCCCCGGTCAGGTTCTAGAACATTCAATTTCGTTATTCTTTTTGATCGTCATGCCTCCAGAACCTTCCAATAATTTCGTTATTCATTTTTATTTATTCTCCTTCTCGCTCCTTAATTTTTCATTTCTTTCACTCAAATAATTCCAGAAAGTTCGACAAAACTTCCATCAACTAAAAAACTTCATGTTTACGGCGGGACTCGAACTCGGGGTCTCTGTGGTGTAATCCACACGCCTTACCGATTACACCAACTCGTGTTGACAATTCACGACGAAATTTACAATCTCTAGGCAACGTTTGACAACCATCCCTTGACGTCATGATGTCAAAGAGTTTTCCGTCACACTGCCCCACTCTTAGATTCGCTCGTCCCGAGCATCGTTGCTGCCGTAATACCTCGCCAACCTGTCTATATGGACAACTTTCAAAGGGCTCCTTGAAGTCTTCCGAATTCTGTAAGTAATGTCATTGATCTTCGTGACTATCTCATAAGGACCTTCCCAACTCGGTTGCAGCTTCGGAGATTTTCCCTTCCTTCTGACTGGATTATGAAGCCAGACCAATGACCCTTCTTCAAACCCAACAGAATTGGCTCGTCGATCATAGCGCGTCTTTGCGCGATCACTAGCTTGAAGACCGGCCTCCCTGATCTGCTCATAAATGTCCAACATTTTTGCCCTTAACTCGCTTATGTAATCGCTAAATTCGGTGCGAGAGTCGCCAGGTGGACAGCCCGATACAAGATCTGCCGGTAATCTCAATTCCCTTCCAAAATTTGCAAATGCAGGCGTCTTTGCGGTACTTTCATGTACAGCAGTCCGATAGGCAAGCAAGAAGAGAGGTATGTAAGTGTCCCAATCTCTCTGATGGCTGTCAACCACCTTTGCTAAGTGTCGTTCCAATGTTTGGTTGAAACGTTCGACCATTCCATCTGACTGTGGATGATAAGGAGTCGTTCGAGTCTTATGGATTCCCAAAAGTTTACAAGTTTCCTGAAAAACTTGGGACTCAAAGTTCCGTCCTTGATCACTGTGCATCTCCAAGGGCACTCCGAATCGGGTGAATACCTCGTTTACCAACTTCGTGGCTACAGTTACTGCCTCTTGATTCGGTATGGCAAAGACCTCCGGCCATTTTGTAAAATAATCCATAACCACTAAAACGTAGCGATTGCCCGAATCAGTGATTGGAAATGGTCCAGCGATGTCTAAGGCTATTCTCTCCCAAGGCATACCAACATCGTAGATTTTCATCGCCCCTCTGCTTCTTGTTTGTGGACCCTTGACAGCTGCACAACTAGTGCATTTCCGGCACCAATCTTCGACGTCATATTTGCAATGCAACCAATAAAACCTCTCCTTGATCTTCACCAAAGTCCTCCTAATTCCCAAATGTCCTCCAGAAGATCCATCATGGAACGCTTTTAATACATCCCTTATTTTTGAACGAGGCACCACCAATTGCAAATGCTCGTCCTTGCCGTTTGTTGATTCCCATTTCCTGCACAGAAGTCCGTTATGCAGCGTAAGGCTTTTCCACTGTGCCCATAAACCTTTCGTTACCGCGCTATATTGGGCGACGTCACTCCAACTTGGCTTGTTACCACTTCGTAGCCACTCCAGTATTGGTTTGATATCCGCATCTTTTTCCTGTTCTAATTTCATCGCATCATCTCCCCATGCCTCGTCAACAGTATCAGTCCTTATCACCTTAAGAAAAGCAATTTCCTTCTTGGCACAATGCTTGCAATCTTCCACGCATGGGCGTCTCGATAATGCATCTGCGTTGCCATGAATTCTTCCGCCGCGATGTTCGATTTCAAAGTCAAATTCCTGAAGTTGTTCCAACCATCTGGCTACTTGGCCTTCAGGATCCTTAAACTGAAGCAGCCATTTCAAAGCAGCGTGATCAGTTCTGATTAAAAATTTCCGTCCCAGTAAATACTTCTTGAAATGGTGCAGAGTTTTGACTACGGCCAGTAATTCCCTCCTGGTCACGCAATAATTCCTCTCCGGCTTGGATAGTGACTTGCTGAAGTAAGCAATAACCTTCTCCTGCTCACCATCGCGTTGTGAAAGGACACCTCCTATTCCGATATTACTGGCGTCCGTGTCAACTACGAATATTCCTTTCGCGCTGGGGTATCCGAGAATTGGCGTTTTACAAAGCCGTTCTTTTAGTTCGCGAAAGGCTTGCTCACAATCCTCGTCCCATATAAAGGCACGTTTCTCCTCTGTCAATCGATGCAATGGCTTGGCAATGTCCGAGAATCCTTTCACAAACCGCCGATAATACGAGCATAATCCAAGAAATGCCCGAACTTGCGTTTTGTCTTTAGGTGTTGGCCATTCCTTAACAGCGGCAGTCTTGGCTGGATCAGTCTCAATTCCTCTCTCAGAAATAACATGTCCTAGATAATTCACTTCGCGCTTAAAGAAAGAGCATTTCTTTGGACTCAACTTTAAATTTGCTCCACGCAGCTTTTCGAGTACCCTTTCCAATTTTCTTAGATGATCGTCAAAATCCCGTCCAACGATGATGATGTCATCGAGGTAAACTAGGCAGGTTTCGCCCAGCAGTCCCGCCAGCACCTGTTCCATCAAACGCTCAAAGGTTGCCGGTGCATTGCATAATCCAAATGGCATCACCTTAAATTGCCAGAGTCCCTTCCCAGTTGAGAATGCGGTCTTTTCCTTGTCCTTGGGATCCAAATCCACCTGCCAATAGCCGCTTTTCAGATCGAGCGTTGAAAACCATTTCATGCCACTCAGTGTGTCAAGTGTGTCATCGATTCTTGGTAACGGGTAGCTATCCTTCTTGGTTACATCATTCAATCGTCGATAGTCTACGCAAAACCTCGTTGAACCATCTTTCTTCTTGACAAGCACGACAGGTGAACACCAAGGGCTAGAAGAGGGCTCTATCACGTCATTTTTCCTCATATCGTCAATCATTTGTTCAACCTCTTTCTCACGAGCGAATGGTATACGTCTGGGCCTTTGACGAATTGGCATTGTATCACCTGTATTTATTTTATGCTTCACCAAACCAGTTCGGCCAATATCACCATCGCTTCTTGAAAACACATCAGAGAATCGAAGGAGTAAATTTCTAGCTTTCATAGTCTCCACTTTTGTCAGACTTTTGTTTTCGTCTAAGATTTTCGTTACAAAGTCTATTCCCGTACTGTCCTTCTTCACAAGATTCTCCGAGCATTTTCTTATCCAGGCCACTTCTTCCAAAACGCCCACAGGCTCTCCTTCTTCAATCGTAATTTTTGAATCACTGAAGTTGAATACCGGAATGCGGTTGACATCAGATGACCCCACGACAGTCCTTGCCGGTAGCCATGAGTTTACGTGTTCCGATTTATCAATCACAGCGCACCTTCGAGGTAAACTTCCTCCACTCCTCCTAGGTAATGCGATTGGTACGAGAGTCTGTGATTTTGGTTCAAGAACAGTTCTTTTTAAACAGCAAACTTTTCCCAGGGTTCCACCCTTCATCGGAATTTCCTCAGTTCCACATAGTAATACTCCAGATTTTAAGTCGATGTTACACTGGTGCCCTTGCAGGAAGTCAAGTCCCAGGATGCAGTCATCCAGAATTTTGGCCACAATAACCTCATGTCGATAAACACGTTCCCCAATTTTGATTGTTACGTGCAGTTTTCCACTTATCGGTATCCACTGGCCGGTAGCTGATTTCATTCGTAGGCCAACAATTGGTTTAACGTGTTTCCTGATGTTTTGCCCGAGCAGCCGAACATTTATCACCGTCCTTGAAGCTCCAGTATCTAATGTTAGCTGACTGTTTTTCCCATTTACTTGACCGTCTATCACCAGAGTATTTCCATCGTTAGTTTGCTTGATGTAGATTGTTGGGGTTATTCCACTATCGGCCAGCGCCCACCCCGCAGCCCTGGCTGGAATTAGTTTCCCTGCTGGTCAGAAGTTGAGACCACCGCGTCCTGGCGGTTCACCTTCTTCGGGCAGTTGCTCCGCATGTGCCCACGCTCTCCGCATCCATAGCACATGAAGTTCCGACGGCGTGGAGGTACCTGCTCCGTAGTCGTCATTTCCCGCAGACATAAGGTACGGGAGTTACCACGCACAGCTTCCACTTCCAATGCATGGGCCAGAGCTTCTTTCATGTTCTTGTGATGGCCCAGATGAACAGCAGCTCGTACTTCGGGGTCCCGAATACCGTCAATGAACGCTTGGAGAAGCGTGCCTTCAATCATTGACGGAGTCGACCGGAAAGCTCGACGCACAAGTTTCTCGATTTCCACGGACCATTGCTGTAGGCTCTCATTAGCACGCTGAGTACGCTCTTTTAATTGCGCTCTGTACACGTGCTCGAGGTGGCTGTCTCCAAAACGTGCCTCAAGTGCGTCGAGGAGGGCACTTAAGCTAAGATCCCCACTTGCGCCGATAGCTTCCAGCACTGAGAGCGCTTGATCACGGAGGGCCAGGGTGAGGGCTGACTGTGCTTCCTTCTGAGTCCAACCATAAGCCTCCATAAGTGTCTCAAACTGTAGCTTGAACGCGTTCCAGGATGTTGTTCCGTCGTAATGGGGAATCTTGAGCCCTTTCGTTGCGCTTGAGGCCACATTTGGGGCGTCAAAAACGGCTGCAAGACGGCTTCGGCTCTTCAAAGGGCTTGGGCTTGTCACTTCCTGCTTGATTTTGGAGATCTCTTCTTTCACTCTCTCCTCTATCGCCATGACGCGATGTTCCAACTTGCCTAACCCTTCCTCCACTTCTTGTACCCGTTCGACAGCCTTTTGCAGTCCCTTCGTGAAATCCTTATGCATCTCTTCCAAGCGACGCGCTTGCTCCTCTTGGCGGCGAGCTTGATCCTCTTGGCGACGAGCTTGATCTTCTTTCAGCTCCCGTAGCTGTTCCGCCTGACAGCGTGCTTGCTCTTCTTGGCGGCGCGCTTGCTCTTCTTGGCGGCGCGCTTGCTCTTCTTGGCGGCGCGCTTGCTCTTCTTGGCGGCGCGCTTGCTCTTCTTTCAGCTCCCGCAGCTGTTCTGCCTGACAGCGCGCTTGCTCTTCTTGGCGGCGCGCTTGCTCTTCTTGGCGGCGCGCTTGCTCTTCTTGGCGGCGCGCTTGCTCTGCCATCATTTGCTGCAGCTGTAGCAGAAGATCCACCTGCACAGGCTTGGCTTCTGCATCGCTGGTTTGAGCTGCAGCACCCTCTTCCCTCACACGCTGCGCTTCTGACATTGCACGGGTACTCACTCCTCTTACGTCCTGCGGCACTAGCGGCATTTTTCTCCAATCCCACTTCTGACACCAAATGTTACGTGCCTGACGTCACGTTCCTGAATATGCGGGCTTGGGTTACGGGATTGGATGAAATGAAACACTAATCCCGGTTTTCAGACTTTCTATTGCACTTAAGTTACAGCATCCACGGAGTTAAGTTATCGGCGTTCTTCTGCAGCAGAGTCCGGCCGACTGACACAACTTTGCCGTTCACGCTGATTTAACTCACTTAACTGACTGCACTTCACTATTTCACTGCACTTCACTATTTCACTCACTTTTCTTCTTTTCCACTTCTTCCTTTTCTTCCGAATCGCTTTAGACTTAGAACTCAACTGCCAGCGGTGAGCCGCAGTTCCGCTTATATACCCCCGGTCAGGTTCTAGAACATTCAATTTCGTTATTCTTTTTGATCGTCATGCCTCCAGAACCTTCCAATAATTTCGTTATTCATTTTTATTTATTCTCCTTCTCGCTCCTTAATTTTTCATTTCTTTCACTCAAATAATTCCAGAAAGTTCGACAAAACTTCCATCAACTAAAAAACTTCATGTTTACGGCGGGACTCGAACTCGGGGTCTCTGTGGTGTAATCCACACGCCTTACCGATTACACCAACTCGTGTTGACAATTCACGACGAAATTTACAATCTCTAGGCAACGTTTGACAACCATCCCTTGACGTCATGATGTCAAAGAGTTTTCCGTCACAATATATACATCTGTAGGTAAACTAGTTTCTCATTTGTATGTAGTTAAAATTTTGTTTTTTATTTTTAGTTTTTTTATGGTATAAGTCGGCAGACAAGCAAACTGATTACCTGATGGTAAGGAATCAGCGCCCTCCGCAACACCAAAGGAGTTACGAGTGCGATGCCGGCCTTTTAGGGATACTTAAGGATTTGGAAGGGATGGGGGAGGGGAACGGACTGGGCCTCCGATGACCTCAATTACACGGCGAAACAAACGCTGTGGTTGTTCCACGCCGGTTTTCAGTGAAGCCGTGGTATCATTCTGGTCGAGCCGACCCATTCGACCCATTAGGGATTTAAAAATGAGTTGCAATTTAGAGTGAGGGGGAGAGGATCGAGCCCCCTTAAGACAAGAGATCCTTAATCCCCACACCTGGCTAACCGGTTGGGGATTAATGAAAAGGAACTTGGTACCTAAGCACAACTGATAGTCCACAAAACCTGTTGTTCTTCTATTGTGTATCTATCAAGATTAATCCCCACATCTGGCTAACAGGTTGGTGATTAATGAAAATGAACTGAGTATGCACAGGTAAAAGTCAACAATTTTAAAAACCAACCTTGTCGCTGAGAGAGGTGATGTGTGCTGTCACCGGTTGCTGTCTGGTTGCACTCCTGGGGATAGCCGACACTGCTGCGACAGTCAGGAGTATTACGCCAAGGAGCTTCATGCTGTAATAAAAAAACAACTGTCATTCATCATCATCATCAGGTTATAAGTGTCCACTGCTGAGCAAAGGCCTCTTCTCACACGGAGAAGATTTGAGCATTCATCTATACTTACATAATAAAGGGGTAAAATTTGTAAGTTTGTAAGTTTGTATGTTTGTAAGTTTGTAAGTTTGTATGTTTGTGAGTTTGTAAGTTTGTAAGTTTGTATGAAGGGAGTTATCTTTGGAATCGCTGGTTGGATTTCCAAAATTCTTTTACTGATAGTTACAACGTTCCCGAGTGTTATAGGCTATAAAACATCACGCTACGATTAAAAGGAGCCGAGCAGCGGGTGAAACCGCGCAAGACTAGCTAGTCATAAATAAAAGAGACGGAACCTCTGAGTTTGTATCGGCATTATTTCTCAGAATAGTCAGATAGGAAATGCTGGCTTCATCTAAATCAAATCAAATCAGTCTTTAGCCTCGCTGTGGGTGGAGCGAGACGTGTCGGACTCTTACTGACTAAAAACCTCCCCGTTCCATCTCTTGCTTTAGGCCGAGGCTGCGGTGCCTCATTGTGGAAGTAATGAATCCATTTTTCATGTTATTTGATCGACAAACGAGCGGTTAGATTACCTGATGGTAAGCTCAATACCGCCCATGGAAACTCTTAATACTAAAGGAGTTAAGTACTACAAGTGCGTTAGTGACTCTTTAGTGCTATTAGGGATTTAAGGATTGTCAAAGTCAAAGTCAAAACCAAAGTCAAAGCCAAAGTCAAAGTCAAAGTCAAAACCAAAGTCAAAGCCAAAGTCAAAGTCAAAGTCAAAGTCAAAGTCAAAGTCAAAATCAAAAATTGAAATAAATTCAACTATACCATAATTAAATAGGTACTTTTGAAACGTCAAAATAGAAAAGTAGCCTGTCAGTCTGTTCGTCAATGAACCTAGGTGCTCGTTCCAAATTGTAGATTCAATTGGAAAAGAACACGCAACAAACTTCATATGTAGTTACTCTTTAAAAAAAATGATTTACAATTTCACTAATATAACATTTAGTATACATTATTGTACCCTTATGTGAGAACAATGCAGAGACAAGTTGTTAAAAAAAAGAAAAACCGATAGGATCTATCATAAAATTTTAATCCTTTGTCGTCTCGAACATGGCGCTCACATTGCGTCACAATCTTTAAGAGTGCTTCTATATAAACTCTTTGGATATCTAAATTAAGGATTCATTTGACTGAGGACTTGAGGATTTAATTGGAGATGGGGGGATCTCACTCACTCACACGGCGAAAACCAACGTAAGTGTTGTTTAAAGTCCGTTTTCATAGTTCTAAACACAAGAAAATAATATCATAGGTATCCAAGTATGTAGCAATCCTTAGGTAGTAAGGACTTATTTCCTCATAGCACAGTAAGTCATAAACGTTCAAGGTCGGTTGACTGAGTCATTTATATGGTTAGGTTTCCTTGTATAAGTACATATATTATACAGTATGTTGCAGACAAAACTCTGAAGCTGTTAATCTTAGGTTTGACTAGTAGAATTCGTTTTAATTCTTAAACGAACGAACTTTTTATAAACATACTAGCGGCCCACCCCCGCTTCGCACGGGTCCAACTATCTCGCTAACAATGAAAGGATCCCTTTTCCCCAATTTCCCCTCCATTTTTGTAATATTTTCTTTCATAAGAACCTTGTCCTGACAATGATAAATACAAAACAAAAGGATTTGGCAAAATTGGTATAGCCGTTTTTGAGTTATTCGCTTACCAACACATTTTGCGATTTATTTTTACACTTATTATAGATTATTCATTCATTATTTTTATAATTCCTTAATTTATTTATTTAGTTAGTTAGTTATTCATTTGTTTATTTTTTTCAAACTTATTCTATCTTAACAGGGTTTATTCTAATACGACAGATAAACTTTATAACATAAAATAAAAAAAGGAATGAAAAGAAAAAAAGGAATAAATATTACCTTTTACTTCAAAGATTAATAATGTCACTTATGTTTTGGTGGAATTATGAAACTAGCTACTCTCGCGCGGTTTCACCCGATACTCAGCTCCATTTAATCGTAGCGTGATGGTTTTTAGCCTATAGCACTCAGGAACATTGTATCTATTTATCAGTGAAAGAATTTTGGAAATCCGACCAGCGGTTCCAAAGATTACCCCCTACATAAAAACTTACAAATTTTACCTATTTATAATATTAGTATAGACTTATTCCACTTCACAATCTATCTCTGCGCCAAATTAAATTCAGATCTATTCAGTCAGTAGTTATCACGTGAAAATATAAGAAACAACCGTCCGTACTTACAAAATTTTTGCATCTACATACAATACTAGCTTATGCACGCAGCATCGCCTGCGTATGTTGATAAAAAGCAGCATATGTTTTAATCCAGGGTATCTACCTATCTTCAACTGGGGTTATGGGGTAATTAGCGCAGTAAGGTAACGCAGCCTTGGTGTAAAGGAGGTGTTTAATTTTTTTCTTTATGTATTTTCGACAAATGGGCAGACGGATTACCTGATGGTAAGCAATCAGCAATGCCCATGGACACCCACAACGGAGTAGTTACGAGTGCGTTGCCGACTTTTTAGGGATTTGGTGATTTGGGGATTGAGGAGGGATTGGGGGCGGGGAAGGATTGGGCCTCCGGTAACCTCACTCACACGGCGAAACACAACGCTGTGGTTGTTTCACGGCGGTATTCTTTGAGGCCGTGGTATCGCTCCGGTCGAGCCGACCCATTCGTGCCGAAGCATGGCTCTCCCACACTTACATTGCCGCCGCCAGGTCATAGGCTAGTCTTTTTATCAATATACCACGCGGACAAAGCCGCATGCGGAAGCTAGTTTATAATACTTGTGGATTAGTAAAATTTACAGGCCAAGTTGGCCGCATTGATTTTCAATTTTCTTCGTTTCAGTTAGGTAGTTAAAAGTAATTTTGTCTAGTTAAGATTTCTGACTACAACATATTATTTTGACATTCGTATTTGTTTGAACCGTGAGTAAGTTGCTATTCCATTGTCTTTAAGTTCAGGGAAATCTTGCGTGAGAACTCAATCTGTTCTACTTTATAAACTTTATATAATAAAAATATGATGATAATCTTGTTTTCAACTACGAAATAACAATACAATGTCGTGGTATCATGGCACGAGCTTTTTTTAATTCGATATGACGGGATACGAACAGACGGATTATCTGATGGTGAGCAATCGGCGCCGCCCTTACCATGAGTTACGAGTGCGTTGCTGCATTTTAGAGAATATTTATCGATTGGGAAAAAAAATGTCGTGGTGGCCCGGAGGTTAAGGAGCCCGCTTCTCATGCATGAGGGTGTGGGTTCGAAACCTGGCAAGTACCAATGTGACTTTTTCCGAGTTATATGTACTTTCTACGATTATTTAGACACCACTGACATACGGTGAAGGTAAACATCGTGAGGAAACCTGGACTTATAATTTCTAATTGTATGTTTGAAATCGCCAACCCGCATTGAGCAAGCGTGGTGATTAATGCTCAAACCTTCTCCGTGTGAGAAGAGGCCTTTGCAGCAGTGGGCACTTATAGGCTGATGATGATGATATCGATCGGGAAGGGATGTGGGAGTAATTGGGCCTCCGATAACCTCACTCACACGGCGAAACACAACGCTGTGGTTGTTGCACGCCGGTTTTCCGTGAGGCCGTGGTATCATTCCGGGCCGACCCAAGACTTTTGCGCGCATCTCAGGAATCAGACCTTTCCAAAGTAGCTTAGGTTAGTTTACCATTTCGGATCACCAGGATCAGCTCTTCAGGGCTACCTGAAGAAGTATAGACACCGTAGTCGAAGACTAGGAACCCGGGAGTCAGAGATCGCACAATGATTTCTGGCCACCGTGAATGTGAGAGAGCTATGATTCGGCACGAATGGGCCCGCTCGACAGGAGTAATACCACGGCCTCACAGAAAACCGCCGTGAAACAATTACAGCGTTGTGTTTCTCTGTGTGAGTGTGGTTACCGGAGGCCCAATCCTTACCCTACCCCAATCCCTAAATCCTTAGACCCTAATCCCCAAAAGGTCAGCAACGCACTCGTAACTCTTCCATGGTTGCGGGTGTCCATCGGCGACGCTGATTGCTTACCATCAGGTAATCCGTCTGCTCGTTAGCCGTGTAAGGTAGGTCTTTTTTTGTGAGGGAAAAATCATCAAATGACTTCTCCCGCCCAGGGCCGGGCGGGAGGGAGTGTCAGACTCTTACTGTCTAAAAACCCCCCTGTTCCTTCTCCTGCTCTGGGCCGAGGTCGCGGTCCCTCATTGCGCTTACCCCGCAACCCCAGCTGAACATCAGCCCTATAGGGCCCCGTCTGTGGTGGTCTATTGGCTCTTTGAGGCGCGCGCGGAACGCTACGCGCCGTACGCTCGGGCCTGGTTCTGGTCGGGCGGCGAGCTACCCTTACTCGCTCGTGTAAGGTAGGTCTGCGGTTTTATATGTAGTCTGATTTTTTAAGAAAGGAAACATATTATTGTTGTTGTGATAATGATTGTTATTCAGTTAGTTAAATAACATTCGTAGATCGCAGTTATTAATACGTTTAGTTAACAAATAACTGATTAATCTGTTTGTTTAGTATTTATGTTAACCCCTGACTTTAAATGAGATAACATACACTAACTATAGTCATTTGTAACTTTAACTGTACGTTTTTAACTATTTTATATACATAAATTTTAACTAGAATCTATTATTTCATCATTAGCACTATTTCACTGTGTCGTGGTGCTCCAGAGGTCAAGGTATCCGCTTAACATGCATGAGGGTTCAAAACCTGGCAAGTACCAATGTAACTTCTTCCAAGGTAAGTTATTTAGACACCACTGACATACGGTGAAAGAAAACATCGTGAGGAATTATTTATTTCTAACTAGCGGTTTCACTCGCTGCTCAGCTCCTACAAATCGTAGCGTTATGTTTTATAGTCTATAGCCTTCCTCGATAAACGGACTAACAAACACAAAAAGAATTGTTAAATTCGAACCAGTAGTTTTGGAGATTAGCGCGTTCAAACTACTACGGGTTTTAAGTCAAAAATGTAACTGAAAAATAAAATGGTAAATAGTACCCTACGTACCACATAAACGCTTTTAAATATACATAAATAAATAAATAAATTTATTGAAGAACACATAATCTAGAATATACAGTTTTGCTTAAAGCTATACCAAGTTCATAATATTGGGTGCCTGAACTAGGACAACCTGTGTTTCAGGCGAAAATGGGTAAAAAGATATTATACATAGTTAAATAATCATAAGTACATAATTGTTTTTAATTTTAGGAAATAATGCTACTATTTATATTAAAAATAACAGGATAAAACGATACTTAAACTCTATGTCAATGTTTACCTAAATAAAAATTAAAACAAAAATAAAAATAAAAACCTTTACTAAGTAGTTATTTAGGAACTAATAATAACGTCTCTGTGTCTTCATAGGATATAAATGGATAAAAAATATACAGATTATTTTTATCACTCATTTACATAATCGTTACGTTCATATAACTATTAAGAAAGTTTAGTATGCTAAGATTAATATACTAATCAAAATACATATATACCCACGAACAATTCTTTTATTACTTAATATGATAAATGTAAAGTTTGTATGCATATGGATGCATGCATGTTATTATTTCACGCAAAAAATGGTGGACCGATTTGGTTCGAATTTGGAATGTACATAGTTGATAATCTACCCTTTTTTCTTGTCAGGGGAAAATCATCCAATGACTTCTCCCGCCCAGGGTAAGGCGAGAGAGAGTGTCAGACTCTTACTGACTAAAAACCCCTCTGTTCCTTCTCCTGCTCTGGGCCGAGATCGCGGTGCCTCATTAAGCTTACCCCGCTACCCCGGCTAAAGGTGATCATCCACCCTGGATTAACACATAGGCTAGTAATTTTTTTTTTGTCTGAATCTTGGAAACCGCTCCTCATTTTTTATTATCTACTTTTTTATGGACCCCCCACGCGACGAATTTTTGCGTTTAAATAAATTTTTAAACGGAACTCAGTTTTTTTGTCAGGTGTTTTTTTAATTTTTATTTCAAGTATACTTTTTATAGATATTTTATGTCATTTTATATTTTGCTAAGAGCACTCGAGAGACCTCACTCGAGTATATTTGTAGACCTTCGGTTACCCTTCCCCACTTACACCCATGGGGGTGTAAATTGTAAACGGCTCAACCGATTTTCATCAAACAAGTCTAAGTAACTCGCACGTAAGTCACTACTTATACAAAAAAAAATTGTAATAGCTTGATCCGTTCAGGCTCGAGGATGCCACAGCATACAGACTTAATATCACCCCTTTTTTCCGTCGCGTCGTGGGTTAAAAATATATCGAACTAAGCTCGGTCATCTAGTTAGTTAAGAAATAATTATTAACAAAACAACAGTTATGTAAATATTTCCTTGTTTAACCTTCTTTTCAGTCGGGGCTGGTCTGAGCAGGAGAAAGAACGGGGGGGTTTTGGTCAGTAAGAGTCTTTTTTATGTGATAGGACGGCAGACGAGCGGACGGATTACCTGATGGTAAGCAATCGGCGTCGTCCATGGACACCCGCAACAAAGAAGGAGTTACAAGTGCGTTGCCGACCTTTTAAGGATTGGGATTTTGGGGATTTAGAGATTGGGTAGGTGAAGGATTGGGCCTCCGGTAACCTCACTCTCAAGGCGAAACACAACGTTGTGGTTGTTTCACGCCGGTTTTCTGTGAGGCCGTGGTATCACTCCGGTCGAGCTGACCCATTCGTGCCGAAGCATGGCTCTCCCACACTTAGTCTGTCACTCAGTCCCTTGATAATTTACCTACACTACCTACCTAGGTACATTATTCTAAAATCTTACTTCTTATCGTACTAAGATTATAAATGCGAAAGCCATGATGTTTGGATGTTTGTTACTCAATCACGCCAAAACATCTGGACGGATCTGGATAAAATTTGGCACAGGCATAGGATACACTTCGGAACAGGACATAGGCATAGATACGCAATTTACTTTTTATCAACATACCACGCAGTCGAAGCAACGTGTGGGAGCTAGTTTATAATATGCCTAGGTATACCTAGCTATTCCTGTTTTTACTCGCTGCTCGGCTCGTAATGGGCATTCATAATGATTTTTAGCTTTTAGCGTTCTTATCATAAATCAATAAATGGAATATGCAATTGCTTTGAGCAACGATAATAGTTAATCATGGAGTTATAATGTACTTTCTATGATTATTTAGACATCACTGACATACGGTGAAGGAAAATATCGTGAGGAAACCTGGACATTTGTAATTATAAGTTTGAAATCGCCAATCCGCCTTGAGCAAACGTGGTGATTACTGCTCAAACCTTCTCCGTGTGAGAAGAGACTTTTGCTCAACAATCCTATATTATGAGTGCCCACTCATAATATAGGCTGATGATGATGTTGATGATTTATTTAAGTACTTAATATGGTGATATTTTACAAGTAAACTAGATTAGTTTGATAATTTGTAGGTATCTGTCTACTCTGATAAATCTAACATAAAAAAATCAGAGGTCATATACTCTTTTGAAGTTCAGACAGTTAAATACTTAAATTACCTAAGAAAATCGAATGAGACAACAATATCTAGTATTTACTAACAAATGACCATAAATATAAAGAAACACAAAAAAAAAATAATTAAGTATAAATATAAAAAGCAATAAAAAATTTAATAAAAACTACTTACGTTTAGTTTTAAAAAAAGTTTGCTCACAAAACTACAATCACGCATGCGCGGTGAGACCGCGCGTTGACAACTGACAGTTGACCCAAGATGGCCGACCATTCACTATCCTTACGTACCGGTTTTATACAAGTTGATTGTTGTATACAATTTAAACGCACGGATCCGCTTCTATTTATATTATTTTGTTGACAAACTCGTCTAGATTGATTGACTAGACTTCACTCAAAATTCAAACTAGACGATAACTTGTTTCTACTATCCTGTTAGTAAATTGATCTCAAATACATTTTTAAACAGGTACTCAAAATAAATCATTGTTGAATAATTTTAATCTAATTTTGATTTTTTTTTATTTCATATTGCGACCTGCTTTCTTTTGATTATATGTTTAATATTTGTATGCTGGAAACAGCTGAATATTCGAATCATTGATTTATTTCTAGCAATATTGTAAGAAATAAACGTTTTATTATTCGATTCCATTCACGGGACCCGGACTTTTGAGAGGCGTACAAAGGGCCGGAGCCAACTGCGCAGAGGTTTTAGAGCACTTTAATCTAAGTGAAATGGGACACAAACCGGCGACTATCCCTGTATGCACTATGAAAATACACCTAAGGACAGTCCTCGTTAGTGTAGGACTATTGCGGATAATAGAAACAAGGGGAATCCATAACCTTTATGACGGTATAAGGTATGAGGACTGGTTTGATGGGAACTATGGAAGGACTATGACATCTGCCAAAACAATGTAATTTTACGACTAAAACTACCCCGTTTCTTCTTTCGATACGCGCTGAGGCTGTGGTACATATTTTTTTATATGAAATATTGGAAAACGGGCCTGCGGATTACCTGATGGTAAGCTATCGGCGCCGCCCATGGGCACCTGCGATACCATAGAATTTAGGTATGAATGTGTTGCCGGCCTTCTCCGAAACCCTGATCTGGGGGGATGGGAAAGAAATAAGTATTGTGCCTTTGGTAACGTCACTTAAGGGGCGAAATATATCGTTGTTTTTTATGCAATAGGTCGGCAAACGAGCATCCGGAATCCCTGCTGGTAAGCAATTAGCGCCGCCCATGGAAACCCGCAACGGAGGAGTTACGAGTGCGTTGCCGACCGTTAAGGGATTTGGAGATTTAAGGATTGGGGAGAGATTCGGGGAGGGGAAGGATCGGGCCTCCGGTAACCTCACTTACACGGCGAAACACAACGCTGTGGTTGTTTCACGCCGGTTTTCTGTGAGGCCGTCTCTCTCTCTCCTAGTATCTCTAGTCTGGGCAACTCATTCGTCCCGTCCTCTTCTATCTACATTGCGCTTGCCGTGCAACCCTGGCCTAAAACGCTGATTTGAGAAACAAACAAACTTAAACTTAATTTCCTATTTATATACTACTTATTAACACGAAGTAGGATTTAAGGTAAATAAATTGTGAATTCATATATTGTTTTGTTTTTTTCAAAACAGTCATATTACTAGGAATTATTGTTTGTTGATTAACCATTTATGCATTGAAACATGTGTTTCCTTTATTATTAGGTATACAAGTTATAATATCATGGTTTTGCTTGCGTCTTTTTTTCTTTACTTAACTTACGATATGTTTTTTGAGGATAGGTTTAAGGGCCTTCGACTGCACGGTTGGTGCGGTGGCTGGGTAACTGGCTGCCGTGCATCGTGGCGCGGGTTCGATCCCCGCACGGAACAACACTTTGTGTGATCCACAAATTCGGTTGTGTTGTTTCGGGTCTGGGTGTCTTGTGTATGTAAAATTGTATGTTTGTAAACGCACCCACGACACAGGAGAAAATCCTAGTGTAGGGCATAAAAAAATAAAAATAAAATTACATTGTTATGGCATCTGAAACAGAGAGAATGATTTTGTTGGGCAATCCGACTAACCATCGGCGCCACCCAGTAGCCGGGCTGGTTGGTGTGAAATTGGCGACCGAAGCCTCCTCTGGAGTAAATCGACAGGCCCCAACAGGAGGAAATGCTACTGTCGGTCCCACAGAGTCCGGGAATGTAAGGACTTCTTTGCGAACTCATCGCCGGATCGGCGCTTGGAACGTCCG
Organism: Spodoptera exigua; assembly: GCA_902829305.4. Classification (NCBI taxonomy): domain Eukaryota; kingdom Metazoa; phylum Arthropoda; class Insecta; order Lepidoptera; family Noctuidae; genus Spodoptera; species Spodoptera exigua. The sequence goes on along the minus strand of LR824629.2, from coordinate 6,150,429 downwards.
TGGTCTTCTTGGGGCGGGTAAACTGTCCATCGTGGAAAGGGAAATGGAAGCTCATAACATCTCCATACTGGGACTCAGCGAGACGCACATGCGCGGTAATGGCCACTTCACCACTGCGGTGGGGAACACCATGTGCTTCTCGGGGTGTGAAGATTCAAGCACGAACGGAGTCGGAATTATATTGCCGCCGCATTTGAACAAGTACGTCCTCGGCTATAACCCAGTGTCCGATAGAATACTCACTATGAAGCTGAACACCAAGCCGTGTGTACTGAATATAGTACAAGTATATGCGCCAACGGCACAGGCGCAGGAACAGGTGATTGAGGACTTTTACGGGAAATTAGAGGAAACGCTTGATTCGATACCAGGTCGGGAAACAAAAATAATCCTGGGTGACTGGAACGCCAAGGTCGGTAGTACACTAACTGATGACCACATCAGAGGAACAGTTGGTAAATATGGACTGGGCATCAGGAATGAGCGGGGTGAAAAACTGATCGAGTTCTGCATAGACAGAAATCTCAGCATTATGAACACGTTCTTCCAACATCATCCGAGACGGTTGTACACGTGGAAGTCTCCAGGCGACAGACACAGAAATCAAATTGATTACATTATCTTGGATACCCGCTGGAGATCTTCTGTCACCAACGTTAAGACCCTTCCTGGTGCGGAATGCGGTTCCGACCACAACCTGCTCATAGCCAACTTCTCGCTGCGGTTAAGGGCGCCTAGACGTCAGCCACCAAAACCCAAAAGCTTGGACCCCTCCGAGCAACCAGCCTTCCGGGAAACAGTAGAGGCACATTTAAGAGACTCCCCAGTGCAACCTAACGCTAACGCTGATACTCTGTGGAAAGATCTGAAAGATCACATTAATGCGGCACTGGACGAAGTCACGAAAAAGAAAAAGCCAGAGCGGAAGAAAAAGTGCTGGATTTCTGACTACTCATGGGAACTTATCCAACACAGAAAGGACTTAAAAGCTAGAGGACTGCAGGATGGCGCAACGGCAGAACTCTCCAAATTAAACAGAGCAATCCAGGCAAGTTGTCGCCGCGACAAAAACAACTTCATTGAAAGTATTTGCAGCGATATTGAAAGTCATTCTAACAAGTTGCAAACTGCAGACCTTTTCAAGAAAGTCAGAGTTCTTTCCAGGCAGTTCAAGGCTAAATCATGGGTAATAGAAGATTCGGACGGCACTGTTTTACACGAACTCGACCGTATTGCTGAGAGATGGCGCGCATACTGTGAGCAGTTGTACGCGGATTCCCACGTTGCGCCAAATGCAAAAACGGAATGGAAAGATCTAGAGCTGGAACCCATGATTTTGCCCTCTGAGGTAGCCACTGCATTAAGGTCTTTGAAAAGGAAGAAGGCCCCAGGAAGCGACCAAATCACGGCAGAGGTGCTTGGTGCTTTGGGAGATTTGGGTGTTAAGACACTTCATAACATCTGTGCACATATCTGGCAGCACGGTGATTGGCCGCCGGATTGGTCTGAATCCGTCATTTTACCACTGCATAAGAAGGGATCGACTAAAGACTGTGGCAATTACCGTACTTTGTCCCTTGTAGCGGCACTATCACGTCGCTACATTACTTAGATACGACAGAGATAAGACATACATGTTAATTGTTGCACGTTTGTTAGGATAGCTAAATCTGAAAATCTCACGCATCTTCTTAGTATATAAGCACCAGCAATTAAAGTAATAAACAGACCTTAACCATCTACAGTCTCATTATTTACCTTGCCACGAAGTCTGGCAATTTGGTGACCCGACGAAGAACAATCAACATGACTCATTCACCCTGCAAATCAAGCAGCAGCCAACAAGAAGCCTTGGAGATCAGCCGGAACCGCCATTTTATCCCGTATTCCGGAATTTTGGAGGGACCAACCCAGATTATGGTTTAAGCAACTAGAAGCCATAGTAGCACCACAGAAGCAAGGAGACGATTACAAGTACTATACGGTCATTGCAAAACTGCCAAAAGAAGAAATAATACAGGTTAGTGACCTCATTACTTGCCCACCGCCAATAGAAAAGTACAAGGCTATCAAAGAACGCCTAATCAGTTGCTATGAGGAATCAGACCAACGTCAGCTCCAAAAATTATTGTCTGAAATGGATATCAGCGACGAAACCATCAAACTTCTATGGTTGAGGCTTCTGCCACCATCAGTGACTTCGGTTCTAGCAGTCACAGAAGACATAGATGTGAACAAGATGAGCCAGATCGCGGACAAGATATTAATAAATTCAACACGTACAGAGGTGTCAGCTGTAAACGGAAACAAATCTGGCGACGATACAATGTCATGCATACTAGCACAGTTAGCAGAAATGCAATTGGAACTAAATGCAATTCAGCAAGGTCAAAAAAACTATCGACGCAGCACTCAAAGTTATTCCAATCGTCGGCATTTCCTACCACAGTCGAGTTCAAGAGAAAGAAGGCACTTTTGTTTTTACCATGGAAGATTTAAAAAATATGCACAAAAGTGTGTTCAACCTTGTGATTGGAAACAGGATCTCAACTCAAGGAAACAGGGAAACTAATTGAAGCACGGACAACGGCGGAACTCTGTGCTATTCACCCGTCCAACCGCCTCACTATTACCGACCGAAAAAGTGGTATGAGATTTTTGATTGACACGGGAGCAAATATTTCAGTTATTAGCAAGCCACAGAGACATTCACTAATACAAGATGAACAATGTATACTTTATGCCGCCAATGGTACAAAAATTAAGACATATGGTGAAAAAACACTCTCTTTAAACTTCGGGCTACGAAGAAACTTTGTATGGAACTTTGTCATCGCCGATGTAACACAACCGATTATTGGAGCAGATTTTTTAGAGCATTATAAGCTATTAGTCGATATAGCTGGTCGAAAACTCATAGATAGGGTAACTGAGCTGACAACGCCCGCAACCCTGATCAAATCGACGCAGCAAACAATCCGCACTATTAACATTGAGACGAATCCACGCATTACTCAACTATTACATTATAACAAAATGAAGCCGACCATCTCAAAAGTCTTGTCCTGGAAGAGCTACGGTGGACGAGAAACATTGCAATTGGACAAATCCTCATCACAATTGGCATCCTTCTTCTCTACGGAATACTGAAGACCTTAGACAGAAGAGTGAAAACAATAGCAAGAAACAATCAGCACAAATGCAGTGGATAGTTCATCGACTGCCGCCGCCGTCACAACAAAGGCAGCAGTTTTTATTTCCTTCGAATTAGCAACAATGACATTACATTACGCATAGGATGTAATTTATCAGCAGGTTAAGTTATTATATAATTAGGTACATACTAATTTTTTTCAATTTATATGTTAATTATTTTTAAAAGGGGGGAGTATATGTAGCGGCACTATCACGTCGCTACATTACTTAGATACGACAGAGATAAGACATACATGTTAATTGTTGCACGTTTGTTAGGATAGCTAAATCTGAAAATCTCACGCATCTTCTTAGTATATAAGCACCAGCAATTAAAGTAATAAACAGACCTTAACCATCTACAGTCTCATTATTTACCTTGCCACGAAGTCTGGCAAATCCCTCATCTCACATGCCAGCAAAATCTTGCTCCACATCATCAATAACCGCATCCGTTATTACCTGGATTGGCAAATCCCGCAGGAGCAAGCGGGTTTCGTTAAGGGCAAAGGTACGCGTGAGCAGATCCTCAACATCAGGCAGGTTGTTGAGAAAGCGTATGAATTTGATACGCCAGTGATAATGTGCTTCGTCGATTACAGCAAGGCATTCGACTGTGTCAACTGGAGTTGTTTATGGAAGGTCCTACAAGAACTCGGAGTGCCGCATCATCTCGTCGCTCTATTAGGCAGGCTTTACAGCTCAAGCCAGGGAGTTGTAAGAGTCGAGACCACAACCTCCAAACCTTTCAAATTGAAACAAGGTGTGCGTCAAGGTTGTATACTATCGCCCATTCTATTTAATGCCTACGGGGAATACATCATGAGACGTACCTGCGAGAACTGGGAGGGTGGCATCGCAGTTGGCGGCGTAAAACTCACAAACCTGCGGTACGCCGATGACACCACCCTACTCGCAGCAAACGAGTCGGAAATGGTTGCACTCCTGGGCCGAATGGAGCAGATAAGCGAAGAGATGGGACTTTGCATAAACAGGTCCAAAACAAAGCTAATGGTGGTGGATAGATCCGGAAGATTGGAACTCACCGGCGCTTTGGATTTAGAAGTGGTGGACAACTTTATCTACCTGGGTTCCAACATTAGCATTAACGGTTCATGCGAGAGAGAAGTGCGCAGGAGAATCGGAATGGCTAAGGGTGCCATGACCCAGCTTGGGAAAATATGGCACGATCGAAACATCTCCACTAGGACCAAAACCAGGCTGGTGCGGACCCTGGTCTTTTCGGTCTTCTGTTACGGCGCGGAGACATGGTCTCTTAGGGCAGCGGACCGCAAACGAATTGACGCCTTTGAGATGTGGTGTTGGAGGAGGATGCTCCGTATTCCCTGGACGGCATTTCGAACCAACGTCTCAATTCTGCGTGAACTCAAGATCTCCTCACGACTGTCATCCGTGTGCCTTCGTAGAGTCCTTGAATACTTCGGTCACATTGCAAGAAAAGAGGGAAACAACCTGGAGAGACTCATTGTGACCGGAAAAATGGAGGGGAAAAGGCCTCGTGGTCGCAGCCCGATACGTTGGTCCGATCAGATCCGCACCACTTTGGACTCTACCATCCACGGCGCCCTTCACACCGCCAGAGACAGAATTGGATGGAGGAAGATCGTACGGGAGAAGGTGATACCGAAGGGAGGTCACGACCCTCAGCAATGAGGAATGCGAAGCAAGGAGGAGGGCATAAAAAAAATAAAAATAAAAAACCTTCAGATTACCTGATGGTAAGTAATTAGTGACGATGGACGTCACACACGGGACACCTAGAACACCAGAACGTTGCAGTATTTTGGGGATTGGAGATGCAGGGATTGGGGATTCAAGAATTGGAGAGAAGAGGGAGGCCTGCGGCAACTTCACAATGTTGAACATGACGCATTGTTTCGTACCGGTTTTCTGTGAGGCCGTGCTATCACTGCTGTCAAGCCGACCCTTTAGTACGAAAGCATAAGCTCTTCCAAATTTGAATGTCGAGCATTTTTTTGTAATCTTTGTTTAATCTGTTTGGATTTTTTCCGTGTCGTGAGTCTGTTTACAAACATACAATATCACATACACATCACACGTAGACCCGGAACAACAATTTGTGGATCACACAAAGACTCGTTCCGTGCGCGAATCACATCAAAATCCTGCGACAAATTACATGACAGCTGCCTTCATGCTTCTTTTTAAATATTATTTATTTCAATCAGACCTTTACAGGCACTTTTGAACGACAAACAAAGCTTAAAGATAAAAAGTGACAGTCTATCGATCAGTTTTCCAAGTGAAGCTTATTTCTCGTTCCAAAGTGTAGATTCCGATGGAGAAGAACGAGCAAGAAACTCCATGGTAACTCTCTATTTCAATTACTTCGTCGACCGGAGTGATACAAAAACCAAGCCTCGTGGAAAACTGGCGTGAAACAACCACAGCGTTGTGTTTCGCCGTGTAAGTGAGGTTACCGAAGGCCTAATCCAGCGCTGCGGTATTTTTACCTTTTGATGAATAGTCGCAGCACATGCTGAGATAGGCCTTTTTGACCTTGCACAGGTCTTTTTTAATTATTTATTTTAACACTTTATGTACATACAAAAATACATACAAAGGCGGACTTAATGCCCGAAGGCATTCTCTACCAGTCAACCTCACGGGTGTTGCAGAGAAATGTTAATAATAGGTTCTAAACAAGCACACAAATGATTAAAAAGTTTAGGCATATAAGGCAACATATACATATAATAAAAACATAATATATGAATACAATAAATATAACCTACAAATACACATATAACATATAAATAATACATAAATAATATAATTAAATATGGGAAGAATAGATTACGAATAGGTATATACAAGAACAAAAACAACAATACACTAATTAGTGGAATCTGTCAGTTTCTCTAGCAAATAATTGTGAACTTTAAATTTGAAAGATAGCCGACTGGTTGCCGTCCTGATATCCGTAGGCATCTTTTATTATTTTTAATGTTTTCGTTGTTGTTTCGTTTTATTTTCTTTCTTTCTTTCAATCTTCCCCGTTTCCCCTTTCAACCATTACAGTTTAACAAACAAACTAAACTTGTAATTAATATTAGTTAGTATGTAATCCGTATTTGACAATACCTATATCAAAAGGTCATAGGTTATCCAAGAGCTATTACTATAACACAATTAATAAGCACTTCGGAATAAAATGTGTCATTCTGCAATGAAAATGACTAATTAAATGAAACAATGCATTTATATTTGTAAATCTATACGTCTTTACTAATATTATAAAGAGGTAAAATTTGTAAGTTTGTATGTAGGGGGTAATCTTTAGAACCAATGGTCGGATTTTCAAAATGTTTTCAATGATAGATAGGTACAATGTTCCTGAGAGCTATAGGCTATAAAACATCACGCTTCTATCAAATGGAGCCGAGCAGCGGGTGAAACCGTGCGTTTATAGCTAGGAGGCCATAAAACAACACTTTTACTATTAAAAAACTAGATGAAGCCTGCATTTCCTATCTGACTACTCTGAGAAGAAATGCCGAAACAAACTCAGAGGTCCGTCTCTTTTCAAGTCCAGCCAAGCAACGTGAAAAATAATATTCTGTGTGAGAACCGTTTGAGTTCATCCTCGGCCCAGAGCAGGAGAAGGAACAAGGGGGCTTTTTAGTCAGTAAGAGTCTGACACTCCATCCGCCCGACCCTGGGCGGGAGAAGTCATTTGGTGATTTTCCCCTCACAAAAAAGCTATATTATAAAAACTAATTCATTTCTACATTTGTCTTAAATTATGAGAATCGCTCTTCTTCAATCAAATCAATTTTATCAATAAAGATTCTGGGGTAAATACGTACAAACAACTGAAGATCAAGCTGTAAATACCAATATACCGTGGTCTAGCTCCGTATGATCTTGCCACACATTCAAAGATCAGTTTATACTGGTTATTGTAGCAGTGCGTTTCTCCGTACCGAGAAAGATATTATTAATTTTGTTTACATACTTAAGTATTATAATAATTTCTACTGAAATATAAATTTCACAGAATGTTATTTTCATTTATATATTTTCCTTGTAGATTTGTCACAAGAAATGTTTCTATAGTTATCTTCTTCTATACTAATATTATAAAGAGGTAAAATTTGTAAGTTTGTATGTAGGGGGTAATCTCTGGAACCGATGGTCGGATTGCCAAAATTCTTTCACTGATAGATAGCTACAATGTTCCTGAGTTCTATAGGCTATAAAACATCACGCTATGAGAAAATGAACGGATGAAACTGCGCGAGAGTAGCTATAGTCTTTAATAAAACATAATTATATTCTTTTTCCAGTATCTAGTACTTATCTATTGTTGAGTATAGAACTCACCAATAGGTACGTGTGGGAGAGTTACGCTTCGGCACGAATGGGTCGGCTCGACCGGAGTGATACCACGGCCTCACAGAAAACCGGCGTGAAACAACCACAGCGTTGTGTTTCGCCGTGTGATTGAGGTTACCTGAGGCATGCCATGCAAGCCATGGGCGACGCTGATTGCTTACCATCAGGTAACCTGCCCGTTTGTCGACTTATCTAAAATCGATGTTTATATAGCCATTTCTAGTGGCCTTACCACTCCATCTAGCTTGAAAAACGGGAGTCTTTTCTCTATACATATCTATATTAACCTTACAAGCGTGGTAATTTGAGACACAATAGAAGAACAATAGATGTGCGAACGCTGGCGTTCGCTTGGAGTTTGGTGAATTAATGTATTTTAGTATCTGTTAGTGTCAAAGAGCCATACTTCGGCACGTATGGGTCGGCTCAATTGGAGTGATATCACGACTTCACAAAATACAGGCATGAAATTAATTACCACAGCATTGTATTTCACTGTTAAGTTATCGGAGACCCCATCTATATATGTATACATACCTAATCCCCAAATCCCATAAGGTCTGCAACGCTCTTGCTACCCTTCAGGTGTTGCAGGTGTCTATAGCTAGCGCATGATAAGCCTATAAATTGCCCATAGCTGAGCAAAGGCCTCTTCTCACACGGAGATGGTTTGAGCACTAACCACCATGCTTGTTCAAGGCTGATTGGCGATTTCAAACTTACAATTAGAAATTATAATTCCAGGTTTCCTCACGATCTTTTCCTTCACCGTATGTCAGTGGCGTCTTAATAATCATAGAAAGTGGGTACACATAACTCGAAAAAAAGTCAGATTGCTACTTGCCAAGTTTCGATCTGGCACCCTCAATTATGAGAAGCGGCCGCCTTAAGCTCTGAGCCGCCACGACTTCATCATAGATAGCGCCTATTGCATTCGATCAGATGATAAGTCAGTTCGTTTGTAACTCTATCACGTTATAATTAACTTTAAAAAAACCAACTTCGAAAAATTTTCTTCAATTTTTTTTTATGTGATAGGACGGCAAACGAGCAGACGGATTACCTGATGGTAAGCAATCGGCGTCGCCCATGGACACCCGCAACAAAGAAGGAGTTACGAGTGCGTTGCCGACCTTTTAAAGATTGGCAGTTTGCAAATGACTTCTCCCGCCCAGGGCCGGGCAGGCGGGAGTGTCAGACTCTTACTGACTAAAAACCCCCCTGTTCCTTCTCCTGCTCTGTGCCGAGGTCGCGGTGCCTCATTGCGCTTACCCCGCAACCCCGGCTGAACATCAATCAGCCCTTTAGGGCCCCATCTGTGGTGGTCGAATGGCTCTTTGAGGCGCGCGCGGAACGCTACGCGCCGTATGCTCGGGCCTGGTTCTGGTCGGGCGGCGAGCTGCCCTTACTCGCCGGCCGCAGGCCCGTGCTTACGGTGGCCGAAGATTGGATCCCCGACGCCCGTAGTGTCGCCAGTTGCGGCTGCTGGGGCGTGAGGAGGAGGATTGCTCCCTCACGCAGGCCGCCTCTCTCTTTGCGAGCATGACTGCTTCACAAAAGGAGGAGACGGCGTCCCAGTTCCTCTCACTCCGCACCATGGCCTCGACTAAGGCCGGGCCCACCCGGAGAGGTCGCCGCCGCCGACCACTTCCCTGAGGATACGGCGGTGCTCAGCCCAGGCAGGGCATACCGCTGCCGTATGCTCCACCGTATCCTCAAGGTGGTCCTCACAATGACGACACTCGGGCGTTTCCTCCCGCTGGATCCGAAACAGGAACCTACTGAAGCTGCCGTGCAAGGTAAGCACCTGCGTCAGGCGGAAGGTGTGGACGCCGTGGCGTCTCTCAAGCCACTCCTCAAAGAGGGGTCTTACAAGGGATTGGGGTAGGGGTAGGATTGGGCCTCCGGTAACCTCACTCACACGGCGAAACACAACGTTGTGGTTTTCACGCCGGTTTTCTGTGAAATTCGCATGAAACCACCCTTTTGATAGAGCCTATTCAACAAAAAATAAACGTTCAAATTGGTTTATAATCGGCGGAGATATTGCGTACCTATAAAAAAGTTCATCCCCAATTTTCCACACTTAGGGGTTGTTTTCTTTATTGTTATTAAATTTAAATGGAACCACCCTTCAGGTATTACCTATACGCGAAAAAAAGATTTTTTCAAATCGGTTCATAATTTGCGGAGTTATCTCGTAACTAACATAGAAAAGAAACATACGGGTCGAATTGAGAAACTCCTCCTTTTTTTGATGTCGGTTGAAAATACATTATTGCGCCTACGGAGAATTTCTATCAATAACACATCCTTACTTATAACACAAAATAAAATATAAAATTTATAGTTTTTCTAGGCGTAAACGGTTGTGGGTTTTTTTGTGAGGGGAAAATTATCAAATGACTTCTTCTTCCACCCGACCCTGGGCGGGCCCAGGGTCGGGTGGAAGAAGAAGTCAGAATATCAGACACTTACTGTCTACAAACTTACAAACAAAGCCGGTGCCTCATTGCGCTTGCCCCACAACCCCGGCTGAATATCAACCCTATAAGGCCCCGTCTGTATTTCCCGGTAGATGGACCATTGTTCAGGAGCTCAGGGAGACAAAAATAATGTGGACTGTATTTAGTTTAAAATTAAGTCATAACAAGAAAATAGGTGTACTGAGATGTTAACTAAGGGACACAAGTGTCGGTCAAGCCGTCTGCTGGTGAAGTGGTCCCCCGCTGCTCGTGCGCCGGTCTTCTACCCCGCGCCTGCGCCTCAGCCGTCGGTGACACCAGTCCACATGATCACGCGATTGATGCGTGAACAGTGGTCTATTGGCTCTTTGAGGCTTTTTGACGCTCAGGAAAGGATTGGCGTGCAAGCGAAATAATGTACCGCGGTTCCAACCTTGAGCAGGTGTAGGAACGGGTTGGGTTTTAGTCAGCAAGAGTCTGACACTTTCGTTGTGGGATTCAAGACAGTCATTCCTGTCCTTAGGACGCGCCGGACTTCAGTGTTCTGGTGTTTTCATGGTTGTATCTACTGTAGATTGTGGAGCACAGGAGTTGCAGCGGTTTTAGGAGGATATGATGGGCTTGTCGAATTAAAAAAATCAGTCTGTCACTCCTTTTCTTGCACTCCAATTGCAAAGTGGCATTGCGCCACCGGTACATGGTGGATGTCCCACATATACGTACAAAACGTTTTGGCAGCACATTTATTATGCGTACAGCCAGGGAGTGGAATTCCTTGCCGGAGTCGGTGTTTCCTGATAGTTACAATCCGGGTATCTTTAAGTCAAGAGTGAATAGGTTACTTCTAGGTAAGCGCGCTCCATCGTCGACCGCATCGTCGCTTTCCATCAGGTGAGATAACGGTCAAGCGCGAACCTATAATAAATAAAATAAATAAATAAATAAAGTACCCTGGGCGTCAGAATTGCAAGAATTGGATGATTTTCGTCCCTTTAAAGAATGAAAACTTAACCGAATCGGTTCGGATACTACGCCACCCAGTGCCATTACTTTCTTTTGCGTGAAACGTTGCCAATGCACATAGTTCTCTCTGTTCTTACTGATAACTCAAATGCGACACAGAATGGCGGCAAACTCGCGTCCTGCCTTAATCGAGGCCATGGTGCAGAGCGAAGGGAACTGGGAATCCTCTCCTCTTTCTGCGAAGCAGTTATGCTTGCAAAGGATGATGTGGAGTGCATGAGGGAACTACCTTCCTCAAGCCTTAGCCGCCATAGTAGGCGACATTCCGGGCGTCAAGAATTGCGCGACGATCTCCGGCCACCGTGAGCGCGGGTCTGCGGTCGGCGAGTACCTAAACCCTTAGCTCGCCGCCCGACCAAAACCAAAGCCAAGCATACGGCGCCGCCGGCGCGTAGCGTTCTGCGCGTAGCGTTCTGCGCGTTCCGCAAAGAGCCAATAGACCACTACACACGGGGCCATGCCACGGACGATCGACTACCTAAGCTAGTTGCCCTTGGAGAGATGATCCCTGGCCACCGTAAGCGCGGGTCTGCGGACGGCGAGTAAGGGTAGCTCGCCGCCCGACCAGAACTAGACCCGAGCGTACGGCGTGTAGCGAACCGCGCGCGCCTCAAAGAGCCAATAGACCACCACAGTCGGGGCCCAATAGGGCTGATGTTTAGCCGGGGCTGCGGGGTAAGCGCAATGAGGCACCGCGACCTCGGCCCAGAGCAGGAGAAGGAACAGGGGGGGTTTTTAGTCAGTAAGAGTCTGACACTCACTCTCGCCTTACCCTGGGCGGGAGAAGTCATTGGATGATTTTCCCCTCACAAAAGAAAAAGCTAGTTGCCCTTGGGTATACTTGTATCTATATTATCGCCTTTGCCTCGTAATCTCGCCTTCGTATCGTAAGATATTTTAATTAACAAATAAAACAAAAATAACGCTTTTTATAAAAAATACTGTATTTAATTTAAAATATAGGTAAATTAAATAATAATAAAATATTTATTATGTTTTCGGCTTACTCGACTAGTGCACGGTAGCAGCGCGACAGTCGCCGAGTCGCGTGTCGCGGAATGCTGCTCATGAATATGGGCCTCTAGCATGGCTTGAAACTAGTCGAGTATCTCGTCAAATTATTACGTGAGTAAGCCGAAAACATAATAAATAATTTATAATGTCTCACGAAAGTTATAATAAAAAAAAAAAAAAAGTATTTAAAAATCACAAAAGTATTATTAGGTACATAAAAAATACAATTTCAAAATGTCTGATAGATACGGTTGTACTTTGTGTCATCCATTCATCATCAGCCTATAAGTGCCCACTGCTGAGCAAAGGCCTCTTCTCACACGGATAAGGTTTGAACATTAACCACTACGCTTGCGCAAAGCGGGTTGGCGATTTCAACCTTATAATTAGAAATTATAAGGTCTATGCTTTCCTTCACCGTACGTCAGTGGTGTCTAAATAATCATAGAAAGTACATATAACTCGGAAAAAAGTCACATTGGTACTTGCCAGGTTTCGTCATGAATGAGAGACGGGCGACCATTAGAAAGACAAGCGCTTAGATAAGTTATTAGCAACTCAATAAGAGATGAGACAAACAAAAATATATTGAAAATAAAGACTTGTTTACGTGAAACTGATTTAAAAAGAGTAACCATGGAGTTTCTTGCTCGTTCTTCTCCATCGGAATCTACACTTTGGAACGAGCAAATAGCTTCACTAAAAGGACTGGTCGACAGACTGACACTTTTTACCTTTAATCTTTTGTTCGACGTTCAAAATTGCCTGTAGATACCGGTCTAAATAATTAAATTAAATAAATGATTTTATTTTGACTTTTCCATTTTCAGTCATGATTCATATTCAGTCGCGAGTCGGCCTTTAAGTTAATTGACGTGAGTAAGTTGTTATTTTAATGAATACAATCAGAGATTTTAAAACAGACATTTTTTTATAATAATTATTGTAAGTTATTATATTATTTAGAAATGCAATAATAATTCTATTATACAAGTTTGTGCATGTTCACTTAGGACCGTAACATTAAAACTTTAGGGCTTATTTTTCAATGGTTAGATAAAAGTTACCTGAGGAATAATTATGATGCTGTCACGTCAGAATGTTTGTATAAGACAGTGACAGCAACAATTTTATTCCACAGATAACATTTATCTAAATATTGAAAATGTATTAGGAACATAGTATAAAACAAAGTCGCTTTCTCTGTCCCTATATCCCTATGTACCTACGCTTAAATCTTTAAAACTACGCAACGGATTTTGATGCGGTTTTTTTTCATAGATAGAGTGATTGAAGAGGAAGGTTTATATGTGTAATAACATCAATTAAATAGTGGACATATTTAGTAACAAATTCTTATTTTTTTTTTTTTTTTTGTAATAAATACGAGTCTATATTTATAATTGCTATGTATTACTACAATAATAAAACAAAATTTCCAAATTAATTCTCCTGACTCGGGATTGCACCCGATATCAGACGTTGACTATGACTAGTATGCCAAATAAATTTAGAGATCTTTATGTTATTTATTTTAAATGTGCGTGGTTATACATATATAATTTTTTTTTTTTTATATAAGTACGGAACTTTTGTTTTTAATGTAGAAAAAATATATTCTTAAATATGCTGATCCTTTTAAGTTAAGTGTAAATTAAGTAAATATTATAATTAAACAATAGTTCAGTAGTGAAATCTTAAGAAAAAAACATCTCGCTGTCTTAGACAGAAGCGGCAAATACACTAGGTGCATCAAGCAATTAAAAACCAGCATAATTGGACCTTTACATATTCAAAAACATCGTTCAAATCTAGACCAAGATAAATTCACTTAATTCACGTTCGATTCGTTATCCAAACTAATATTATAAATGCGAAAGTAACTCTGTCTGTCTGACTTGTCTTCACGCCTAAACTACTGAACCGATTTGTGTGAAATTTGGTACAGACATAGTTTGGAACTCGAGAAAGGACATAGGATAGTTTTTAAACCAAAAATTTGCAGGCAAAAGGTAGTCCAAACTAATATTATAAATGCGAAAGTAACTCTGTCTGTCTTTTCTTTACGCCTAAACCTATTTGTGTAAAATTTGGTACAGACATAGTTTGGATACCGGGTACGGGACATATGATAGTTTTTATATCAAAAATCTGCACGAAGTCACTTTTTCAATGCTAACAAAGTCACAGGCAAAAGCTAATTTACAATTGCGTAGTTTCCTAGGTCAGAAATAAATTAATTCGACGTTTCAGTACAATAAAATATTGAAAAATAACAATACTTTTATTCATCGATCGATCGATACACTAGTTTTAGATATTTTGTAGCTAATTATTAAGAAATAAGTAAGCTATTTGACGTAAAAATACTATGACGTCATACCTCAGTTTTTCATACAAATATCATAGAAAGGTATCGTTTTTGACATTTGGATAAAAGTATTGAATTTGACTAGTTGGAAACTACCGTATTAATTTAGTATGTGTCACGATCAATATGGAGTATGTATGTATAAACTTAGTAACTGTATACAAAAAAATAATAGACATTTTACTAGAAGCAATAATAAATACTACTGAACTATTGTTTTCAAACAATGAGTGGAGTTGTTGTATGTAATACAAAAAATATTTATGCAATATTAATTCCAATCTTGGAAGTTCTGTTTGAAAGCTGTCGGCTCCACGCCTTCAGGAACTCTGGTGACGTGTACCTGAAAAAAAATTGGATGATTAATATTTTTTCATTTTGATACTTCAGGATCGTCGTTGTATATAGCTGTAGAGTTTGTTTGTTTGTCAGTTTGAACGTGGTGATCTTTGTAACTGCTGGTCCTATTTGAACAATTGTTTTTGTGTTTTTTATTCTAGTTATCGAGGAAGACTATAGGGCAAAAAATGCGCGCTGGCATAAAATGGAGCTGTGAAAATGAAACCTTCCTCTTCAATCACTCTGTCAATTAAAAAACCGCATCAATATCCGTTGCGTAGTTTAAACGATTTAAGCATACATAGGGACGTAGGGACAGAGAAAGCGACTTTGTTTTATACTATGTAGTGATGAACTTGTAATAAAAACTTCTTGGCTATATTATTCATATTCATATTCATATTTATTTATTTGCAAACCATAATGTTACAAAGATGTAAAGGGCTTAGATCTAGGTACATATTATGGACCCTGATAGGGCACAGCAAAAGAAGAAGTAAGTTTAATAAATTACATGATAATTAGGTACAATGGTAGGAATTTATATTTAATTATTTATATATAAATTATTAATTAGACTATCTTTTTATCGTCCAGATATTCATTGACGCTATAGTAGCATTTGCTTAGAAGGAGTTTTTTTATTTTGTTGGCAAATAAATGTGTCTTTTTTTCGTTTCTCAGTGTTTCAGGTAGTTTATTGTACATTTTTATAGACATGACTAGTGGGCTTGATGAGTGTATTTGTAATCGGGATGATGGTAAGTTTAGGCGTGTTTTGTGTCGAAGTGTGTATTTTGTCTGTATGTCCTCACGTGTAGTGTAAAAATCTTTGTGTGTGTGTGCAAATTTTCAGATTTCCAGTATGTATAATGAAGGTATGGTAAGAATATTTAACTTTATGAAATGTGGCTTGCAACTTTACGTTTGTTCTATGTTAACTATTGTTCGAATTAGTTTTTTTTGCATCTGGTTGGTTTTGGTATGATCAAAAGTTAAAATTTTAAAAAACTTTTTGAAATATTAATGAGTACTAATAGTCAATCTTAAATGTCGTCCAACCCAAGGCAGGAAAAGACTTTTTACGATTATCCCCTTAAAAAAAATAACAATCTAAAATGGACAAAACATTGGTTCAAATCAAAAAGGCACTGTGACTTTTCTTTTTACGTTATATGGCGCCGGCTATATTGATCGAGTCTATGGCGTGGCCTTGAGTCGGCATAGTAGCCGTAGATACCTATATGTATTGGCCGTTGCCCCATTATATTATGTAGATTGATAACAATATAGACAATGTAGATTAATAATATTGGGAGAGCCAAGCTTCGGCACGATTGAGTCGGCTCGACCGGAGTGATACCACGGCCTCACAGAATACCGGCGTGAAACAATCCAGCGTTGTGTTTCGCCGTAAGTGAGGTTACCGGAGGCCCAATCCCTTCCCTTCCCGATCCTTTTATCCGCAACTCTTATCCCCAAAAGGCCGGCAACGCACTCGTAACTCATTATCAGGTAATCCGTCTGCTCGTTTGCCGACTTATACCATAAAAAAAAATATATATCAAGACTAGCGACCTAGCCTCGGTTTCGCACGGGTGCGATGCTGAAACTATATTTTTTAACTATTTAATTGATGTTTGTTATTTTAAATAGCCTATATAATAGCACTCAGGAACATTGTAGCTATCTACCAATGAAAGAATTTTGGCAATCCGTGTAGCGGTTCCAATGATTACGCCCTACATACAAACTTAAAAATTTTACCTCACTATAATCTTCAATAATATAAAAATGAATCGCAAAATGTGTTGGTAAGCGCATAACTCAATAACGACTGGACCAATTTTGCTAATTCTTTTTTTGTTATTTTCGTTATTATTTTCTATGTGAAGGTTCTTACGAAAGAAAATTTTAGAAAAGTAAAGTGGAAAATCAGGAATTAACAAAACTTTTACGGTGCTGCGGCCGTTTGCGAAAAAAAACAAATGACTGACGGGGTAGTCTGGGGTAGGCGAACCTACCCGTGCGAAGCGGGGGTGGTCCGCTAGTATTAGTATAAAAGTACAAATATCAACCAAGTTTTTTTCCTTGACCTACAACCGGTCGCTCCCTATTCCCAATACTCTGGCCAATTATTTAGAGTAGCTATTTAGATAATATCACCCATTTATATATGACAAGGGTGTGCCAAAAACAAGGTAAGAACAAATATATCAAGGTCGATGAATGACAACTCGATCGATTTCTCGCACGAAATAATTATTTGTGCTAAAACCAGTTATGGAATAAGTCGGATCTAGAAATTGTTCCGGGTCTGAGTGTGATGTGTAAGTGAAATTGCATGTTTGTAAAACCAACCAACAACACGGAGAAATTTTAGTGTGTAATATATACATACAGGGTGTAAAAAGACACTTAACGAAGCCGTTAACTACGCATACTGCAGTTCTAACTAATAAGCTTTACGCTAAAATTATCACTGGGAAACGACTTTTATTTTTAGGTATCAAAAAAAATAATAATTTTATTGCGCGCAATGTGAAGCAAACGGGCTTCGCGTCATTGTGTGTGTAGGTTCACAGCTTAGCATTAAAACGCTGTGATAAGTACGTAGGTCGACGTTTTACTTCGCAACAACAAAACAATTCTGTAAAATAAAAATCCTACTGAGATGCACGATGTTTTTTGTGCGGGTCTGCATTTATTTATTACGTACATTACTGTTCGTAACTTCAAATGTGTAATTTATTTAGAAAAATCGAAAATTCAGGTAATGTTTGTTTGGAAAAAATGGCGTGGCTTTCGGTTTCGTTAAGTGTCTTTTTACACCCTGTATTACTAAAAAAACATAAATTGAGTAAAAAACACAAAAATAAATGCTCAATTCGAGCCAGTACTTCCGGCCATCACCGCGTTAAACAAAACAGAGACTTTAGCTTTATTATACCTACTAGCTTCCGCCAGCGGTTTCGCCCGCGTGCTGTGTTGATAAAAAGCAGCCTATAGCAATAGAACAAAATCAAAGTATACATAAAAATTGGTGACCTCTCTACAGATTAAAGTATGGATTATTATAAAGCTAAAGTCTCTGTAGTATACTCGTATATATATTTTGTTAAAAAGTTTAAAACTTACCCAGAATGGATAATCGTGAGTCTTCAAATACTGTTCAGCCTTCTTCATGGCTTCAGACTTTTCCTAGAAAGAGAACAAAGAGAAATTAATTATCATTGTCATGTAATCAGTCTAGTTTTTTTTTAAAAGGAAAAATTAGTTTATTACAACTTGTTCTTTTTTTGTCAGGGGAAAATCATCCAATGACTTCTCCCGCCCAGGGTAAGGAGAGAGAGAGTGTCAGACTCTTACTGACTAAACCCCCCCGTTCCTTCTCCTGCTCTGGGCCGAGGTCGCGGTGCCTCATTGCGCTTACCCCGCAACCCCGGCTGAACATCAGCCTTAAAGGGCCCCGTCTGTGGTGGTCTATTGGCTATTTGAGGCGCGCGCGGAACGCTACGCGCCGTACGCTCGGGTCCGGTTCTGGTCGGGCGGCGAGCTACCCTTACTCGCCGTCCGCAGACCCGCGCTTACGGTGGCCGGAGATCATCTCTCGAGCTTATGACAACTTACGCCCTTGGTGAGGCGAGAGGGAGTGTCGGACTCTTACTAACTAAAAACTCCACCACTCCACTCCGTTCCTTCTCCTGTTCTAGGCAGAGGTCGAGGTACATTATTGCGTTTATTCCCGGGCTGGACAGAGACCCTTGTGACCCCATCTTAAGAATTGGAGATATGGGGGAATGAGGATTAGGAAAGACTCCAATAACCACGCGACAAAATACAATCAGTCTTTAAGTGCTTACAGCTGAGTGAAGGCTCCTTCTCACACGGAGAAGGTTTTAGCATTAATCACCACGCTTTCTCAGGATGGATTGGCGATTTCAAACTAATTACAAATTATAAGTCCAGGTTTCCTCACGATGTTTCCCTTCACCGTATGTCAGTTGTGTCTAAATAATCTTAGAAAGTACATACATATGACTCGGAAAAAGCCTCATGCATGAGATGTAGCCCTTGGTATCCGACCCATTCGTGCCGAAGCACGGCTTTCTCACACTTAAAGTATAGACGCTAAGATACCTTTTCGTTTGACTGGCGTCCAACCCATACGTAGATCCCGCTGCGACTTCCAGTGTCCAAAATATAGCATTCCTGTAACAACAAAAGAACAAGATAAATACATATACTCACAAAAATCTTCCTAAACATCCACTTAATCTATACTAATATTATAAAGAAGTAAAATTTGTAAGTTTATATGTAGGGGATAATCTTTGGAACCGCTGGTCGGATTTCCAAAATTCTTTCACTGATCGATAGCTACAATATTCCTGAGTGCTTTAGGCTATAAAACATCACGCTACGATTAAATGGAACCGAGCAGCGGGTGAAACTGCGCGAGAGTAGCTGGTTATTTATAAGGATTAGGTCGGCAAACGAGTAGACGGATTACCTGATGGTAAGCAATCAGTGCCGCCCATACCTACACAAAAAGAGTAACGAATGCGTTACTAACCTTTTCAGGGTGAGAGTTTCGGAGATTAGGATTATATATATATATATATATGTATATGATAGGGCACACACGGCGAAACATAACGCTGTGGTTGTTTCGCTTTGGTGTGACTCCGGTCGAGCCGACCCATGGCACTACCACACCGTTATTAATGACTAGCTTTTGCCCGCGACTTTGTTCACGTGGAAAAGTTACTTCCTGCAGATTTTTGGAATAAAAACTATCCTATGTCCTTTCTCGAGTTCCAAACTATGTCTGTATCAAATTTCACAGAAATCGGCTCAGTAGTTGAGGCGTGAAGAAAAGACAGACAGACAGACAGAAAGACAGACAGACAGAGTTACTTTCGCATTTATAATATTATAGTTAGGATTAGGTTTTTTTATGTGATAGGACAGTTAATAAGCAGACGGATTACCTGATGGTAAGCAATCAGTGCTGCCCATGTACAAAAAGAGTAACGAATGCGTTGCCAGCTTTTTGAAGGATGACACAACGCTGGCGTCGCCCATGGCCACTCGTAGTATTAGAGAAGGTACAAATGCGGTGCCGGCTTTTTGGGCGGGATTTGGTAGGGGAAGAAGGGTTGAGCCTCCATTAACCTCACTCACATGGTGAAACACAACGCTGTGGTTGTTTCACGCCGGTTTCCTATGAGGTCGTGGTATCACGTGTGCATTTTCTACATAAGCCTAGATAATACATTTAGCTGAAAATTGGCAGGGAGGTAGTTTAGAGCCGGGAGAAGGAGATAGGATGATAGGATAGAGTAGGTAGAGTAGGTTAGGTAGAGTAGGGTAGGTAGAGTAGGGTAGGTAGAGTAGGTTAGGTAGAGTAGGGTTGGTAGAGTAGGGTTGGTAGAGTAGGGTACGTAAAGTAGGGTATGTAGAGTAGGGTAGGTAGACTAGGGTAGGTATAGTAGGGTAGGTAGGGTAAGTAGAGTAGGGTATGTAGAGTAGGTAGGGTAAGTAGTCAAATGACGGGAGCGACGCCGCGGGTAAGAGCTAGTATGTATAATATATGTATCTACGTCGCTACAAACTCTTAAATACACTATATAAATGAAGTGGTACTTATAAAGTAAACATTATATTTGTGGACAGTAAGTATCCTCGCCTCATTATATCGAAATGATAAGATAAAATCAATGAAGAGGCTTATCACGCCTGGTGGTACCTAAGCGAGGATGCGACCTACGATGGAGCACGCCTACTCATAAACAACCTATTCACTCGGGCCTTGGCTTGAAGACACTCACATTATACATACCATAAATCTCTGGCATAGAATTAAAGAAAACTCCTTTGAAGTTCTATTGAAAAAAACTGTTTAATAAGATACTTTACTAGCTTTTGCCCACGACTCTGTTCGCTTGGAACAGTGACTTCCTTTAGATTTATGGTATAAAAACTATCCTATGTCCTTTCTCGAGTTCCAAACTATTTCTGTGTACCAAATTTCACAAAAATCGATTCAGTAGTTTAGGCGTGAAGAAAAGACGGACAAACAGAATTACTTTCGCATTTATAATATTAATAGTATAGATTACTACTTAATTGGTTTTTCTTTATAAGCAACCACTCGGGCCTTGAAGACAGCCTTCGGAGAACACAAACTCCGGCAAAGAATTCCACTCCTTACCGGTTCTGATTATAAAACTGGAGGCGAACCGTTTCGTGTGTGTAGGTTGGATATCCACCATGACGCGATGACGTTTTGCCGATTGTCTGGTGTTACGATGGTGGGCTAGAGGGAATCAGGTTGTATAGCTTCCCTGAACATTTTCCAAAATATATCCGATACAATACCGAAAGGCTCACAGTGGGAGAACCAGAGAAACACGGCCTCACAGAAAACCGGCGTGAAACAACCACAGCGTTGTGTTTCGCTGTGTGAGTGATGTTATCGGACGCCCAACCCTTCCCCTCCCCAATCCCTAAATCTCCCATATCCCTTATCCCCAAAAGGTCACCAATGCACTCGTAACTCCTCTGTTGTTGCAAGTGTCCATGGGCGGCGCTGATTGCTTACCACCAGGTAACCAGTCTGATCTTTTGCCGATCTATCAAGTAAAAAAAAGTTTGCGCCTGTATTCGAGGCTTTGAAGACGGGCCTCGACTAGCCCATCGTGGTTGATGTGCTATTAAAATGTAACTAGGTTACGCTACATCTCAACCGGAGTGATACCACGGCCTCAGACACAACGCTGTGGTTTTCCGTAAGGCGGTGGTATGGTATGACTCCGGTCGAGCCGACCTATTCGTGCCAGAGCACTCACTTAAAAGCTACATAAGGTCGACTAAATCATTTAGTACTACTGAAAAATGTATAAAAAATTTAATTTACTGAAAGTAATCTCTTACTCACATCACCATTCCGCCTATAAGTGCCCACTGTTCAGCAAAGGCCTTTTCTCATACGGAGAAGGTTAGAGCATTAATCACCACGCTTGCTCAATGCGGGTTGGCGATTTCAAACTTATAATTAGAAATTATAAGTCCAGGTTTCCTCACGATGTTTACCTTCACCGTATGTCAGTGGTTTCTAAATAATCGTGGAAAGTACATATAGCTCGGAAAAAGTCACATTGGTACTTGCCAGGTTTCGGACGCACACTCTTAAGCATGAGAAGCGGGCTCCTTAACCTCCGGGTCACCACGACGATAACTGACTTACTCACATGAATTACCTATATAACGAAGTCACCGCGACGCGGAATAAGAGTCCCGGTGTGACTTGGAACTGGTAGAGCTTTCCTCAGTTACGTGAGAGTCACATGAGAAAGAGCTGATTTTTCAATGGTTAGATAAAAGTTACCTGGGGATTAATTATGATGCTGTCGCGTCAGAATGTTTGTTTAAGACAGTGACAGCAACAATTTTATTCCTTAGATAACATTTATTCGACTATTGAAAAATCAGCCCTTACTAGTTATATTTACTATTCTAAAATAATAAAAAAAAGTTACCTTAGTGTTCAGAAGATCCTGTGTGAATGGAGGAGATAGCTTGGTTATCCTGATAGTACCAGAGCTGTCGGAGATCTCGCTCAATGAAACCTCAACGTCGGCACCTCGTTCGAACTCCTGCTGACAATTAAACTTCTAAATAAAAATTCATGCTTGAGTTAGTACCATATAGCCTAGTAGCTTTAGCCCGCAACTCCGTTCGCGTGGAATAGTGACTTCCTGCAGATTTTTGGTATAAAAACTATCCTATGTCCTTTCTCGAGTTCCAAACTATGTCTGTACCAAATTTCACAGAAATCGGTTCAGTAGTTTAGGCGTGAAGAAAAGACAGAGAGACAGAGTTACTTTCGCATTTATAAAATTTATAAAAGTTGCCCCTCACTAGTATTTTTCCTGTGTCGTGGGTGCGTTTACAAAAATACAAATTCACATACACATCACACCCATACCCGAAACAAAAATTTGTGGATCCGTGCCGAATGTGTGAGAATGATTTTTTTTTTAATTATTTCTTTCTTTACTCTAATTCTATAAATGACATTTAGTCATCTATTTTGACAGCGCCATCTACATGCATTTTGTGCAAAACATGTTTTTTAAACAATTATATTTAAATATTACTTTAACTTAAAAAAGGATTAGCAAAATATTACGTTTAAAAACGAATTTTTGCTTTGCTATATTTTTTTTTAATATTAAACTACTATTTTGTACTAAGAATTTGAGGTATGTACCATTTGCGCCGGGGCCTGGGATTTTTTTTGCCTTATCCTTTAACTAGAATAAATAGATAAAATACTATTTTAGAAAAGTGAATAATATGATTTTATAATTCGACATTAATTAGTTTGAATTGATTGCTTGCACTTGATCGACAAGGCCATCAGACAAACAATCATTTCAAATTTCGATATCATAATTTTCAGAATGGGTCCACTTAAACTGTTGTTGTGCTTTCCTGAAAAGACCTCTCACAGCTACGTCGGGTGGTCTCGGTATAAATTAACGCATTTGGTTAAAAATGAGTACAAGTTACTTTACATCTAAATAATAATGAACATTCATTCTTCTTCATACAAAACTACATTTTGAAATGAGCACCTAGTTTCATTGACGGACTAAACCGACAATTCTATTTGGACCTTTCACGATGTCCTATTAAAGGTTGAATTGTAATAAAAACGTTTGAACTTGATTTTGACAGTTTACCATCTAGAAAGTAAAAGCTGTTCTGTGTCACCCACCTCATCATCTCCACCTTCAGTCGCCTCAGCCACGGAATCCTTGTCACCAGATCCTAACGCCTCGAAGAACTTCTCAAAATCGCTATCCCTGGAATCCGCATCTATGAAGAAGAAAAAATATATAAATATGAAATGTATATTTGTATATCTATACTGATATTATAAATGCGAAAGAAACTCTTTCTGTCTGTCTGTTTGTCTATCTATCTGTCTGTCTGTCTGTCTTTCTTTTCTTCACTTTTAAACTACTGTACAGATTTCTGTGCAATTTGGTACAAAAATAGTTTGGAACTCGAGAACGGACATAGGTTATACTATGTCCTTTCTTGAGTTCTTCCAGTTTTTATACCAAAAATGTTCCGAAAGACAATATTCTAAGCGAACGGAGTCGCGGACAGAAGCTAGTAGAAAAAATAACCACTTTATTCATGGAATTGAAAAACTAGCGACCTGCCCCGGCTTTGCACAGATACAAGTGTGATTCAAATTTCTCCACAATTTAATGGATGTTATTATACGTAGAAGTGCCAACCAACGTCAAAATCCATTGCGTAGTTTTAAAGATTTAAACCTACATAGGGATATAGGGACAGAGAAAGCGATTTTGTTTTTATACTACCTATGTTGTAATAACGAAAATGTATGACTTTTTGAATTAACTGAAAAAAGCTCTAGTCCGGCGTGACAGCGTAGTGATTTGGCGTGTGAGTGAGGTTACTGGAGGTCCAATCTTTCTCTCATCTCCAATCGTTAAATCTTTAAAATCCCAGCAACGCACTCTTAACTCCCCTGTAGCTGTGTAGACGACTCTAATTGCGTACCATCAGTTGATCCGTCTGTAAGAGTTCGTTCCAGTGATAAAATGACAGAGAACAGTTTCTTTTAGTTTTACTTTTTTTATAAAACGTTGCCCCACACCAGGATTTCCTCCCGTGTCGTGGATGCGTTTACAAACATACAATTTCACATACACATCACACCCAGACCCGGAACAATAATTTGTGGATCACTCAAAGAACTCTTTTTGTGATCCAAAAATTTACCACAATTCTGCGCGCCAACCACCGCGCCAACCGTGCAGATTCGAACGAAGAAGACCGATCGCAAGTGAACGAAAGAACGAATGAACTTAGAACTTACCAATGATTTCAATGCTAGCCCTTCCATTATGATCTTGATCCCTGATCTGGTTGGCAACAGTGATAGCCTTCAGTCTCTCCACACTCTTCGCGTTCTCACCGACGTACAGATATATCTCATGGTTCACATCCAGGATAAAGCAATCCCCTTTGTTCAAAGACTCAAACTTGACGTCCACCTGAAAAAGGGTCATTTAGAACTGGAAAGGTCGGATGAGGTGTGAGCAATAATATTATAAGTAAAATGGTGTAGATAGGTCACCTAAACAAAATTCGATTTTCAAAAACGACACACTGATACACACATGAACAATTCGTATGTTTAGACGTCAAAGTGAGATGGCATGATTCAATTATAGCGAGTTAAAAAGAGACAAATATGTAAAAGTGTGGCTAGTTAGCCACATTTTAATGTTAAACCTTTTTACTTATAATGTCATTGGGTGTAAACGAAATAATGTACGAGTACTTCGGTCCCCAGCAAGGGCCACTGACAACTAATAGCTTCACTAAGAGGACTGACCGACAGACTGACACTATATCTTCAAAATTTTGTTTGACGTTCAAAAGTGCCTGTAAGGGTCTTATCGGATTAAATGAGTTTTGACTTTTTGACTCGGGCCAAGATATTGTGGCGTCCACTCGAGGGAAGCTATATCAAGAGAAGAGGGAGAGTCAGACCCTTACTAGCTAAAAAAACACAACGTTTCGTTTCCTACGAAAAAAACGTTTAAAAGGCAGAAAAGGGGTCCATCATTATCATTATCAGCCGGAAGACTTTCAGACGGAAGGTCTTTTGTCCAGCAGTGTCCTTCCTCTTATTTCTCCACATCGAACGACACGTCACCACACAGTTCTGCCTAAAGTACGTCTATTATCGTTACTCGAGCACTTTTCTGAATCGGCCGTATGACATCCAAGCCATTTTTTTTATGAGGGGAAAATCTTCAAATGGCTTCTCCCGCCCTAGTGTCAGACTCTTACTGACTAAAACCCGCCTGTTCCTTCTTCTGCTTTGGGCCGAGGTGGCGGTGCCTCATTGCGCTTACCCCGCAACCCTGGCTGAACATCAGCCCCATAGGGCCCAGTCTGTGACATTCAAGCGATGTAGCCTGTCTATTGCCACTTTAGCTTGCAGATTTTAAGAGCTATGTCGTTGACTCTGTTTCTTTGGCGAATTTCCTCATTTCGGATTTGGTCGCGCAAATGAAAAACTAGGAGTTAGCTCGGTTTACTAAACACTGTTTTATCGTTTCCAGTTTTGAACTGTGAATAGAAACACCCACTTTAACTAGCAACAGAGGAAGCCGCATGTAGCTATTTTAGGAATATTCAACTTTCAACTGAATCCTGTAAACCAAAAAGTACAAATTCCCTTTTTGAGTGACACATACCTGTTTAACGCGTACGTTTCTTTTGCCCTTGATCTGGAACATTCTTTGTTCGGTACCCTCGTTGATTGTGACGTGGTTGAAGCCTGACGCGTGACCTCCATCCAAATACCTGATCGCTAGACAAGGATGGGAGATGTGTTAGAAAGAGATCATCAGCATGCTGGGCTATCCATGCTTCGGCACGAATGGGTCTACTATGGAAAATCGTCATCAGCCTATAAGTGCCCACTGCTGAGCAAAGGCCTCTGCTAACACTGATAAAGTTTTGAGGATCAATTAATACGCTTGCTCAACGTAGATAGCATTGCTTTGTATCAAATTTCGTTCATATCTCTTCTGCAGTTTTTAGTCTGACAAACTATCATTTTTTTTTGCAGGATGTAATTAAACCGTAACCCAAGCCCTTGTTCTTAAAATGAATATGTACATATGTACGAGGGAAGGAAGACATGCGCAATCCGTAGTTAAAATTTTCTATAAACATCCTTGTTTTTTTAATAACCTAAACCATGTGATCGCTTGATACGCGAATTGAAACCGTAAAACATAAAAAATACATTAAAAACGATCTATTTTTGAACATCACAAGCTGTTCGGTTTCACACATGACACGTCGGCGTCGGTGTAAAAAGTTGCTATAAAAAAAATCAATGAAATAAAATACCTAGATCTTTCTTGGCGCCATTTTTTATAGATTCAGTTACTAACCTCAAAGATGGCTGTTTCTAAGTTGTTTCGAGTTTGGAAGGTAAAAACGTAACTAACGTAAAAACTATTGAAGGGATCCGAATGAAATTTCGCTCAGGGATAGATATTAATCTGGAATCACACATACAGGGTGTAAAAAGACACTTAACGAAGCCGTTTACTACGCATAGTGCAGTTCTAACTAAGTAGCTTTACGCTAAAATTATCACTGGGAAACGAGTTTTATTTTCAGGTATTAAAAAAAAAATATATTGCGCGCAATGTAAAGCAAACGGGCTTCATGTCATTGTGTGCGTAGGTTCACAGCTTAGCATTAAAACGCTGTGATAAGTACGTAGGTCAACGTTTTACTTCGCAACAACAATAACAAAACTATTCTGTAAAATAAAAATCCTACTGAGATGCACGATGTTTTTTGTGCGGGTCTGCATTGATTTATTACGTACATTACTGTTCGTAACTTCAAATGCGTAATTTATTTATAAAAATCGAAAATTCAGGTAATGTTTGTTTCGAAAAAAGTTTTGAAATAATACTTAGAATTCAAAAATTAAAAATGCATCTTTGACCTTCAATATCTCGAGAACCCGTGGAGTCCCAGCTATGGTCTTAAAGAAAAAAATGATCCAAATAATGGGTAGAATACGTGGCTTTCGGCTTCGTTAAGTATCTTTTTACACCCTGTATGCTACGTTGTACCCTGCTGATGCGGTAAAAACCGCTGACAGTAATGCAAAACAATCTGCAATATTAAATCGCCCAATTCAGAACTTGACTGCTAAAGCAGTTACAAAGAAATACCTATTAAAAAAATCTTTTGTTGTTCTTACCAGGTGGGAAATAGTCCAAGAACTGCCTAGACTCGTATCCCTGGACCTCTCTATGCTGGATGGCTGCTCCATGGAACTGTTCATCATCCATATTGACGGTCAGCATAGCTGCTGATCCAGCTTCATCTTGAGAAGTCTTGCTTCCCAACCAGAAGTGGATGTCCCAGGCCAAGCGGTCTTCTTCTCCTGTTGTCTGTTGAAAGATGGCTTTTTAGGATGATGGTTGGACCACCATTGATGGGACCCTATAGGGCTAATGTTCAGTGCAATAAGTCACAGCGGCATCGGCCTAAAGCAGGAGAAGGAACGGGGGGTTTTTGGTCGGTAAGAGTCGTAACACTCCCTCCCGCTCTTCCCTGGGCGGGAGAAGTAAATTTGATGATTTTCCCGTCACAAAAAAAAAGGATGACAATTAGCAAGGGAAGCCGATGATTACCGTTCAGATCAATGTGGGACAGCCAAGCTTCGGCACGAATGGGTCACTTCGATCGGAGCTATACAACGGCCTCACAGAAAACCGACGACGTGAAAGGTTGTGTTTCGCCGTGTGAGTAAAGTTACCGTAGACCAAATCACCTCCGTCATCCGTCCCCAATCGATCGCAAAATTTCCCACTAATCGCCAAAGGCCGGCAACGCACTCGGAACTTCTCTGGTTGTGCGCGTATCCATGGCCGGCGCCGATTGCTTACTATCAGGCATATAGGAATAATCTATCAGGTTAGATAAAAGTTACCTGGGCAATAATTATGATGCTGTCGCGTCAGAATGTTTGTATAAGACAGTGACAGCAACAATTTTATTCCTCAGATAACATTTATCTGACTATTGAAAAATCTGTCCTTAGTTATATAAAGAAACTCTTTTGATAAAATGTAATGATTGAGTCCAGAAAATAAATACTTTTTTTTATTTTTTATTTAATACTTACGCTAAGGACAATGTATGAGTCACCGGAGTAGAATTTGCCATAATTTGATACTGGGACAGGAACTGGCTCAAAATCCTGCAACAAAAACAAAATGTTTTTAGAATACTACACTTTTACCAGTTGGTACTTACACGATTATATGAAGAAGAAAGTCGTGTTAGTTACACTATTTATAACTCAAGAACGGCTGAACCGATTCGGCTGAAATTGGTAGCGTAGGTAGAAGGTAGCTTGTAGGCGAAGAGCGCGAGGGAACTATCCTCCTCGCGCCCCAGCCGCCGCAGAAGGCGACATTCCGGGCGTCGGGGATCGAGAGATGATCTCCGGCTACCGTAAGCGCGGGTCTGCGGACGGCGAGTAAGGGTAGCTCGGCGCCCGACCAGAACCAGACCCTACAGACGGGGCCCCATAGGGCTGATGTTCAGCCGAGGTTGCGAGGTAAGCGCAATGAGGCACCGCGACCTCGGCCCAGAGCAGGAGAAGGAACAGGGGGGGTTTTAGTCAGTAAGAGTCTGACACTCCCTCCCGCCCGACCCTGGGCAGGAGAAGTCATTTGAGGATTTTCCCATCACAAAAGAAAGGTAGAAGGTAGCTTAGATAAAAGAATTGGTAAAATTGGTCGAGCCGTTACTGAGTTATGGGCTTACAAATACAATGCATTTTCCAAACTATCCAACTTGCTCTCGGATGTACCTACATATGTATTTACGACTAGTTACCCTCGCGTGGTTTCACCCGATGCTCGGCTCTTATATATCGTAGCGTAATGTTTTATAGCCAAAAGCCTTTCTCAGTAAATGTACTAACACACGAAACGAATTATTTAATTCAAATCAGTAGTTCTGGAGATTAGGGCGTTCAAACAAACAAATAAACAAACTCTCAAATATTAGTATAGATTAATCGGCATACGGTATTTCAAATCAATGTACCAATCAATAAAAGTATTCGAATCCGTAATAAAAGAAAGAAGAAAATACCTATGCAATATATTAAATATCTATACTATAATATTATAAATGCGAAAGTAACAGTCAGTCAGTCTGTCTGTCTTTTCTTCACGCCCAAACTACTAAACCTATTTGTGTGAAATTTGGTACAGACATAGTTGAAACTCGAGAAACGACATAGAATAGTTTTTAAAACGAAAAACAAAGTCGCGGGCAAAAGCTAGTATTTTTATATGTATATAAAACGTTGACGTTTAAAAGTACTACTTAATGGCATATTGGCCAAAACGCCTCTCACGCAAGCAATTCGTATGATAAATGAAATCCACAACAATATAGATATTTTTTCGTGTCAGTTCAGTGAACTCGCAAGGGTGTTTTTTTTTAACATTGCCCCACACTAGGATTTTCTCCTGTGTCGTGGGTGCGGTTACAAACATACAATTTCACATATGTACACATGACACCCAGACCCGGAACAACAATTTGTGGATCACCCAAAGAATTGTTCCGTGCGGGAATCGAACCCGTGACACGTTGTACGGCAGCCAGTTGCCCAGCCACCGCAACAATCCGTCCCCAGGTAACTATTATCTAACCATTGAAAAATCAGCCCTTATGAATCTGACACTTTATAAATACTTTATTTATATTATGTTATAAGATAGATTAGGCCGTAGTTGTTAATGTGTTTTATTTTATTGTTTTTGTATTGTTTGTTTTTGTTTGTCTTTTTTATTAACCAAGAAGGGTGTGTGTCTGGTTATGTTTTTAATTGTATTTTTTAATTTTAGTTAAATGTCTCACCAACGCATTGGATTAGTCTGTAAAGTTAGTGATAAGGATGATAAATAAATAAATAAATAAATATTTGCAAAAATAAATTCATTGTTTCATTGTTTCAATACTTTGCTGTTGTGATAGATAGATAGATATACATAATATAATATAATATAATTATTGTTTATTTAATAAAATAACCTATTTCCCTAAATACATTACGATAGATAAGCAAAAATAAATATGATGTATATATGTATGTATATAGGGTACCTAATTTATCCTGCACAATATCAACAAAACAATATCTAGGTGCAAACAATACAATTAATTATTACATTTATAAAATGATAAAAATAATTATGTCAAATCTGAACCTAATTATGTATGTACACGATAAAGTTAATTATCAACTAAAACATTGAGTTTTTTTATGTGATAAGTCGGCAAACGAGCAGACGGATTACCTGATGGTAAGCAATCAGCGCCGCCCATGGACATCCACAACGACAAAAGAGTTACGAGTGCATTGCCGACTTTTTAGGGATTAGGGATTTGGAGATTTAGGATTTGGGAGAGAGGAAGGATTGGGCTTCCGGTAACCTCACTCACACGACGAAACATAAAGCTGTGGTTATTTCACGCCGGTTTCCTGTGTGGCCGTGGTATCAATCACTCCGGTCAAGCCGACCCAATCGTGCCGAAGCTTGGGTCTCCAAACTTAAAACTTGCCTCTTTCTACACGGAGAAGGTATGAGCATTGACCACCATGCTTGCTCAAAGCGGATTGGCGAAAGTACAGCTCTCGCCAAACTTTGTGACCGCCCTGAATATGGTCGCGAGTCCGAACTTGCCCATGGTACAGTCGAGTGGGCAATACGTAATCAACCAATATTAGTACCGGTTGTAAAAAGACACTTAACGAAGCCGAAAGCCACGTATCCTACCCATTATTTGGATCATTTTTTTTCTTTAAGACCATAGCTGGGACTCCACGGGTTCTCGAGATATTGAAGGACAAAGATGCATTTTTAAATTATTATTTTTTTGCGCAATCGAATTCTAAGTATTATTACAAAACTTTTTTCCAAAGAAACATTACCTGAATTTTCGATTTTTCTAAATAAATTACTCATTTGAAGTTACGAACAGTAATGTACGTAATAAATAAATGCAGACCTGCACAAAAAACATCGTGCATCTCAGTAGGATTTTTATTTTACAGAATTGTTTTATTGTTGCGAAGTAAAACGTCGACCTACGTACTTATCACAACGTTTTAATGCTAAGCTGTGAACCTCCGCACACAATGACACGAAGCCCTTTTGCTTTACATTGCGCGCAATAAAATTATTATTTCTTTTGATACCTAAAAATAAAAGTCGTTTCCCAGTGATAATTCTAGCGTAAAGCTACTTAGTTAGAACTGCAGTATGCGTAGTTAACAGCTTCGTTAAGTGTCTTTTTACACCCTGTTTTCAGGGCGGTCACAAAGTTTGGAGCGGGCTGTAAACGCGCTCGCTTCTCGAGTATGATGACTTGATGAGGTATCGTGCTTGAGAAGCGGTGCGTTAACTTTCGGGCCGTCACGTGAAATAAAAAGTAAATGGCTTATAAATAAAATTAATGTTTTCATTGTATCCTGGCTTCAGATCTATTTTTGAAAAAGATCACTATCCAACGTTTTATGACCGATCTCAGGAGAAAAAAAATCTAGAATAAAAAATGAGCCATCATTTTTTAAGTACCGAAACTCTAGGAATAGACAATAAAGAGACAATAAAAATAGTTTAAAAAATCTTTTAGCTTATCTGTGCCAAGTTTCAAAGAATTTGAGGTTTTTTCTTAGGTATTTAATAAATGAACCAGATGACGTATGGCCTGATGGTAAGCAATAAACGCCACCCATGGACACCCGCAGCAATGGAGGAGCTACGAGTGCGTTGCCGACCTTTTGGGAGCTAGGGATTTGGAGATTTTGGGATTGGTGGAGGGGAAGGATTGGGCCTCCGAAAACCTGAACATCACGCTGGTTTTCTGTGAGGCCGTTGTATAAAATAATGGATTTTTAAACACTTATAAATCTTTTAGTGTTGCGGGCTACGATTTCCTACTAGCTTTTAACCATAAAAACGGTTGACCGTCTACGCCATAATAGCCATTTTAATAAACAAAAGAATATCATATTGTATTTCTATCAATAAAATCTCTTTCGATTTTACTACACACTTTATCGTTGATATTAAATCTAGAAATGTTGTAAAAATAAATGAAATATGATGAATAATGATGTAAAATGTGGGAGAGCCATGCTTCAGCAGAAATGGGACAGCTCTACCGGAGTGATACCACGGCCTTACAAAAAACCAGTGAGGTTACCGTAGACCCAATCCTTCCCCAATCGCAAATTCTCCAAATCCCAAATTCCTAAAAAGATTGGCAATTCGCTCGTAACTTATCCATTGTTACGTGTGTTTACGATTACGGGCGGCGCTGATTGCTTACCATCAGGTAATCCGTCTGCTCGTTTGCCGACTTATTACATAAAAAAAATGTTTAAATGTTTCAATATTTTGCGCTTCTGATAGAAAAAAACACTTGTTATCTAGACAATGTAATTGTATATTCGCGTATAGTAAAATGTATATTTATACACACAAATAACTATATTCGCTATGATCATAAAACATGGTTTTTTCGATGTTAACGAAAATAAAACAAAATTTACCACATAATGTCTGCCACGCTCAATTTGTAACCCCTCTAATTGATGTCAAAGTTATGTCATCCGGACATTGTCAATTTCTTGGATGACGCAAACGTTTTTTTTTTTAGTCTTGCGATCTGTGGTAAAATGGTTCGTATTTTTGTTTCGAAGAAGAACATCGTGAGGGAACCTGGACTTATAATTTCTTAATATAGGTTTGAAAAGAGTAACGATGGAGTTTCTAGCTCGTTCTTCTCCATTCGAAACTAAAATTTGGAATGAGCACCTAGCTTCACTGACGAATAGACTGACAGACTGCTATTCTATTTCGACGTTTCAAAAGTACCTATTTATGGTTTAGTTGGAATAAATGATTTTGATTTGATTTGAAATTGTTAATCCGCTTTAAGCAAAGCAATAAATAAATGATAAGTGTATAGCTATGCTGCAGCTGGGGTCTTTGCGCGACAAAATCCGAAATGTGGAAATTTGCCAAAGAACCAAAAGTCACCGACATAGCTTGTAAAATCTGCAGGCTAAAGTGGCAATGGGCAGGCCACGTCGCTCGAAGGACGGACGGCTGATAGGGCGACGACATAGTCAGAGTCGCGGGGAGCCAATGGATGCAGGTGGCAACTTGTCGTTCGACGTGGAGAACTAAGGGGGAGGCCTTTGATCAGCAGTGGACGTTCTCCGGCTGATGATGATGATGACGTGTGTCGCCACGCTTCGGCACGAATGGAGTGATATCACGGCCTCACAAAAAACCGCCGTGAAGCAACACAAACGTTGTGTTTCGCCGTGTGAGGGAGGTAAAGGTAATCCCCTATCCTTAAATCTCTAATAATCCACAATAGGCCGGGGACATATTTATTTAGTAACTCCTTTGGTACCTATTACGGTTGTTTACGGGCGGCGCTGATTGCTTACCATCAGCTAATCCGTCTGCTCGTTTGCAGAAAATCAGTGCTTAACATACAAGTATAAAGTTAACTATAAAACTCATTTCCTAATAAAAAAATAAATGACAGTCTACAATGTTTAGAATCTTGCCGCATGTCAACTAGAGTCGCGCCGACCGTCTTTTTTTTTCGCGCAAAATAAAAATAGCTACGTATAAACGCGTGATGCAACCGTATAAAAATAGTTTTTAATAAATATATGTCCACATGTAACACGGGACACGAGTATATAGTCACTATATATATAGTATAAAAATTTCTTTAGAGGTATTGAAGAAGAAGGTTTATTCAAATCCAAACGAATATTATAAATACGAAAGTAACTCTGGCTGTCTGCCTTTTCTTCACGCCTATACTACTGAACCGATTTCTGTGAAATTTGGTGCAGACATAGT
The DNA here is from genome assembly GCA_902829305.4 of Spodoptera exigua. Classification (NCBI taxonomy): domain Eukaryota; kingdom Metazoa; phylum Arthropoda; class Insecta; order Lepidoptera; family Noctuidae; genus Spodoptera; species Spodoptera exigua. The sequence continues at coordinate 6,116,059 of LR824629.2, read as the reverse complement.
TTAGAACTCAAGAAAACTGTAAAAAAATCTGCAGGATGTCACTATTTTTCGCGAATGGCGTCGCGGGCAAAATCGAGTATTTTGTATGTGTAGAAATATTCGATAAATAGGGGAGAAATTTAGTAGGTACCTAAGCGAAGCCGGTTAGGGTCGCTAGTATTAAATATATTGAAAATAACGACTTAGGACTGATTGCCCAATGGTAAAAATTACCTAAGGAATAATATTATGATGCTGTCGCGCCAGAATGTTTGTATAAGACAGTGACAACAACAATTTTATTCCTCAGATACCTAATATTTATCTGACTATTGAAATATCACGTGATATCGACTTATTTAAACTCTAAAAAGAACACTTTCTTAGTAGCTAACAAAGTTTTGTACTGTTCAAAAACAAAATATAAATACGTTATACGCCATAGTTATAAAACTGCAAGAATGTAAATAATCGCCCACTGCTTGATAAAGTGATGACTTTTGATACATCATAAAAATGCAACATTAAAATCCAGATAATAAAAATATTTTGTTGTCAGTAATCATTCATTCGTTCGTTCGTTCTTTCACCCGGCTGAAAATACTACAGAGGATTAGAAAAAGTATTTTTAACACATTTTTTATCTGTGCATTAATCTTATGTGTCGAGTGCTCGAAACATATTTCTTTTAGCCGACATTTTTAAATACCGAATGTTTGACGTAATTCGGTTTTTATTGTGACTACATAATGTAATATTGTTTTTAATAATATTAGACTTATATTTATGACAATAGAGATATTTATGATTATCTATACCAATATTATAAAGAGGTAAAATTGGTTTGTAAGTTTGATGTAGGGGCTAATCTTTGGAACTGCTGTTCGGATTGCCAAAATTCTTTCACTGATAGATAGCTACAGCGTTCACGGGTGCTATAGGCTATAAACATCACGCTACGATTAAATGGAGCCGAGCAGCGGGTGAAACCGCGCGAGAGTAGCTAGTTGTTTATAATTTACTAGCTTTTGCCCGCGACTCCCTTCGCGTTGGAATGGAGACTTCCTGCAAATTTTTGGTATCTAAACTATTCTATGTTCGTTTTTCTCGAGTTCCAAACTATGTCTGTAGCAAATTGCACAGAAATCGGTTCAGTAGTTTAGGCGTGAAGAAAAGACAGACAGACAGAGTTACTTTCGCATTTATAATACCTATTAGTTTGGATTTGTTTATGCTTCACACACAAAAAATAGCATAAAGCTGATGCACAAGGCGGATTTATGAATGCCATAATTATGGCATTCTCTGCCATTTAAGCTTTGGGTAGCGTAGCCAAATGAGCGAAAAATAGGTACAGAAAAAATGTTACGAACTTACAATACGAAATAACGTGAAATTATAATTTATTTGCGTAAACTAGATAGGTAGGCTTAGTTTGAGAATTTACAGACATAGTAACGATTATAAGGCAAACATATAAAAGACACTTAACGAAGCCGTTAACTACGCATACTGCAGTTCTAATTATGTAGCTTTACGCTAAACTTGTCACTGGGAAACTACTTTTATTTTTAGGTATAAAAAAAAAAATTGCGCGCAATGTGAAGCAAACGGGCTTCGTGTCATTGTGTGCGTAGGTTCACAGCTTAGCATTAAAACGCTGTAATAAGTACGTAGGTCGACGTTTTACTTCGCAACAACAAAACAATTCTGGAAAATAAAAATCCTATTTATTTAGAAAAATCGAAAATTCTGGTAATGTTTGTTTGGAAAAAAGTTTTGTAATAATACTTAGAATGCATCTTTGACCTTCAATATCTCGAGAACTCGTGGAGTCCCAGCTATGGTCTTAAAGAAAAAAAATATCCAAATAATGGGTAGAATACGTGGCTTTCGGCTTCGTTAAGTGTCTTTTTACACCCTGTATGTTTTTGAGCCTTTAACGTATTTATTATATTATATCTTTTTTTTATTTTTTATTAGACTACGCCACGCTCTATCCCACACCACGACATAATTCGACCGGTTGCACCGGCAGTGCAATGTAACGGAAGACCAATCCTTACCCTTCCCCAATCCCGAAATCTCCAAATCCCTAATCCCTAAAAGTCGGCAACGCACTCGTAACTCCTCCGTTGCGGGCGTCCATAGGCGACGCTGATTGCTTACCATCAAGTAATCCGTCAACTCGTTTGCCGATCTATTACCTACATAACTTCGACGCTAATTTCACACTCGAACAAGATTCAAAATCAAACAAATTTTGTAGAATTGACGTGCAGGGTGTAAAATTCCTCGTCTTCCATTGAAAAGGGAGGATCCTCCGACCAGAGATGGTGTCTAGTGGGCTACTACCCGACGGTTGTTGTCATGATTTTGTACCAGTTTTAAAAACGTCGAGAAATGTTACACCGCGATGTACAAACTTGAATGTGATTGGCGCTGTTGCTGCGTGCTGTGCGATAAATTTTTTTTTTTGTGTGGGAAATATCATCAAATGACTTCTCCCGCCCAGGGCCGGGCGAAAGGGAGTGTCAGACTCTTACTGACTAAAATCCCCCTTGTTCTTTCTCCTGCTTTGGGCCGAGGTCGCGGTGCCTTATTGCGCTTACCCCGCAACCCCGGCTGAACATCAGCCCTATAGGGCCCCGTCTGTGGTGGTCTATTGGCTCTTTGAGGCGCGAGCGGAACGCTACGCGCCGTACGCTCGGGTCCGGTTCTGGTCGGGCGGCGAGCTGGTTGTGCGATAGATGTCGCTATAAAGTTATTTGGTGATTTTCTCCCTGTACAAAAAACTCGCAAGGTGCCAATCGAGGGTAACATTGGATATTGGGATTACATCCTTAATTAATTTATGAGGATTAACGATTACATGCTCAGCGCTAACTACGTTAAAGTCAGCTGTATTGGTTAATTAATCAATCAATATACAGTCTCCAAGTTTTTTTCTGCGCCCGTCCGAACTTGCCCGTCTATTGTTCTTTTGTTAAAAAAACTGACGGAATTGTATTCTGATTAATATTACTTATCACAGAAAACGGCGTGAGACAACTACGGCGTTGTGATACGCCGCGTGAGGAGGGTCAATACTTCCCTTACCCAATCCCAAAATCACCTTAACCTTAATCCCCAAATGGTCGGCAACGCACTCTTAAATCCTCCGTTGTTGCGAGCGTCCATGGGTGGCGCTGATTGCTTACCATCAGGTAATCAATCTGCTCGTTTGCCATTCTATCACATAAATAATCTACATCTGCATCAAACAACATCATCACATCAACATCCTAATTAAAAACTCGAAACTTGGTAAGTTTGAATGGATGTTTGATACTTTTTCACACACCCCTTATCCCAAATCAATATTTCAATCCCTCCTACTACTAAACGTTCTCAGATGTCCATGAATGGCGCCGATTGCTTACCATCAGGTTCGTTCCGTCAGACTTTAAAACCTGCCAGGCAAAAAAGAACCTTAGTGACTTACTTCAATTCTCCAAACTTCTATTCCGGCCTTCTTGCCAGCGTTGGCAAACGCGGGGTGTACTTCTGGCATAGTCTGAAAAGAAGAAGAAAAAATAAGGTCACAGAGTGTCAACAAATGAAAAATTTAAGTGTGGGAGAGCCAAGTTTCAGCACGAAAGGGTCGGCTCGACCGGAGTGATACCACGTCCTGACAGAAAACCAGCGTGAAACAACCACAGCGTTGTGTTTCGCCGTGTGAGTGAGGTTGCCGGAGGCCAATCCCTTCCCCTCTCCTAATCCCTACATCCGCTGCTCTTCAAAATCTCTCCAGAAGGCCGACAACTCACTCGTAAAACCTTTGGTGTTGTCCAAGGGCGGCGAAGATTGCTTACCATCAGGTAATCCGTCTGCCCGTTCGCCGACTTATTCCATAAAAAAAATGTTCAAATTCAGATGACCATGACCAGTTGCTATGAAACCAGCTAATATAGAAGTAATCAGAATAAGTCTGTGTTCAGATTTTTTTCAGACGGATCACCTGATTTTAGGCAATCGGCGATTGGTGATATGAGACCCTCAAACACTCGCAGAACCAAAGGAGTTACTACAAGTGCGTTGCCGGCCTTTTTAAAGTTGTTAAAGATTTGAGAAGTCGACTGGGTTTCGGAGTGGAATGGAGGGTGGAGATCTGGTCTCCGGTAACCTCACTCATACTGCGAAACAAAGCTGTGGTTGTTTCAGCCAGGTTTTCTCTGAGGCCGTGGTATCGTTCCGGTAGAATCGGGCTATTCGTGACGAAATCATAGCTCTCCTATTTCGGTACTATAAAATACCTTCCTATTAAAAAATATCCAACTTTCATTAATTTTATTACTTTTTACTGTAGTCAATAATTAATTTTATGACATAAGTAGTTAAGGGACGCTATTTGACGCTAAAAACCGTGACGTCACAACCCTGGTCAAAAATCATAGTTGGTATTTCGTCCACTTTGAACAATGTGGAAATAGAAATTAAATTCTAAAAGTGAAGATACCCAAGTAGGTAAGCATAATTATGAATATGCGTCCAGTACTTTCGAAGTATTTAGCAAACTAACAAACAGACAGTAAAAAATAAGTTTTAGAATATTGTAGTAGGTAGGTAATCTAGATCTACACAAAAACCGATTCAAATCCATTCAACAAAAAAACGTCTGTGGGAGAAGGACAGCTGATTATTTTGGCGAAGGAGTGAACGAGACAAATAAATCCATTGTTGACGCGTTGTCCTTGGCAACGCTAGTATACGCTTGAGGAAAAAGGATAAAAAATATTTCTTGCTTTGTTTTGTGTTTTTGTGCGTGTATGTATGTTTGCAAATGTGGAGTTTGTTTTGTAAATAAAAGTGTATGCGTACTATCTGTTCGAATTCACGGTTGGCGCGGTGGCTGGGCAACTGGCTTTGGCGCAACGAGTCGCGGGTCCGATTCCCGCACGGAACAACTCTTTGTGTGATCCACAAATTGTTGTTCCGGGTCCGGGTGTAATGTAAAAAATGCCCAATACTAAGCAAAGGCCTCTTCCCATACGGAGAAGGTTTGAGCATGAATTTCCACGCTTGCTCAATACGGATTAGAATTTCGAGCTTATAGACTAGCTTACAATCGCGGCTTTTCCCGCGTATGTTGTTAAAAAGTAGCATATGCGTTAATGACCGTATTTCTTCGAATCACCGAAGTCTGCAACCATGTTTAGCCGGGGTCCTTGCAGATCAAGGGCATTATAATAATGTGCCAATGTCTCTTAAAAGTCATAAGAGTCTGACACTGATCATCGCCATAAAGCGAGAGTGTCATTTAATGATTTTCCTTTTTTAAAGCAAAGGGTTAAAACCTATTTACACACAAATCGGTAAAAGAATAACAAAACACCCAGTACGGAGCGGACGGCGCGAAGCGTTCCGCGCGCGCCTCAAAGAGCCAATAGACCACCACAGACGGGGCCCTATAGGGCTGATGTTCAGCCGGGATTGCGGGGTAAGCGCAATGAGTCACCGCGACCTCGGCCCAGAGCAGGAGAAGGAACAGGAGAAGGGGTTAAGTCAGTAAGATTCCGAAACTTCCTCACGCCATACCCTCGGCGAGATCAGTAATTTGATGGTTTTCCCTACCCAAAAAAATCCACTAGACTATTCGAAATAAAAAAAAATCTGTTTAGTAATTTTCGATGTTGATTTAGAATCTTATACTTGCTTATTCAATCAATCGCAATATACAGTACAGAATCGATTTAACTCATGAGAAATTTGTGTTCGAAACACATCTGTCAAAGCCGTGTAGAAATAACAAGCTAGATCGTGCAAATACTGATTTGTAGTCAATCAATCAATCAATCTACATCGTTCAATATATTTCTGTTTGTTTATGTATATCTATACTAATATTATAAAGAGGTAAAATTTGTAAGTTTGTATGTAGGGGGTAATCTTTGGAACCGATGGTCGGATTGCCAAAATTCTTTCACTGATAGATAGCTACAATGTTCCTGAGTGCTATAGGCTATAAAACATCACGCTACGATCAAATGGAGACGAGCAGCGGGTGAAACCGCACGAAAGTAGCTAGTTGTGTATATTTTAGCACAGTTCTATTGCAGCCTGGGTTGCGGGTTAAGCGCAATGTGGGACCGCGGCCTAAACCCAGAGCAGGAGAACGAACGGGGAGGTTTTAAGTAAGCAAGAGTCTTTTTTTGTGAGGGGACAATCATCAAATGACTTCTTCCGCCCAGCGCTAGGCAGGCGGGAGAGTCAGACCCTTACTGACTAAAAGCCCCCGCCATTCCTTCTCCTGCTCTGGGCCGAGGTCGCGGTGCCTCATTGCGCTTACCCCGCAACCCCGGCTGAACATCATCCCTATAGGGCCCGTCTGAGGTGGTCTATTGGCTCTTTGAGGCGCGATCATCTCTCGAGTCATTAAGAGTCTGACACTCCCTCCTGCCCGACCCTGGGCGGGAGAAGTCATTTTATTTTCCCATAAGAAACAAAAACACGGTTCTAAAAGGTGGTCTTTAACGTTATAAGAATATACTTTTACGTCAAACCTCGATCCATTAGGTATGCAATAAATGCAAGTTCACAAAGGTTTAAATGAACTTTCCTGGTAGGTACTTAATTAAGGAAATTTTTGGAAGGATGAACACTCATTTTTGCATAAAAGAAAACCCATAATTGGCGTTACTGTGTTTCATAACTAATATCCAACCAAAAACAGTCAATATTATTTATTTTATATGTATATTTATCTAAATATATGAAACTAGCTCCTCTCGCGCGGTTTCACCCGCTGCTCAGCTCCATTTGATCGTAGCGTGATGTTTTATAGACTATAGCACTCAGGAACATTGTAGTTATCTATCAGTGAAAGAATTTGGCAATCCGACCAGCGGTTCCAAAGAATACCCCCTTATATACAAACTTACAAACACACAAACTTAAAAAATTTACCTTTTTATAATATTAGTATAGAATAAAATATTTTTACAAAAAAAAAACCGACTTCAAAAAGCACCTAAACTAAAAAGCAAAAAATAAATTTACTTTGTTCAAAGTAATACATATTTACATTTAGTTAAATAGAAAATAACATTTAATAACTATTTTATAATTTTGAAGTCGGTGCCAAGTAAATACTGCATAGGTACCAAACAACAACAGTATTAGAAAAATATATTGATCGGTACCTACTAATCAACAAACTAGCAAGAGGTATGTAGGTTATATCATTACACTAATATAGTTTTACTTGGCACCGACTTTAAGATTATAAAATAGTTATTAAATGTTATTTTCTATTTAACTAAATGTAAATATGTATTACTTTGAACAAAGTAAATTTATTTTTTGCTTTTTAGTTTAGGTGCTTTGTGAAGTCGGTTTTTTTTTTTGTAAAAATATTTTATATCATAACAGCTGACGGATTACCTGATGGTAAGCAATGGAGAACCCCCAACACCAGAGGAGATATAATTAATTGCCGTCCTTTTTAGGAGATTGAGGGAACAGTAGGGATTCCGGGCGTCGGGAATCGTTCCGGGCGTCGGGGATCGAGAGATGATTTCCGGCCATCGCAACCGCGGGTCTGTGGACGGCGAGTAAGGGTAGCCCGACCAGAACCAGACCCGAGCGTACGGCGCGTAGCGTTCCGCGCGCGCCTCAAAGAGCCAATGGACCACCACAGACGGGGCCCTATAGGGCTGATGTTCAGCCGGGGTTGCGGGGCAAGCGCAATGAGTCACCACGGCCGCAGCCCAGAGCAGGAGAAGGAACAAGGGGTTTTAGTCAGTAAGAGTCTGACACTCTCTATCGCCTAACCCTAGGCGGGAGAAGTCATTTGATGATTTTAAAAGGATGTGGGAAGAGGAAGGCAGGTTGACAAAAGGCATTTATATTATTTAAGGTTAAAAATAATTAACATTAGGCGACCAAATTTGAAAAGTTAAGGTTTTTCATAGAGTACTGTTCGGCACGAATGGTCGGCTCGAGCGGAGTGATACCACGGCCTCGCAGAAAACCAGCTTGAAACAACCACAGCGTTGTATTGCGCCGTGTGAGTGAGGTTACCGGAGGCCCAATCCTTCCCCTCCCCCAAACCCTCCTCAATCCCTAAATCTCCAAATCTCTAATCCCAAAAAGGTCGGCAACGCACTCGTAACTCCTCCGTTGCGAGTGTCCATGGGCGGCGCTGATTGCTTACCATCAGGTAATCCGTTTGCTCGTTTGCCGACCTATTTCATAAAAAAAAACTTTTAACTTTCGCGTGTCATATTTACAACATATGTATAATTATAACACGAAATTAGGTATGTATATATGATGTAAATATCTGCCTATCCTTCAAGTATATGTATGAATGGGTGTGATTGTATGTTTATCCTTATATTTTATCAGTCTGTATGTATATATTTCTTCGTTATTTGGAAATAATGGTTCACTGTTCTGAAAAGTCACCGAATTTGTTTGAATTATGACTAAGAAGTCTTATTTGAAACCTATTACTAATACATAAGTAGTATGTTTATTTTTAAGTGTGGAAGAGCCATGCTTCGGCATGAATGAGTCGACCGGAGTGATACCACGGCCTCACAGAAAAATTGACGTTAAACAACCACAGCGTTGTGTTTCGCCGCGTAAGTGAGGTTGCCGGAGGCCTTATTCTTGTTCCCCTTCCCCAATCTCAAAATCTCCGAAACCCTAATCCCTAAAATGCCGACGACGCACTCGTAACTTCTCTAATTTAGCGGGCGTCCATGAACGGCGCTTGCTTACCATCAGGTAATCGGACTGCTCGTTTAATGCCATATCACATAAAATCACGGGTTAATAAGTAAATACAAATTACGTTTTAAGAATAGTATCTCCCTGAAAACCCCTGACCAAAAAAAGTACCTGAACCGATTGCCACCAAACATAGCTAAAACACTCTCGACTGATATACCTTCCAAACAAAATAACTTTATTACAATTGGATCATCCGTTTAAGAGTTACGATGCCACAGACAGACACACACTCACACAGAAGCGTCAAACTTATAACATCCCCGTCATTTTACAGTGTGGGTTTAAAAATAAAGGTCATATAGCGTCTTCCACTTTCAGACGCTATGGAGCAAAAACAAAAAAGTTCTCAGTAACAAGGTCGAATTATTATTTCGTTTTTTAATGCGGACTCTTTCTGGTTCAACGAGTTTTGGACAGGGACTGATTTAAATGATCGAGTTTTGATAACCTTTTTTTTATGTAATAGATCGGCAAACGAGCAGACGGATTACCTGATGGTAAGCAATCAGCGACGCCCATGGACACCCGCAACGGAGGAGTTACTTACGAGTACGTTACCGACCTCTTAGGGATTAGGGTTTTGGAGATTAAGGGATTGGGGAGGGATCGCGGGAGGGGAAGGATTGGGCCTCCGGTAACCTCATTCACATGGCGAAACACAACGCTGTGGTTGTTTCACGCCGGTTTTCTGTGAGGCCGTGGTATCACTCCGGTCGAGCCGACCCATTCGTGCCGAAGCATGGCTCTCCCACACTTAAACCTAAGCTAACCTAAGTATACTATACTAATATTATAAAGCTGAGGAGTTTGTTTGTTTGAACGCGGTAATTTCAGGAATTACTGGTTCGAATTGAAAAATTCTCTTTGTGTTTATTAGACCATTTATTGATAAAGGCTTTAGGCTATAAAACATCACGCTACGATCTGTAGGAGCCGGGCAACCGGTGAAACCGCTCGTGATTAGGTAGTATTCGAATAATTTAAATCACATAGCTTGCTTTTTTTTATTAAAAAAAATTTTGCCCCGCTCTGTAATTGTTCCTGTGTCGTGGGTGCGTTTACAAACATACAATTTCACATACACATCACACACAGACCCGGAACAACAATCTGTGGATCACACAAAGAGTTGTTCCGTGCGGGGATCGAAACACGTTAGGCGGCAGCCAGTTGCCCAGCCACCGCGTCAACACGAGCTCAAGACAGTTTGCTGATTTCAAACTTATAATACGGTAGTTTCCAACTAGTCAAATTCAATACTTTTATCCAAACGTCAAAAACGATACTTTTCTATGAAATTTGTATGAAAAACTGAGTTATGACGTCATAACATTTTTGCGTCAAATAGCTTACCTACTTATTTTTTCATAACAGTTAGCTAAAAAACATCTAAAACTTAGTGTATCGATCGATCGATGAATAAAAGTACAGTTATTTTTCAATATTTTATTGTATTGAAACGTCGAATTAATTTATTTTTGACCTAGGAAACTACGCAATTAGAAATTATAAGTTTGAGTTGCTTTACTAAGTTTTCCTTCAATAATTGTGTAGTTTCCTAGGTCAAAAATAAATTAATTCGACGTTTTAATACAATAAAATATTGAAAAATAACTATACTTTTATTCATCGATCGATCGATACACTAAGTTTTAGATATTTTTTAGCTAATTTTTTAAAAATAAGTAAGCTATTTGACGCAAAAATGCTATGACGTCATAATTCAATGTTTCATACAATTTTCATAGAAAAGTATCGTTTTTGACATTTGGATAAAAGTATTGAATTTGACTAGTTGGAAACAACCGTTTTATGTCAGTGGTGTCTAAATAATAATAGAAAGTACATATAACTCGGAAAAAGTCACATTGGTATTTCCCTGGTTCCCTCCTGGCCTCCTATCCACATCGACCTTCTCAACGACCTCCTTTTTCATTATGTTTGTGCATTCGACCGTAACGATGAATAATTAAAAACATATTGTAATCATTTTACAAATAGTTTGTTTGTTTGGACGCGTTAATCTCTGCAACTGCTTGTCACAAATAAATAAAAATTGAAAATTAAATGGGTCTGAAGAACAAAATTTTATATTCAACTAGGGACCTGCCCTGGCTTCGCACAGGTGTAATGCTGATACTAAATTACTCCACTATTTAATGGATGTTGTTATACCATATAAACCTTCAATCACTCTGTCTACTAAAAAATCGCATCAAAATGCGTTGCATAGTTTTAAAGATTGAAGCATATATAGGGATATAGGGTCAGAGAAAGCGAAACCTTTGTTTTATACTAGGTATTTTTTTATGTAATAGGTCGGCAAACGAGCGGTCGGATTACCTGATGGTAAGCAATCAGCGCCGCCCCTGGACACCAGCAACACGAAAGGAGTTACAAGTGTATTGCCAGCCTTTTGAAGGTTGTTAGGGTTATGAGGATTGGAAGACGTTAGGGATAGGAAAGAAAGAGTGCACCTGTGATAACTGTGGTGTACCATCCACTATTTAAAGTGTGGGAGAATCATGCTTCGGCACGAATGGGTCGGCTCGACCGGAGTGATACCACGTCCTCAAAGAAAACCGGCGTGAAACAACCACAGCGTTGTGTTTCGCCGCGTGAGTGAGGTTATCGCAGGCCTAATCCTTTTCCCTCGGCATCCCACCCCAATGATACCTAGATTTGCGATTCCCTAATCCCCATAAGACCGGGAACATAGGTACTCATAACTTTGGCATTGCGGATGTCCATGGGCAGCGCCGTTTGCTTACCATCAGATAATACCTATGACTGTTCATTTATCTACATTAAAAAATATATAATGGCCAATTATATGTAATTAAACAAATATACCTATAGTTATTGTAATTTTATATTCTAACGACAATTTTATCCTATTGTTTGTACCTATTTCTTTAATAAAAATAGCAAACGAAAATCAGGTTGGTGTAACCCTTCGGCTGTACGCCGGATGCAATACTAGACTGAAAAACTATTAGGCGATTTTTTCTTAAATTTAAATTAAAATCTCCATTCGTACTTGCCCGAGCTCAGTATCGTAAACAAAACCACACGCACGATAGGCGTCGCACTCTACTTACGAAACAATTAACATAAAAATTCTAATTACACGTTTTAACTAAAATAATAATAACAAAAAACTACTTACGATTTCGATATTACAAAGTTCCGGAGTAACACGACGTGCGCTCCCCGCAACTGTCAAATGTGAACTGAATTCGTATTTCATTCGTTTCGTTACCTTACCATTCGTTCTGTGAATAATTGACATGGAGTATTAGATGTACAGAGTGTTTTGTGTATGAATGAATAAGTGTCATTTGTAAATACCTATGTAGTTGGCTAGTGTTAGATCATGATATAAAAATATGTCACGAAAGTCGTTTTTGGTCCTCGTGGCTTCTCCCAAAAGGCAGAAGACGGCACGAAAGCTGAGTCTTTTAGTGGGTGCAAGCCCCACATAACCTCACCGTCTCCCCGGGCGGTGTGTGTAAGCGTAAGGCATTTTTCTAAGCTGGAAAAAAATGTAAGTATATAAAAATTTTTTGTTTTTTTTTTATGTAATTGGTCGGCAAACGAGCAGACGGATTACCTGATGGTAAGCAATCAGCGCCGCCCATGGACACTCGCAACGGAGGAGTTACGACTGCGTTGCCGACCTTTTAGGGATTAGGGATTTGGAGATTTAGGGATTGAGGAGGGATGGGGGAAGGGGAAGGATTGGGCCTCCGGTAACCTGAAAAATATGTGTTTGTAAGCATTATCTTTATAACTTTTTGAGCCGATTTTGCTGTGTTTTTCTTTTGTTAGTAAGAAAGTTCTTATGAAAGAAAAATCTGGAAAAGCAAAAGGGAAATTCGGGATATCGAGAAAATTAAGTCTTTAGCGAAGAGCTAGTTGCTAATGCATTGAAAAATATTATTTAATAATACATTTCACGTAAAGTTGTTCAACGGGCCTCTGCGAGTTGGCTTCGGCCCCTCGTACGCCTTCCAAAGGTCCGGGATCTTCTGATCCCGTGAACGGAAACGAATATACAAATAATAATAATATTAATTTTCGACTATATTGTACAATAGTTCTGCATCAACCGGAGAATGTCCTTGGGTGCACTTTTATAATGTATACAGGGAAAATTACCGGCTGATGTCCCATTTCACTAATATTAAAGTTGTTCAAAGGGCCTCTGCGAGTTGACTTCGGACCCTCGAGCGCCTTTCAAAGGTCCGGGACCGTGTGGTCCCGTGAATAGAAGCGAACATTCATAAAATATATTAGTTTTCTTCCGATTTTTTTAATCCACTACTGACACAAAAAATTAATAAAAACTGAAAGGTCATAACAAACTGGAGATACCATATTAACAAAATGGCGTTTGCAGTGTTTAAGTGACACTCACTTCTGAAATCTTAGGGACGAACAAACAAGAATATAAAAAAACCAAAGTCGTTAATCGCGCTAATTACACTCTTAATTCTCGTCTAGTTAATAATAAGAACAGTTGTTTCGATGTACCCGAATAACAAACTAACATAACAACAATATTATATTACGACAAAAAAAGTTTGCAAACGACGAAATTCATTACATTTTGACACATGTCACGTGGAGACGATTTAAATATATTAATCCTATCAATTGCTTTTGCCCGCGACTCCGTTTGCGTGGAATAGTGACTTCCTGTAGATTTTTTTTATAAAAACGATCCTATGTCCTTTCTCGAGTTCCAAACTATGTCTGTGCCACATTTCACAGAAATTAGAGTTCAATAGTTTAATCAATAATATAATATTAATAAGACTATCGAGCTCAAAATTGCAGTATTTTTACTCGTTCCAAAAAATCTTACTCTTTAGTACTTGTGTGTTAAAAAACACCTATTACTCCATTACATTCATAATCCATGTTCTGGTTCTAAAAAAGAACGAACGAAAACTATGGGCGTAGATGGCATCTGTTTGCTGTAGATAAAACAGTATAAGTGACAATTTGATTCAAGGTCGCGGTCGCGGTGCAAGCGAATTTGTTGTGGTACAGCGTTCTGTCGGTAACAAGAAAGATTGTGATTCATTCATTTTGTTGTTTATTTTCTGTGTCATAGTCTGGCCATAAATACTGTTACAATTAAAAATAAACAAACATATTACATTTGAATTTGGAATCTGTCATTTTTATATAATTTTATGTGTTTTCTTATTTTGGCGCCAATAAATTGTTCAATATTTTGCGATATTAAAATGGAGTGGGGTGATAAAGAGAACCGAATCGCTGTGATTGCATTACACAAAGTGGGTATGGAGCCAAATGCAATTTTTAAATGATTGATGATTTTCATCCCTAAAAACAATATTTAATAAGTGTATAATAACTATATGTTTTATATCATAATTACTCGCAGCTTATTATAAGTGTAGGTATCATTGTCTACGTTTTCCGCATTGTTCGGTCTAGATAAACATTTAATATGTCATCAACAGTCTATAAGTGCCCATTGCTGAGAAAAGGATTCTTCTCATACGGAGAAGGTTAATCATAGCGCATTAATCACCACACTTGCTCAATGCGTGTTGGCGATTTCGAACTTATAATTAGAAATTATATATATTTTATATATAAATTCAGGTTTCCTCGCGATGTTTACCTTCACCGTATGTCAGTGGTGTCTAAATAATCATAGAAAGTACATATAACTCGGAAAAAGTCACATTGGGACATGCCAGGTTTCGAACCCACACCCTCATGCATGAGAAGCGGGCTCCTTAACCTTCGGGCCACCACGACGTCCCTTTAAAAACGATTTAGAACTGATTTTTCAATAGTCAGATAAATGTTATCTGAGGAATAAAATTGTTGCTGTCTCTGTCTTATACAAACATTCTGACGCGACAGCATCATAATTATTCCCCAGGTAACTTTTATCTAACCATTGAAAAATCAGGAAATACGATGCCTACACTTTTATTAAGTAAGTACAGATAGCAAAACAACATTTTCCCTAGTATGTTTATAGTGTGAGAGAGCCATGCTTCGGCACGAATGGGTCGGCTCGACCGGAGTGAAACCACGGCCTCACATAAAACCGGCGTGAAGCAACGCTTTTACGTTGTGTTTCGCCGTGTTAGTCATGTTACTGGAAGCCCAATCCCTTCCTTCCTTAATCCGCAAATCCCCTATCCATTTTTTTGTGAGGGGAAAATCATCAAATGACTTCTCCTGCCCCGGGCCGGGCAGGAGGGAGTGTCAGACTCTTACTGATTAAAAACCCCCCTGTTCCTTCTCCTGCTCTGTGCCGAGGTCGCGGTGCCTCATTGCGCTTACCCCGCAAACCCGGCTGAAAAAGCTAACGTCACGCGGTATTCTCAGACCGTCACCCATCCAAGTCAGCGCCCGAAGTTGCTTAACTCCGGTGATGGGACGAGAACCGGTGCTTTTAATATGTTATGAACGTTGGCTATCCTTAATTCCCTAATAAGTAACTCCTTTGGTATTACGAGTGTCGAGGGGCGGCGCTGATTGCTTACCATCAGGTCGATAATCCATTTGCTCGTCTGCTGACCGATTGCTATAATAGTCGCTATATTAGTTATATCCCGGACCAGCTCGGAGCCGGGGAATGAACAGGTTGGTTTTTAGTCTATAAGAGTCTGGCATTGCCCACGAAGGGCGAGGGAAAGCATTGGCCCTTTCAAAAAAAGGGTGGTTAAAACTGTAGTCTACACTCAACCACACCTTAAAGTCAAAATCAAAATCAACATCAAAATCAAATTCAAAGTCAAAGCCAACGTCAAAGTCAACGTCAATGTCAACGTCAACGTCAACGTCAACGTCAACGTCAACGTCAACGTCAACGTCAACGTCAAAGTCAAAGTCAAAGTCAAAATCAAATACAAAATCAAAATCAAAATCAAAATCAAAATCAAAATCAAAACATTTATTTCAATAAATATTAAAACAGTCACATTCCTTTGAAACGATTTAGATAATCGTAATATTATAATGTGTTTAAATGTTTTTATATACCTATATGTATTACATAATATTGTACAATAATTCAATCCGAGTATCCGTATCCGTTGAGGAAATAACTGGTTTATCTGATAACAGCCGTTACTATGGTAACCTATTTATCTTATATATAAAAATTGATCGCAAAATGTGTTGGTAAGCGCATAACTCAACACCGCCTGGACCAATTTTGCTAATTCTTTTTTTTGTGTTTCTTATTGTCAGGAGAAGGTTCTTATCAAAGAAAATATTAGAAAAGTAGAGGGGAAGATTTGGAATAAGTGACCCTTTGATAGCGAGATAGTTGGAGCTGCGCGAAGCGGGGGCGGGCCGCTAGTACATTATACATATATCTATATACCTACATATCTATATTACATAATACATCTAATAAAAAGCATAGAGAAGCTATCCAGTTCTCTATGATAAAAATCAATGCCACTATTCGTTGCAATATTATAATAATTATATATTTATTGCCTTTACCGATTTTACTAATTTTGGTCTTGAATTATTCGTGGAAGTCCAGAGGTTTCTACGTAGAGAAAAATCTTGAAAAATTGTAAAATCGACATCCACGTAGGTGGAGCTGCGGTCGACCGCTAATATATTTATAAACGAATCACAAAATGTGTTTGTAAGCATATAACTCAGGAACGCCTGGACCAATTAATATTGCCAATTCTTTTTATGGTGTATTTATTATTGTCAGAAGAAGGTAAAGAGTAACCATGGAGTTTCATGCTCGTTCTTCTCCATCTGAATCTACACTTTGGAACGAGCAAAGAGCTTCACTAAGAGGACTGACCGACAGACTGACACTTTATATCTTTAAAATTTTGTTTGACATTCAAAGTGCCTGTATGGGTCTAATTGAAATAAATGATTTTGACTTTGACTTTGACTTTGAGGTACTTATCAAAGAAAATATTACAAAAGTATTATTTCATTGTAGTAGTATTTCATTGTTAGCGAGATAGTTGGACCCATGCGAAGTGGGGGCGGGACGCTAGTCCAAACTTTCGAACTAATATCATAAATGCGAAAGTAACACAGAAATTTACATGAGCTGCTGTTTACATGTGAACATTAGCTCATGACGATACCTAAGTACGTGTGTCGCCTGGACAGTCACCGCTACCATCAGTTGACTGGACAATCTCTTTACATGAGCTGCTGTTTACATGTGAACATTAGCTCATGCGAAACGTCGAGAGCGATGAGGCGTGAACCCGCATCCTACAGTTACAAAGACAATCATTAATTATTGGTGTCCTATGGCAATTCGTATTCTATATATTTGCTTTCTAGGTTGATATTTGACTGACATAATAATATATTTTTTAATCTATACGTCTAATATGTGCGCAAATGTGTGTACTTGCGTCTTTTTTCAATACGGTAGTTTCCGACTAGTGAATTTCAATACTTTTATCCAAACGTCAAAAACGATACTTTTCTATGAAATTTGTATGAAAAATTGAGTTATGACGTCATAACATTTTTGCGTCAACAAAGCTTACTAATATTTCTTAATAATTAGCTACAAAAATCTAAAACTTAGTGTATCGATCGATCGATTAATAAAACTTTAGTTATTTATCAATATTTTATTGTATTGAAACGCCTAATTAATTTATTTTTGACCTAGGAAACTACTCAATTTACTCAAATTTTTCTCCGTTTTCGAAGAGGCCTTTGATCAGAATTACCTATTTATCTTTTTACTAAGGATACCAGAGGCCAAGAATTACTTTACTAAAGAAATTTCTTGTGGTTGGAAAATCATCAAATGACTTCTCGTACCCTGCGTGGGGCGAGAAGACTGTCAGAGTCTTAAACCATCGATATACATGTGCTTACAATAGCTACCCCAGCTATAGGCCCTATAGGGCTGATGTTCAGCCGGGGTTGCGGGTTAAGCGCGTTGGGTCACCGCGGCCTCGGCCCAGAGCAGGAGAAGGAACGGGGGGTTTTCAGTCAGTAAGAGTCTGACACTCTCTCTCGCCTAACCCTGGGCGGGAGAAGTCATTTGATGATTTTCTCCTCCCAAAAAAAACCTGTACCTTAGCCGCATTGGGACCTATCTGAGATAGTCTGGACGATAATGCCTAAGGGTCTGGACGAGATGAAAACGAATAGATTCCCTTGGAAAATCACGACACCTAGATTGACCTTTGACCATATCGTCTCAATGACATAACGTCTTAAGTATTGCAATAAATCTATATACATATAAATATATATATATAAAAGAAAGTCGTGTTAGTTACTCCACTTATAACTCAAGAACGGCTGAACCGACTTAGCTGAAATTGGTAGGGAGGTAGATTAGAGCCAGGAGAAGGACATAGGATAGAGTAGGTGTAATAGGTTAGGTAGAGTAGGGTAGGTAGTGTAGGGTAGGTAGTGTAGGATAGGTAGAGTAGGGTAGGTAGAGTAGGGTAGGTAGAGTAGGGTAGGTAGAGTAGGGTAGGGTAGGTAGAGTAGGATAGGTAGAGTAGGGTAGGTAGAGTAGGGTAGGTAGAGTAGGGTAGTGAGAGTAGGGTAGTGAGAGTAGGGTAGTGAGAGTAGGGTAGGGTAGGTAGAGTAGGGTAGGGTAGGTAGAGTAGGATAGGTAGAGTAGGGTAGGTAGAGTAGGGTAGGTAGAGTAGGGTAGTGAGAGTAGGGTAGGGTAGGTAGAGTAGGGAAGCCGGTAGAGTAGGGTAGGGTAGGTAGAGTAGGATAGGTAGAGTAGGATAGGTAGAGTAGGGTAGATAGTCAAATGACGGGAGCGACGCCGAGGGTAAGAGCTAGTTTTCTATAATGTCAATCAGATATAGGTTTTATCTGATTGAGATAAAGTGCAGTTAGTCGTGCCTTTGTTAATTGATTTATTTTTTTCGCTTCCATAATTGGTTGTACTAACTATCCGATGAAGGCACGTTAACAATAGGCCAATATGTACTATATAATAAGCACATGTGGTAGAGCCAAGCTTTGGCTCGACGGGAGTGATACCACGGCTTCACAAAAAACTGGAGTGAACCACAGCGTGGTGTTTCGCCGTGTGAGTGAGGTTACCAGAGGCCCAATTCCACCTCCTCCCCTATGCTTTCCAATCCTTAAATATCCAAAACCCTTATCTCCAAAAAACTAACGCACTCGTACCTAACTCCTTTGGTGATGCGGATGTACATGGGTGTCGCTGATTGCTTACCATCAGGTAATCGTATGCTCGTTTAACGACCTATTTCATAAAAAAAGACGCATCTCATCTCACCCAGACTCAGACAAATTTGTGGATCACACAAAGAGTTGTTCCCAGCGGGTATACATAGAACACGTGACAGAGCCACCACGTCAATTATATTTTTTTCCCTATTTTCCTGTTAACTAGTTTATCATGACTAAATATATGTATTTCAGGAAATGATGTACATTTTTCTCGCGACACGTAAAAGTCGTTCCCGGAATTTTGAATAATGACAGTAGAAGTTGATTTTCTAAATCTATACTAATATTATAAATGCGAAAGTTACGATGTTTGGATATTTGTTACTGAATCACACCAAAACAGCTGGGCAGATCTGCATGAAATTTAGCACAGGCATAGAATACACTCCGGAATAGGACCTAGATTACTTTTCATCAACATTTTAAGTGTGGGAGAGCCATGCTTCGGCACGAATGTGTCGACCGGAGTGATACCACAGCCTCACAGAAAACTGGCGTGAACCAAGAACAGCTTTTTGTGTGAGTGAGGTTACCGGAGGCCCAATCGTTCCCCTCCCCCAATCCCTCTTCAATCCCTAAATCTCCAAATTCCTAATCCTTAAGCGGTCGGCAACGCACTCGTAACTCCTTCGTTGCAATCAGCGCCGCCCATGGAGGGTGTCCATGGGTGGCGCTGATTGCTTAGATTATGGTAAGCAATATTTTCTTATATAAAGAATAAGTGTCAGACTTTTACAAACTAAAACACGCCCGTTCCTTCTCCTGCTACAGGCCGAGGTCGCGGTACCTCATTGCGCTTAACCCGCAACCTCGGCTGAACATCAGGCCTATAGGGGCCCCGTCTGTGGTGGTCTATTAGATCTTTCGGCTATTTATCGGCTCTTATTCGCCGTCCGCAGACCCGCGCTTACGGTGGCCGGAGATCATTTCTCGTTCTGATTATAATTAAAGGAAAACATAGGAAACTATTGTGCAATACTACAATATTATTATTCAATATTGTTTTACACATGATCATTCCGCGAAATTCTGCTAGTAAACGCTTGTTGGCGACATACCAACAATTTAAATAGTAACTCTGCTCTCTAGATAAACCGATAGGGCTGTGCCACAAAAAATGGAGAGTACGATAGTAATTCGTATTTTTTGTTTTATGTGATAGGCAATATAGCTTACGGATTACCTGATGCAATTTAGCGCTGCACATGCAACAACGGAGAAGTTACAAGTGTGTTGCCGACCTTTGGGGTATATGAAGTTCTTTAGTGATTTTGGGGTTGGCGAGGACCCTAGGCGGGAGAAGTCATTTGATTATTTTCCCCACGGCAAAAAAAACAATTATTTCGCTGACAACAAAAGGGTCACTTTTCCTAATTTTTCCCTCTACTTCTCTATTAAGTTTGTTTTTGATAAAAACCGTCTTCTGACAGTACCTACTACTAAACACAAGAATTTTTTTTTTGATAAAATTGGTGCAGTCGAGTTATGCGCTCACCGACACATTTTTATATACATACTACTGACGCCCGCGGCACCGCCCGTGTGGATGTCGATTTTTTCAAGTTTTAGTTAAAATTTTCTCTGCGTACAACCCTTCTCTGGACTCCCACGAATAATTCAAGACCAAAATTAGGCAAATCGGTAAAGGCATTGTTGAGTTACAACGAAAAGTGGCACTGATTTTATATATATTATATATAGAAAGACTACCGTTTTCTACTAACATAACGATAAGAAATTACAAAAACATATGTATCTCTGGTCTGAAATAAATAATTCAATTTAATTTTATGTTATTTTTAGACATCGCAATAAAATTAAAATATCACTTTAAAAAATTACCTATATTCACTTGCCAACCCTACGATACGTTCAGACGCACAGATTCTCAGTACCTACATTACGTTTCCTGAGACACGGACTGAAATAAATTTGGATTCATTTACCTTTCATTTCAAACACTAGTTGATTATTCTAGCTTTGTCTGTTGATTTATGAAAATGATTAACTTTCTTCTACACTAATATTATAAAGTGGTAGTTCAAATATGTAAGTTTGTATGTAGGGGGTAATCTTTGGAACCGCTGGTCGGCTTGCCAAAATTCTTTCACTGATAGATAGCTACAATGTTCATAAGTGCTATATAGACTATAAAACATCACGCTACGTTCTAGAAAACCCGAGCGGCGCGAGAATAGCTAGTCAAAAAATAAAATAAAATTACGTCCTAAAAATGTAACATTTCAATGGACTATTTGGAACGAGCAAATAGCTTCGGTAATGGACTGACAAACCAATGAAACTAAATCTATTTTTATCCTTCAAAACTTCGTGCTTATAACAATCAATTTGAATTATGACGTTGATATTAACTAGCCACATACACACATAAATCAATTATGCTATCATTGAAAATTGAAGATGAATAGTTCGATTAACTTCGGTAAATAAAACTCGTATATTACCTACTAGCTACTCTCGCGGTTTCACCCGCTTCTCGGCTCCATTTGATCGTAACGCGATGTTTTATAGCCAACTAGCCTTTGCCAGCGACTCCGTACGCGTGCAATAGTGACTTCCTGCAGATTTTTTGTATAAAAACTATCCTATGTCCTTTCTTAAGTTCCAAACTATGTCTGTATCTAACTTCACAGAAATCGGTTCAGTAGTTTAGGCGGGAAGAAAAGACAGACAGACAGAGTTACTTTCGCATTTATAATATTAGTTTGGATATAGCACTTAGGAACTTATTAGCTATCTATCAGTGAAAGAATTTTGGCAATCCGACCAGCGGTTCCAAAGATTACCCCTCTACATACAAACTTACAAATTTTACTTCTTTATAATATTAGTATAGATTGACTGACGGGTAAAAAAGCTGTAACTAAAGCACGTAGCAAGCTTTGTGATTCATTCGAGGCTAAGGCTACGAGGCTAATCTGCCGCGGCCTCGGCCTAAAGCAGGAGAAAGAACGGGGTGGTTTTTAGTCAGTAAAAGTATTTTTTTGGTAGGGGTAAATCATCAAATGACTTCTCCCGCCCAGAGTAAAGCGAGACAGAGTGTCAGACTCTCACTGACTAAAATCCCCCCCGTTACTTCTCCTGCTCTGAGCTGAGGCTGCGGTAAGGCGCATTGCGCTTACCCCGCAACCCCAGCCCCGTCTGTGGTGGTCTATTGGCTCTTTGAGGCGCGCGCGGAACGCTACGCACCGTACGCTCGGGCAGCAAGTTTTTTTTTCATTAAAAAAAAACGTTGTCCCACACTAGGATTTTTCTCCTGTGTCGTGGGTGCGTTTACAAATATACAATTTCACATGCACATCACACCCAGACCCGGAACAACTATCTGTGGATCACACAAACAGTTGATCCGTGCGGGAATCGAACCCGCGACATGTTGCGCGCCAGCCAGTTGCCCAGCCACCGCGCCAACCGTGCAGTCAAGTAAGTCCGAGTCCGAGTAAGACCGTCAGTCAAGTAACCGTCCACAGACCCGCGCAAGAGTCTGACACTCCCTCTCGCGTCACCCTGCGCAAGAGAAGTCATTGGATGATTTTCCCCTCACAAAAAAAACGGTATGATATGTAGGGCAGAGCTGATAGTACTTAATATTGTTTTCCATCTGATAGGACAGCAAACGGATTATCTGATGGTTATAAGCAATCAGCAACAACGGAAGTTCGATGCGTTTGACGGAGTTTCGAGTGCGTTGCCGACCTTTTTGGGAATTAGAAATTTAAGGATAGGGGAGTTTAAAGGATTGAGGATGATTGGAGGGGAAGAATTGGGCTTCCGGTAACCTCACTCACACGGCGAAACACAACGCTGTGGTTGTTTCACGCCGGTTTTCTGTGAGACCTTTTTCTTTCTGGTCGAGCCGATTAGATATGTAAATATATGATATGGTTGGGGTCGCGGTAAATTTATTTCGCGCTACTTTAATTCTACAATGCCATCACATTAACACAGAAAAAACCGTAGTCTTAAATATCATAAATAAATACCTCATCCAGATCTGTTTTTTTATATACTTCATTACTTCTTGTTGAACCGTTAGTTTGTATTTTATTACAATCAAAGACAAACCAGTTCGTTGCAAGTTTTAACAACAAAATATATTATGAAACAGGAATTGTTTGAGGCTATTACTTACAATGCGCATATATTCGCTTCCGACCTACCACAACTCGCAAAAAAACGCCACCGTCTAAAGGACAAATGTTTAGGACGAAAAACAATCCATAATTCATGGTTAAGAACGGCGATATTACTGAATAATACATCATTCGTTCATCAACCATGTCCTGTTTGTATCCTTTCGTCAATTCCATGATGTTATTTTTAGCGATTTATGTTAAAATTATACGAAGTCGTTTGTTGTTGTCAAGGTTTGGTTACAGTGCCATCTGTTGATGTGACTTCGTAACTTTATGTGTAGTTCTGCTACTCGATGGTAGATGGCGTTAGTAGTCGATTTCTATTTTTGTATTTATCTGCAAACAATATTGTACAAATATGATCAATCTATATATATATATATCTATTATATATGTTCTATTGAGGTGAATTAGATTATCGAAAACTAAAATTCTTGTAAGACTGTTTATTTTCCTCATTTAGTATTTCAGCGCCTCCAGCTAAGAAGGTAGCAATCAAACGAAAATATAAACTTTTATTAAGGACTCGTGCCTAGTAAGTAGTTAGGTACTAAAATTCATTTTTTGATTACCTACTTTTTAATACATTATTATAGTAAGCTGCGTTTTCATACAATGAAAGCCAAAAATGATCTCTCATTGTACACCTTATCTACCCAACAAATTACTAGCCTCAAGAAAATCTTACAAGCCGCTTAATATAGGCCACTAAGAATATCACCAGTCCAAATAGGTCTTTAAAGAGTGCTTCATCATATGAGTCCAAACATGGTCATCCATTTCAAGGTCATCATTTCAAGGTCGCTAAAAAGAGGGCTGAACTCGAAGAGAGCCATTTTTCAAACTTATCAATGGAAATGAAACCATTGCCTTACAAAAAACCAGCGTGAAAGAACCAAAGCGTACTTTTACGTCCAAAAACTCGGGGTTGCGGGATAAGCAGCCGTGGTTGCGGGATAAGCGCTAAGAGGCACCGCTGTCTCGGCCCAGAGCAGGTGAAGGACCGGAGGCTTTTGAGTTAGTAAGAGTTTGACACTAGAACGGGAGACGTCCAAAGTTGCATTTTGGAGAGTGACGTGGAGACCTTCGGACATCCCGGCGTACGGCAAATATCCACCCTTACGTTGTTGAGACACCTGCGGCCCGGACTAAGCGTTTTGCCTCGTCATTTATACCGCGTACATCGAGGGATTGGAACAGTTTGCCGGCTGCAGTCTTTCCGTCCGAATACAATTTAGGTGTCTTCAAGGCTAGAGTGAATAGGCTCTTAATAAACTAGTGCGCCTTACCATCAACGATTGCATCACTGCTTACCATCAGGCGGGATCGCAGTCAAGCACTAGTTTATAGCAAGTAAAAAAAATATAAAAAAATGCAGCCGTGGTTGCGAGATAAGAAGCCGGGGTTGCGGGATAAGAAGCCGGGGTTGCGGGATAAGAAGCCGGGGTTGCGGGATAAGAAGCCGTGTTGCGGGATAAGCAGCCGGGGTTGCGGGATAAGAAACCGGGGTTGCGGGATAAGAAGCCGTGGTTGCGGGATAAGCGCTATGAAGCAGCGCTGTCTCGGCCCAGAGCAAGTGAAGGAACGGGAGCTTTTTTGTCAGTAAGAGTCTGACACTAGAGCGGGAGAAGTCATTTGATGACGTCCTCTCCCAAAAAAACCTCCAAAACCTGTTCTCTACGTGTTTCGGTTATCCAAAGACGCTGTCTATCTCTTACCACCAAGTGAAACGTCTAAAGTCGAAGTCCAAATATTATAGTTCGTCAAACGAGCAGACGGATTACCTGATGGTAAGCAATCAGCGCCGCCCATGGACACCCGCAACGGAAGAGTTACGAGTGCGCTGCCGACCATTTAGGGATTGAGGGAGGAGAAGGATTGGGCCTCCGGTAAACTCACTCACACTCACACGTTTTCTGTGAGGCCGTGGTATCACTCCGGTCGAGCCGACCCATTCGTGCCGAAGCATGGCTCTCCCACACTTACCTAAATTCACCATATAGGTACCAACTAAACCATAAACAAGTACTTTTGAAACGTCAAAATGGAATAGTAGTCAGTCAGTCTATTCGTCAATGAAGCTAGGTGCTCGTTCCAAATTGTAGATTCGAATGGAGAAGAACGAGCAAGAAACTCCATATCTAAATAAAAGTCAGTGTCTTATTTTTTATTTAATTATTTTATTAGGATCTCCAACAGAGAAAGCACATTACATGCGCACCTAATAATAAATAAAATAGAATAGTTTTGTACATCTCCAATTATAAGAGACCACATCATGCAAAAAATAATAACATTGTAATATTATAGATTATTAAAAATAAAATTTAAATTAATTTATCAATAAAACAGAATAAAGATTCAAAACAAATTGATTACTAGGAATCAAATTAACACATAAACATTTTAACATTTTGAACATTTTGGTATGGATTAGAAAATTAGACCAAAAATACGCAAACAAGAAACTATAACGACGAAAATAAAAAAAAAAAAAAACTAATACAAAACCAAACACCAAGAAAAACATAAAAAATTACAAAACAATAAGTTACTTCAACACCTATGTAACAGCGAGCTGCGCGTGAATTAGGGTTTTGTATTTTACCAATTTATTGGAAAAGATCTAAAAGTCTTATTCTAAAAGGATTGGATCAACAACAATTTCTAACGCGATCACAAAATAAAGTAAAAGCTTATTATAAATAAAACATGGTCGACCTTTACGTATGGTAATGTTTGACGGAATCCATTTCCAATGAATTGCAAATATTATCTGTGGTAAGTATTATGCTAACTTATTGTCTTTCAGATGAGACGATGGACATGGTTCTTGGTTTTAGACTTGGTAATGTATAAATAGATGTTATATTCCCTTGTTGTATGTTGTTACGTAATATTTTCAAGTTTTTTTTTTTTATGGGATAGCGAGGCAGACGGGAATTTTGAAGTTGGAATGTGTTGCCAAGTCGCCAGACTTTTTGAATGTACGAAAATAGTGTGCGTATTAGGGATGGCGGTAGATTTTTTTTTAGTTATTAATTAATAATTACTATCTTTTGCCCGTGACTTTGTTCGCGTGGAATAGTGATTTTCTGCAGATTTTTGGAACAAAAACTATCCTATGTCCTTTCTCGAGTTTCAAACTATGTCTGTACCAAATTTCACAGAAATTGGTTCTGTAGTTTAGGCGTGAAGAAAACATAGGCAGACAGTTAGAGTTACTTTCGCATTTATAATATTAATATAGATATTTAATATATTGCATAGGTATTTTCTTCTTTCTTTTATTACGGATTCGAATACTTTTATTGATTGGTACATTGATTTGAAATACCGTATGCCGTTACTTCATATTTATTTATTTATTTCTTCTACGCACAAAATAATCTGAATGGCGGACTTAATGCCTTAAGGCATTCTCTAACAGTCAACCATCATAGGGCAGTGCAGAAAATTCATGCGGTTGGTGCGAAGCAAGGACACACGAGTCCTAAAACAAAATTAAAGGGGAAAGCACATAAATAAATAGATTCGCATAAAATAAGGTAACGATTAATCTATACTATAATAGATATTATAAAGCTGGAGCAGTTTGTTTGAACGCACTAATATCCAGAAATACTGGTTCGAATTCAATAATTCTTTTTGTGTTTTTTAGTACATTTATCGAGGAAGGCGTTAGACTATAAGGCTTTAGGCATTACGCTACGATCTGTAGGAGCCGAGCAGCGGGTGAAACGGCGCGAGAGAAGAAGCTGCTTGGCTCCATTTGATTGTAGTGTGATGTTTTATAGCATTCAAGCACTCACACACACAACATTGTAGCTATCTATCAGTGAAAGAATTTGACAATCCAAAAAGCAGTTCCATATATTCCTAACTTAAAAATTATACCTCTATATAATATAAGTATATAGATTATTTTATGTACCTAAACTAGTCTAAAAAATATGAGACCCAATCTTATTGAGTAACTGACACCCGTGTTTATAATAATCGTTAAGAATCTATTTGTCGAGTACAATTTCAGACTTTATGACAATAAAGACTACCTACATTTTGTTTTATCATGGAAACGATCTTGTGAGTTTTTCAAAAAGTAATGCATTGAATGTCAAGCTAATAAAAAATAAAAAAGGTACCTACGTTCGCGGTCAATCCCATTAAAAAGTAAAGTAGTAATCTCTAATATCTCATCTTCCTGCCCTTGTCCCGTGTTATTTGGGGTCGGCGCAATATGCTTTTTTCTTCCATTCTATCTTGTCACCCGTCACGCTATCGCTAACTCCTCTGTCTTCCATATCACTTCTCACACAATCCATCCATATTTTCTTTGGTCTCCCCCTCCCTCTCCATCCATCCACATTTATACTCATGACTTAATAATCTTTAATATCTATGTTTTTATTATAACTATCGCGATACATACTACATTAACTAAAAATAATAACGTGAGTAACCCGCGATTTTTAGTTACTCTAATATCTATGTTTTTATGTAATAAGTCGGCAAACGAGCAACGGATTACCTGATGGTAAGCAATCAGGGCCGCCCATAGACACCCGCAAACAACAGAAGAGTTACGAGTGCGTTGCCGACTTTTTGGGGATTAAGGATTTGGAGATTTAGGGGTTGGGGGAAGGGAAGGATTTGGCACACACAAGGCGAAACACAACGCTGTTGTTGTTTCACGCCGGTTTTCTGTGAGGCAGTGGTATTACTCCGGTCGGGCCGACACATTCGTGCCGAAGCATGGCTCGCCCACACGAAAAAGCCAGTAATGCACTCCCCTGTTGCTGAGAGTGTCCATGGCCATCGATTGCTTACCATCAAATCTTCTTATTAACTATTCAATAATATAACAAGCGCTTTTAAAGATTACAATTTCTTCGATAGCTCTATACTTGTCATACACTAGCTACTCTCGCGCGGTTTCAGCTGCTGCTCTGCTCCATTTGATCGTAGCGTGATGTATTATAGCCTATAGCACTCAAGAACATTGTAGCTGTCTATCAGTGAAAGAATTTTCGCAATCCGACCAGCGGTTCCAAAGATTACCCCCTACATACAAACTTACAAATTTTACCTCTTTATAATATTAGTATAGATGATCTTTCAATCGTGGTAATTTTTGAGACACAATAGAGGAATGATCGGGAGAGATATAGGTGTGAACTTATAGGTGCGTTCGCTTGGGGTATGATGTAATCACGTCTTTTAATCTTTAAAGGAAAAGCATTTTTGTGTGTTTATATTAAGTTAACTGTTTTCTCTGCTTCAATTCGAAACTCTAAAGATTAATTATATTAGTAATAACCAGAGTTTCAGCCATTTCCCATTAAAATGGCATAATTTTGGAACTGTTGCTGTTTCTGAGATATTTGGGTGGACTTAAAGACATGTGAAATGTACCATAGATACTCGAACTTGCAGCCGCTTTACCAAATTAATGACCTAGACCGGCTAAACTACTGAACCGATTTCTGTGAAATTTGATACAGACATAGTTTTGTGACGACGACAATCATTAATTGACAATGTAAACAGTGCTCTCTCAGAAATAGTTCACTGGTTTGGTGTGAATAACTTATTACTAAACGAAACTAAAACTAAATGTATTAAATTCACAACACCAAATGTTAAACAGATAAAAACCAGTGTGCTTGTCAAGGGCGAGGAGTTGAGTCCTGTAGATACAACTGTCTTTTTAGGTATAACCCTGGACGCTAAGCTCCAGTGGGGCCCACATATAGATGGCTTGTCGAAGAAGCTCAGTTCTGCAGCATATGCCGTTAAAAAAATTAGAAATTTAACAGATATAGATACAGCGCGGTTAGTTTATTTTGGTTATTTCCACAGCATCATGTCATACGGTATTTTGTTGTGGGGGAATGCTGCTGACATCCAGTCTATTTTTGTTCTGCAGAAAAGGGCTATTCGATCAATCTATAATCTTAGTCCGAGGCATTCGCTCAGAGAATTATTTAAGGAATCTAAAATAATGACAGTTGCCTCTCAATATATTTATGAAAATGTAATTCACGCTCATAAAAACAAAAGCTTATTTAAGAAATATAGTGATATACATAATATCAACACGAGGGGGAAAAACAAATATGTTGTGCCTGCCTCCAGGCTTCAGAAAATAAGTAGTTCGTTTAGGTGTCAATGTATACGCTTTTACAATAAAATTCCTAGCGATATTCAAAATTTGAGCCTCAATAAATTTAAAAGTGTAATAAAGGCTAAACTTTGCTGTAAAGCATTTTATAAAATAAAAGACTACTTAGAGGATAGTCAGGCTTGGGAATGAGCCGCTGTAATGTCTGCACAGGTCATGTTGACATGTTTGTAACATAAGTTACACTTTTATATACAATTTGACATTACGTTTATTTTTATTTTTTATACAATGACATGATCACATAGTGTGACATTTTTATTTTTTATTTGACATTTTTTTTTTATTTATTTGTTGACATTTTTATTATTTTATATTATTGTTAGTGTAAGGACCGTGTGAGACTTGTCGTGCTTTTTTATCACCAGTCATCTGCGTTCTGACAGCTTGAGTACTTGCGCGACCCACCCAAATGTTCTTTTGATCGGTATTGTTCGTCGGACAACTCAACAGCACTAGCTATATGGTTGCAAACTGACACTTGCGTGCCTGTCTTCAGAACGGGTCCACTTAAACTGGTGTGGTTCTTTCCTCAAAAGACCACTACAGAATGAACTTGCACGGTTCTCTCACATTATGGTATTTTATATTGTCTGGACTTGAAAAGAGACTGACCTCTGAGTTTGTTTCGGCATTTCTTCTCAGAGTAGTCAGATAGGAAATGCCGGCTTCAGCTAGTTTTTCACATATAATTTGACGTGTAAAAGTGCCGTTTTAAGGCCTATTTGCAAAAATAAATTCATTGTTTCATTGTTTCATTGTTTCATTTTGAACTCAAAAAAGGCCATAGGATAGTTTTTATTCCAAAGAGCTGTAGGAAGTCACTATTCCACGCGTCGAGTCGAGGGCAAATGTTAGTTTAGATTAAATTACACGATTTGAGCAATGCCTGGCCGCTTGGTAAATCAGCTACGTATTTACCAAGAAAACAACAATAAAACATCGTTTTTAATTTCTTTGTTTTGAAAAAAACGAAACGTTAATTGTGCGATGTGTAAGTATGTGAAATTGTATGTTTGTAAACGCACCCACGACACAGGAAGAAATCTGAGGCAATGTTTTCTTTAAAAATCGTTAGAAATGCGTTTTCTAATATAAATATTATCTTTATAAATGTAATGTCAATTAGCGTTGTGCGTTGTTTTGTGTTTAAGAGGTTACCTATAGATAAATAAATAAAAATAAAACAACAAAAAATTCATTTGCAAATAATGTTTTACTATAATTTCTCTACTAATTCAACTATTGATCACATATTAACTAACACTACTACAATATCAAGTCATTTCATCATTTTCTTCACAAAAAAATTTAATTCTTTAGCTGTCAAATCATTCTCTCATCCATTCACAGTCAATACAAAACATTTTTTAGTCTGTCGCTACATAAAACATATGCTACAAAAATACAAAATGGCGTCACAATATTTGTCAATTTAGCATCTAAAAAGCAACTATTTCGATTAAATTAATACGTTAGAACTCTTTGGAAATAAGCCATAATTATTATAAAATTGTTCAAACTAAAATATTATAATTTCGTCTTTTAGGAACTTTGTAGTATCTATTATAATCTTTTAATATTATAAAATATTTAAATAAACAACTTCTAATTCTTAATAAGAGTGTTTTACATAATTTTCCCCCGTTTAAGTCTATATTTTTTTCACTATTTCTAATGATTTTTACCAGTTCTACAAATTAATAACAACATCAAACATACAAAGACCAAAGAGCGAACTAATTATAAATTAATACCAAATTTGTTACTACTCGCTACAAGATGTCGCTATAATCAACTTTGTTACTAAATACGCTCTTTCGGTATCATTATTTTTATAAACAGCCAATGTTGATGAGAAATCAATGTAATTATAAGAAACTCTAAGAGATGATCAATTCACTACTTTTAATGAAAACTAAAACACTACGTTTCTAAATAAAAAAATGTTTCTGTGATTCAAAAATGCATTTTTAAATGATTTATCATTTTTTAAGCATTTATTTGTCATCAGAAACATTTTTTTTTCTACTAAATACAAGCATTAGTCCACCAAGCATGATACAGTCGTTTTTTTAATCTATGGTCCCAATTATTGTCTATATAAAAATATGTTCTAGCTATTATTGCAACATTTTTATAAAAATAACTACTTAGAGGCACCTTTTGAGATTATGATTACTACTTTAATCTATTTTCTTCATCTAAACTAAATTACTTCAAAGGATACGTCAGGAAATTTTTTAGTAAACATATACGTCTAACTTGGCAGATCTATGAAATCCGTAAACAAAAAAAAAAAAGTTGAGACAATTGACAGTAAAATTGGCGCGAAATTGAATTTATAAAAAGTAATGTGTCCAAGTTATGTTTTTTTTTTACTATTTAGCTAATTCGGTATTTTTATGTTTTTAACTGCTTTCTTATTTCATGAATGACGTTACGCATATTTTTATTATAAAGCTCCTCAATTATTGTCCTTTGTTTACATAAGTATTGAAAAATGCGATATTTTGTTTTCGAAAAGACTTAATAATAAATGAACTCATATTTCCCACATCACGCAAACGTCATTTTTGGTCCCAATTCTTCGTATTTTGTTTCCTAATAATTGTACCTACTATTTGAATAATTTTGTAATTACCACATAATGTCAGATTAATAGCAAACAATAATTACCATATGTGAAAAAAATAACTTATTTAAGACAACTTGTAATAATTGAATTATTTCGAAAATAATAAATTAGCTTATTGAGCGAACCTTTCTTGATTTGTTTTTGTTTTTTTCTTTTATCTTTTAGAAAGAGAATCTAGGCGAAAATCAATAAAAACTGAATGTATTTTTTTTATTAATAGAATATCTAATAAAAAAATCTACGTTAACAAGAAATCAAATTTGAAAACTAAAGAGGTTATCTTTTTAAACTTAAAACGATACAATTCGAATTCTAATTTTGATAAAACCCAACAAAAAGTCTAGATACTCCAGCAACAAAAAAGAAAAAACAAAAAACATACCAAGCCGAAAATAATTTAAGAAGACCGAATCAATGTTTCCGTGGTATCAGATAGAGGTTGTATGTATCCTTAGGTAAGGCTACACAAGCAGGTTTTTGTCTCAAATCTTCCAAGTTTTCAGCACCGATTTCAAATTCTTGCATAATATTGGCGAACATGACAAAACTCATTGTCGTGACCAGAGTTTGTCCTATGCACGTCCTTTTACCAATACTAAAAGGCAAGAAGTGAGGGATATTCCTCTTTACCGACCAAACTTCTTTCTCAACATTATTCTCCGCATGCTTAGATGGTCTCTCACCATCTGACTCCATACCAGAATCGCATAAAGAATTCCTTCGTACTCGCACTTTACTCTTCTCTAAGAACCTCGACGGATCAAATTCCTCTGGTCTTTCCCAGTACTCTTCTGATGTGTTCAATTCATAGTTGTTTATGAAGACTATTGTTCCTTTTTCAACTCCATAACCGGCTACTGTGGCGTTCTCTGTCGCTACGTGTGGGACTATTGGTGATGAAGCGTATCTTAGACATTCTAAAACAGTTGCTTCAGTGTACGGAATGCTATGCCTGTCAACAAGAGTCACAGGCCGTTTACCTTTAGTCAAAGCGTCCAATTCCGCTCTGATCTTCCTACCTACTTCTGGATCTCTAGCCACAGCTGTGAGGCATAACATAACCAAGTTACCAACAGAAGAATGTCCACCAAGGAAGTCTTCTAGCATGAAAATAATAGTGTTTCTATCAACAGTCGGGTCTTCGTGCAGAACTTTGAGAAGACCGTCCAAAAAGTCCTTTTCTGGTCCCTCGACGTCCAAGTTCATTTCCCTCTGCTCAACAATCCTTGATAGGATGAAAGACCGGATGTCAGAAGACCAGTTCGAGAGCTTCTCCAAGTGCTTCTTGTAGAATGGTGCGAGCCAAGGCAGGAAATCCAGAGCGTATCCTTGGTTGATCTCCCAGAAGATTTCGTCAAAATGGTCTACTACTTTTCGGAAGTCTTTGTCAGTTTCAGCGTCGAACCTAACGTTGCACATGTAGTGGGAAAACATGTTCATTGCCGTTGTCATTAGAATGGGTTTTAGGTTGATAGCTTCGTCAGTGTTTCTGGTGATACCTTTGAGGGTTTGGACGAGTTCGACTGACTCGAAGGTGGCTACGTCACCGATGCGCGCGAAGTTGTCGGTGTGCTGTTTGGGACCGCAGTGGCGACGGGCTAGGTTTCTTCGCCGGAGTTGGAGGTTCGACCAGTCGCAAAGGGCTAGTGCTGTAACAAAGAAAAAGTTTTTTTAAGATTTTTTAATTACAAAATACCTTTAACGTATATTGTAAGAATCGGTGATGAGTCTGATACTTGCTTTCACCCAAAGCGAGAGAATACATGATAACTACCTCCCTCAAAAAAATGTGATGAAATATAAAGAGGTATAATAGAATCGTAGCTAGTGGCGTTCTGTAGATTCTATCTATTTTTATTTTTTTTTTATTTATTAGTTAGTATTATGAATAATTTTATTTATTTATTTATTATTAATTTTGTATACCATCTCTGTATGTAAAATTTGTAAGTTTGTATGTAGGGGGTAATCTCTGGAACCACTGGTCGGATTCCCAAAATTCTTTCACTTATTCATAGCTACAATGTTCCCGAGTGCTATCTATAGGCTATTAAACATCACGCTACAATCAAAACCAGCCGAGCAGCGGGTGAAACCGTGCAGGAATAGCCAGTAAACTATGAAGTTAATAAATAAATAAATATATTTAACCTCCATACTGTAGGTCAGGGGGACAGACAATACTTATCAATTTAATGTCACATTTGAAATATAAAACTCACTCTCCCACCTAATATAAACAGTGTCAAAAATAATTACTTAAAACAAATTATAATGTCTATGCTTTTAAGTAATGTTTTTGTGGTCCAATTCATAAGCTGAACGCTTGTATTTTTTACTAGTTTCCTGCCCGCGACTTCGTCTGTAAACTTGAATAAATTAGAGACTCGAACATTCTTCTTTAATCCTTATTTCTTTCAAAAAAAAAAAATCAAAGTCTGTGACGTAGTTTTAAAGATGTAAGTATACATAGGGACAAACGACGGGAAGCGCCTTTGTTTTATACCGTGATAGGAATCTCGAACTAGTAGCAAGCTTAAGTAAAAGGTCGACAGTCAGACGCTTATATATAACATACCTAAAGTATATCATAAACATTGGATCTTCATCATCATTATCATCAGCCTATAAGTGGCCACTTCTGAGCAAAGACCTCTTCTCACACGGAGAAGGTTTGAGCATTAATCACTACGCTTGCTCAAGGCGGATTGGCGATTTCACACTTATATTTGGAAATTATAGGTCCAGGATGTTTTCCTTCACAGTATGTCAGTAGTGTCTAAATAATCTCAGAAAGTATTTATAATTTGTTGTATAATCTGTCATTATAATACTAATCAGTGTCGCACTACAACTGTCAATGTCGTCATATCACTATAAGGAACGGAAGACGTCACGTTAGTACTTAACTTTAACCACAAAAGCGAAAAATATTCAAATATATTTTTGTAATATTAAGTAGAATTGAAAATGATGAAATTAAAAGAGAAAATTACATTGTCAATGAAATCGCTTCAACTTATGATTTGCACCACACATCTACGCATTTCTTTACATGTGTCAGATTTCAAAATTTGTAGTACACTTGCACTTTAACATATACTATAACGTCGAATTAATTTTCAACTCTATATCATTCGCAGTACAATTTAAAATGTAATGAAGAATTTTGATCAGATAGGATAACTTTATGTGCGTCTGTATATAAATTTACTGTCTCCTATTGTATTATTATGAGACTAGCTTTTAATAACGGCTTTGTCTGGAGTTACAGATCAAAAAGTAGCCTTTATATTATCCACAGACGGGGCCCTAAAGGGCTGATGTTCAGCCGGGGTTACGGGGTAAGCGCAATGAGGCACCGCGACCTCGGCCCAGAGCAGGAGAAGGAACAGGGGGGTTTTTAGTCAGTAAGAGTCTGACACTCCCCCCGCCCGGCCCTGGGCGGGAGAAGGCATTTGATGATTTTCCCCTCACAAAAAAAGCCTTTGTATTATTCCAGACTATAATCTATCACATTATCAGCTTATAACCGCCCACTACTGAGCAAAGGCCTCTTCTCACACGCAGAAGGTTTGAGCATTAATCACACCACGCTTTCTCAAGTTATAATTTGAAATTATAAGTTCAGGCTTCCTTCACCGTATGTCAGTGGTGTCTAAATCTATATGCTTTTATACTAATATTATAAAGAGGTAAAATTTGTAAGTTTGTATGTAGGGGGTAAACTTTGGAACCGCTGGTCGGATTGCCAAAATTCTTTCACTGATAGATAGCTACAATGTTCCTGAGTGCTATAGGCTATAAAACATCACGCTACGAGTAAATGGAGCCGAGCATCGAGTGAAACCACGCGAGAGTAGCTTGTTATAATAGAAAGTACATATAACTCGGAAAAGTTACATTGGTACTTGCCAGGTTTCGGCCCCGCACCCTCATGCATGAGAAGCGGGCGTCTCAAACTCCGGGCCACCACGACGTCCCTTTTGAAACCGATGTAGAACTGATTTTTCAATAGTCAGATAAATGTTATCCGAGGAATAAAATTGTTGCTGTCACTGTCTTATACAAACATTCTGACCCGACAGCAACATAATTATTCCCTAGGTAACTTTTATCTAACCATTGAAAAATCAGCTCGAAAACAATTGAATGCTTGACACCTTGTCAAATACAATAAATAGCCTTTGTGGAATTGTTAAAATCATGAGCTTTCTTTGTATTTCGTAAGCGTATGTTAATTTGTAGTGAGTGATTCTAAGTTTTATTTTTCTTAAACATAATAATATTATTTCTTCAAAATCCAAACTACAAAATATTATAAATGCGAAAGTAACTCTGTCTGTCTGTTTGTCTTTTCTTCACGCCTAAACTACTGAACCTATTTGTGTGAAATTTGGTACTGACATAGTTTGGAACTCGAGAAAGGACATAGGATAGTTTTTAAACCAAAAATCTTGCAGGAAGTCACTATTCCACGTGAACAAAGTCGCGGGTAAAAGGTAGTTAACTATAAAAATACGTATATCATTTTTTTATTGTTTGTTTATAGAATGTATTAACAGCTTAAAAACAATTTTCTTTTTCTTTTTAAATACACATATTAATGGTATATTATTATAGGTACATAATGAGCAAATAGCTTCACTAAGAGGACTGACCGACAGACTGACTTTATATCTTTAAGCTTTGTTTGACGTTCAAATGTGCCTGCAAGGGTCTTATTTAAATAAATGATTTCGACTTTGACTTTATGAAAAGGTATGTTTGTAAACGCACCCACGACACAGGAGAAAATATAAGTGCAAGACAAAAAATTGTTTAAAAAAATATTTTAAAAATTATGTTCACTTAATTTTTTTTACCAACCCCACTCTTCCTCTGGGTATCCGAGCTGATGGGAGACTACTAGAAGACAAGACGCATTGATAAACCAGTATACACCATTTAAACAACGATCTCAAAACCCTTCAACCAAGCGTGGAGATTTGCCCGAGCGTACGGCGCGTAGCGTTCCGCGCGCGCCTCAAAGAGCCAATAGACCACCACAGACGGGGCCCTAAAGGGCTGATGTTCAGCCGGGGTTGCGGGGTAAGCGCAATAAGGTACCGCGACCTCGGCACAGAGCAGGAGAAGGAACAGGGGGGTTTTTAGTCAGTAAGAGTCTGACACTCCCTCCTGCCCGGCCCTGGGCGGGAGAAGTCATTTGATGATTTTCCCCTCACAAAAAAAAAAAAAAAAAAAGCGTGGAGATTTACGGATGCTAGAAGAAATACGTAACTATTTCATTGACACATACCTACCTATTATAAATAAATAAATGTTATATTTACATTTATAAGTATGTCAACTTACACGTGTAATTAATAATTTATTGCCTGTTTGTACGTATGTGTAGTTTAATACAGCAAAAATTAGGCTACTCAAGAATGCCTGGGCCAAATAAGTTGCAACGCTGCGATTTGATAGCTCAAATTACACTTCCTACTGCATGCACTGTGTATGCGTAATTTGAGTATATTAGCGCCTCGATTTAATTATATACAGGTGCGAATGTGTGTGTAATATCACTACATATATGTAGTACTAGCTACTATCGCGCGGTTTCACCCGCTGCTCGGCGCCTATAGATCGTAGCGTGATGTTTTATAGCCTATAGCACTCAGGAACATTGTAGCTATCTATCAGTGAAAGAATTTTGGCAATCCGACCAGCGGTTCAAAAGATTACCCACTACATACAAACTTACAAATTTTACCTCTTTATAATATTAGTATAGATAAAACAAAACAGCTTTCTCTGTTCCTATATCCCTATGTAGGCCTAAATCTTTAAAACTACGCAACGGATTTTGATGCGATTTTTTTAATAAGTACGTAAAGGTAAACAGCGTTAGAAAAACAATCTGGACTTATATAATTTCTAATAATTAAAAGATTGAAGAAGATCGACACGCCTTGTTTATGTAATAGGTCGGCAAACGAGCAGACGGATTACCTGATGGTAAGCAATCAGCGCCGCCCATGGACATTCGTAGTATCAAAGAAGTCACTGCAAATACGTTGCCGACCTCTTGTGGGTTATAAGGATAGATGATTTGAGAATTGAGGTCGGAGGAAGAGGGAAGAATTGGGCCTCAGGCGAAACGATTTTCTTCTTCAGAAAAAATGATGTTGTCAGAAATAGGTACTATTGAGTTTATTATTGACAATACTTAGGTACCTCTATTTTTAAGTATAGGTATAAATGAGTATTAATAGTAAATTATTATATACTAGCTACTCTCGCGCGGTTTCACCCGCTGCTCAGCTCCATTTGATCGTAGCGTGATGTTTTATAGCCTATAGTATTCAGGAACATTGTAGCTATCTATCAGTGAAAGAATTTTAGCAATCCGACGCAGCGGTTCCAAAGATTACCCCCTACATACAAACTTAAAAATTTTACCTCTTTATAATAGTAGTAAAGACTAGAGACCTGCCCCGGCTTCGCACGGGTGTAATATTGATACTAAATCTCTCCACTATTTAATGCATGTTCTTAGACATATAAACATTCCTCTTTATTCACCATATCTATTGAAAAAAACCGCATCAAAATCAGTTGCGTAGTTTTAAAGATTTAATCGTCTATCAGTGAAAGAATTTTGGCAATCCGACGCAGCTGTTCCAAAGATTACCCCCTACATACAAACTTACAAATTTTACCTCTTTATAATATTAGTATAGAAGTAGAGGAAAACAATTTTGACACAGTTATTTTATTTTACGTCATATCGTTATATTGTCAATTTTACATTATTTTTAAACATATTTTTGTTAAATTCGAATCGCCTTATACGTCGAGACGCACGCGAATTGCGAAGGAGACCATGTTTTCCTGATGGTAAGCTGTTGACAGCGGCCATTTACACCCTAAGATTTCTTTTTATGCGATAGGTCGGCAAACGAGCTGATTGATTACCTGATGGTAAGCAATCAGCGCCGCCCATGGACACCCGCAACAACGGAGGAGAGACGTCGTACGTTGCCGACGGCTTGGGAGATTTATGAGTTTGGGGGGGAGGGAGAAAATTGGGTATCAGGTAACCTCACTCACACGGCGAAACACAACGCTGTGGTTGTTTCACGCCGGTTTTCTGTGAGGCCGTTATGACACTCCGGTCGAGCCGACCCATTCGTGCCGAAGCATGGCTCTCCCACACTTAAAAAGTCAAAAGGGTCCAAGGATTAGGGGATGGGAATAGGTAGATTGGGTCGAAAAAAAACCTTTGAGACGCTCTTATACCAATTAACAAATAATCTACTAAAGAAAAGATAAACAACACACAGCTGTAACACTATAAAGAATATATTCTTTTTTGTGTCCGCGCAAAACTCTGAAACTGCTAATTCAAAATTGATAAGTAGCTTTGTTTGTGTTAATTAGGCCATTTATCGAGAAAGCCTACAATAATTACGCTACAATAATTTCACTGGACAGTTGACGCGGTGGTTCGGATACCGGCTACGGAGCAACGAGTTGCGGGTTCAATTCCCGCTTTTTGTGTAATCCACAAAATTAAATTGTTTCGGGTCTAGGTGTGATTTGTATATCTTGCTTCTTACTAATATTATAAATGCGAAAGTAACGATATTTTGATGTAGCTACAATGTTCCTGAGTGCTATATAGGCTATAAATTATATTGTGATTTGCGTATTTCAGTCGTAACAAGGATGTTTTTAAAATTGCTTTTATACGCGTGCGATGCTCTAAGCTAGTATAATAGAAAAATTAATGATTTTATCACTTTACTAACTAGTAGATGCGGTTAGAAAATTAAAGATTAAGCTTGTAATGGAGAGATAATTCTATAAAAAAATATAAGTACTCACAATTGTTCCTGTCTCCGGCGAAGAGTTGATGAAAGCGCAAGAAGTCGGGACGTCCGCCAAAAAACTTTCCATTTTGGTTGAGAACCTCTCGAATCAGCTCCAAGTTGTTGACGACCAAACATTTCGCTGTTCCCAGTTTCAAGCTAAAGATATCCCCATATTCCTTCGCCAGGTCAGTGAAGGATTGGAACGGGGATTCGTGCTTGCCCAAGAGATGTAGATTGCCTATAACAGGCAAAGGACTAGGGCCCGGTGCTTCTTTCAGAACCAAAACTTTATTTTCACCGTATTTATTAACCTTCTTGTAAGTAACGGTGTTTTTTGAATAAAATTTGTAAGCCACCATTAAGGCGGCGGTTAAGAAGAACAGTGCACTCAACATCTTTATTTAAAAAAAAAAAGATTTTTTAGAGTGACAACACCGGTGGGAACGGCTGTTTTAGTCGCACTGCCGTGGATGACAAACTCCCGCCTTTTATACGCGCGGCGCGCCAAATTTGCATTCTCATTTCAAATTTACAACGTGTATTTGCGGTCGTTTGAACACGAATGCTGTGTGAAATGTTAAAGAAAAATAGTTTTTCGATAGCAAATTTAAGTTTGTTTACGAAGAAAATTTTGTATTGCCATTTTCTTGTTTACGATTTTCTATTCTATTCTTTTTATAATAAAGGTGATTTTGTCATGTGTGAAAGTTTTGTTGTTTTTATACGGTTGTTTTTACAGTTTTCAGATCTACATACAACATAGGCTTTTATCGAAGCCATTTATGATTTTATATCGAAAATTACTGAACAGATTTTGATAAAATTAAACATACTATGTTGTATGTAAGCTTCTAATTCATGAGACATAAGTTTTTATGTACTTACTAGCTTTTGCCCGCGACCGTACGCGTGAAATAGTGACTTCCCGCAGGTTTTTGGTATAAAAACTATCCTATGTCCTTTCTCGAGTTCCGAACTATGTCTGTATCAAATTTCACAAAAAACTGTCCAGTAGTTTAGGCGTGAAGGAAAGACAGACAGAGTTACTTTCGCATTTATAATATTAGTTTGGATTGTGATAGGGCAGCAATAATGTGAATACAGATCACTTGATGTTTTTTTTTTTAATATACCAGATGAGGGTTTTTTATAATATGGGGTATAGTCAGGGGAGAAAGTGTGGGAGAGCCATGCTTTGGCACGAATGGGTCGGCTCGACCGGAGTGATACCACGGCCTCACAGAAGACTGGCGTGAAACAATTACAGTGTTGTGTTTCGCCGTGTGAGTGAGGTTACCGGAGGCCCAATCCTTCCCCGCCCCCAATCCCTCTTAATCCCTAAATCTCAAATCCCTAAGCCCTAAATCTCAAATCCCTAAGCCCTAAATCTCAAATCCCTAATCCCTAAATCTCAAATCCCTAATCCCTTAAATGTCGGCAACGCACTCGTAACTCCTCCGTTGCGGGTGTCCATGGGCGGCGCTGATTGCTTACCATCAGGTAATCCGTCTGCTCGCACCTACTAAATAAAAAAAATATATATATCAAATGATTTTTCTTACCCAGGATGAGGCAAGGAAGAGTCAGACTCTTACTGACTAAAAACCATCCCCTCCCACCTCCAAGCCGGAACCGCGTAACTGACAACCCTGGCTGAATCTTAATGATAAGCGATCACCACCAGTATATTTAGGGCTGATTTTTCAATAGTCAGATAAATGTTACCTAGGGCATAATTATGATGCTGTCGCGTCAGAATGTTTGTATAAGACAGTGACAGCAACAATTTTATTCCTCAGATAACATTTATCTGACTATTGATAAATCAGCCCTTGAACTTGTATTAGTTTTAATATCAGACATTTCTTATGACATCATATAATTATATGATTTAAGTATAGGAGAGCCAAGCTTCGGCACGAATGGGTCGGCTCGACCGGAGTGATACCACGACCTCACAGAAAACCGACG
Organism: Spodoptera exigua; assembly: GCA_902829305.4. Taxonomy (NCBI): domain Eukaryota; kingdom Metazoa; phylum Arthropoda; class Insecta; order Lepidoptera; family Noctuidae; genus Spodoptera; species Spodoptera exigua. The sequence continues at coordinate 6,074,248 of LR824629.2, read as the reverse complement.
TGAACCAAAACAAACGTTGTGTTTCGCCGTGCGAGTGAGGTTACCGGAGGCCCATTTCTCCCCATCCTCAATCATCAAATCCCCTAAATCTTTAAATTCCTTATAACCCAAGGCCGGCGCTGATTGCTTACCATCAGGTTATCTATCTGCTCGTTTGCCGAAATATTGCATAAAAAATCATAAACAACAATAAATAAATAAATACGAAACAACAATTTGTTGATCACTCAAAGTGTTGTTCCGTGCGAGCATCGAACCCGCGACATGGTGCACGGCAGCCAGTTGCACAGCTACTGTGCCAACCGTGCAGTCAGATATGGCTAGATCGACTGAGTTAATTTTCGATCTCCAAACATTAGTAAAATCAAAGGAAAGTTTAATGAAATCAGTATGGTCAGAATACGTGGAAAAATTGCGTGTGAAATACTGAATTTAAACTTTTTAACCATTTTCATAAAAATGCTTTTTTATATCACTACATAGTATTTATTTATTTTTTTATTTAAGAGGCCTGCAAACGAGCTTACGAATTACCAGATGGTAAGCAATCAGCGCCGGCCATGGAGCAACGGAGGAGTTACGAGTGCGTTGCCGACCTTTTAGGGATTAAGGTTTTGGAGATTGTCACGTTAAGCGCCATGGGGGTCACCGGTGACCTCCGTTAGCGGAGGATTTGCCTTCAACAGTTTTCTGTCGGCAGTCAAAGGCTTAAGGGATTGGGAGGGATCGGGGCAGGGAAAGGATTGGGCCTCCGGTAACCTCACTTACACGGCGAAACACAACGCTGTGGTTGTTTCACGACGGTTTTCTGTGAGGCCGTGGTATCACTCCGGTCGAGCCGACCCATTCAAACTTAAAATGTATAAAACATAGTCGCTTTCTCTGTCCCTTAAAGCTTTCAAACTACTCAACGGATTTTGATGCAGTTTTTTAATAGATAGAGTGATTAAAGAGAAAGGTCTATACATACATATAAAAAGATCTATTAAATAGTGGAAAAAATTAGTATCAGTATTGCACTCATTAGAAGTCGGGGCAGGTCGCTAGTAATTCTTAAAACATTACACTCGCAATGTTTTTATTAATTACATCATTATATAGATATACTTATATGTATACATGTGATACACAAATAAACATTCCGATTCTGATAGTATGTAGGTATGTAATTTCATATTCAAACTAATGTAAATAAGGATTTTCAGTAGCTGTTTGTATGTCTGTGAGTCAACTAACTCCAAAACGGCTGAAACCGATCTGCAAAAAATTTGGCACAGATATAGTATCTAGATTATAGTCTGGAATATCATATTGGCTGTATTATCCTGCCAAAATTTAAGACCAGTAGTTTTTTAAGTCATAGGTTGGCAATCGACTAGACCAATTTTACTTCATCATCATCATCATCAGCCTATAAGTGCCAACTGCTGAGCAAAGGCCTCTTCGTTAGATCATTAATCACCACGCTTGCTCAATGCGGGTTGGCGATTTCAAACTTATAATTAGAAATTACAAGTCCATGCTTCCTCACGATGTTTTCCTTCACCGTATGTCAGTGGTGTCTAAATAATAATAGGAAGTACATATAACTCGGAAAAAGTCACATTTGGTACATGCCAGGTTTCGAACCCACACCCTCATGCATGAGAAGCGGGCTCCTTAACCTCCGGGCCACCACGACATGAATTAACCAATTAAGTACTTAAGGGTAAGCAATCAGCGCCGCCCATGGATACACGTAATACCAAAGGAGTTACTACAAGAATGTGCCGGCTTCTTGTGGGTTGTTAGGGATTTAAGGATAGAGGATTTGAAGATTGAGCATGGGGGAAGGATTGGGCCTCCTGTAGAATATGCACAAAAGTAAAAAAAGTCAAAAATCATTTATTCCAATTAGACCTTTACAGGCACTTTTGAACGTCAAACAAAAATTTTGAAAATATAGTGTCAGTCTGTCGGTCAGTCCTCTTAGTGAAGCTATTTGCTCGTTCCAAAGTGTAGATTCCGATGGAGAAGAACGAGCAAGAAACTCCATGGTTACTCTTTTTAAATCAGTTTCACATACAGATTCTTTTTACAAACCGGACTTGTTGTACCCAAAAATTTTTGGGTACAACAAGTTTAAATGCAAATTGAGGTATACGATTCTATCCAACTTTCGTAAAGGATTTTCAATCTTAATTCTTTAGGAACACAGTTGAAAACCTAAGTTAAGAAATCTTAGACGTGCCAGCAAATGAAGCTATACCAAAACATGAAACCTCCTTATTCAATTTTGAAACCAAATCCTAAGATGATAAGGTTGACAGTCCGTTGTAAGACTAGGCCAAAATTGGAGTAGCTTGATACGATTGTATCAGTGATAGCTAATAGAATCGTTGACCTAAATTTGTTTCAGTAAGGTTAGAAAAGACATGTGTTGAGTCACGTATGTTTTACAGGTACCACATGATTATCATAACCCATGCCTTTGTTTCATGGTAAGCTACAATGCTGATGGATTCTGGTTTTTTGTTAGGGGAAAATCATCAAATGGCTTCTCCCAGACTAAAAACCCCCCTGTTCCTTCTCCTGCTCTAGGCCAAGGCCGCGGTGCCACATTGCGCTTACCCCGCAACTCCGTCTGAACATCAGCCCTATAGGGCCCCGTCTGTAGTGGTCTATTGGCTCTTTGAGGAGCGCGCGGAACGCTACGCGCCGTACGCTCGGGTCTGGTTCTGGTCGGGCGGCGAGTTACCCTTACTCGCCGTCCGCAGACCCCGCGCTTACGGTCGCCGGAGATCGTAGCTGGATTCCCGACGCCTGGAGTGGCGTCTATTGCGGTGGCTGGAGCATAAAGAGAATAGTTCGATAGATAGAAAAAGCAGGCGGCTTCCAAGTTCCTATCGCTCCGCACTATGGCCTCGCCTAGGGAATTGAGGTCACCTGAATTGGCGTTCGATAAACATGGTTGTTTGAGAAGCTGTGACCTTTGTGCTTGTATCGGTTTTGCTTCTCAGATTAGTCAAATAAGAAATTCTTTGTACCTATGTTATACTAAGCAATAAATTCAAATTTATGTAACCTCCTTAGTACTTCTGAATTATTAGATCTACGGACGGAGAACAAGACTGTTAAACAGTAGCTTCAACTGATGGTAGCAGGGACTGTCCAGGCGACACACGTACTTAGGTATCGTCATGAGCTAATGTTCACATGTAAACAGCAGCTCATGTAAAGAGATTGTCCAGTCAACTGATGGTAGCGGTGACTGTCCAGGCGACACACGTACTTAGGTATCGTCATGAGCTAATGTTCACATGTAAACAGCAACTCATGTAAAGAGATTGTCCAGTCAACTGATGGCAGCGGTGACTGTCCAGGCGACACACGTACTTAGGTATCGTCATGAGCTAATGTTCACATGTAAACAGCAACTCATGTAAAGAGATTGTCCAGTCAACTGATGGCAGCGGTGACTGTCCAGGCGACACACGTACTTAGGTATCGTCATGAGCTAATGTTCACATGTAAACAGCAACTCATGTAAAGAGATTGTCCAGTCAACTGATGGCAGCGGTGACTGTCCAGGCGACACACGTACTTAGGTATCGTCATGAGCTAATGTTCACATGTAAACAGCAGCTCATGTAAAGAGATTGTCCAGTCAACTGATGGTAGCGGTGACTGTCCAGGCGACACACGTACTTAGGTATCGTCATGAGCTAATGTTCACATGTAAACAGCAGCTCATGTAAAGAGATTGTCCAGTCAACTGATGGTAGCGGTGACTGTCCAGGCGACACACGTACTTAGGTATCGTCATGAGCTAATGTTCACATGTAAACAGCAGCTCATGTAAAGAGATTGTCCAGTCAACTGATGGTAGCGGTGACTGTCCAGGCGACACACGTACTTAGGTATCGTCATGAGCTAATGTTCACATGTAAACAGCAGCTCATGTAAAGAGATTGTCCAGTCAACTGATGGTAGCGGTGACTGTCCAGGGGACACACGTACTTAGGTATCGTCATGAGCTAATGTTCACATGTAAACAGCAGCTCATGTAAAGAGATTGTCCAGTCAACTGATGGTAGCGGTGACTGTCCAGGCGACACACGTACTTAGGTATCGTCATGAGCTAATGTTCACATGTAAACAGCAGCTCATGTAAAGAGATTGTCCAGTCAACTGATGGTAGCGGTGACTGTCCAGGCGACACACGTACTTAGGTATCGTCATGAGCTAATGTTCACATGTAAACAGCAGCTCATGTAAAGAGATTGTCCAGTCAACTGATGGTAGCGGTGACTGTCCAGGGGACACACGTACTTAGGTATCGTCATGAGCTAATGTTCACATGTAAACAGCAGCTCATGTAAAGAGATTGTCCAGTCAACTGATGGTAGCGGTGACTGTCCAGGCGACACACGTACTTAGGTATCGTCATGAGCTAATGTTCACATGTAAACAGCAGCTCATGTAAAGAGATTGTCCAGTCAACTGATGGTAGCGGTGACTGTCCAGGCGACACACGTACTTAGGTATCGTCATGAGCTAATGTTCACATGTAAACAGCAGCTCATGTAAAGAGATTGTCCAGTCAACTGATGGTAGCGGTGACTGTCCAGGCGACACACGTACTTAGGTATCGTCATGAGCTAATGTTCACATGTAAACAGCAGCTCATGTAAAGAGATTGTCCAGTCAACTGCTGGTAGCGGTGACTGTCCAGGCGACACACGTACTTAGGTATCGTCATGAGCTAATGTTCACATGTAAACAGCAGCTCATGTAAAGAGATTGTCCGGTCTGCTGATGATTAAAGTTGGTATTCACCAATTCTTTTGTTCAAAAATAGGTCGCAAGCAACAAAGAATAAACAAGTGTCGTTCCAAAAACTAACGGCAATTTGACCTATAAACTGAAATGTGGAAGAGATATATTTCATTGACAGATTGCATCAGCTCATTCATAAGTTTGGTGTGTTTTTTTGCTCTCTCTAGCTCGAGTAGTTTTGTATTTTCTATCTCTCTCTTCCTTGTAAGGTTAGAAAATGGGACGGCATTTAGAAATTCCTTTTTTCCGAATGTATGTATAAGTAATGAATAAATTTCGTAGAAAGATATTTTCTGGAAATGGTTGAGGAAAATTTGTTTGAAGGAAGGATAGCAGAGTCAGGTCTTTTGGTCTTTTCACTAGTGTTGAAGAAGACGAATTGAAGAATAAACGTCTGAAAAGACCAGGTAGACATAAATCATTTATTCCTTTGCAAACATGGGTGATTGATACGTTGACTGCACGGTTGGTGCGGTGGCTGGGCAACTGGCTGCCGTGCAACGTGTCGCGGGTTCGATTCCTGCACGGAACAACATTTTGTGTGATCCACAAATTGTTGTTTCGGGTCTGGGTGTCATGTGTATGTGACATTGTATGTTTGTAAACGCACCCACAACACAGGAGAAAATCCTAAAGTGATCCTAAAAATGATGTTTTTTATAATTATATTAGGACCTTCCATATTCTACCGTCACATAGACATGCAAATATTATTCTTTTCACAAATTAATAGATACTACCCACAATTAGATTGATACTGAATAAATTTAAAATGTCATACAACAAAATATTTACTTACTCAAAATGTCAGATTAATAACAATACTAAAATAATAGGAATAATAATGACAAATTGACTCATATGTCAGGAAAAAAATAATAAAGAAATGTCAAAAAAACAAAAAGAGAAATTACATGTCAATTAGACGATAGGGCTCACAAATTTAATATTTTAAACAGCAGACTCCTCCCTTTTTAGCATCATCTGTGCGTACTATCGTTAATTTTTTTTTTCGTATAGAGAAATGATCCTAATTAAATTTCATCCCTAACTTTGGATTTTAACGTGTAGCCTCTAAAATTGCGATCCTTATGTTTTTCTTTTTGCTCACTAGATGGCACTATAGCGTGTTTTTTGTGGGGGGCAAAACATCCAATGACTTTTCTCGCCTAGAGTGAGAAGAAACGCAGTGTTAGAATGTGTCTCTTAATGACTTAAAACACCCCTGTTCTTTCTCCTGCTTTAGACTGAGGCCGCAGTGATTCACATCAGGCTGAACATCAGCCCTATAGGGCCCCGTCTGTAGTGGTCTATTGGCTCTATGAGGCGCGCGCGGAACGCTACGCGCCGTACGCTCGGGTCTGGTTCTGGTCGGGCGGCGAGCTACCCTTACTCACCGTCCGCAGACCCGTGCTTACGGTGGCCGGACATCATCTCCCCGACGCCCGGAATGTCGCCTACTGCGGCGGCTGGGGCGCGAGGAGGATAATTCTATCACAATCCCAACTTTACACCTAAGAATTACAGTTCACAATCGATTATTAAAATTGATCTGTTTCGGATACCTTGACATGCGTGCATTAATACATTTTTTATTGTATAAGAAATAAAAATATCCAGTTTGAACCGGTTCAGAATAAATTTCGTATCACGGCCTATACTCGCTCTTGCTCCACACTTTGTCCGTGTTTAAGGTAAAATTTATTTCGTCATTTGTCCCTTTTAGTACTATTTCGACATATTATGACCCTATTATCTTCTGTTCCCTTTCGTTGAAGAATTTAGGTCAAAGTACTGTTAAAAAATATTTCTTTTATCCCGTTATTTTCGTGGCCACACGTTTGGCAATTGTTTCTTTGATTTCATCGATGTTTAATATATTCTTTAGGTCGTAGTTTTTATTGATTGCTTGGGTGATGGCTTTTTTGGGCTTTTTAAGGATTATTCCAGATATTTCTTAAAACCCCACCGCCCCTTCTCCTGCTCTGGGCCGAGGCCGCGGGTTCTCATTGCGCTCAACCCGCAACCTGAAAATCAGCCCTATAGGGCCCCGCCTGTGGTGGTCTATTGGCTCTTTGAGGCGCGCGCGGAACGCTCGGGTCTGGTTCTGGTCGGGCGACGAGCTACCCTTACTCGCCGTCCGCAAACCCATGTTTACGGTGGCCGGATATCATCTCTCGAACTTCTCCCAACCTGGATGGGGCGAGAGGTTTTTTTTATGGTATAAGTCGGCAAACGAGCATACGGATTACCTGTAAGTAATCCGGCGGGATTGGGCCTCCGGTAACCTCACTCACACGGCGAAACACAACGTTGTGGTTGTTTCACGCCGGTATTCTATGAGGCCGTGGTATCACTCCGGTCGAGCCGACTCATTCGTGCCGAAGCTTGGCTCTCCCACACTCGTCAGACTGTTAATGGCGAAAAAGCAATTTATTCCTTCTCCTGCTCAGGACTGGAGCCACTTTAGATTACTGAGCTTGCAGTGTACCTATTACTCAGACCTGATACTCCCTCTCGTCTCACCCTGGGAGAGACGAGAGAAGTCATTTGATTTCCCAAACAAAAGAGGCATATACTTAGGTTTTTGTATGGTATAAGTCGGCAAACGAGCAGACGGATTACCTGATGGTAAGCAATCGGCGCCGCCCATGGACACCCGCATCACCAAAGGAGTTACGAGTGCGTTGCCGACCTTTTGAGGATAAGGGTTGCGGATATAAGGATTGGGAAGGGATAGGGGAAGGGAAGGGATAGGGAAGAGGGCGAAACACAACGCGGTGGGTTGTTTCACGCCGGTTTTCTGTGAGGCCGTGTTATCACTCCGGTCGAGCCGACCCATTCGGGCCGAAGCATGGCTCTCCCACAGTTAAGTAGGTACATTATAACATCCCCGGTTAGATTAAATCTTATTCTACGCAGTTAGAAAATTAACCCTATTTATCAGTCTGTCTAAACTCAAAATATTTTTCCAAAATGAGACGCAGTAACGTGTTTGTCTTACAATATTTTTTTGATTTTCGTCATAAAGGATCGATTTTTTTCCGAATTTAGTTTTCAGACATATAATTGACCCAATTTATTCAGTCCTTTCAATTCGGACAAAACATGGCAAACAATATTTTTGTCACGGGAACTTGGTTCCGTAGCTATTCAATTCGAGATTTTTCTTCGACAAAAATTGAGCCAGATTGCGTATGGATACGCAACTATGGGCAGGAGGAGGACCGCCTCAGCCAGGGCTGGAGAAGATATTTGATGATTTACAAACAACCAGGCATTTTTTTTTTTATTTTAAATTTTTTTCGTTTCGACACATTTGAAACCTCACACAACACTGGCGTGAAACAACATACAAATGACTTCTCCCGCCCAGGGCCGGGCAGGAGGGAGTGTCAGACTCTTACTGACTAAAAACCCCCCTGTTCCTTCTCCTGCTCTGTGCCGAGGTCGCGGTACCTTATTGCGCTTACCCCGCAACCCTGGCTGAACATCAGCCCTTTAGGGCCCCGTCTGTGGTGGTCTATTGGCTCTTTGAGGCGCGCGCGGAACGCTACGCGCCGTACGCTCGGGCCTGGTTCTGGTCGGGCGGCGAGCTGCCCTTACTCGCCGACCGCAGGCCCGTACTTACGGTGGCCGGAGATCGTCCCTCGATCCCCGACGCCCGTAGTGTCGCCAGTTGCGGCTGCTGGGGCGTGAGGAGGAGGATTGCTCCCTCACGCGGGCCGCCTCTCTCTTTGCGAGCATGACTGCTTCACAAAAGGAGGAGACGGCGTCCCAGTTCCTCTCACTCCGCACCATGGCCTCGACTAAGGCCGGGCGCGAGAGGTCGCCGCCGCCGATCACTTCCCTGAGGATACGGCGGTGCTCAGCCCAGGCAGGGCATACCGCTACCGTATGCTCCACCGTATCCTCTAGGTGGTCCTCACAATGACGACACTCGGGCGTTTCCTCCCGCTGAATCCGAAACAGGAACCTACCGAAGCTGCCGTGCCCGGTAAGCACCTGCGTCAGACGGAAGGTGAGGACGCCGTGGCGTCTCTCAAGCCACTCCTCAAAGAGGGGTCTTACCGCTGCTATGGTAGCGTGCCCGGCCCTCGGTTGCGACAGTCGCTGTCTCCACTCTGCCATGAGATCTCGCCGGAGCTCATTCCGCCACGCACTTATTTGGCGCGGCAAAGGATCTTCGCCCCGGCTACGCGCGTCTGCGCGCAAACTGTAGACGCGCGCGAGCGCCTTCGCTTCTAGATCCCACGGCGGTGATCCGGCAAGGAGGTTCGCCGCCTCCCCGGAGATCGTGCGGTACCCGCGGATTACTCGTATAGCCATGACCCTCTGGGACGCGACCAGCGTACGAGCCGGCCGCCGCTTCAAGTCCGGCGCCCACACAGGGGCACCGTAGAGGGCCATGGATCGCACAATTCCCATATACAACCTCCGGCAGGAGGCGTTTGGCCCCCCGAGGTTGGGAAGGAGCCGCTTGAGCGCGGCCCCAGACCGTTCCAACTTAGGGGCCAAACGACGAAAATGCTCCGTGAAGTTCCATCGGCTGTCGAGGACGAGACCCAGGTACTTCATCGCCGACTCGACGCCGATGGTAACTCCTCCTGCCGTTACTTGGGACCCACCTGGAGGTGGCGCGCTCCGACGGCCATAGAAGCACATGGCCTCGGACTTGTGGAGCGCCACCTCGAGTCCCAACTGCCGGATCCTTGCAACGACTGTCGCAACCGCTTGTGACATCAGGTCGGCCGCCGCCTGATGCGACCTCCCGTTCGCCAGCACCAGCGTGTCGTCAGCATAGCAGACAATGCTGACGCCGCTCGGGAGGTCGGTGCGTAGCACCCAATCGTACCCGATGTTCCACAGGAGAGGTCCCAGGACCGATCCCTGTGGGACACCGCGCGACACCTCTCGCCGATTCCACACGCCCCGGTGACCGGGGTAGATGACACATCTGTCCGTCAAGTAAGCCTCGACTACACGACGGAGATAGGCAGGCACCCGGTGGTACCGGAGTGCCTCCAAAATGCAGCTCCAGGGCAGCGAGTTAAAGGCGTTGGCGATGTCCAGAGACACCGCCACGACGACTCGCCTCCCGGCCAACGCTGTCCCCGTCGTGAGGTCCCTCACGCGCATGATGGCGTCCACGGTGGAGCGCCCTCTGCGGAAGCCGAACTGGCCGTCCGCTAAATCCGGCCCCCTTCCAGACAGGTGCCCGACGAGGCGGTCTGAGATTATCCTCTCGAACAGCTTTCCCACCTCGTCGAGCAGCACAATGGGCCGGTACGCGGACGGAGAGTCCGCAGGACGCCCCGGCTTCTTCACGAGGACCAGTTTACCCGTCTTCCACGACAGCGGAAACTGGCCTCTCTCCAAACATGCGCTGAACAGACCAAGTAGTCGAGGCCTGAGAGCCTCCGAGGCCAGGACCCAGACCTTGGCATGCAGCCCGTCAGGTCCTGGGGCGGTATTCTTGCCGCTCAGCCGGCGCACCGCCACTCTCAAATCTACCTCGGTCACTTCCGGAGCGGATTCGTCGTCGTCGTCGATGTAGCCCGCATTGGGCACCGCAGGGGGCGGGGGCATAGCCGGAGGCGTGTAACCCATCTGTGGTCGGGGGAATAGCGCCCCAACCACTTCGTCCACGACCTCCGGCCGGAGACTCTGAGTCAGTGGGGGCGCCCAGGTGCGGAGCTTATCACGCACCATCCGGTAGGGGCGTCCCCACGGGTCTCTGTTCAGAGTCTCCAACATCTCCTCGCGGGCCCGATCTTTGGCCCGCCGGATCTCCACCCTGAGGGTGGCCTTCGCCGCCCTGTACTCCTCGTATAGCTCCGCCTCTCTGGTTTCGGCGTCCACGGGCGGAGACGGAGCCTGCGGTGCCTGGTGTATCGGCGTCGCGCTGCGGTGCACTCACCGCGCAGGTCTGCCAATTCCTGCGACCACCAATACACCTGGCGCTTGCGTTGGCACGGTCGGATCCGGGGCATCGCCACGTCGCACATCCTTGACATGGCGTCCTGGAGCCATCTCGCCTCCTCGTTAATGTCGGCTGGCCTGACCGGTGGTATCACCCAGGCCTGCACGACTGCGGCTTCCAGGAAAAGCTCCCGGTCCAGTTGCCTAAGCGCCCAACGCGGGCCACACTAGTTTTTTTTTGTATTAAAGGTGAGTTACGTGCGAATGTTCTTAGACATGTTTGACGAAAATCGGTTGAGCCGTTTAGGAGTTATGGGGGGTAAGTGGGGAAGGGTAACCGAAGGTCTGCAAATATACTCGAGGGGGGTCTCAAATGAAAGCGCACGGAAAGGGAATGTTGATAAGTTAATCGAGAGAAAATGATATGAATTACCTATAAAAAGTACCTATAACATAAAAACATAATAGAGTAGAAAAACCGACAAAGTAGAAATATGTACTTAGTTGATAATAAAATGTTTGGATCTGACCCCCAACGCCACGTTTTCATTTAATTATTACTTTTTAAAAGAAATTAGATTCTTTTTCGAGGGTTTATTAAATTTAAAATTATAATTATAAATACGTAAGTAGTTTCAAAACGATATTTCTTTGACGCCTAATGTAACCTCAAATAATAACCAGAGAAATGTTTTTTTGGGAGAAAACCCACAGAATATCAATTTGTTTTTTTTTTATATTTGTTTCATTGTATGTCAATAATCCTAGCCTATGTCCAATTTCCACTACTATAGTGTGAAAAAAGAGATAAAAGTGCAACCGAATGCCAAAATAGTTATTAATTAAAAATAATCAAAATATTTATTCCCATTTTGTTACGATGACGGTAATGAGGATCCCCAAAAACGCCAATTTTACGCGGAAACCAGAATGTTGGAAAATTATACGTATGAATAATGTTAAAACGCCTGACCTCCCGGACGAGACGGGACGCGGGAAAAAATCTAGAAAAAAAAAGCTGTCAAGACTTATTGTTTATGCAACCATTTTTTTTTCTTCTGTGTTTTTTTTCGATGTCGGAAGCGTGCGTCTTTAGTCTTTGGCTGTTACCAAAAAGGTTTTTTACATTTTTACATGTTGTTACGTATGTATGTATGGTTAAACTTGTTTATATTTTATTCATTAATTTAAAATGTTTTTTATTAGTTTTACAATTCAATTTCTTTACTGTTGCTAACTAAAATAAGGTATTCGTCAAGTGGTTATAATCGTGACAAGCAAGCAAAAGTTCTTGATTAAAATTAGCGAGTCGGAAAAGTAGGTATTTTGACTGCACGGTTGGCGCAGGCTGGGTAATTGGCTGCTGTGCAGCGTGTCGCGGGTTCGATTCCTGCACGGAACAACTCTTTGTGTGATCCACAAATTGTTGTTTCCGGGTCTGCGTGTGTTGTGTAGGTATGTGAAATTATATATGTATTTGTTAATGGACATACATTAATGGAGTAAATCCTAAACGTTTCCCCAACGTTTAAAAAACAATAAAAAAAATGTTCTGGGGTTTTTTCAGCTGTCTGAAAATATATAGCAATAAATTGGAACTCGGTAGGTAAGGAGGTCGAAACCTATTATCCCATTTCCAATGCCCCAATCCTCAAATCCCCCTATTGGCTGGTAAAGGATTTTTTCGTTATTAAATATCTCGGCAAACGAGCAATCGGCGCCGCCGATGGAGACTCGCAACAACAAATTTTACCTCTTTATAATATTAGCAAGTGTAGATAACGAAACATCATATAAATTAATAGTTTTTCTAGCGTATGTTTACCACCGTATTCTATTAAAAAGAAACTAAATTGAACCTAACTCGAAAATATTGTTACGTGCCTGACGTCACGTTCCTGACTATGCGGGCTTGGGTAACGGGATTGGATGAAATGAAACACTAATACCGGTTTTCAGACTTTCTATTGCACTTAAGTTACAGCGTCCACGGAGTTAAGTTATCGGCGTTCCTCTCCAGCAGAGCCCGGCCGACTGACACAACTTTGCCGTTCACGCTGGCTTAACTCACTTAACTGACTGCACTTCACTATTTCACTGCACTTCACTATTTCACTCACTTTTCTTCTTTTTCACTTCTTCCTTTTCTTCCGAATCGCTTTAGACTTAGAACTCAACTACCAGCGGTGAGCCGCAGTTCCGCTTATATACCCCCGGTCAGGTTCTGGAACATTCAATTTCGTTATTCTTTTTGATTGTCATGACTCCAGAACCTTCCAATAATTTCGTTATTCATTTTTATTTATTCTCCTTCTCGCTCTTTGATTTTTCATTACTTTCACACCAAAAGCTTCCAGAAAGTTCCACAAAAACTTCCATCAACTAAAAAACTTCATGCTTACGGCGGGACTCGAACTCGGGGTCTCTCTGGTGTAATCCACACGCCTTACCGATTACACCAACTCGTGTTGACAATTCACGACGAAATTTACAATCTCTAGGCAACGTTTGACAACCATCCATTGACGTCATGATGTCAAAGAGTTTGAACCACTTTTCCGTCACAATATTAATTCGATACCCTATCAAAACGATACTTGAGAACATTTCAGAGCACCCCCCCACAGCCTCGGCCGGTATGGAGATACTTGGCGTTGACATATCGAGCGAAGTCCAGTTTCGCGGTCATCTAGAGGGTAAGGCCAAGTTAGCCTCGAAGAAGCTTGGTGTGCTCAATAGATCGAGGCATTATTTCACCTCGGAGCATCGCCTGTTACTTTACAAGGCGCAAGTTCGGCCCCATATGGAATACTGTTCTCATCTTTGGGCGGGGGCACCCCAGTACCAGCTTCTCCCTCTGGACCGCATTCAACGACGAGCTGTCCGAATTGTCGACTGCCTCCTATTACATAAAAAAAAAACATCTGAACCAACTCAATTGTTTACTAGATAGAAACTGAAAAATGTCTGACAAAGCTAAAATATTTATTTTTATTCTTACTCTGTTGTTGTTCTCAATAATTGTGTTTACACCGACTTTTATAAATAATGTACTTCCTATTTAAGTGCGTTCAGTGCAAGTAAGGTTGTATACATAAAAGAAAAGTACTAACCATAAATATCGGTCTTATAACAAAAAGAAAGAGTTTTAAGAGTGGGACAGTCATGCTTCGGCACGAATGGGCTGACTCGACCGGAAAGATACCACGGCTTCACAGAAAACCTTCGTGAAACAACCATAGCGTTGTGTTTCGCCGTGTGAGTGAGGTTACCGGAGGCCCAATCCTTCCCTTCTCCCAATCCCACCCCGATTACTTAATCCACAAAAGGTCAGCGACGTACTCGTAACTTCTCCGTTGTTGCGGGTGTCTATGGGCGGCTCTGATTGCTTACCCTCAGGTAATATGGCTGCTAGTTTGCCGGCATTGTTTATAAAATAATAAATTGTCTATTGCATTTAGTAGGGTGTCAGAAACAGATGGCAGAACAAAACAGGATACATTAAGCGATTTACCATTTAAAAAAACGAATTGCAAAAGACAAAAAGAAATAAAGAAAGATCTAAATTTGAATTTAAACATTCACTTCATAAAATTTAAAGTGACATAACAAAAAAAAAATAAAGCCACGCCTGTTTAAAAAAAAAAAGTCGAAATAAAAACTAAAACATTAACTTATTCACGGTCAAAACATACTGGCAGGCGGACAAACGTCATCGGGCCGTTCTAAATTCAAAAATACAGATTATACTATTCATGTACCACAGAGTTGACGCACAGATGTCATAAATATTGTATTTAGGCGATCGGATATTCGTAACGAATAGACCGCCATCTTGTTGACACTAGCGGACGAAAATGAACTAATTATATGAACTTAAATAACTTAAAAACCATATGTTATATTCGCAAAATACAATTTTAAAAGCAAATATTTAGCTATCATAAAGTTAAACCCATTTTATTGTGAGTATAATAGTATAGGACTAAATTTGCCATACCACCAAAAACTGGTATCATAAAAAGCTGTTTTGACGTGTAAGTAAGGTTATCAAAGGTAAATTCTTGCATCCTGCTATTCCCAATTTCCATATCACCCAATCATCAAATGGCGTAACATCAAGAAGCTGTTAACGTACCTACAACTCCTTAATGCTGTAGGTATCTGACTCTTGCTGACTAAAATCCACCCTGTTCCTTCTCCTGCTCTAGGCTGGAGCCGTGGTTTACTATGGCTGTAGACCCGCAATCCTGGCTACACATCAGTTCTATTAATGGGCCCCGTCAGCTCTTTAAGGCGCGCGCAGAACGCTACGCACACTCTCGTCTGGTTTCGGTCGAGCGGCGAGCCTACCTAACCGTCCTCAGATCCGTACTTACAGTGACCGGAGATCGGCGTGCGAATATATTTCAGGATTTCACATCACACAATCAGCCTAAAAAAGCCCACTGCTGAGCTAGGGCCTTTTCTCACACGAAGAAGGTTTGCGCATTAATCACCACGCTTACTCAAGACGGCTTGGTGATGTCAAACTTATAGTTAGAAATTCTAAGTCGAGATTTCCTTACGATGTTTACCTTCACCGTATGTCAGTGGTGTCTAAATAATCATAGAAAGTACATATAACTCGGAAAAAGTCATATTGGTACTTGCCAGGTTTCGAGCCCGCAATCTCATGTATGAGAAGCGGACGCCATAACCTGGGGGCTACCACAGACATTATTGAGGCTTACGCATACACTAGTCAATGGAAGGGATAAAATGGGTAAGTTTATATTCTCATATTGACAAAGCACTCGTGCTGTGGATAATTGTTATTGTAATTCAGTGCAAGCGCACTCAGTTGAGTACTGATGATCTATATAATCTTTTACGTCAGCAATTTAATTCAAGTGTCGATTGACCGTGATCTACAGTAATAAAGAAACAATTATAATGGGTACTGGCTACTCTCGCGCGGTTTCACCCACTGCTCAGCTTCATTTGATCGTTGAATGATGTTTTATAGCACTCAGAAACATTGTAGCTGTCTATCAGGGAAAGAATTTTGGCAATCCGACCAGCGGTTCCAAAGATTATCCCCTACATACAAACTTACAAATTTTACCTCTTTATAATACTAGTATAGACTAGCTTTAAGCCATTTGGTTTCCTCCTTTGCATATCCCATTGGTTAAAGCGTGCGTAGCCTAAAACCTTCCTTGATAAATAGCCTATCCAATGCAAAAAGATTTGTTCAATTTGAACCAGCAGT
The DNA here is from genome assembly GCA_902829305.4 of Spodoptera exigua. NCBI lineage: Eukaryota > Metazoa > Arthropoda > Insecta > Lepidoptera > Noctuidae > Spodoptera > Spodoptera exigua. The sequence continues at coordinate 6,058,254 of LR824629.2, read as the reverse complement.
TCCGGAGATAAGCGCGTTCATGCAAACAAAAATATCTTTAGTTTTATATAATTACCTTTTGCCCGTGACTCCGTTCGCGTGAAATAGTGACTTCCTGCAGATTTTTGGTATAATAACTATCCTATGTCCTTTCTCGAGTTCCAAGCTAAATCTGTAAAAAAATAAAATTCGCAGATATCACTTCAGTAGTTTAGGCGTGAAGAAAAGACAGGCAGACAGACAGAGTTACTTTCGCATTTATAATATTAGTTTGTATTCTATAATAACAATGTTTTTTTTTAAGAGACAGATTTTGTATATCAAAAAATGATAACAGTACCTAACAATACTATCAAATGTATTCTCCTCCCCTCTTTGCGGACAGGAGTATCATCAAATATCTATTCCCGCCATGGAGGGCTCGCGAGGAGGAATGTCAGACCCTTATCTTCTTATATATAAAAATGGATCGCAAAATGTGTTGGTAAGCGCATAACTCAACAACGCCTGGATCAATTTTGCTAATTCTTTTTTTGTTGTGTTTGTTATTGTCAGGAGAAGGTTCTTGTCAAAGAAAGTATTAGAAAAGTAGAGGAGAAGATTAGGAAAAAGTGACACTTCGATAGCGAGACAATTGGACCCGTGCGAAGCGGGGGCAGGCCGCTAGTTGACTATAAACTTACCTGTTTCTGCTTCTGCAATGGAGGTAACAGCGCTAGCATCCGAAACCCCGGCTGTCCAAATTATCTCCCACAAAAATCGTACATTAAAAATCGCTACGTTATGACGAGAAAGAGACAAAATAAACACTATAAAAATAGATTTTATATTATAATTAGGCTAGATTTTTCTCCGAAGCTATTATGCAATGAACATCCTGTTGTTTTGTTTTTGTATAGGTAATATTACTGGCTTCTCCCGCACGGTTTCATCTGCTGCTCGGCTCCATTTGATCGTAGCGTGATGTTTTATAGTCTATAGCACTCGGCAACATTGTAGCTGTCTATCAGTGAAAGAATTTTAGAAATTCAAACTTACAAATTTTACCTCTTTATAATATTAGTATAGATGAAGAACTTTACGTGTGTCGCGAAGGACAAGAGATTCAGTCTAATACCAATAGGAGTTTTTTTCTTATTTTTGACAGGGGAAAATCTTCCAATGACTTCTCCCGCCCAGGGACGGGCGGCAGTGAGTGTCAGACACTTACTGACTAAAAACCCCCCGTTCCTTCTCCTGCTCTGGGCCGAGGTCGCGGTGCCTCAGTGGCGAGCTACCCTACCTTTGTTGCAAACCCGCGCTACGGTCGTTCTTCAATTGAATCGCAATAAGAGGTCATACTAGACCTCCTGGTCATTTTTTGAGTTGGGTAAATGAGAAACATTTTTATATAGAGGAAGACCAGTCTATATAGAGCGCCGTCGATCAAAATAAAAATAAAAAGCATAAGTATTTCGTACAATACATGAACTGAACAGTGAAATGACATGAAATTGTAAAGAAATGGAACAAACAAGTATGAAACTAATTCAATAACTGTATTTCACTGATCCTGTCGCCCATGAGTCTCGTATAAATGTTTTAAACATCAGCCATTTTGTAGAATTAAACATCTCATGACACTGTTTACGAAAACCGTTAGGTTAGGACGCCGCCATTTTGAATTTTCGTATGCATGCGTTCGAATGATCGCGTTCGTTGCTATTTTAAATTTCATTTTCTAGGGGCTCAAGGGCTTTTTGATTTTTTGTAATTTTCTTTTTTTTTAAGCTTTTGTTTGTTAAGAAAATATTAAATAAAACTATTAATTACTGCTATTTAAAGGATATTAGAGTAAAAATGCATAGTTTTATAGTTTTTTTTTTTTATTTAGAGGAATTAATTGGAAAAATATTTACTAAAATAGGTGTATTTTACTGACTTACTGCAAAAGATGTTTTATTTTATTTACCATCAACCTAACTGAATAAGGAAGCTGTGTACCGTTTGAACACTAATTACGAAGACTAGAAGTGAAGTGACTCGCACACAGACAAACCATAGGGTTAATTGCCATTGTAGCTCGCCGCCCGACCAGCCAGACCCGAGCGTATGGCGCGTAGCGTTCCGCGCGCGCCTCAAAGACCCAATAGAGCACCACAGACGGGGCCCTATAGGCCTGATGTTCAGCCGGGGTTGCGGGTTAAGCGCAATGAGTCACCGCGACCTCGGCCCAGAGCAGCAGTAGGAACGGAGGGGGTTTTTAGTCAGTAAGAGTCTGAGACTGTCTCTTGCCTTACCCTGGGCGGGAGAAGTCATTTGATGATTTTCCCCTGACAAAAAAAGGGTTGATTGCCGTTAGAAGTAATACTTATAATACCTTGTGCACAAGTTGTGGATACTAGCGCTAACAAGTACCAAGTCCCCGACCTGCAGCAGCAGAAGGAACGGGATGGTTGTCCTAATTAGCCAGTTTTGACACACCAAGTACTGAAAAAAGTTACTTAATGATATTCTCAGAAAAAGTTTTCATAACTGCATTTAAGTTTGCTCTATACAGTAGCTGAAGACAACCCATCCAAGCAGATGGCTTATTAGGCGTTTTTTTTTGGTAAGGGAAGATCTTCTAATGATTTCTCCCGCTCAGGGTGAGACGAGAAAGAGTGTCAGACTCTCACTGACTATGAACCGAGCGAGCTGGAGAATAAACGAGGTCATCCTCCGACTGAAAGCCCTATTAGGGGTTAGATTTTTACGGCCTTATTACAAAACAAGGTTTTACTTTAGTCTCAGTTTTCGTATTTCGAATTGAAAGTAGATGACAATAAGATTCAAAATTCAAAACCCGACTCAATGGTTTAAACCTGGACTAAAGATAAACCTTGTTTTGTAATAAGGGGGTTAGGGATTGACTGGGGACTTTCGAATAGAATAGAATTAGGTCTTCTTAACTACCATTTTTATTTCTTTATTGTACTTTACCTTTTCGCAGCAAGCAAAGTCATCGGTAAAACTATACATGTTGAGACAAATACGGAACCATTGCCCGACTCTTACTTGACAATTCGTTTTATAATTTCAATGTTTTTCATATATTTACTTGACGATGACGTTGATTGTTGTTTTGAAAATTAGATATTTTTTAACTGTTTTCTTATTTAGAATTATACTTTACCTAAATGTCTAAGTTACAAGAAAATTCTATTTAATCGATTTTCTTTTGAACATAATCTGGCACGTTGTGACTTGGTTGGAAGCTTGGCTCACTAACACGGGAAAATATAACAGACTCATTAGGATAAAAAAGTGTAAACATTTTTTAAGTGTGTAAGAGCCATGCTTCGGCACGAAGCCTTCCTTACCAGCAATCCTTTTTCCCCTCCTCCAATCTCTAAATATCCTAAACCCTATTCCCTAAAAGGTAACGCCCTGCCGATTACTATCCATGATGCTATTAATCATCAGTCAATCTACTAATTACCTGTCTTTACATTAATTGGTTTTTTTCTACGACGCCGCCATTTTGAATTTTCGTGTGCATGCGCTCGAATGGTCGCGTTCGTTGCTATTTTAAATTTCATTTTCTAGGGGCTCAAGGGAAATAAGTTTTTTTTTGTTATTCTGCCGATTACTATCTAAGATGCTATTAATCATTAGTCAATCTACTAATTACCCGTCTTTACATAAATAGTTTTTTTTCTATTAAAAGGCTCGCCGTACTGACGTCAAAGTGAATAACTATGTTTATCATGTTACAGGTAGGTACTATGTACCTCTTTTAACAATATTTAGAAGCTGTATCTTCTCTTCTTTAGCACTCGCCTTTCGGATACAATGCCCACAGAATGACCTCTATATCTTAATTAGTTTTTTTATGACATAAGTCGGCAAACGAGTAGGTTACCTGATGGTAAGCAATCGGCCCCGCCCATGGACACCCGCAACACCAAAGAAGTTACGAGTGCGTTGCCGGCCTTTTGGGAATAAGGGTTGTGGATATTTAAGGATTGGGAAGGGATAGGGGGATGCCGATAACCTCACTCACACGGCGAAACACTACGCTATGATTGTTCTACGCTAGTTTTCTGTGAAGCCGTAGTATCACTCCGTTCGAGTCGACCCATTCGTACTGAAACATGGGTCTTCTACACATAAAAATAGTTTTTTTTTTTTAGAAAATCTTGCAGAAAGGCCATTAAGTGAATAAGTATGTTTTGCATGACACAGTAGGTACATAGGTAACCATTTTATCAATATTTAGGAGTACAGGTGTGAAAATGACACACTGTGAGTAATCTCTGATATCTATTCTATGAGTGCCGAACTTAGTGTACACTTTCAGATACATAGAGATGTGAAATCGAACCGTAACTGGAACCGTAAGTTATTGGGTGGATAGAAAATTATTGGAACCTATAGTGTAGGTGGGGAGCGAATTAGGACTCACTTGATATAACTTATAGTTTAATGTTCAACAAAACAACTTTGCACACAGATTAATCAACGTAACTCACTTAAATCTAAATTTTACATGTGAGCGCGAGCGTTGCCGTTTTGAATGTCTGGCGGCCATTCATCAACTCTGTGGCGCGCTCTCGCGGACCAAGTCGGAAGGACGCTTTAGGGTTGCCAGCGCATACCGCTACGCTATAAACCGCGAAATCAATACAAACATAATGAAGATAAAAAGTTCTCGTTTAGTCTGCATACGACGAACAAAGGTAGCTCGTCATCCAACCAGAAAATGAAGATCTGAGAATGATGTTACATGGACGAGAAGCTGACACCTTTAGGCCACGTCGAATTTGCCTTGTTTAATTATTTATTCATTAACGCACACATAATGTTAAAATTTTAAACATAATTGTCAACCTAAAAGTGCCCACTGCTGAGCAAAGGCCTCTTCTCACTCGGAGAAGATATATATAATCACCACGATTGCTCAAGGAGGACATGTGATTTCAAACTTCCAGTCCAGGTTTCCTCATGATGTTTTCCTTCACCGTATTTCAATGTGTATAAATAATCATTGAAAGTACATATAACTCGGAAAAAGTCACATGACATTCATGAAAAGGGGACGTCTAAGCCTTTGGGCCACCATGACGTAAAACTAAACATTTAAACACAATACATATGTCTAATGTAAAAGAGGTACATTTATGTAGGTGTTGCATATTCCTAAAGGAATTGTCAATAGTTTTCTGTCTGTTCGATAACTTACGATTCCAGTTACGGTTCAATTTCACATCCCTATTTATCTAAAAGTGTACACTCAGTTCGGCACTCATAGTATACAAATCAGGGATTACTCACAGTGTGTCATGTTCACACCTGTGTAGTACTAAATATTGATAAAATAGTTACCTACATATGTATTATGTAGCATAAGTACAGCATAAGTATGTTTTCTACCATATGTATTTACGAAAATAAATTCATTATTTATCTTTGAAACAATGTAATGAATTGAAACCCATAAATAAATTTAATAACTAATAATGCACTTGTAGTACTTATATCCTTTGGTACTATGAATGTCCATGGGCGGCGCAGAAATGTGATTCTGTAAGACTTCATCCTAAACTTCGAATCTGAATCCGCTTTGAGTAGTAGTACACTAGCGCTACACTTGCGAGTTGAACTAAATTGACAGCAACATTTTGATAGATAAAGTATGAAATGACATTAAAAGTGGCATTCTATAATGTAATTTCCTCGTCACTTCGACGCTCTCTTCTCACTCGCACTCACAAATTTGATAGAATCGACGTGCTGATGCTGCCTATATCAAGTAAAAAGTATGTTCAAGTATGTTCCTACCTATCATCAAGTAAAAAGTATGTTCGTTTGCCGACCTTTATAATAAAAAAAAGACAATCAATAAAATCGGTTTCCAAATTCGAACGAATCTAACCAGATCCGAAAACATGTGTCACATCACTAGTAGGTACAAGTAGTAAGTGCTTTATGGAAATCGAAAAAACATTCTAGTATGAATCATTCACGAATGAGTAATGTAGGTATAGAAAAACGACGTAGCTAAATCGATATTGGTAGGTATTGTAATCATTTTTATCTGTACGATAAAATAGGGATCACGAAAATACGTAAATATGAAATGCATATCTCTCCACAGAAGTGGCCCTTAGAAAGAGTGATATTTAATTAAAAAACCAAAAGTCGTACCCGTTTTTTTGTGTGTGGGAGAGTCATGCTTCGACACGAATGGGTCTGCTCGTCCGGAGTGATACCACGGCCTCACAGAAAACCGGCGTGAAATAACCAAAAAATTGTGTTTCGCCGGCCCAGTTACCGGAGGCCCAATCCTTCCCCTACCCCATCCGTCGCTGATTGCTTACCATCAGGTAATCCGTATGCTCAATTGCCGACCTATAACATAAAAAAAAATTGCAGAATTGGTAAAGGCGTTCTAGAGTTATGCGCTTACCAAACACATTTCGCGATTTATTTTTATACATTACTAGCGATCGCCCGCGGCTCCGCCCGCGTGGATGTTGATATTTCACATTTTCAAGATTTTTTTTAAATTTTCTCTACGTAGACACCTTTTCTGTACTTTCATGAATAATTCGAGATCAAAATCGGTTGAGTTACATTACGACTAAAAGTGGCATTGATTCACATTATACTTAGATCATCATCAACATCAGCCCATAAGTGCCCACTGCTGAGCAAAGGCCTCTTCTCACACGCAGAAGGTTTTAACAATAATCACCACGCGTGCTCAATGCGGGTTGGCGATTTCAAACTTAGAAATTATAAGTCCAGGTTTGCTCACGATGTTTACCTTCACCGTATGTCAGTGGTGTCTAAATAATCATAGAAAGTACATATAACTCGGAAAAAGTCACATTGGTACTTGCCAGGTTTCAAACCCTCATGCATGAGAAGCGGGCTCCTTAACCTCCGGGCCACCACGACATTTATACTTAGATATAGATTTAAAAATCCATTACATTGTTTGCAATTTGCTTACTGTATACCTACTGATGTATAATATTATGTTCATATGTAATTGCTACATAAAAAAATATGTAGATGGTCAAGATAAAAATCGATGACACGAAGTCTATAAAAAATGATGTGTAAAATATAGGTACCTACACACATTTTAAGTGTCTTCGGCACGAATGGGTCGGCTCGACCGGAGTGATACCACGGCCTCACAGAAAACACCGGCGTGAAGCAACACGTACGTCGTGTTTCGCTGTGTGAGTGAGGTTACCGGAGACCCAATGCTTCTCCTCCCCCAATCCCTCCTCAATCCCTAAATCTCAAAATCCCTAATCCCTAAAAGGCCGGCAACGCTCTCGACAACAACTCCTTTAAAGTTGCGACTGTCCATGGGCGGCGCTGATTGCTTACCATCAGGTAATCCGTCTGCTCGTTTGCCGACCTTTACCATAAAAAAAAGGATTCTCCGATCAGGCGAGGTGATCATGTCTTGTGGGTTACTGTCCAACAGTTCTTCGTTGGGATTTTCTACCCGTGTTTTTTCGCGCGCAAACTTCAAATGCATGATATAGTATTTGTAGCGCCATCTATTGAATGTTTGTCATCGATCTTTAATGTATATAGCTACAATTTCGTCGCATTACTTTAAGAGTGGGAGAGCCAAGCACCGCACACCGCTACCGTATGTTCCACCGAAAATTCTAGAGAGAGGCAACGCTTTTTCCAAATAAAAAAAACTTTTGTAGCTATCATTGTAGGCATTTAGGTGTTATTTTTATAATTTACTGCAGCAGGTGAAGGCACGGGGTGGTTATTAGTCAGTAAGAGTCACTCTCTCGAAAAGCCTATGACTATGGGCAACTCTTTTTTTTTTTTAATGGTATAAGTCGGCAAACGAGCAGACGGATTACCTGATGGTTAACAATCAGCGCCGCCAATGGACACCCGCAACACCAAAGGAGTTACGAGTGCGTTGCCGGCCTTTTGGGGATAAGGGTTGCGGATGTAAGGATCGGGAAGGGATAGGGGAAGGGACGGGATTGGGCCTCCGGTAACCTCACTCACACGGCGAAACACAACACTGTGGGTTGTTTCGCGCCGGCAGTCTGTAAGGCCGTGGTATCACTCCGGTCGAGCCGACCCATTCGTGCCGAAGCTTGGATCTCCCACACAACTCTCCAAAAATAGTGTAAACAATCTTTAAATATAACTTTTCAAAAAATTTCGTTTCTTATCGATCAAAGTTCAGTTCAAGATTTAGGTAATCTTTGGAACGTTATATTTCCTGCTTAGACAAGTAGGTATAATATAAAATTCACAATGACTACACATAATATTCTCAGTGATAGCATATTGTCGAGAATCGTGCTGGAAAATATAATTTGGGTCTCCCTAACCGACCCTAATGAAAGAAAGAAAGAAATGCGCTTACTTATTCAGTAAAAGTCATGAACGCCATGAAAAAATGCAATGTTAATGAAAAAATAAAAAAAAAAACAATTAAAAACAGAGAGAAAATAAAACAAAAATATATAATAATAGCTACTCCTACTCAGCCACATTTGATTGTAGCGTAATGTTTTAATTTAATAATAATTTTGTTTATTGATCACTGGTACTCAAGTTAAAATTTGACTTAAGTTTTGAGTACTAGAGCTCTCGTGAAACGGTTGTTTCACGCCGTTTTTCTGTGAGGCCGTGGTATCACACCGGTCGAGCCGACCCATTCGTGCCGAAGCATGGCTCTCCCACACTCAAATGTATATAATATCACCAAACTTTCTACGCATAATATTTACAACTGTATAAAACACATCTGTCAATTATTTAGTCATCGATAAAGGCGTTTTAAAAAAAAATGTACCTACAAAGATAACGTGGTATATCTAGGTAAAAAATTATCTGATAATTTTAAAACGTCATAGGCTATAAAATAGCCGTATTACTACGATGATAAGGTTTTACAATTCTTTATTGTGTGTAATAGGACTGAAAACGTGATGACTGATGACGGATAGTCGTTAGTAAAAAATCTGCAAGAACATCCGCACATCCAGTGTAAGGCCCACTGTCACCATCATCTTCCTGCCCTTGTCCCGTTTTATTTGGGGTCGGCGCAATATGTTTTTTTCTTCCATTCTGTCCTGTCACTCGTCACGCTATCGCTAACTCCTCTGTCTTCCATATCACTTCTCACACAATCCATCCATATTTTCTTTGGTCTCCCCCTGCCTCTCCATCCATCCACATTTATACTCATGACTTTTTTTGTTACATGTTTTTCATCCCTCCTTTTCACATGGCCATACCAAGACAAACGGTTCCCTTTCAACTTTTCAGTCACTGGCGCCACTTTCAAACTTCCTCTAATATACTCATTTCTCACTTTATCCAATCTCGTCACACCACACATCCATCTCAGCATTCTCATCTCTGCTACATGCAATCGCTTTTCATCCATCTTTTTCAGAGCCCAACATTCTGACCCATACAGTAGGACAGGCCTTATCACTGACTTGTAGATTGTACCCTTCAACCTGAGGGGCATCCGTGGGTCGCAAGTTGTTCCAGTGACCTGTCGCCATTTCATCCATCCTGAGTTGGCCCACTGTCACCGCGGGCGAAAATATTGTGGCGCCCACTAGAAGGTTCAGTCATCCCCACTATGTACCACGTGTCACGTGTATCGGTTTGACGGTGGAAGTATTGCGCCATACGAAAGCGTAAGCATCGTGTAAAACTCAAAAAAACAATCGAAAAATAAATCTCAATAAAAAAATATGCATTTGCACAGAGCGTAGAGCACAGTCTTTGGTGGAAACCCACAGACGTTTCCACCAAAGACTCCAACTTCAGACCTTGGCGCCCGCCAGAACTTGTCGCCCTGGGTCACCCTCCCCCCCCCCCCCCCCCCCCCCCCCATCTCATAACGCCGGCACTTTAACGGTATTGTAAGTGCTTTGAAGGCCCTTGAAAGAGTTTTGAGGATGTAATTTTTTTGGAGATCGGGAGTCGTCATCCCCCACCATCTCTAACGCCGGCACTTTAACGGTATTTTAAGTGCTTTGAAGGCTCTTGAAAGAGTTTTGAGGATGTAAATTGGTTGGAGATAGGGAGTCGGAATCCACACTTAGGAACTTTTACGTGTACATGTATTTCAGAACGCCGTGAAATAAAGCCAGCGTTGTTTTTCGACCAAACGTACCTACTTCAATGTCAAAAGTTAAACCCAAAATAATTTATCTAAATAAGACCTAACAGGCACATTTGAACGTCAAACAAAGCTTAAAGAAAAAAAAATCAGTCTGACTCTCAGTCCTCTTAGTGAAGCTTCCAAAGTGTAGATTCCTATGGAGAAGAACGAGCAAGAAACTCCATGGTTAATCTTTTTAAATCAGTTTCACTTACAGATCATTTGGCACATTATTAGAATAGAACGTCATGGTAGCTCGGAGGATAAGGCAACCTAACAACAACCAATTTGACTTTTTTCGAGTTATATGTACTTTACACTGACATACGGTAAAGGAAAACATCGTTAGGAAACCTGGACTTATAATTTCTAATTAGTACTAGGTAAGTTTAAAATCGCCTATCCGTCTTTAGCGAGCGTAGTGATTAATGCTCAAACTTTCTTCGTGTGAGAAGAAGCCTTTGCTCTTTGTTCAGCATTGGGTACTTATCGGCTGATGATGATGATGATGATGATGACTTAGGGAGTGCTGCTGTCTAATTAATGTATAATATGTAGTCTTTAAATCAGCTCTTGAGATCGTGACGCTTGCAGAAGGAGTGTATAAGGGTATTGATATTTTTTCTTATCCTGCTGTTTCCAATTAATTATTGTCAGCTTTTTTAATTACCAAGGTTTAAAAACCACTACCTAATATAAAACAAAGTCGCTTTCTCTGTCCCTATATCCCTATGTACGCATAAATATTTAAAACTACGCAACAGATTTTGATGCGGTTTCTTTAATAGACGAGAATATGGCGATACGCGGAAGCCCAATCCTTCCCCACCCCCAATCCCTTCCTAATCCCTAAATCTCCAAATCCCTAATCCCTACAAGGTCGGCAACGCACCCGTAACTCCTCCGTTGCGGGTGTCCATGGGCGGCGCTGATTACTTACCATCAGGTAATCCGTCTGCTCATTTGCCGAACTATTACATAAAAAAAATACAAGAGTAAAGTTTATATTATTGCGTGTTACTAGCTTTTACCCGCGACTTTGCCCGCGTGGAATAGTGACTTCCTGCAGATTTTTAGTTTAAAAACTATCCCATGTCCTTTCTCGAGTTCCAAACTATGTCTGTACTAAATTTCACACAAATAGGGTTCAGTAGTTTTGGCGTGAAGAAAAGACAGACAGACTGCCAGACAAAATTACTTTCGCATTTATAATATTAGTTTGGATAACATCCATAAATTGTGGAGAAATTTTCTTTTTAGTTCAGAACTTACACTCGTGCGAAGCCGGAGTGAGTCGCTAGTAAAGTATATAAGAAAGTAAACAAAACATTATTACCTTTCCTAAATAATAGATAGAGACCATCCTCCCTTTTAAGCCGGATTAAAAAGAGGTTTCATTTAAGAATAATCTAACACTAAACCATTTTTTATAATCGAAAACGGTAGACAGAATTCTACAAAAAAAATCACTGCCCCTGTATATTTCTCTAGTGTTACCTAAAAGACTTTTTTACTTCAATATAAAAACTATCAAAACGACCCAGCTTCGCCCATTTTAATACCTCTCTATTCCCGGCAAAGTCAAATGTCCAAACAAACCTTGCATTAAAAATTACGAAGACGAAAAACAAATGAATTATGTAATCCAGTACACTCGAGGCAGAATACACTACACATTCAGACGATTCATTTTTAATTCATATTTTATCGATACCCAAAGCGAAAAAGTGCCCTAATAGTCAAAACGGATACTCATTAACATTTTGAGTATCGATATAGTTAAAATATATAGAAAAACAGTTAAAATATAAGCTAATATATATCAGAACGTTCATACAGGATAGGCAGTTTTACGCTGGCATTGGTTGAATACGGACGTTCGCCTGTGCCCTATATTGCACTTTGATTTTGTGTTATCTGTGCCTTCCCGCGTTTTTTCTCGAATGTGACATTTTCACAGGTGAGTCTCAATTTATTTTATTTCGGAATTGGGTTGTTTTTTAGGTCAAAAATAAATTAATTCGACGTTTTAAATACAATGAAATACTGAAAAAAAAACTATACTTTTATTGATCGATATGTCGATACACTAAATTTTCGTCATTTTTTAAAAAATAAGTAAGCTATTTGACTCTACAATACTGTGACGTCAAAACTTGGAGTTTCACACAAGTTTCATAGAAAAGTATAGTTTTTGCCATTTGGATAAAAGTATTCATTTCGACTAGTTGGAAACTACCGTATTATAAAGTTAGAAACGTCGTAATGACTCGAAAAAGTATTACTTTTCGCAGTTAAGTAATTGAAAAGTCATAAAAAGAATGTCCGATCGTGATCTTAAATGGAAATCGTGTAACAATTACATTTCTTTAAGTATCATGTTTTCTTTTAAACAAATAACATTTTTTTTCACGTAAATTCGTTTGCATTTGTAAAATATTTTCGATGTATTTCATTAAAATGACATAGTTTAAAACAAGGTCGCTTTTTCTGTCCCTATATCCCTATGTATGCTTAAATCTTTAAAACTACGCAACGGATTTTGATTCAGTATTTTTAATAGATAGAGTGATTGAAGAGGAAGGTTTCTAATATGTATAATAACATCCATTATATAGTAGAGAAATTAAGTATGAGAATTGCACCCGAGCAAAGTCAGGGCGTGTTGCTTGCTAGTTATAAATAAAACCACTTAAGAAATTAACTAAATTTTCTTCCACTTGAGAGCCATGCTTCGGCACGAATGGGTCGGCTCTACCGGAGTGATACCACGGCCTCACAGCAGACCGGCGTGAAACAACCACAGCGTTGTGTTTCGCTGTGTGAGTGAGGTTACCGGAGGCCCAATCCTTCCCCGCTCCCAATCCCTCCTCAATCCCTAAATCTCCAAATCCCTTATCCCTAAAAGGTCGGCAACGCACTCGTAACTCCTCCCTTGCCATTCCATGCCTTCCATGGGCGGCGCTGATTGCTTACCATCAGGTAATCCGTCTGCTCGTTTGCCGACCAATTACATAAAAAAAAACTCAACATATTAGGACAAACAAAGTTTCTTTGGCACGGACCAAAGAAACTTTTTTTTATAAGAAGCAGCTAAAGCAAGTAGGTATCTATATATATATAATTTTTGCCTAGTTATGTAACAGCTTAACACAACTGTCACCATCATAGGCTTCCTCTTCATAAGAGGAGTTTACTAAGTTTTAAACTTTCGCGTTTCATATTTACTACATACCTATTAATAATTTCTCGGAAAACGTCAAGCCTATCAAAGTATTAAAATAATTATTTTTCGCGGTAATATAAGAGGAGTTTACCTTATTATCCACGTTTGATTGGAGATTATAACCCCTCCTAGTACGCTCAAACAATTAAACAAACTCTTCAGCTTTATAATATTAAGTGTAGATTATTTTTAAGTGTTTGAGAGCCATGCTTCGGCACGAATGGGTCGGCTCGAGCAGAGCGATACCACGGCCTCACAGAAAACTGGCGTGAAACAACACAGCACTGTGTTTCGCCGTGCGAGTGAGATTACCGGAGGGCCCAATCCTTCCCTTCCCCAATCTCTAATCTCCAAAACGTCGGCAACGCACTCGTAACTCCTCTGTTGTTGCGGGTGTCCATGGGCGGCGCTGATTGCTTACCATCAGGTAAAACGCCTGATCGTTTGCCAACGTATCACTTAAAAAAAATTTATCGTTATGAAGGAAACTGGACATATAATTTCTAATGTTGAAATCGCCAATCCACCTTGAGCAAGCCAGTGTCGTCATTGTGGGGACCACCTAGAGGATACGGTGGAGCATACGGTAGCGGTATGCCCTGCCTGGGCTGAGCACCGCCGTATCCTCAGGGAAGTGATCGGCGGCGGCGACCTCTCGCGCCCGGCCTTAGTCGAGGCCATGGTGCGGAGTGAGAGGAACTGGGACGCCGTCTCCTCCTTTTGTGAAGCGGTCATGCTCGCAAAGAGAGAGGCGGCCCGCGTGAGGGAGCAATCCTCCTCCTCACGCCCCAGCAGCCGCAACTGGCGACACTACGGGCGTCGGGGATCGAGGGACGATCTCCGGCCACCGTAAGCACGGGCCTGCGGTCGGCGAGTAAGGGCAGCTCGCCGCCCGACCAGAACCAGGCCCGAGCGTACGGCGCGTAGCGTTCCGCGCGCGCCTCAAAGAGTTATTCGACCACCACAGACGGGGCCCTAAAGGGCTGATGTTCAGCCGGGGTTGCGGGGTAAGCGCAATGAGGTACCGCGACCTCGGCACAGAGCAGGAGAAGGAACAGGGGGGTTTTTAGTCTGTAAGAGTCTGACACTCCCTCCTGCCCGGCCCTGGGCGGGAGAAGTCATTTGATGATTTTCCCCTCACAAAAAAAAAAAAAAAAAAACCTTGAGCAAGCCAGTGATGGTTAATGCTCAAACCTTCTCCGTGTGAGAACAGGTATTTGCTCAGCAGTGGGCACTTATAGGCTGATGATGAAGCTATTATTAAATGATACATACAGAGAGTATCTCTCGGTTTCTTTGGCACGGACCAAAGAAACTTTAATTCAAAATTTTGTAATTTGTAAGTTTGTATATAGGGGACATACAAACTTACAAATTACATATTTTAACTCTTCAGTTGAGATGGTATTTGTCAGTTCCGTTTGAATTTTATACCAAATACACATTTGATCGGATAAGAATATTTTATCTTCATATCTTTTTATTTACTACTAAGTATATCTGAACCGAAATCCATCATAAATGATTCAGCAGTTTGTTACTTATCGCGTAACAAACAAACTCACAATTAAAATATCTATAAATTCAATCATTTCTCAGTTTAATTTTTGCAATAAATCATCAAATTGTGTAATATGTGTAAAAAGATACATGTTTTCCCATAATGTAGGTAAACATATAGGTAAAGGGAGTTGTCCGAATTGTTGACTGCCCTGGTTGTCTCGGACCGGCTGGACTCTTTGACACTGCGTAGGGATGTAGCCTCGCTATGAATTCTGTATCGCATCTATCACGGGGAGTGTTCTGAGGAATTGTTTGGTTTGATCCCCGTCGCATTTTTTCGCCATCGTTCCACGCGAAAACTTTTTCATCCCCATTACATAGATGGTTGGCAGTCAACAACTGTGCGATTCACCCGTAACTTTCTGCCCCGCACAGCAAAACTTTGAAATGATCTTCTGGGGGCGGTATTCCCGAACCGATACGACCTTCAAACCTTCAAGAAACGAGCGTACTCCTTCTTAAAAGGCCGGCAACGCACCTGTAACTCCTCTGGTGTTTCAGATGTCTATGGGTGGCGCCGATCGCTTACAGCAGGTGATCGGTCTGCTATTTTGCCTCCAATTCCATAAAAAAAACTGACTAAATAAAGGGGTAAATATTTATAAGTTCATTTGTAGGGGGTAATCTTTGGAACTGCTGTTCGGATTATCAGCCTATTAAGCGTCCAGCAAAGGCTCTTCTCACACGGAGAAGGTTTGAGTCATTAATCACTATGCTTGCTCAAGGCGATTAAACTCGGGCTTATTATAAGAAAGCGCCAATGTACTTTACGCTATAATAAAATAGTATTATGACGTTTATTACTTAATTGGGATAATAGCAAATTATGTGATTATTTTATTTTATTTATTTCTTCTTCATACAAACAGTGTGAATGGCGGACTTAATGCCTTAAGGCATTCTCTAACAGTCAACCATAGGGCAGTGCAGAGAATTTTTGCGGTTGGTGCGAAGCAAGGACACAGAGTCCTAGAACAGGATGAAAGGGGAAAGAAAAAGGAAGAAACAAAGTACTTGAACTGGCTCTTCAGGAGTCGAGGAGGAGTAATCATCAATACACACAAGTATCATACGTTTTTCTACACACTTCTGAACAAAATAATACTTAAATAAAAAACCAAAATAACTTTAAAAAAACAACGAGACGAGTCGTGAAAAATGTTTCGTAATGGCGGGAAAAAATTATCAGTTTTTCTATGCGCGCGCATAGTCTATGGCCCATGCCATAGACTAAAGAAAATGTTTCTTTTTTTTGGGCTTTTCGCCTATATAGCATTTTAGTGTCAAGTGTAAGCGTAAATCAAGCAATAATTAATCACTCGTGAATAATAATAATGAAATAGTCACAGTTTGATTACAGGTGATATTACGTGCCTAATTGCCGTGGGATTAGAGCCACTTTGTGTAGGGAAATTTGTTGAAAAATACATATGTGTGGGAGAGCCATGCTTCGGCACGAATGGGTCGGCTCGACCGGATTGATACCACGGCCTCACAGAAAACCGGCGTGAAACAACCACAGCGTTGTGTTTCGCCGTGTGAGTGAGGTTACCGGAGGCCCAATCCTTCCCCTTCCCGGACCCTTCCCCAATCCCTAAATCTCCAAATCCCTAATCCCTAAAAGGTCGGCAACGCACTCGTAACTCCTCCGTTGCGGGTGTCCATGGGTGGCGTTGATTGCTTGTCATCAGGTAATCGGTCTGCTCGTTTGCCGACTTATTACATAAAAAAAAATATATAAAAATATATGAAGTAAGATCTCTCAGTACAATTCCTATACATATTCAATTATACCTACCTAGATTTAGATAAAATTACAAAATATGCGAGTAATTTCCTACAACTAATCCTTTATTTACTTTTCAAGTGTCACCTATGTATGATAAGGTCGGTACTCGGTACTAATGTATTGAAAATCGCTGATAATTAACAGATTAAAGTCTTTAATTGGGGCAATTTCAATGCTCTTGATATATTATTTTACATAACAATTCATGAAAGGATCCGTACATAAGTATTCGTTAATAATAAATTTTAACATTTCGATAATACTTTAAGTCGGCGTACGCCCACGCTGTTCATGAAAAAGACGCGTCTGCGGACGGCGAGTAAGGGTAGCTCGCCGCACGACCAGAACCTGACCATCAAATGACTTCTCCCGCCCAGGGCCGGGCGGGAGGGAGTGTTACACTCTTACTACCTAAAAACCCCCCTGCTGTTTCTCTCTCGTGCCTCATTGCGCTTACCCCGCAACCCCGGACCACAGACGTGTACGGTACTCTCAAGTTCATAGACATATCTGATTGTTAAATATCACTACATAGTATAAAACAAAGTCGCTTTCTCTGTCTTTATCCCTAAGAAGGTACGCTAAAACTACGCAACGGATTGAGATGAGTGTATTTTTGATTAATGGATAGAGTGATTGAAGAGGAAAGTTTATGAGTCTAATAAAAAAAATTGTGAAAGATTTGTGAGTAATGTAACTGGGTAGCAATTATTCCCAAACTGAGTGTACCTAGGGTATAAAGACTGTAACATAATGTTACCTATACTATATATGCAATTATTTATTAAAACTTGTCACTATCGATAGCTTGAAATTATCTGTGGAGGCTTGTTATTGGCAATTTAAGTTTTATTATATGTTACGTAAGTAAATATTATTGTAATTAGTCCGTAAGCCTTCTCTAATAATAAAAATAAATAAAATGTAAATAACATCCATTAAATAGTGAAGAAATGCAGTATCAGTATTCCACTCGTGCGAAGCCGGGGCGGGTCGCTAGTTAGGTAATAAACGAATGATATCTAATAATACTCGCAAACAAACAAACAACCAGTCAATACAATGTTTTGTATACTATTGTATAGTTAGGTACCAATTGTTTTATAACTGATATCATTTGGAACCTTCCGATCATGGTTATTTAAAACACAATAGAAGAACAATAGGTGCGCGAACGCCGGCGTTCGCTTGGTTTTTTTTTTGCAAGTTCATGTCAAAAAATAGAACGTCGAATTGTGTGCTTATTGTTAATGTACTCAAAGTCAAAATCATGAATTCCAACTTAACCATAAATAGGTACTTTTGAAACGTCAAAATAGAAAAGTAGTCTGTCAGTCTGTTCGTCAGTGGAGCTAGGTGCTCGTTCCAAATTGTAGATTCGAATGGAAAAGAACGAGCAAGAAACTCCATCTATCCTTCTATTCTTATTTGAGGGGGAAAAATCATCAACTGACAGGTTCAGAAAGCGGCTGACATCCCTTCTTCCCCCAACCCCGAAAAGAGGGTGATAAAATGACTAACTTTCAATGTAGAACTTTAAATGTGGGAGAGTGTTCCTCCAATACCTCCCCAATCCCTAAATCTCCAAATCCCTAATTCCTAAAAGGTCGGCAACGCACTCGTAACTCCTCCGTTGCGGGTGTCCATGGGCGGCGCTGATTGTTGCTTACCATCAGGTAATCCGTCTGCTCGTATGACGACCTATTACATAAAAAAAAAACCCGAAGTTTTTAAACCTACCCCTTCCCCAATCCCTAAACCTCCAAAACCCTAATCCCAAAAAGGTCGCCAACGTACTATTAACTCCTGCATTGTACGTGTCCATGGGCGACGCTGATTGCTTACCATTAGGTAATCCGTATACTCGTTTGTTGACGTATCACATAAAATACATATAATATTCCAGGGGTGGCCAACCGGTCGATCGCAACTATTAGTCTAGTCTGGTCTTGGTCTCGCAGTCTTTGGTTATAACTCAGCGCTGCGACGTATGTCTAAAAGCAAGGACAACCGCAACTCAAGATTTTTGGGCATTGGTTTCCAACGTAAGATTTCCAAATTTGAAAAAATGTGTTGAACAACTTCATTTTTGGTTTTTTCTCAACATATTTATGTGAGTCAGCATTTTCCTACTTAAAACATCAGCACGTCGATTCTATAAAATTTGTTTGATTTTGAATCTTGTTCGAGTGCGAAGTGAGCGTCGAAGTGACGGGGTAATTAAATTTTAGAATGCCACTCTTAGGCTAAGAACTCACGGAGCGATTTTGAACTGTGCCCGCCGCGGTAACGGAACTGCGGTTTTATTTCCAAACTCACGAGACCGCTTATTTGCGCGGTTACACAGCCGCCGCGGTTGCGATCATCGCCCGCAAACGTGGCGGGCGATGATCGCAAGATTGCAAGACGGGCGGTTAATGATCAGTTGAGGTCCAGACCGCCATGGACACACACTAGAAACGAGCCGTTGCGTTATAATTACTTCACAGAAGACCCGCCGGCCCCCGCGGTCGCTCGCCAACCGACCGCAAAGCGCGCGGGTGCCACCCGCCGCGGCTGCGGGTAACCGCGGTCGGCGCGATTCTACTAGTTGCCCGCCGGTACAGCGGGAGCCGCATACAACCGCGTACACCGCGGGTGTAAAACGCGTCGTGAAATGTGCTTTAATTTTTTATATAAATATTTGAATTCTACAGAAGCTGCGGGCCCGCAATCGCAGCGGACGCGGGCGAAAATCGCTCCGTGAGTTCTTAGCCTTAACGTCATCTCATACTTTATCTATCAAAATGTTGCTGTCAATTTAGTTCAACTCGCAAGTGTAGCGCTAGTGTACTACTACTCACGGCGGATTCAGATTCGAAGTTTAGAATGAAGTCTTACAGAATCACACCCCAGCTCAGGCGCAATGCTCACACTAATATATAGGATCCGTTTAACGTTTAGTAAATTTAAGGAAGCGATGTCACTTGTGATATGAAAAGAGACTGTTAAGACTGGTCAATAAAAAATACATGACTGTGTAGGTACTAAACTATGCTGTGTCATTGAAGATTTCGAGAAGTATATACTTGGTAGATCGCACAAGGTTTCATTAGTTAACAGTAGATCTTAGGTCTAATCAAGTTGGCCACCCCTGTAATATTGAATATTGATCTCCAAAATATAGAGAATCCCCATTTATATTGCGTCCGATGTATTTATAACAGCTTGTATCAGTGAGTGCGTGTTTTTTCATATTATCAAATACGTTCGTAGTGATAAGGAATGATAATAATCACTAGAGCAGAAATCCCTTATCAATTGTGATATGTCGAACTCGATTATAAGGATGTAAAGGTGTGTCCCTACTAGATACATGTATAGGTTGTTTTTTCATCAGCGCCGCCTGTGATGGACAACCGCAACGGAGCAGTTACGAGTGCGTTGCCGACCTTTTAGGGATTAGAGATTTAGGGATTAGAGGAAGGGAAGGATTTGGTCTCCGGTAACCTCACTCACACGGCGAAACACAACGCTTAGGTTGTTCACGGTGGTTTTCTTTGAGGCCGTGGTATGACTCCGGTCGAGCCGACCTATTCGTGCCGAAGCATGGCTCTCCCATTCTTAAGTTTTAACTCATTCAAGGGCTATCCTTTAAAAAAAATCTTGAAAATGCCAAAATTTTATGTGGGAGAGCCATGCCTTGGCACGAAACGGTATCAGAGAAAACCGTTGTGGAATAGTCACAGGCAGTGTTGCTTTTTTTTTTTTTTGTTTTTTTTTTATTATTGCTTAAAAGGTACATTTTACATTATAAAAAGTATAAAATGTCCAACAAAACTGTACCTATACACAGTTTGTCTGTTGGATCAGATTTCTAAACTATTGACTTACTAACACAGACTGACACTTTCTATCTTTAAAGTTGTGTTGACGTTCAAAAGTGCCTGTATGGGTCTAATTGAAATAAAATTATTTTGACTTTGACTTTGACTATATAATAGTTTAGCCTTGTGAATATGTTTACCCGAAGCTGGATCCTCCCCTTCCCTGCAATTTCCTACGCTCAAATCTATCACTCGAAAAGGCGGCCAACGCACTCGTACCTCCTCTGAAGTACGTTTATTATTTTTTTAAGTATAAATTAGGTATAATCTATATCTATACTAATATTATGAAGAGGTAAAATTTGTAAGTTTTGTATTTGGGGTTAATCTTTGGAACCGCTTGCGCTGGTCGGATTCCCAAAATTCTTTCACTGATATATAGCTACAATATTCCTGAGTGCTACAGGCTAGAAAACATCACGCTATGATTAAATAGAGCCGAGCAGCGGGTGAAACCACGCGAGAGCAGCTAGTATTAAACATTTTTCAATTATGTATGCCTTTTAATTCTAGGCATTTTAATAAAAGGAATTATACATATTATTTTTCAAAATTCAAACCCAAAAAATCCGGCTGAATTCATTATTTTTATTTGTATCTGCAGCCGGTTTAAAAAATATATAAAAAAATCAACTATGTTTATCAATCTACTTTTAATTTTAATTATTATTATTTTATGACGTATTTTTTTAACTCATTGACTTTGAAAACAAGAAATTGAACGTACCTAACGTAAATGTCAAGAACGAATACTTTTCTATTTAACTCAAAAATATTGGCTTAATGTTTAACTTACAAATATAACTAGTCAAACTAGCTACTCTCGCGCCGTTTCACCCGGTACTCGGCTCCGTCTAATTGTAGCGTGATGTTTTATAGCCTATAGCACTCAGGAACATTGTAGCTATCTATCAGAATTTTGGCAATCCGACCAGCGGTTCCAAAGATTACCCCCCTTTTTTATGTAATAGGTCGGCAAACGAGCAGACGGATAACCTGATGGTAAGCAATCAGCGCCGCCCATGGAGACTCGCAACGGAGGAGTTACGAGTGCGTTGGGGGAGGGGAAGGATTGGGCCTCCGGTAACCTCACTCACACGGCGAAACACAACGCTGTGGTTATTTAGTATCACTCCAGTCGAGCCGATCCATTCGTGCCGAAGCATGGCTCTCCCACACTTTACCCCTACATACCAACTTGGAAATTTTACCTCTTTATAATATTAGTATAAATATAGAAGGCCAAAATAGTAAACGATCAATATTAAGAACGTATTTTAATATAAAATTATAATCAAAGTTTTGTTATTAACTTAAAGGAAATGGCTCCAAAATAATAATTGCCAACCCAAAAAAATATTGATTTTAACCTAACTTATCAAATTAGGGGTATTTCAGGTATTTTTTACTCTTCATCATCATCATCAGTCTAGAAGTGCTTACTGCTGAGCAAAGGCATCTTCTCACGCGGAGAAAGTTAGAGCATTAATCACCACGCTTACTCAATGCGGGTTGGCGATTTCAAACTTATAATAAGAAATTATAAGTCCAGGTTACCTCACGATGTTTACCTTCACCGTATGTCAGTGGTGTCTAAATAATCATAGAAAGTACATGTAACTCGGGAAAAGTCACATTGGTACTTGCCAGGTTTTGAGCCCTCATGCTTGAGAAGCGATTTTTTACTCTTACACATCAATTTAAATGTAATATGCAAGTTTATATGTTATTTTTTTATGGTATAAGACGGCAAACGAGCAGACGGATTACCTGATGGTAACACAACACCAAAGGAGTTACGAGTGCGTTGGCGGCCTTTTGGGGATAGGGGTTGCGGATATAAGGATCGGGAAGGGATAGGGGAAGGGGAGGGATTGGGCCTCCGGTAAGGTATTGTTATGTTAAATACACATATACTAAAATTTTACGTGGAATTATGGAAATTCGCCAAAGAACCAAATCCACATAGCAGTAAGATCTACAAGCTAAAGTCGCAATGGGCAGGCCACGTCGCTCGAAGGACGGACGGCCAATGGGCCCGGAAAGTACTCGATAGGCGATCACGGATCGGAAAACGTAGCGTTGTCAGGACGGACGACATCGTCAAAGTCGCGGGGAGCCAATGGATGCAGGTGGCCAGTTGTCGTTCAACGTAAAGAAATAAAGGAGAAACCTTTGTTCACTAGTGAAGGTCTTCTGTTCTGATGATGATGATGATGATGAGAGCGAAACCGAAACAGAAGCTTTCTTAAGAGAAATATATTTAATACTTAGCTACAAGTGCAAGAGAAACGTTATTATGAACGCGGCTTTACCGAACGCACTGATCAAGGTTGAATTCAATTTTAAAATGATGATTCAAACTAGTTTTAACGCATAATAATATCTATATGTATACATAAAACAGTTTGTCTGTCTATCATATAGCAAAATAAGGTGGTATGGAATGAGCTATAGAGAGAAATTTGGAAAAAAAATTGTTGTATTATTATTTTTCTGTTTGTACACGCTAATCTCGGGAACTAATGTACGAATTTGAATAAAACTTTGTTTTTGATGTAGTTAATAAGTCAGTTCTACATACTACATGTTACATTTTGTTTTCAAAACTGATATGTAAGTATTAATAATTGTGGGAGAGCCATGCTTCGGCACGATTGGATCGGTTCGACTGGTGTGATACCACGGCCTCAAATAAAACCGGCGTGAAGCAACCACTGCGTTGTGTTTCACCAATAAACATATTTTAACATAATAATATTTCCAAAATGGGAGACATTTAAATTATTTTTTTTGTTGATTTAGCAACTGCATTAAATTGTACCGAATTTTTTAAAAAAACGCGCTCTCTGCAAATGGTTTCGTGTGATTATATTAACGTCCGGCCTTAGTCGAGGTCATGGTGTAAAGCGAGAGGAACTGGGAAGCCGTCTCCGCCTTCTGTGAAGCAGTTATGCTTGCAAAGACGGAGGTGTTGCGCGTGATAGAGCTGTCCATCACGCCTCAGCCGCCGCAGTAGGAGACACTCCGGGGGTCGGCGATTCAGTGACGACATATGCTCAACATAAGCGCGGATCTGCGGACAGCCAGCAAGGGTAGCTTGCCGCTCCTCCAGAACCAAACCCGGCCCGTTTAGTGGCGGCAGTGTGTATGTCGACGTAGCTCGTTGTGACGTCACGTTTTTTTTACTTCGCTTGAGTTGTCTCCATGGACGGCGCCGACTGTTTACAATCAGGTGATAAAATCGATAAGCGATAGGAAAAGTGTGGCACAGACTACAGTGATATACCATGGCGTCGTAAAAAAACGGCTTAAATTGCCAACGCAACATCAGGTTCGATTCCCCAACGGAACTGTGATCTACAAATTGTTGTTTCAGATCTGAGTGGCTTTTTTTTGTGAGGGGAAAATCATCAAATGACTTCTCCTACCCAGGGCCGGGCGGGAGGTAGTGTCAGACTCTTACTGACTAAAAACCCCCCTGTTCCTTCTCCTGCTCTGGGCCGAGGTTGCGGTGCCTCATTGCGCTAAGCCCGCAACCCCGGCTGAGCATCAGCCCTTTAGGGCCCCGTCTGTGGTGGTCTATTGGCTCTTTGAGGCGCGCGCGGAACGCTACGCGCCGTACGCTCGGGCTGGTTCTGGTCGGGCGGCAAGCTGCCCTTACTCGGTCTGAGTGGCTTGTGTTTATAAATTTGTATCTTTATCAATGCAACAGAACAAAACCATAGTGGGGCAACAAAAAAAAGATAAAAAACAACGCTTACGTTGAGTTTCGAAGTTTGAGTTAAATGACCAGTTAGCAAATGCCTTTCTCAACTCCAAAAAACACCCAATTTCTTAATTCGGTGAGTCCGAAAAGACAACGCAACGCAATTATGTAACTTCGGTTCAGTTATGTCCATGGGCTACGAAGCTACAAAGCTGCGAAAATAGCTATGATATAAAAAACCTGTTGTTTTCACATGATCAATCTATAAGTGCCCACTGATCTACAAAAGCCTATTCTCACACGGAGAAAATTTGAATATTAATTATCACGCTTGCTCAAAGCGGATTGGCGATTTCAAACTTATTATGGGAAATTATTATAAATCCCAGTTTCCTCACGACGTTATCCTTCACCATATATCAGTGGTGTCTAAATAATCATAGAAAGTACATATAACTCGGAAAAAGTCACATTGGTAGTTGCTAGGTTTCGAACCCTCATGCATGAGAAGCGGGCGCCTTAAACTCCGGGCCACCACGACATTGGATGCGCTGTCACAATACAGCTTACGTAACGATAACGCATTTTATTCCGATGACGCGAACACTGAAACGGAAGCAACAAGAAAATATGTTTAATATATAAACATTGAAATAGATATTGAACACACGAAGTGATCAAATTACTAAATACATATTACGTAGACTTAATATCTAGAAATTAGCGACCTTGCTACGTAAGTATGCAGTTTTAAATATAAATATGGGTCATATTGTCACATACATTTGCTTAGCAACAATTTGAGCTTACATTCACATGTAAACAGCGACTCATGTAAAGAGATTGTCCAGTCAACTGATGGTAGCGGTGACTGTCCAGGCGACACACGTACTTAGGTATCGTCTTGAGCTAAAGTTCACATGTAAACAGCGGCTCATGTAAGGAGAGTGCCTAGTCAACTGATGGTGCGGTGACTGTCCAGGCGACACACGTAATTAGGTATCGTCATGAGCTAATGTTCACATGTAAACAGCAGCTCATGTAAAGAGATTGTCCAGTCAACTGATGGCAGCGGTGACTGTCCAGGCTACACACGTATATAAGTTCACATGTAAACAGCGGCTCATGTAAAGAGATTATCCTTCGAGAACTCTTTGCTGAAGTCCGTGTTCCCCGAAGAATAAGCTGGGTGTCTTCAAGGCCCAAGTGAATAGGTTGGTTATGGGTAGGCGTGCTTCATCGTAGGTCGAAACAAGGCTAAATGCTGGCCCGTTGTAAATTCTTAAATAAAAAAACAAATTATATAAGAATTACTTTGCCTGCCCCAAGCAGTTAAAGGAATTTTTCTTTAATCTTAATCATCGTAATTTAAATAATAATATGATAAATATGTAATAAATATTTCTTTTGAGATAATGAAAACTATGGATGTGTCATACGAGGTTCCGAACTGTATTATACACTTAAAGATAATCGAAAAACAATACTGATGTGCTATCTTGGTTTGGTTACAATATCTGGATTATTCTAAGTACCCAAGCGTAAGGGTAGCGTTCCACACGCGGTTTCAGGAGAAGGTCCTAGCCGTCGCAATAGGCGACATTCCGGGCGTCGGGGATCGAAAGATGATCTCCGGCCAACGTAAGCGCCGTCGGCGGCCGGCGAGCAAGGGTAGCTCGTCCCCCGACCAGAACCAGACCCGAGCGTACGGCGCGTAGAGATCCTTAAAGAGCCAATAGACCACCACAGACGGGGCCCTACAGGGCTGATGTTCATCCGGGGTTGCGGGGTAAGCGCAATGAGGCACCGCGACCTCGGCCCAGAGCAGGAGAAGGAACAGGGGGGTTTTTGTCAGTAAGAGTCTGACACTCCCTCCCTCCCTGCACTGGGCGGGAGAAGTCATTTGATGAATTTCCCCCCACAAAAAAAAAGATTAGGGTTTCGGAGTTTTAGGGATTGGTGAGGGAAGGGTTAGACCTCCGGTAACCAAACTTAAATGGTGAAACACAACGTTTTATTTCACGCCAGATTTCTGTGAAGCCGTGTGGTATCATTCCGGTCGTGCTGACTCATCGTGCCGGAGTGTAGCTCTTAAAGTAATGCTGCATGATATTCCACGTGAATATTAAAACTAAACAATGGCTTACGTTGAACAGTAATCGATTTTACACAAATAATAAAATTATATAATACTTTAATTCAAAATGATCAGATTCAGATACGATTAATATAAAATTATGATAAATCGTAAAATAGTAGCTATAATAGTAATTTCTACACGACTATTATTTATTTAGATATGCCACAGTTTTTTTCTTACGGTAACGTAAATAATAGTAATAAAATTTCTTGATTGTTCATGATTTGCGCATGTATTCTGAACATGGGTTTTCAAAAAACTTTTCTATTCAAAAATCTTGGCAACAACTTTTTTCGAATGAATCGATTTTAATTAAACTTGGAAAACGTACTCAGTATATCAAGGTCTAAGGACGTAATTAAGAACATAGCATCTGTCTAACAACCCTCTGGTTTTATAAGTAAGGGCACAAACAAATGAAAAATCTTATTTATTATGGTTACTCACGTAATAATTTGACGAGATACTCGACTAGTTTCAAGCCATGCTAGAGCAGCGCGACAGTCGCCGAGTCGCGTGTCGCGGAATGCTGCTCATGAATGTGGGCCTCCTTAGCTCCATTTGATCCTAGCGTGATGTTTTATAGCCTATAGCACTCAGTAACATTGTAGCTATCTATCACTGGAAGAATTTTGGAAATCCGACCAGCAGCGGTTCCAAAGATTACCCCCTACATACAAACTTACAAACATACAAACTTACAAATTTTACCTCTTTATAATATTAGTTTATAGGTACTAACCAAAAATTTTTTTCTTTACAGATACAAGAGAACACCCAACCGCCATCTTAGACCACAACAGAAATTCAAAATGGACTCCTGTTCGAAAATGACAGATGACGTTTTTGACAAATATTTACACAGCGAATGTCAGAACGGTTTCACGAAGCAGCACGTCAAAGAAATATTTGTTTCATATTTAAATTTGACATTCGCATTCACATTAACCGCTTTGGAATTAATTTACGATTACAGTTCGTACATATTGTTAGCGGTCGCATTGTACTTTTTGCTATTTATTTTGTATAGGAGTTATGTTAATCCTATTATTTTTAAAAAGGTGAGTCTCCGTTTTTTTCCTACTACACATTTTTTATGGTATTTAAGGAGATTTATCATCTGGTAAAATGAAGATGGTAACCAATGGCCGCCGCCCTTCGACAGCTGCAAAACCATAGGCCAGTTACAAGTTGCGTGGCCATCTTTTGGCAGTTAGGGATTGAAGATCGGTAGATTTTGGTATCAGTCTGGCCAAGACGGCCTCTTCGAAACTTGGCTCCACCAAATTTACAGAACAATGAAGCCTTTTTGGTTGTTGTTACGGGGAAGTTTGTTATTGGCTATGTGCAAAGCGCATCAGCTATCGGTTTTTATTATTATATTCATTTTACAGTAAAACTATTGAATAAATTGCACTTACTAAATACTACTATAATACTATTTTAATCTTTAGTTTTTATTTATATTTGCAAAGAAAATTATAATTTTTGCATTGTTATTATTTGACAGCTTCCGCAGATGTTGTAAACGCTACGCGTCGCCACCGTCGCGCACATAGCCAATAGGGAAACAATATAACATCAACGACATTTTTACCAGTTATGCATTTTAAAGAATTAAGGATAAGGCTTTTTATTGCTATAAACTTGGAACAACTTGACTCCATAACAGTTCTTAGAGAAAAATTGATAAAACTCCATTAATTTTTGCTTAACCAAAGGCTCAATTAACTTCGTCGAGTAGTTAACTTTACTCAGTACATATAAATTATAAACCAAATACGAGCATATATATTACAACCTACATTTATTTAAACAAAATCTTTACATTTTTACAGGAATTCACAGAAATAGGTTTTGAACACATTCCACCTGGTCCTGACAGAGACAGGATCATATCTAGAGCTCAAACAGCTAAGAAAATAGGTAGTAAGACTCCACCGCCATATCCTAATGGATGGTTTGCAGTCGCTGAAAGTAGAGAATTGAAGAACGGAGGAGTTATTTCAGTTGATGCTCTTGGTAAGTTAAGTAGTGACATCTGTCGTTCAGTAGCTGAACTTTTATTGAAAGTGTTAGTAATGCCATCTGTTGTTGAGTAGCGTAAAAATTGATTATGTTCCTTTCGTTTTTCAAACTTTGTTAAAGTTAAAACATGTTATGATTACGCAATTATTTTTGATGCGTCTGCTAAAAATTAAACCAATTAAAATTATTGAAAATAGTCACTTGTGCGCGTCAAATAGCGAAATCTATTTATGAGTTACAAGTCTTAAGAATATTAATATTATAATGGAAGTACTTTTTTGTTTCTTTCTTTTCTGCCAATCATTACAATCATATAATTTGTTTTCAATACGTCTTTTAAAAGAAAAATTGCTTCCAATATAAATAAAGGTGTTCACAGTCTATGAAATGTTACAGCCGGTTATAAACAGCGCCATCTATTATCGAGAACATGCCTACACATTACACACCTAACCTATAAATTTCTCCTCCAGGCCAAAACCTCTGCATCTACCGCGGGGAAGACGGCGTGGCTCGCTGCATAGACGCTTACTGTCCTCATTTGGGAGCGAACTTGGGTATCGCTGGTACCGTCAGCGGTTCCTGCATTGAATGCCCCTTCCATAAATGGAGATTTGGGGAAGATGGCGCCTGTGTCAGCGTGCCGGGTGTTGAACATGGTTTGTAGATTATTATTTTCTTGTTCGAATGAAACAAGCAATACTTGTATAAAATTATATTTGCGGCATCTCAGAACCAACGATTTTGATGAAATTATGTATGTAAAGTCCTTTAGCAGTAGCTTGCCAGTCAGATCACCTCGCCTAGTCGTAGAATGCTTCTTTTCCGATCTTAGGAAACTTCACTTTCTGTTCCCTTAACATGTTTTTTGTGTGTGTCCCTAAATACACATGTCGGTAAACGACTTGACGGATTACCCAATGGTAAGCAATTGAGGAGGGCCAGGGGAAGGAATAAGGTTGGGCCTTCGGTAAACTTACACACGGCGAAACAACGCTGTGGTTGTTTCACGCAGGCTTTTTGTGAGGCCATGCTATTACTCCGGTCGAGCCGACCCATTCGTACTGAAGCAAGCTTCTCCCACACTTGCGTACGACTTAATTTATGCAAATGTTTTTTAACTGTTTGACTATTTTCACAGCACCGAAAGGAGTATCCATAAAACATTGGAACACAGTCGAAAGGGACGGTGCAGTTTGGATCTGGTACGATGCTGAAGGAAGAGACCCATTATGGACGGTCCCTGAACTACCAGAGCTCAAAAGATGGGGTTACCGAGGGAGAAACGAATATGTCGTCAGCGCACATATACAAGTAAGTTGTTTTTAAAGCCATTTCAATAAATAGCCTCATCATCATCAGCCTATATGTGCCCACTGCTGAGCAAAGGCCTCTTCTCACACGGAGAAGGTTAGAGCATTAATCACCACGCTTGCTCAATGCGGGTTGGTGATTTCAAACTAATAATTAGAAATTATAAGTCCAGGTTTCCTCGCGATGTTTACCTTCACCGTATGTCAGTGGTGTCTAAATAATCATAGAAAGTACATATAACTCGGAAAAAGTCACATTAGTACTTGCCAGGTTTCGAACCTCATTCTCATTCTCATGCATGAGAAGCGGCCGCCTTAACCTCCGGGCCACCACGACTTTTATTAGGCTTATTAATAGCCTGCCTTCTGGGTATTAGGGAATGAGGATTTGAGATGAGAAAGAAAAAGGATTGGGCTTCCGGCCTAATTTGCACAATATTCTGATATATTTATCCGCTCAATCTGGCTGGGCCTCGTCGCCAATAATTCAGAGTTTACTAAAGTTTTAAACATCGTTTCAATAATTTCAGGAAATTCCTGAAAACGGCGCTGACGTCGCTCATTTGAATGCGGTACATACTATGTCGCTGCTGTCAGGCTTAGGAGAGAAATATCCTCTACTGAATGATTTAATAGGTAAGTTGATATACAAAGCCAAGGTCAAAAAGATTTAGACAGTGGATCTAGGTGCTCGTTCCAAAGTATAGATTCGAATGGAGAAGAACGAGCAAGAAACTCTATCTATCATACCTTGAAAGATAATCTATTATTCGGATTTTGTGTTCCCCGAAGGGGCCTGGGTGTCTTCAAGGTCGAAGTGATGTTGCTTATGGGTAGACGTCCTCAATCGTCTATCGCATCATCGCTTATCTTCAGGCGTGATAGCAGCCAAATGCTTGCCCGTCATGTTTGATAACTTACCCAACTGCTAGAAACGGCAAATAAATAGTGTTAGGCGCGCCAGTGTCTAATACTTATTGTGTGATAATAGAAGGGCCAACGTGTAACGTATCGCATTTTTGGTTATTAAGTGTGACCGTTGCTCGTTCTTCTCCATTCAAATCAACACTTTGACTTTCATATTCAATTCTATTTTTTAACGTTTCAATTCTACCTAAGTTAGGGTTAAGTTGGAATTAAATTATTTTGTATTTTTGAAAGGCAAAAAAGACAATAGGTACCTAATTCTAAGTTTTCTTTATACATTTCCATCTAAAGGTTGCCAAAAAGAAAGAAAAGAAATCGCCTTGAATGATAAGACCGCCCATGGTAATCACAAGATTCTTTTTTCGCAGTTACTCTCTATTCTACAATGTACTGCTACTTAGTATACCCATTTGTGTGCAATGAAATATATATAGATGACCTAATTTACCTAATAAATTATTTCATGTCTCCTCATATTTTTCAGGATGCCATGTTTGGTCAGCAACTTGGACCAGAAACGAAGACCACACAGCCACAATGGCGTTGACTCACGATTACAAAATCATGAAATTCGACCTTGGACACGTTGATGTTAAAGTTACACAGGTAATTCTATTAAAAATAAAGTTTAATTTTCTTTATGTTCTAAAAAAGGCTTCGGCCAAATGTCCTGTATAAAAAGTACCCTTAAAATTTGTTATTTTGAACTATAGTTTATTTAGTTTTTTAGTTGAAAGTTTTAGGGATCCAAAACTTTCAAATCCGTAACTCCGTTGTTGTTGCGACTGCCCAAACGCGGTTGACAAACTGAGTTTAAAACTATGCTGTAACCCTGCCTGTCATATAGGTATATGTATATACATTATGGCAGGCCAGTTAACAAAGGGGTGGGGGCGTAGACCTGTCATTACCTGTTCATATAGACGTGTCTACGATGAAACTCTTCGTCTTTTTCTAAATCGTATTGTAGCGACATCTATCGCACAACATTGACAACAGAACCAATCACGTGCAAGTTTCTACATCGCGCTATAAGAGTTTACAACACAATTAGCACTGATACAAAAATCCGACAACAACCGTCGGGCAGTAGCCCGCCAGGCACGAACATCTCGCCTGGTCGGAGGATCCTCCCTTTTCAATGGAGGAAGAGGAACTTTCCACCCTGTTTCTCATACCTCTAAAGTATAATACATAATACTAGCTGACCCGGCAAACTTTGTTCCTCCTCAAATAATACTAATATTTCTTTTTCTTTATTAAGTGTCTTCTTCTGACCTTTTAAACCTTCCAGAAATATTTCAAGGCCTTTCTCGAGTTTTAGAAGACTAAAGAACAGCATTTTATTCATTTCGTATGTTTTTTTCTTCTACAGATTGGACCCGGCCATGTTCGTTTGTTCCTAAGCACTCCAGTCGGACCAATCCTAGTCTCCCAGTCAGTCACCCCGATTGGACCAAATCTGCAAAAAGTCATACATCGCATGTTTTCTCCGACTTACAACGCTCCTTTCGCCGCACTGTCGGTTAAGGCAGAGGGCGCTATGGTAAGTTTTGAACTATTTGTATTTGTACATACACATACTAGCTACTGCTGCTGGTTTCGCCCGCTGCTCGGCTCCTGTTGGTCGTAGGGTGCTGTTTTATAGCCTATTATAGCACCCAGGAACATTGTAGCTATCTACCAGTGAAAGAGTTTTGGAAATCCGACCAGCGGTTCCAAAGAACAATTCTTCTTTATGACAACAGTATAGATATATATATATTATTATACACACCGCTAAATTTTGATCGTTTTAATCCCGTGGAGAGTCGATCCAGTACACCAAACACTATCGATTGGTAAATATTATAAAATAAAAAATAAAGTACCTTTTAGACACGGTAGTCAGCGTTGCCTAAAAACTAATCACAGGTTATTGGACTCGCTCAGTTGGCATTTCCCGTACATACATGAATTAATACGAGTTTTAAAACAAAGGTACTTCAATTTATAACCACCTCGAATTTTGAATGATCAAATATTCTTTAGCTGATGGTTTGAGTTTACCTAACCGAAAGACATAACCTCAGCGTTGTGTTTCGCCATGTGAGGGAGGTTACCGGAGGCACAATCTCTTCTCTTCTCAAATCCTTCAATATCCGAAACCCTTAACCACTCGTAACTTAGTGTAGCAGCGCGACAGTCGCCGAGTCGCGTGTCGCGGAATGCTGCTCATGAATATGGGCCTCTAGCATGGCTTGAAACTAGTCGAGTATCTCGTCAAATTATTACGTGAGTAAGCCTAAACATAACAAATAATTTGGAATGTCTCACGAAAGTTATAATAAAAAAAACATTCGTAACTTATTTGTATCCATGGGTGGCGCCGATTGCTTACCATCAGGTAGATAATCCGTCAGCTCATTTGCCGACCTATCCCATTAAAAGATCATAGTAGTTTTTAATATCCTATTTTTCTTTTTCAGTTTGAACGAGACATAGTGATATGGAACAGTAAACGTTTCGTATCTGCACCGACGTATGTTAAGACGGACAAGACAATCAGAGCGTTTAGGAATTGGTTCGCTCAATTCTATAGCGAAAACAGCATACCTTTTAGAGAAGCGTTACAAAACCCTTTGGACTGGTGATTTCTTATTTTTCGAGGTTTAAAATGTCTTTCTAACTAGTAAATGAAGGGTGCTGTGTCTTATTTTGATTTTAGAAGGCGTTAGTGTCTTGAATATTACTTGATAAAATATAGTTTTTGAGCAAACCTTCTAAAACTTAAGTGAAAAAAAAGCAATAGCGGAACTTTCGACACAAATAAGAAAATAATTTAAAAATCGTGAATTTATTGTAAAGATTTTCAATCTTATGGTTTTATTGATAAAGTAACATATCTTCCATTGAAAACGACAACCCTTTCTGTATTAAATTTTATCAATATCTAGATTTCTAGGACAGGACTTTACGTCTCGCTAGCGCCATCTATTATTCATAACCGACAGCTCTCCATAAAAGTATTGACAACTAGCCAGTGATATCAAATACTTTTTTATGTAAATAAGTAAATTTCCCTTGTCTTCATGTAATTTTGCTTGAATATTAACAAAATTGACAATATTGTAATGGATAGATAAAAGTTACCTGAGGAATAATTATGATGCTATCGCGTCAGAATGTTTGTATAAGACAGTGACAGCAACAATTTTATTCGTCAGATAACATTTATCTGACTATTGAAAAATTAGCCCTTAGTAGTTTATTGCTATCAATTATTAGTGAAAATAAAAAACTATTTAATTTATTATTGCATTGTAATGAATTCCTATTGTTCCATATTACTGAAATATTATGTTTAAATGTAATAAGTGATTGAATTTATACTAGATCATGTTATTTAAAAACTATTTAACTTAGTTTTTACTTATTTATTCAAAGTATTTTATTAAATAAAAATGGCCGATTCTCTAAAGCTATTTCTAAGTCAAAAACTATTTTTTTTTTAACTTCGCACTTACATAATTGTTCTTTTAGTTTTCTTGTCTCAGCAACTGTGTCCATAAATAAATATTATTAGTCAAGGTACATAATTAATAAAGAAAATAAACGAAATGCATTTCAATTCCGGAATTATTTATATTTAAAATAGACACATTTAGAAAATTTGGGTTACCTACTGACTCTTTGTTATACCTTAGCGCCACCTAGCTATCGTGACTTTGTGAGATGTAACTATTTGACAGTTTATAATGTCAAAACCTTAGAAGTCTGTGACTTTTGATCTATCTGTATTGCCAAAATGTTTCGGTTTGCTATCGACATTTGAATCGACCCAAATTTTGTATTTAAAAGGGTTCCTTTTAGTAAAATAGAAGCAAAATAGGTATTTAAATTAATAGGTAATCTTAGCGTGCGTTCGCGCAGCGGAATGTTGTTGAATTTAAAGATTTTAATTATGCAGATACTTAGTGTATGACGTCGTTTAACTGTGTATGGTAAAAAAAAATTTGTGCACGCAACCATTGTGGAGAAATTCACCAAAAACTGATTCCGCTGGGCGAACGTTGTCCTGGCGGAACTTTTTTTAATCCATAGACTTTAGAAGAAAAGAGATGTATCCAAAAATTAGTGTGTATTTGTGTGTAATTGTGTATGTATGAATAAAACTAGTGCATGCATAAACTTCGGAGAAATTCAAGTTTCCGCTGCGCGAACGTTTGGCCATTAGCTAGTTTTCATATAAAGCGCTTACATAGAGAGCTGTAGATTTTTACATACGTTGTTTTGAATTTGTTTATATTTGTTTAAAAAACAGATTTAGAAAAAATCGTAGGGTTTAAAAGATAAAAATATAAACGTAAAATACGCTTATTAGGTCTTAGTTCTTATAGTATGCACTTTGGGGTCTAGATTTTCACGTTGATACAAACCTTGTAAGTGTCTGCAACATGTTGCCAAGTATCAATGATGTTCCGTTAGTAATTAAATAGTTATAGGACAAATTTACCATGAATAGATCACTGTTTACAAAGCAGTCAAATATCACGACTTTCTAAATGAATTGCATGGTAAAATGTATGCCAATAATTAGTGTATTCATTCAACTATTCACATGCAAAATTTCATGTCATTAAATTCAGTAATTAAAGAAAAACAATTATAATACTGACGAAGCATCGAAAACCTACATAACCCGACCAAGTTCGGATGGCTACAAAAAAGCGGCTGTGCAATATATTTAGGTAACATCCCAAAATTTACAGTATAATACCGGTATTGAATTGGTACAGGTGATAACACACTTGTTATCTCGAAATAATTTATAGGTCATTTCTTTTTGGACACCTACTTTTTTAAATGTATTTGACTATGACAGAAAGTAGGTACTATTTACGTAGGTACTTTATTTAAGTATGCGCTTGAGACTTGAGATATAATCCAATTATATTTAAGACAAATAAAATTCATACAACTAATTTCTATTGAAGATTTCACGGATCAGGATTCTAACTATAGACCCCTTAGGGAAATTAAATATTTACCACATGTAAGTATGTACTACTGTTTAGGTAAATATTTATCATATTGTAGCTTATTACACTATTTAACCAATAGACTAGGCATGCACGAGCGTGTGTACGATACTGTGTTTTATTTTTTCCTAACGCTTGTGTACGATACTGTACCATATTAATAAATGTTATATTGGAAAGTTAAGAACGTTTCTTAGATATATGGCACGGCCGCTTTTTTGTAGCCATCCGAACTTGGTCGGGTTATGTAGGTTTTCGATGCTTCGTCAGTATTATAATTGTTTTTCTTTAATTACTGAATTTAATGACATGAAATTTTGCATGTGAATAGTTGAATGAATACACTAATTATTGGCATACATTTTACCATGCAATTCATTTAGAAAGTCGTGATATTTGACTGCTTTGTAAACAGTGATCTATTCATGGTAAATTTGTCCTATAACTATTTAATTACTAACGGAACATCATTGATACTTGGCAACATGTTGCAGACACTTACAAGGTTTGTATCAACGTGAAAATCTAGACCCCAAAGTGCATACTATAAGAACTAAGACCTAATAAGCGTATTTTACGTTTATATTTTTATCTTTTAAACCCTACGATTTTTTCTAAATCTGTTTTTTAAACAAATATAAACAAATTCAAAACAACGTATGTAAAAATCTACAGCTCTCTATGTAAGCGCTTTATATGAAAACTAGCTAATGGCCAAACGTTCGCGCAGCGGAAACTTGAATTTCTCCGAAGTTTATGCATGCACTAGTTTTATTCATACATACACAATTACACACAAATACACACTAATTTTTGGATACATCTCTTTTCTTCTAAAGTCTATGGATTAAAAAAAGTTCCGCCAGGACAACGTTCGCCCAGCGGAATCAGTTTTTGGTGAATTTCTCCACAATGGTTGCGCGCACAAATTTTTTTTTACCATACACAGTTAAACGACGTCATACACTAAATATCTGCATAATTAAAATCTTTAAATTCAACAACATTCCGCTGCACGAACGCACGCGTAATCTTATTTCATTGAATTTACGATATAGGTATTCTAAATTTATATAGGTATTTATAGTAAATTTTCAAGAAATCAGTATACAGTATACAGTATATCAGTATTCTGTTTGTTTCCCGTAGACAATTTCATAGAAGAATGCTCATTTTGACAATTCCGAAAGTTTCTAGTTTGACTTGATGTCAAGTGCCCACTTCTCTGCCGTTAGCCACTGCTTGTAAGAACTTGTATTACTTGCATCATTACAAAAGGCATCGCACTCGTAACTCCTTTGGTTTTGCGGGTGTCCATGGGAGGCGCTGATTGCTTACCATCAGGTAGGTAATCCGTCTGCTCCATAGCCGACTTATCATGCAACGACTTTTACCGTACATGTACCTAATCCTATGCTTTTTGATTCTACTGGTCAGAAATCATAGGACTTTAAACTCCAATATAAGTATAAAAACTATGTAACAATTAAGTACTTAGATAATTCTGTAAATGGTATTGTACATAAAGTTATTAATATTGAGAAAATAAAAAAATAGAAATGACTTAATGCCAAATTAATTTTAAGAAATAAATTATATTTTTGTGCATATTTTGTTTTTATTTCCATTAGTTTAAGAAGTCTTATTAGGACCAAAGGACCACCCTCAAAAGCAATGTATATTCTCTTTGCTCAAAACGGTAGTTTCCAACTAGTCAAATTCAATACTTTTATCCAAATGTCAAAAACGATACTTTTCTACAAAATTTGTATGAAACACTGAGTTATGACTTCATAGTATTTTTGCGTCAAATAACTTACTTATTTCTTAAAAATTTGCTAAAAATATCTAAAATTTAGTGTATCGATCGATTGATGAATAAAAGTATACATAGTTATTTTTCAATATTTTATTGCATTAAAACGTCGAATTAATTTATTTTTGACTACCCAACAATAAACTACCCAATTCACCCTTGTCGTCAGCCTTCATTATTATAAGGCTAAGACTCGTAGGTCCTGTAAGTGCTTTTGGACCATTTCAGATAAGGTCGATACTTAGCTCGGGTTTCGAGCATAATTTCAATAATGTGCCGTGACTCCAGTCTGGAGCAGGAAAAGGAATAGTATGGTTTTTAGTCAGAAAGAATCTGACAAACCAAAAAAGTCATGAATTTCCCTCATAAATACGGACACGGACCGTATTGGCTATATGCGCGACAGTGGCGACGCGTAGCGTTTACAAAATTTCCGAAAGCTGTCAAATAATAACAATGTAATCATTATAATTTTCTTTGCAAATATAAATAAAACCAAAGATTAAAACATTATTGTTGACATTATTTAAGTGCAATTTATTCAATAGTTTTACTGTAAAATGAATATAATAATAAAAACCGACAACTGATCGTCCGCATTTGTTTCCAATTTCTGCCGTGTTGTGCGCTGCGGTCGTTATCTGTCCGCCACTACTCGCTTTGCACATAGCCAATAGAAGTACTGACAAAAAATCCTACAACATCGGAAAAACTAAATAAAAAATACAATATTTAATCAAAATAAATTACTTTATTTCATTTCGGTGTTATTTGTTACTGTCCTTAAGCATTTAAAATAAAAATATACTTAAAGTATAAAATTAGAAAATTTCAGTCAAGATCAAGGTAAACGCACCAGTGATGGACAAGGAACCAATAATGGACGAAAAAAAACAAAAACGGCTAGAACAAGGGCGGGAATCAATTTTATTATATTGGCAACAGTTTATCATAAACAAAAGTCGTCGAGCTGCCAAAGTTTGAAGTTTCATTCACTTTCGTTATAAAACAAAAAAATGGCGTGAGGTGAATTGGTGCTTGGTGTTAGAAAATATAAATTTGAGGCTTTTGTTACGTAAATGGTTAGTGAGGTAGGTATAAAGTTTACTTGTTAATTTATTATTGCTTTATTTGAATCAAATTCTATTTTGTTGGTTGGATTGACCATGAAATCGAGATGAAGACGTACTTACTGTGCTTTTACGCTTGAGGATATGTTTCACATTATTTTGTCGATGTTTATTAATGGTGCACTGAAGTTGAATAGTTGCAATAATGGACAAATGTCCAAACTTGTTTTTTTTTATTGTTTGTTGGGATTTTGAATTAATTTTACTCCTTTTTAATTTCTATATTTAAAGCTAGTTGAGAATTGCAAAAATATTGATGCCTACCAGTAATGGACGCCTGTGTCCATTATTGGGTATTATATAGAAATCCAGTTATGGACATTGAAGCAAAATAATACAGACATTTTCCTTTATTTTAGAAATGGCGCCTAAAAAAAATTATACACCTCAACAAATGGGCTGGGCTATCGAAGCTGTTAGAAAAGGCGGAAAAATATCTGAAGCAGCCAAAAAATTTAACGTGCCTAGAATAACATTACGCAACAAAATCACAGGAATTAGTCCCATAGAGTGTCCAATGGGACCCAGTACCATTTTGTCGAAGGAAGAAGAAAACATTCTAGAATATATCGAAAACCAAAGAAAAGATATCGTGGAGCAGATTTGTCCGCCAAGTTTGATTAACAAAAGAGGTTTTTATGCTGTTAAGGAAATGAAAAAATACTCTGTTTTTACTTCTTAATTGTTAAATTTCTTTAAAGATGTTAATTATTTTGTTTTTTTTTTAGTTTGTGAAGGAGAAGATAATTTATGTTGATTTTGAAAATACTACTCTGTCAAGAAAGTACCGGGAAAAAGTCAATAATACACAAAATGTTTGTTATTCATCTAAATTTATTTTATCACCTTCAAAGTATGCTCCTTCAGAAACGATACACTTACGCCAACGAATAATCCAATCATCGAAACTTTTTTTAAACGCTGTTTCCGGAATTGAGTTCAGTGCTCGCCGCGAATTCTCCTTTATGTCTTCTAACGATTGAAAACGGGTGCCACGAAGGGGTAATTTGAGTGTGGGAAAAAGAAAGAAGTCGGCTGGAGCCATATCTGGTGAATATGGTGGCTGCTCGATGGTGTTTGTTGAGTGTTTGGACAAAAAATCGTTTACAATGATGGCCTTTTGCGAAGGCGCATTATCGTGATGCAAAATCCAAGAATTTTCTTTCCACATTTCTGGCCTTTTTCGTCGAATTTGTTCTCTTAAACGCCGCATAACGCTCAAATAATATTCTTTATTTACCGTTTGACCTTCGGGCAAGAATTCTGAGTGCACAACACCGCGATAGTCAAAGAAAACAGTCAACATGACTTTGACTTTTGATCGACTTTGACGTGGTTTTTTCGGTTTTGGTTCAGTTGGAAGGCGCCATTCCGAAGCTTTTTGACTAGTTTGCATGTCAAACTCGTAAACCCACGTCTCGTCACCAGTAATAATGCGTTTCATGAATGTCGGGTCGGTATTGACTCGTTCTAGCATGTCCTCAGCGACTTTCATGCGATTTAGTTTTTGAAGAAAATTCAGGTCTTTTGGGACTAGCCGAGCGGCAACACGTTTCATACCCAAATTATTTGTTAAAATGGTACGGATCGACTCGTGAGATACAGAAAGTTCGGCGGCCATCTCTCTCAAACTGTTTTTCTCGTTTGTCTCAAATTGACTGTTTTCTTTGACTATCGCGGTGTTGTGCACTCAGAATTCTTGCCCGAAGGTCAAACGGTAAATACAGAATATTATTTGAGCGTTATGCGGCGTTTAAGAGAACAAATTCGACGAAAAAGGCCAGAAATGTGGAAAGAAAATTCTTGGATTTTGCATCACGATAATGCGCCTTTGCACAAGGCCATCATTGTAAACGATTTTTTGTCCAAACACTCAACAAACACCATCGAGCAGCCACCATATTCACCAGATATGGCTCCAGCCGAGTTCTTTCTTTTTCCCACACTCAAATTACCCCTTCGTGGCACCCGTTTTCAATCGTTAGAAGACATAAAGGAGAATTCGCGGCGAGCACTGAACTCAATTCCGGAAACAGCGTTTAAAAAAAGTTTCGATGATTGGATTATTCGTTGGCGTAAGTGTATCGTTTCTGAAGGAGCATACTTTGAAGGTGATAAAATAAATTTAGATGAATAACAAACATTTTGTGTATTATTGACTTTTTCCCGGTACTTTCTTGACAGAGTAGTATTAGTACATGAAAGGCTGATTAAGAGTAGTTTTTGAACTTTTCAAAGTGATTATTTAGGTATAGCAATAATGTTTAAGTTGTTTAATGCTGATCTCATTGTCCATTTTCGGGATTTCTAAGTACATAATATGAATGTTGTTACGACTACAGTTACATTAAAAGCTGATCAAATAAAAGTTAGTCTCATTTTATATTCCAAATTTACTATTCCACAGTTAATTTAACATAGTCTTCTCATGATTCTTGTTCATTACTAGGTGTCCATATGTGGTCTTGTCCATAACTGGTTGTCCATTTTTGGTTCTTGTTTATTACTGGGTGTATATCCCAAAAATCTAGTTATGGACTAACTAGATTTTTGCTGTCCATAACTGGTTAAAAAAATCTTAGTTTTTATTTGTTAATAATATTAAAACCAATTAAAGTGCTGCACATTAAATAAAGCAGAAACATAGAATAAATATAGGACTTCCAATTTCCACTACGTTTTGTGTTAAAACTTTCACGGGTATAAGTGAATTTTCTGAA
The DNA here is from genome assembly GCA_902829305.4 of Spodoptera exigua. NCBI lineage: Eukaryota > Metazoa > Arthropoda > Insecta > Lepidoptera > Noctuidae > Spodoptera > Spodoptera exigua. Next base: position 6,016,877 of record LR824629.2, on the reverse strand, counting down.
AAACCAAATTTTTTTTCTTAAAGTGTCCATGATTGGGTTGGAAAAACTAAATAAAAAATACAATATTTAATCAAAATAAATTACTTTATTTCATTTCGGTGTTATTTGTTACTGTCCTTAAGCATTTAAAATAAAAATATACTTAAAGTATAAAATTAGAAAATTTCAGTCAAGGTCACCTTTGGCAAAAAATAGCATTTCCTTTATAACAGAATAAAAATATTTCTTCTATTTAGCTGAAGTAGGTTCAGTTGCGGCTCTGAATTCGGAATACTCTATGAAGCCATCATTATTTTTGTCTGTCTGTTTCAGAGCTCCTTCAACCATTTCTTCTAAATCTGAATCTTTATATACCATCCCAGTGCCTTGTCCACCTTCTGTAAAAACAATATAAAGAAGATTGTAATAATAAGGTACATTATGATTTCGGTAGGGTGGAAAATGTTTATTACAAACCACCCCTATGGTAAGAAGTATAAGGTGTTTTGTTTCGTCGTGTGAATGAAGTTACCGGAGGCCCAATCCTTTCCTTTCACTAATCCCTAAAATTGCGAAAACCTACTTCCTAAAAGGCCGACACTCGCACGACGACGCAATTAACTCTTCTGGGCTTACAGCTGTTAAACGCACAATCTGTCTCGAATTACTACGATTGAAAGATTAAATTCTACAAATCTAGAGACCCAATCCTTCCCCTCGCCAATTACAACGCTTCCCTAATCCTAAATCAGCATCAGCAAAGGACTCGTAAGCTCACCGTTGTTATTGGGTTTCCATGAGCGGCGCTGATGGCCTAATCCGTGTACTAGTTTGCTGTCCCATCACATAAAAAGTGGACATAAATTTTGGCACCCATGCAAAATTGACAACCTCAAAAAATAATAAATAAATTATGACTACTCGATTGACAAAGCTTATTGTCTTTTTTTTCGTAGTTCTCGCGTGAAGCAAAATTTACGTTGTCTTTTGCCGTAAGGTCGGCAACGCACTTGGAGTAAACTCTTTTAATATTATTACGAGTGATTGTGGGCGGCGCCGATTGCTTACCATCAGTTTGCCGACCTATGACATAAAAATAAATTCGATAATAGTCATGATATCAGCTACAAAACAACAATTGCTAAACCGAGGCCTCGTCCAATATACAGATGGCGGGTGAGGATATCCCTGTATCGCAGCAAAATGCCAGAAGTTGCAACAGAGACAAGAAAGAGCCAGTTAGGGTGCAGTTCAATTCCAATCTTGGCTTGTCTTCTCCGGGGTGGATTTCAAGCCATATGATTGGTGAATCGCGGCGCAGCTCTTCTCCGCTCTGCTCCGCTCCGCCTCAATGGAACTGCACCCTAAGTGTCTTGGCCACCAAACAGATGCAGAGAGCATCTCAGGGCGGGAGGATCCATTTCAAGAATTACCGTCCTCAAAGAAATACCTAACAAAAGTGAAACATAACAATTGTAGGCACAAAAATTCAAACTTACCAATCAAAAATAGGAATCGGTTTAAAATCTGAAACTGAATTGTTAAATTAAGATAGAACAAAATAAATAAAACAATTCTAGTTTCATTTTGTATAAAAACATTTTAATAAATGACTGTAGATGATATCCAAACAAAAAGAAATGCTAAAGTTTTAACCTGAACCCGTAAATGAAACAAATAAAGGATGTTCTTAATTTAATCTATGCTTTGACCATAGAGTTTAGAGAAAAGGAGAAAAATCGCTGTAGAAAATAATGTCCCCAGAAATACGGACCTAAGTGAGGCGCTGCAGTCGCTAAGTTGTCTCAATAAAGTGGGCTGTTGTGCTAATCTAACCAATGCCGCGAAGAAAATGTGTACATTATTCAACTAATGTCATCTACTTGCACTCATAAACAGATAACTTCACCGATACTTATTACCAACGGCAGCGCGGCTGGTGACTGAAAAATGAACTAATAATTCTTGAAAATTTCCAGAGACAAGCATGCTCATGTTTTAAGACGAAGCGATCGCTTTCCTTCTCCTTAATCTCCATAGCTTTAATTTAACTTATTTTTATCTGGCCCCCGTTTCTTCCTTTTTCTTCTCGCTGAGTTTAGCCTTGTAGTCGCTGATTCTGTACTCCAAATAGTCAATGTAACCATCTTTGTTTAAGTCCGTGTGTTTAAACACGTGCTCTAGAAGTTGTTCTAATTGTTCGTCGGTGTAAGTCTGGTGGTTCTTGTCGACTTGGCCTGAAAGTGTAAAAAACATTGTAAAGGCCCAAAGAATTCGAGGCTATATGAGGTAGATCTATGTTTTCTTCTCTCCAAAGGTTGAAAGGATAAATTCAATTGATCATATCAGTCTTTGAAGAAGAAATGATATCACGGTAATAATCGCGAAGGTCAGAAAAGGGAACGCATGAGAGGGCATGAAAAAAACAATACGCAATAAAGAAAAAAATACGCTTACCCCAGTTTCAAATAGGGTTTCCTCCCAAAAAAACAGACGGCACACTTAAAATTAAATCATGTCATATCTATGATTTTCTTTTAAATCTAAACCACGCCCCTTTTTTGTTCGTTGAAAAGTTGGCCCGCTATTGTTTCTATGTAGGTACATAATACTCTTTAAAACATTATTACACACACAAGCACATTCTCTGCATCACTGGGACGTTTACAAACAAAAGGTCCACATTGAACCCAGAGCCAGATTAATAAACGGATCATACGATATGTATGTAATTGTTCCTTATAGGGATAGAGCCCTCGATGCGGATCGATCGCGCATTGGCTGGCTATGTATCAACAAGTATTACAATAACGATTTTAACTTTCTTTACTTTTCAAAGAGCCTATAGACCACCATAGATGGGGACCAACAGAGCCGATGTTCAGCCAGGGTTGCGAGGCAAGCGTATTACGAAAGGTACCGCGGCATTACCTTTGGCATGAAGCAGGAGAAGGAACGGAGTAGCTTTTAGTCAGTAATAGTCTGACACCAACTCTCGCCTCACCCTCGGCGAGCGAAAGGATTAATGATATTTCCCATTCAAAAATAATCTTTTACTGTTAACCTACATCAAGTCTTATGTCCATGTGATGTAGCCATCAGCCAATAAGTGCCCACTGCTGAGCAAAGGCCTCTTCTCATACGGAGAAGGTAAGAGCATTAATCACCACGCTTGCTCAATGCGGGCTGACTATTTCAAACTTATAATTAGAAATTATCGTCCAGGTTTCCTCACGATGTTTACTTTCACCGTATGTCAGTGGTGTCTAAATAGTCATAGAAAGTACATATAACTCGGAAAAAGTCACATTGGTACTTGCCAGGTTTCGAACCCACAACCTCATGCATGAGAAGCGGGCTCCTTAACCTCCAGGCAACCACGACTATTCATATATTTATAATTATCAATACACACGGGCCACCACAGGTATTAATAGTTACCAACAAAAAAATCCAAAGCTACTGTAATTAAAGACCATTTATGATTAATCTACATTTCCCGCCTTCACCGACATTTATTTGACACTTGACAACTGACTGAAAACATGCGTCAACGCTTAGGACCTCCACCAAAATAATATGTAATGATCGTTCTTCAACAGAAAACGAACTGTAAAAAATATTTTAAGTTACCTAGATCATATTTCGCTATTGTAAAAATATTGTAATTTTGTTTTAATTTTAATACCTTCTTTATTTTCCAAGTTAACATTGCATATTGCATACGAAAGGAAAAACTATCAATGTTTGAAATGTTACATACCTAATTTATTTAAATTAACGAATTACTCACATTAATTAACTAAGGAAAGCTCTACTAGTTTCAAGTCACAACGGGACTTTTATCCGTGAACATCGGACGTCGCTGCAAGTGCGAGCACCTACGCGACCAGAGCGATTTCTCAGTTAATTCATGTGAGTCTTTTTTTAATAAACTATCAATACTTAACCCGTGATATGCGGAGCGCAGATATACGCGAGACACAATATGTTTTCTATTGTGCCTCATATACCGGCAGACAAGAGGTTAAGGTATGCCCAGTAAGAGTAATTACTGAAGTATAATTTATAATGACGAATCAGATTTCATAAGACAAAAAAAACAAATAAAATACATTTTATTTATTAGGTACTACTATACGGAAAACACCTATTTCACAATAAATATTCTCAGTCAAAACCCGTCACTACCTGTATACTACACCTACAAAAAAAATATTAACTACTAGATCAAAGAAAACCCTAAGACAAGAAACAAAACAAAAGAAAACACTATTTTGAATCTACGTTCAATCAATGACAGCTTTAAATCGAACAGTAGCGCCATCTAGGCATTGCAAAGCTGTCACACGTCAATTAATTGTCAAATTAATCTTCATGTACTTGCGTACTCGTATATTCTTCAATACGTATTTTGTACTCTGGCCATGTGATGTAGCCATCGTTATTTGTATCCATAGCGTTTAGGGTAGTGTCAGCCATATTGGCCAATTCTTGATCTTTTACAGCCAACATATCTTTGTTTTCATACACTGGAATTGTAAAAATTAATAGCGTATTCTGTAATATTAAACAGTTTAAGAGTTTGTTTGTTTGTTTGAACGTGCAAATTTATGGGACTACTGGTTCGAATTGAACCATTATTTTTGTATTCATTAGTCCATTTATAGGAGACACTACGATCTATAACAGCCGAGCAGCGGGTGAAACCGCACAAAAACGGCTAGTAGTATATTCCCTAAAGAAGTTTTGCGTGCACATATATTTATTTATTAACCGACTTCAAAAAAGGAGGAGGTTCTCAATTCGACGCGTATTTTTTTATTATGATCTTAATTTCAAACTCGATAACCCGATAACATTTTTCGCCTCCGAAGTTAAGGCTTTCAAAAAGCCGGTAATGAAAGCGTGTCATTAGTACCACTCCTCTATATGTTTTGTGATTGTGAAGTGTTTCGGAAGTCTGTTACCATCTACCAGCACCGTCCTCTCCCATAAAAAACCCACAGCCTCTAGCTTACCTATTACGTTAGCAACAGGCATAATGATTAGTGCCTAAAGGTGTTATTATCCCCATTAAAACAAACTACATTAAGAAGTAAAAAAAAACTATTAAATATCACTTTCATCGAACACCATTCGCAAGTCTTCTCAACCAAATTCACTTACTAAAAAATCTAAGCAATAAATATCCCAAAAACATCTAGAACTACTAAAATAAATGAAAATAACTCTAAGGAATATTAAATAAATACGTACCATAAGTACTAAACTAAAAAAAAAGATAAACTCTCATTTGTTAATTTGCTGAAAAATTGTGGTCGGCACTGTATCTCTTCCAGCTTCTGTATATTTGTATTTTACATACAAACTTACTAATAGTATAAATGCGAAAGTTACGATTTTTGGATGTTTGTGTCTCAATCACGCAAAAACGGCTAGGCGGATCTGGATGAAATTTGGCACAGGCATAGAATACACCCCGGAATAGGCTACTTTTTATCAACATACAAACTAGCTTCCACGCGCGGTTTCGCCCGCGTGGAAGTTAGTTTGTTCATACACCGACTGAAATCTGCCCTTTACACCCATCAAAAAAAATACCACATTTTGTAAGATCCAAAAAAACATATTCGGTTTGTTCCCTCATTCAAATCCACACATTGATATCCAATAACTTGAAAAATAATCACCAAACTACAACAGTAAGGCTAGGTACATTCTGCTGTCACTCAGAACTGTCAGTAAATAAAATAGATGGCGCCACTTGCACACTTAATGACAGTTCCGAGTACATTAGAAAAGATTCTTTACTTCGATATGATTTTAAATTTCTAAAAAAAGTTACTTAAGCTACACGAACAAAACAAAAAGTTATAATTATCAATCAGTTTTATTCACATGTTCAACTTATTACTAGACTTAACACAACCAATAGAAAGAAATAAAGTGGAAAAAAACAATATTACTATACATTTCAAGTTAGTTAACGATATAACGTCAGAAATAACCTTATGCATACATTGTAACTGAATCAAGAAATACAATAAAACAGTATTAATAAAGATTTTTAAGCACACCAGATTGCGCTAATCCAGCTTGAGATCATGTCCAACATTTTTTTTTTTAATATCAGACCATTTACAAGTAAAATATTTGTTCTCTAAGGTCTGTTAGTTAGTTAGTAATATTTTTAATAGTCAGATAAATGTTGTCTGAGGAAAAAAATGTTGCTGTCACTGTCTTATACAAATATTCTAACGCGACAGCATCATAATTATTCCCCAAGTGACTTTTATCTAACCATTGAAAAATCAGACCTAACTTGATTAATCAAATGGAAAAACTAAAATGGCAATTTTGGAAAGCTTTAATTGTAAAAATAAGTTTTTTAAGTACCCCGTATTTAGATTGAGGTGTGTAAAAAAATCACATACAAAGTTGAAAGCGCATTCTATCAATTAATTCACCAAACCATTCACGTTATCTTGGTAACGCCGGCGTTGGCGAACCTATTGTTCTTTTGTTTCGTCTCGAATTACCATGATTAAAATGTTTTAGACCTATATTTTCACTTGACAAGCAAACAAAAATTTTGACTATAATCTCACGCTAGATTAACGCCATCTATTGAACAAAAAACTGTAGTCTTAATTTCATTCAAAGACTGTTAATTGACTGACATTGATGGCATTCCATCTGACGGATTGTCGTTGAAAATATTTATTTCTTTATCTGCTTACCAAATTAACTGACTGCAAGGTCGAGCATAAGTGTAGTTCTTCCATTCACATGATGAAATAAATACATATTCTTATAAAAACAGATCATAAACAGATTAAACATATTGGAAGACTTTAACTTTAAATATTTGAAAAAAACGAACATAACCTCAAAATAGATAAATCAACTACGATAAAGTTAGGGCAGATTTTTCTATGGTTTGATAAAAGTTACCTAGGGAATAATTATGATGCTGTCGCGTCAGAATGTTTGTATAAGACAGTGACAGCAACAATTTTATACCTCAGATAACATTTATCTGACTATTGAAAAATCTGCCCTTAGGGTGCCAAGTCGCTATAACAAACGTCCAGTCATACCTTCCAGATTTGGTAGACATTAAAAAAATACACACTTTTTCTTCAAAATTTTATGTCAGAATCTGTGTATGTCATTTGAGAACACAAGATCGTGGACATGAGTCTCGATTCGCGTTAAAGTCCAATAAAAAAAACAAGTTAGTTTTACATGAACACAATAGCAACGTCACCGAGTATAGCCCTTTGATTGGTTGGTTACATTGGAGCGAGCCAATCAGAGCTCCGAACGTCATAGAAAACGTTAACGTCAAGCAAGCTTACATTATTCACTACAACCGTAAGTTTTTAAAAAGAAAATGAAAAAGAAAATCTTTTGGCAATAAGCCTTACTACGTCTTTCTATAGCCATTTATAAAAAAACCAACTCAAATAAAATAAAACAATTAAAATCGACAGTCATATTTGTGGTAGCAAAAAATCTAAAATTCAAACTAATATTATAAATGCGAAAGTAACTCTGTCTGTCTGTCTGTATTTTCTTCACGCCTAAACTTCTGAACCGATTTCTGTGAAATTTGGTACAGACATAGTTTGGAACTCAAGAAAGGACATAGGATAGTTTTTATACCAAAAATCTACTGGAAGTCACTATTCCACGCGAACGGAATCGCGGACAAAAGCTAGTAGGTAATATTTGAGAATTTTTTTATTGAGTCTCATATATATAAAACCGCGTTTTATATCGCTTAGGTGTAGACTGAAGAGCATAATTAATATAAAACCAGTTTGTGACAGATACATAATATTTTTAAACACATTACAACGAGCGATTAGGTATCCCTAAGAATTCTTAACACCAAAAAAATTGCCAGACTAAAGATCTAAAATAAGAAGTATAGTGTTTATTTAAGAATAAATTCTTGAAAACAAATTAACCTGACACCAAGCCTTTTCATTTAAAAAAAAGACAGTCTTTACATATTATTGTAAAACTGAACCCAACTTTTGAACAAGACAGGTAATAAAAAAGAGTGGGTAAAAGTTTATAAATATATTCGAAATTACAGGAGATATTTAAGAGATAGATCAATAGAGATTTGTAGAAGTAGATTCATAGTAAAACAATATTTTGAGCACAACATAGTCGTTTATATGTCCAAGTGACATAAGGGCCTCATTGAAGACGCGACGCGTTGCGCGGGTTTCGTGATACATTGCTTTTAATGTTATTATATCATGATCGATAGCGCGGTGTACAGCAGCAATGTACATCAAACGAAAATCGCGCCACGCATCGCCCCGCGTGTTTGAAAACAAGGCCTAATCGTAAGTAAAAAACCGTTCATTTGAAACTAGATGTTAATACAGTTGATATAACGTCCAATTTCAACAATCTATTACACTATAAATTTGCTTAGTAAAGAAATAATTTTGAAACATTTTGCTTTTAGCTTAGTGACCGAAATTAATAACATTATGTAGACTTTTTAAGACGTTGCCCCACATTAGAATTTACTCCAGTATCGTGAGTGCGTTTACAAACATACAATTTCACATACACATCACACCCAGACCCGGAACAACGATTCGGGAATCGCACAGAGTTTCTGACACAAAAAAAAACATGTTGACAGATTTTATGAAAAAATGGTTTTTAATTCATACCATATCTCAAGTAATCAGATCTACATAAACTATTTATTACTTTCGGCCGCTAAACTTGCTACACAAAGAAAATAACAAAAGCAACATTTCTTATTACGACGACATTATTTTTTAAAACCATTTCTAGAATACCAATATACAAATATCCAGACACGTCAAATATCAAAGACCACAGAATATACAGAAAAAAAATCTCTCATGTCAAAATTGACGTTTTGTTTTTTTTGTAACCTTTTTTATATGCGGGGACTTATTTTTGGCATGCAACGCGACGTAACGCAATAAACAATTTTGCTAATGATAATAATTGCTTAGATGGAATTCAGGTGTCTCTTTCATACACAATGCCCATAAGTTTTTTTATGGCATGGGTCGGCAAACGCGCAAACGGATTACCTGACATAAAATTCAATCAACGCCACCCATGGACACTCGCAATATCAAAGCAGTTACTACGAGGGTGTTTCCGGCTCTTGTAGTTTGTTAGGGATTTACGGATAGAGGATGGGATGAGGGAGGATTTGGCATCTGGTAGCCTCACTCACACAACCTAAGTATTGCTTCACGTCGGTTTTCTGTGAGACCGTGGTATCACTCCGGTTGAGCTGACCCATTCGTTGCCAAAGCATGGCTTTCTCACACTTAAATTTCACATTTTTTACTATATTATTCAAAACCTTTTGTTTCAAATTCTGATAAACTACAAAATTGTCGCGTTGCATGTCAACATAAGTCTCCAATTTCGATATTACATACATACATCAAAACACCTACAGTAAAAACTGCATCAAAAAAATATTTCATATTTTCCCTTTCATTAAACATTTCATGTTGTATAAAAAATCTCATTCAGTACAATATCTTCTTTATCCGGAATGTTAGACTGTATAGATGGGGTATGATGGCACTTGCTTCAAATCCTCCGAAGGGGTAAGTAAGCTGAGGTAACGGTAAAGCGGGGTGAATAGACACAGAAGAGGAGTAAATAGATACAAGGAAAATTCGCCAACATATTATATTCACCCCTTTCGTGTATCTATTTACCCCTTAAATTCTATTTACCCCTTAAATTCTATTTACCCCTTAAATTCTATTTACCCCTTAAATTTTTTTTACCCCTTTAATTCTATTTACTCGTTTTTACGGTATTTAGAACAGACACTCATATTCCACTAGTGATTTTAGGAGTATTTTTGTTATTCAATATAATCAATTGCAAACTTACTTCTAACTGATTACAAGGCAGTGTAAGATCATCTCAGATTCAGTATTTGGCTTCAACAAAGTCTTATATAACTAAAAGATTTAGAGAAAAATTGATAAAAAATACATTTAACAAACTTTTTCGAGAACAAAGGTAAATAAATGTATTTTTTACCTTCGTTTTTAGAAGGTAAATACAATAGTATACGGCGAAACGGGTAAAATAGACTTCGAGGGGTACATAGACGCAGAAGAGGGGTAGATAGAAACTGAGAAAATTCGCCAACATATATTTACCCTTTTTGTGTAACATATATTCACCCGTAAAACTCTATTTACCCCATTTTACGGTTTAGTGGTTTCTGTAATGATTATAAATGTCATAGCAATTAATAAATTTTGAAGCAAGCTCATTCAATGCCCACTATACCTACTAAGACTTAAAACTTACTGTCCCTGTTTTTGTTGACTCTTCTGCTGTGCTCTTACGAATTCCGGATAATCTATATAACCATCCCTATTATGATCGTCCATATTTAAAATGGGATCGATTAAATTCACTAATTCGTCATCGCCAAAGATTTTTTCGCCAACCGGCGGTGTTCCGGCTTGAGGCGCCTGTTTGTGTCCTTGTTCTTGAGTTTAAAAAGTTGAAACGTCAAAGTGACAGTTGACGTTTGATTGACAGATGACAGTTGAAAGTTGACAGTTTTATTTTTTAATTTAGATAGTGGTGTTTTTAGTTTTTTGTGTATGTAAGGTTTATTGTTTGCCGATGCGATGATTTTTCGAATTGATGATGGTGGCGTGACAATGGCGGTATAACCCCAAGCGGCAGCGACGATACACATAGAAAAGGAGACAAACACACACATGAGAACGTAGTTACAAACAGTTATACCTTATTTACACTGTACATTCAAATAGTATTTGCCATTTTTTTAAGTTTCAGATAGTATATAACTAAAATTAATTTGTGGTGACACACTTAGAAAATAGACGATAAAACAGAAATCCCACATCACACCAGTCAAGTTCGCGCGTATGAACATGAATAGAAAATCCTTAAGTTACAATTGTTACGGAGTAACCCGCAAGGTATCATTACCTCGCCTAGTCGTAGGATACCCCTTTTTCTTTTTAAGAGAAATATACTCTTTACGTCCTTAAATGTTACTAGACATTCGGGGAAATTTACGACCTGCAGTTGTAAATTATAACAAATACAAATTCACTTTTGTCAAAGTAAAAATGGCAAATGCGTATTTAAACAAAATTATTTTCCATTACATAGAAAAAAAAAATTAAATTCTTGTACATGTACCTAGATGTAGGTATGTCACATAACTTACCTACTTTGCTTTTTTATATTATAGAACTAATTCTATTCATTCAGAATGGAAAATAATTTTCTATTTAATATGTTTAAAACAAATCACCACCACCCTGTATTTAAATAATTCTACCACTCTATAAAAATATGTTAAAGAGATATTCCCATTAAAATTAACTTTTAATCCAAAACGTCTACGACTCCAATAATTAATTAAATAACTTATCGAGTATCTCAAGCTCCGGAACTGCTAAGAAAAACTAATCCATTAATAACCAATGCCGATTATTTAAAATTTCTAAAAAAATCCCGAACTTATATTCCCAACAGGCATCCCCAGTTCCTGTTTACAACAGAGTATTTACGAGATCCCGATCCATACTCGTATTCCCGTTCCATTCTCGTATTCCCAACCCCAAAAATGAAATCCCGTGATCCTTGTCCCTAGAAAAATTAACGAGATCCCGTTCCCAGTCGGGATTCCCGTGTTCCAATAATGAATCCCGTATTCCCGTTCCCAACGGGAATTCGAAATTCCAGTTCCAAATAGGGATTCCCGAATTAAAACAGTTCATAACCACGGGAAACATCTACTATCAATTCGTATAAAAAAGTTAGTACGTAACATTGTGACGCTAATCCAAGCTAATATTATAAATACGAAAGTAACTCTGTCTGTCTATCTTTTCTTTACGCCTAAACTACTGAACCGATTTCTATGAAAATTGGCACAGACATAGTTTGGAACTCGATAAAGGATTTAGGATAGTTTTTGCAACCAAAAATCCGCAGGAAGTCACTATTCCACGCGAAGGAAGTCACGGGCGGAAGATAGTATATTATATGTTTAAAAACTCACCGTGCCAATGTATAAGTGACTTGATCAGCTCACATCCATCCAGCTTGTTATTATTATCAGCGTCATGCATCTTGAAGTAGTGGAACTGTAGCTCTTGTTCCGACATTTTCGATGTATCTATTGGAACTTCCATATGTTCCTGTATGTGGCTGGAATATTAAAATAAATATGGTTAGTATCAATGCTAGGTGAATGGTGAGGTATTTTTTGATATTCCTAAAAAATAACATCCTATTTATTGGATGTGGTGCAATTTGATACCTGATTTTGGACAAAAAATCTTTATATATAAAAATGGATCGGTAAGCGCATAACTCAACAACGCCTGGACCAATTTTGCCAATTCTTTTTTTTGTTGTGTTTGTTATTATCAGGAGAAAGTACTTATCAAAGAAAATATTAGAAAAGTAGAGGGGAAGATTAGGAAAAAGTGACCCTTTGATAGCGAGACCGTTGGACCCGTACGACGCGGTGGGGGGAGGGAACGCTAGTTTACTATAACTTTTATTAGTCTTTCACACAAACACGGCTAGAGAGATGTGGTTGAAATTTGGTATGTAGATATGTGAAACCCTGGATTAACACATAGGCTGGTTTTTATCAACTTAAAACGCGGTCGACGGCACTGACGGTAGCCAGTATTCAACAAATCAGCGCTGTGTTTCGCCGTGTGATTACCTGAAGCACAATCCCTCTTATTTCCTAAATCTCCAAAATCCCTAATCCCCTAAAGACCGGCAACGCGATCGTAACTATCCGGTATTGCAGGTGTCCATGGGTGGCACTGATTGCTTACCATCAGGTAATCCCTCTAAAATTTCTCTAAGTTACTATTGAAAAAGAAATCTTATATACAAAGGGGTTATGTTCAAATTGTATAATTTTAAAAAGACTCACTCTCTTTCCTGAGCAATGTTAGCCGGGTTAAGAAGTTGAGGATCTGAAAACCAACAAGACCACATAATGAATCAGAAATTGGAAGGAAAACTGAATAAAATCGCCATCTTTATAGGTATCTTATATATAAAAATGGATCGCAAAATGTGTTGGTAAGCGCATAACTCAACAACAACTGGACCAATTTAGTTAATTCTTTTTTTGTTGTATTTATTATGGCCAGGAGAAGGTTCTTATCAAAGAAAATATTACTAAAGTAAAAGGGAAAATTGGAAAAAACTGATCCTTTTGTTGTAAGGATAGTAAGACCCGTGCGAAGCGAGACGGGCCGCTAGTAATTTATAGAATCAGTCGTTACTTTGCGGAAATCCATGACATTGAATGTTATGGGCGCAATCCATTGTCCATCTTCCAATTCCCCATTCCTATGAATTGGAAATTGAGAGACTTGGCGATTTGGACATTCTATACTTATAGATATTATAAAGAGGTAAAGTTTGTAAGTTTGTATGTAGGGGGTAATCTTTAGAACCGCTGGTCGGATTAGCAAAATTCTTTCATTGATAGATAGCTACAATATTCCTGAGCGCTATATGCTATAAAACATCACGCTACGATCAAATAGAGCCTAGCAGCGGGTGAAACCGCGCGAGGGTAGCTAGTTTTGGGATATGCGGATATCTCCAAATATCACTAAAAGTCCGGCAACTCACTTTTAACTGCAGTGTAGGCATGGAAATGGGCGCATCCAATTGCTTACCATCAAGTGATCCGTATGATCCATTCAAAACTTTTTGACTGCACGGTTGGTGCGGTGGCTGGGCAACTGGCAGCCGTGCAACGTGTCGCGGGTTCGATTCCCGCACGGAACAACTCTTTGTGTGATCCACTAATTGTTGTTCCGGGTCTGGGTTTCATGTGTATGTGAAATTGTATGTTTGTAACCGCACCCACGACACAGGAGAAAATCCTAGTGTGGGGCAACGTTTTAAAAAAAAAAAAAAAAAAAAAAAAAAAAAAAAAAAAAAAAATATATATATTTCCTTTATTCTAGGAACGAAGCCATTTAGGCTACTAAACTTATAGAAAAACATGTTTTTAAAACTACCTCCATGGTGAGCATGTCCATGCTGTTGTTGAGGGGGCTGTTGCTGGAACTGTTGTGGCGGTTGTTGTTGTTGCTGGTACTGTTGTTGTTGTTGCTGTGGGGGTGGGGGAGGGGGCTGGTATTGTTGCTGTTGTTGGGGGGGAGGCGGCTGTTGGTACTGCTGTTGCTGTTGGTACTGTTGCTGAAAGGATTAAAACAAGGAAATGACTAACGTGACATTTGATAAGGGTTCATTAGAGTGCATATCTATACTAATATTATAAAGAGGTAAAATTTGTAAGTTTGTATGTAGGGGGTAATCTTTGTAACCGCTCTGGTCCGGTTTCCGAAATTCTTCCACAGATTGATAGCTACAATGTTCCTGAGTGAAACCGCGCGGGAGTAGCTAGTTTTCTATAAAAACTCAAATTATTTATTTTAAATAGACCACTACCTATAACACTTTTAAAAGTTGAACAAAAAAGTAATAACATCAAAATGTTCAACTTTGTTTGTCAGTCTGTCAGTCAGTGTTAGTGAATCTATTTGCTCTTTCCAAATTGTAGATTCCGATGGAGAAGAACGAGAAAGAAACTCCATGGTTACTGAATAACTTTACACTGAATAACCGGATACGTGGGGCTAGCGCAATAAGGTAACGCGGTCTTGGCCTAAAGCAAGAGGAGGAACGGGGGGAGGAGGATTTTGATTTTGGATTTTTTACAAAATAGTTGGCGCCGTATCGGTATATAAAGCTTGCACTGATTGTAGTATATCATATACTGATATTCAAAAAAAGCTCGTTAATAGATATTGTGAAACAATGAATTTATTTTTGCTACGCCATAAATCATCACGTCAAAATTATATAAAAAAAATTATGAATCCGGCATTTCCTATCTGACTATTCTGTGAAGAAATGCGGAAACAGACTCAGACGCCAGGTCTATCTCTATTAAAGTCCATAAAATTTAAAAAAATTATAACATAATATGTGAGAAGCGTACAAGTTCATTCTATTATGGTCTTTTGAGGAAAGACCCACACCAGTTTAAGTGGACCCGTTCTGTAGAACACGCAAGTATCAGTTTACAGCCAATTCAACTAACGGGTGTTGCTGAGTATTTCGACGAACAATACCGATCAAAAGAACATTAAAATTAAATGATGAACTTACCTGTTGAGGTGGGGGCGGGGGAGGCGGCTGTTGATAGTTCTGTAAAAATAAGAAAACGTGCAATTAACATCACACACTAGGACAGCAGCATATAGGTGCCCACTGCTGAGCAACGGCCTCTTCACACACGGAGAAGGTTTTTTTTGTAATAAGTCGGCAAACGAGCAGACGGGTTACCTGATGGTAAGCAATCAACGCCGCCCATGGACACCCGCAACGGAGGAGTTACGAGTGCGTTGCCGACCTTTTAGGGATTAGGGATTTGGAGATTTAGGGATTGGGGAAAGGTCCGGGAAGGGGAAGGATTGGGCCTCCGGTAACCTCACTCACACGGCGAAACACAACGCCGAGGTTGTTTCACGCCGGTTTTCTATGAGGCCGTGGTATCACTCCGGTCGAGCCGACCCATTCGTGCTGAAGCATGGCTCTCCCACACTTAGAGGTTCAAGTATTAAGGGCCTACGCGCCTTTTAAGCCGTAAAAACGTACATTCTAAAGCCCATTCCTCATTAACGGTTGGGTGTAATCATCATCATCATCAGCCTATAAATGCCCACTGCTGAGCAAAGGCCTCTTCTCACACGGAGAAGGTTTGAGCATTAATCACCACGCTTGCTCAATGTGGGTTGGCCATTTCAAACTTACAATTAGAAATTATAAGTCCAGGTTTCCTCAAGATGTTTACCTTCACCGTATGTCAGTGGTGTCTAAATAATCATAGAAAGTACATATAACTCGAAAAAAGTCACATTGGTACTTGCCAGGTTTCGAACCCACACCCTCAGGCATGAGAAGCGGGCTCCTCAACCTCCGGGCCACCACGACATAAAGTTGGTTGGGTGCACAGAACAGAAAATTAAGTAGAAGTGCCCCTACACTCTTTCAAAAGGAAAACCAGTGTCGCCAAAATCACACATTCGCAAATCAAATTGTCCATTACACACGTGGTTGGGTGTAAAGATTGAAAAATATATATGTTTACTGTACATTCATGTACCTACTACAATGTTAGTAAATTTATGGCAAATAGTTAAGCTGTAAAAAATATTTACCAACACGATATTTTGTTCAAATAAATGCCTATTCCTTCTCAATGGCTTGGTTTATTTTTTTTCTTTTTTATTAGGTTAACCGGTGTTAAATTTTACTACAAAGTGGGCAGCACTCATGCAAATCAGTCAATATTCTACAAAGAACATGTTATATTATTGGGATTTCTATGTTTTTAACAAAAAATATTATGTAAGTACTGTAAGGCTGTGATAAATCCTATTATTAATACTAATATTATAAAGAGGTAAAATTTGTAAGTTTGTATGTAGGGTGTAACCTTTGGAACCGCTTGTCAGATTGCCAAAATTCTTTCACTGATAGATATCTGCAATGTTCCTGAGTGCTATAGGCTAAAAACATCACCCTACGATTAAAAGGGAGCAAAGCAGCGGGTGAAACCGCGCGAGAGTAGCTAGTATAATATACGAGTTTATATGTTTTAATGTATTTATTATCATTTTACAATTTACACACTAGTAATATGACCGCTAAAAAGGCAATTAAGTAATTTCTTTAAACTTTATGTTTACAGTTAATTACACAATTAAAAAACGATAAAAAATAAATAAATTACCAACCACTTAATTATATTGTCATAATTGGAACCGCTGGTCGGAATTCCAAAATTCTTTCACTGATAGATAGCTACAATGTTCCTGAGTGCTATAAGCTATCACGCTAAGATTAAATGGAGCCGAGCAGCGGGTGAAACCGCGAGGGGGTAGCTAGTATTGTCCTCAGAATACAGAACAATCTGTATTCTATGGTATTGTCATAAAGTCGAAAATGTTGTTTCAAATTTATTGAAAACTAGCGGCCCACCCCCGCTTCGCACGGGTCAAACTATCTCCCTAACAATGAAAGGGTCCCTTTTCCCCAATTTTCCCTTTACTTTTCTAATATTTTCTTTCATAAGAACCTTCTCCTGACAATAATAAATACAAAACAATTTTGTAAAAAAATTGGTCCAGCCATTTTTGAGTTATGCGCTTACCAACACATTTTGCGATCCATTTTTATATTATAGATTAGTGTTTCGTTTATTATCTATACTAATTACAACATAGTATAACACAAAGTCGTATTCTCTGACCCTATATCCCTATGTAAGCTAAAACCTTTAAAACTACGCGACGGATTTTGATGCCGTTTTTTGAATTGATAGAGTGACTCAACACGAAGTTTAAAAATTAAAAAAAAAAAATTAAAATTTCTTTATTTCAGACCCATAATAGTCCATAGATTGTTAATGTATTAGTTACCAATAAGTTCCTATGTACTATATTAGTATTGTTAGTAATCTATAGCTAATTCCACCCAGTGTCTCTGTATCGGACAATCCGGCCTATCAGTAATCATTTTCAGGATGCTGTTACGAGTTTAACATGTATAATAACATAAAGAAAGAAAGAAAGAAAGAAAGAAAGAAAGAAGAAGAAGAAAGAAAGAAATAATTGTATTTGCACAACCTGGACAAAGATACAAAAGTAGGAGCAATAGGAACATCTATTAAATAGTGTAGAAATTAAGTCTCAACATTGCACCCGTGCGAAGCCGGGGCCGGAGGCTAGTATTATTAAGCTAAAGAGTTTGTTTGAACGCTCGAATCTCCGGAACTGTGTACTGGTTCGAATTACACAATTCTTTTTGTGTTAGATATGGCTATTTATTATCTGTTAGCATATGCTTTTTTAAATGTGATAGATCGGCAAACGAGAATGCGGATTACCTGATGGTAAGCAATCAGTGCCGCCCATGCAACGCCAGAGAAGTTACGAGTGCGTTGCCGATCTTTTCTGGGCCTCCGGTAACCTCATTCACACGGCGAAACACAACGCTGTGGTTGTTTCACACCGGTTTTGTGACCTTCGGACATTCCGGCGTACGGCGAATATCCACCCTTACGTTGTTGAGACACCTGCGGCCCGGACTAAGCGTTTTGCCTCGTCATTTATACCGCGTACATCGAGGGATTGGAACAGTTTGCCGGCTGCAGTCTTTCCGTCCGAATACAATTTAGGTGTCTTCAAGGCTAGAGTGAATATAAAAAAAGGCCGTGGTATCACTCCGGTAGAGCCGACCCATTCGTGCCGAAGCATGGCTCTCCCATACTTGTGGCCTGTTTCTTGTGCGTTATTATGACACTAGCATATTTGTTTAGACAACCAAGACAATGTATTCAACCGAATGAAATCATACAACAAATAAAAATAAACTTTATATGTCTGTACTTAGAACTGTGATTACAATAAAATAATTTTGCTAACACAGCAATACGTTTAAGAATTTGCCAAGTAACTTCCTATGAGTCGAGAGTGTTGTTATTTTGTCACGTATTTTCTCAAGAAATTATTGTTAATACTTTATAACGAACTTTTCTTCTGTTTTAATACATACACGAATGAGAGATCGAGGCTGACTGGATCTCATGTCAGATTCCCATCTACCTATACTAATATTATAAGGAGGTAAAATTTGTAAGTTTGTATGTAGGAGTAATCTTTGGAACTGCTGGTCGGATTTCCAAAATTCTTTCACTGATAGTCTAGCTACAATGTTCCCGAGTGCTATAGGCTATAAAACATTACGCTACGAACAAATGGAGCCGAGCATCGGGTGAAACCGTGAGAGAGTAGCTTGTGTCGAAATAAGAAGACAGAAATGGTATGACGTTTTTAAAAAATGAAATAGTTTTTAATTTTCTAAGAGGAACTGGGAATCGCTTCATGATTCTGCGAAGCAATGATGCTCGCAAAAGAGGAGGCCGAGCGCATGAGGGAGCTATCCTCCTCAGGTTTTAGTCGCCGCAACAGGCGACACTATGGGCGTCAGGTATCGAGACATGATATCCGGCCATCTAAGGACTGCGAGCAAGAAGGACGCGCGACCAAAACCAGACCCGAGCGCGCCTCATAGAGACAATAGACCACCACAGATAGGGCCCTACTAACAGAGCCGATGTTCAGTCGGGGTTGAGGGGCAAGCGCAATATTGAACCGCGGCCTCGGCTTCGAGCAGGAGAAGGATCGGGGGGTTTTTAGCTAATAAGAGTCTGACACTCTCTCGCCTAACCTTACCCTGGACGAGAGGAATCATATGATAGTTTTCTCATCAAAAAATTAATCTTTATAAGCATAATAAAAATTTCGTGTCACGTGTTTGTCCGCGATGGACTACTAAACTACTAAACCGATTTTAAAAGAAAGATAGTATAGCTTACATCTCAATTTATAGTCACAATATTATTTTATTGCAAATTATTTGTCCATATGTAATATGACTAAAAACTTAGCCAAAGCAACACGTGGCTGGGTCTGCTAGTAATATTTAAATTATAATTGTTCCAAAAACATAATTCTATTTGTGCCCCCCAACAGTTCTGTATGCCAACGGCCCCTAGATTCTGCCGACTCTGTCCCTAACTAAAGTTAAAAAGTAGAATCTTTAATTGTTTTCCAATCCAAGGTCCAAGGTACCAGAGCTATGAAGAAGTGATTGAACCATACACTGAGATGACTAACATGTTAAAATTTAATATAGGTAAAATTTGTTACAACTGATAAAAGTATTGTAATGTTTGAAAAAACATTATTATATCCGTGAATGTGTGACATAACACAAAATAAATGTAATAATACATTTTAGATTTGATTTCTACTTCTAGAAAATTTTTAAATTGAAAAAGAGTAACCATGGAGTTTCTTGCTCGTTCTCCATAGGAATCTACTTTGCAAAGAGCAAATAGCTTCACTAGAGGACGGACGGACAGACTGACACACTTAAATTTTAAAGCTCTTGAAATACATTTTTCTTTTTTTTGCTTGACATTCAAAAGTGCCTACTGTGGTCTAATTGAAATAAATGATTTTGACTTTGACTTTGACTTTTATCATCATCATCATCATCATCATCATCATCATCATCATCATCATCATCATCATCAAGTAAGAATTCTTAGCTGATCTCATGTACTACAAACACAATCTTCTTTTGATCGCATTATACAATTCTACATTAAAACGGTTTAGCTAAAATTTCTATGGCTGACAAGCAGGTTAGAGGACTACATAGTATAAAACAAAGTCACTTTCTCTGTCCCTATATCCCTATGTACACTTAAATCTCTAAAGTATTGCATACTGCAACAGATTTTGATACTGTTTTCTTTAATGAAAATAATAATTAAAGAGAAATGTTTATAAGTATGATAACATCCATTAAATATTGGAGATATTTAATAACAGCATTGCATCCATGCAAAAGCTAGGGCAGATTGCTTGTATTATGAAAAAATTAATCATAAAATGTTTTGATGCCTAACTCAATAATGCCTGGATCAATTTAGGCAATACTTTTATCATTTGTTATACTCAAAAAAAATTATAGTAAGAAGCTCCTACAAAAAAAAAGGTAGGTATAAACATAGAGCAGAAAATCGGGAAAATAAGTCATGACAAACCACCAGTATTAGATAAAATGGTGTGTACAATATCACAGATTGTATTTATAAATTAATGTCAACCTCATAAATATTTAACATTTCCAATCTGTTTCAATTTATACATAAGAAAAACCTAATTTATTAATTCATTGATATTCTGTTGACCTTGTATTAAATACTAAAATTACTAGGATATACATTTTAACATTACCTACTTCATTGTGTAATTAGAAAAAAACTAAGTAAGTATGATTAAAGAATCTGCCACGGTATGCCATGGAATTAACAAATATTTAAAATAGGAATGTTCATGAAAGTTGAAATTTTTATAAATAAAAGTTCCTGGTGTATTATATCGACAAAAAAATAATCTCAACATTTAAGATTAGGCATAGCTTGTGCCTACCATAGTACAAGTGACAGCAACTTTCACTTTTTTCAAATTATTAGGCAAAACAACTACATCCATTCTGCCTATGAGAATATGGATATAGACATAAAAATATGAATAAAACTAACCTGATAATTCTGTGGAGGCACTCCGGGGGCTACTTTTTGCTGATATTGTTGGGATATAGTGCACTGCAGCAATGCAGCCAAAAATAAAAGCCTCAACATTGTGAAATCTGAAAAACAAACACGAACTTTCAATACACGTGAACGAAAACTAATCAAACAACTTTTTTTTTTAAATTAACATTTACCGCGTCAGGCTAAGACAAGTGGTAATAAAAGGAAAATTATTTTTTTTAGTAAAAAGTCGGCAAAAATGGACTGTGTGGAATATTAATTTTTACCTGTGAATGTAAAGTTGTGACGTGGACTATGGGCGATAATATCCTTATCGAATCGATGTATTGATAATAATTTAATATATTCACCGTATGTCGATGTGTATCGCAGACGTTTTCAAAAAGATACCTGTCTGGGAATACCTACACGTCACGTCATTATTCATAACATGACAATGACGTTAGCGACTCGTTTCACTCAACTATATTTGTTAATACGTGTTGATTTTACAAAAGTTTTTATTGATTGATTAAAATATAAGCACCTAACTTTAATGTGTAACCTTATTTTTTCCTTAATAGTAATAATATAGCATTAATGATACCTATATTATGTACCTATATTGTGATCTAGGAAAATACTTAAAATGAACGTCTGGTATAGAACCAGGGCTTTTAAGTTTAAAAAAAATGATTTCAATGTGGAATAAAGAAAATGGATCGTTGATTAATTTATTTCGAACATCAATCACCTATGATAACATAGGAAATTGCGGTATGAACAAATGTTTAATTATCACTATTTTTATGCCAAATTACTAAAAAAATAATACAACACTCTGACACCAACATTTTATTCAATTTCAACATCGATAAAAGTATTTTAAAGCATTTTATGGACAGAACAATAAATCATTGAAGAAAACTTCAATAGAAAATATATATACCTACGAGAAATAAAATATAGATTCATTATTGTCCTAACACAACCTCGCATTACGTGAGAAAATAATACCAAATTATGATTTAGGTAACAAGATTTAACAACAACAGTTGCTGTCTAACGCCCGGTTTCTGAAAGGCTTGTCAACGCTAAAATTAACTAATCTCCTGTTAAATCTCTTGTCAAGTGTCAATTGGGTTGCATAAAGCATGATTAATCAACTAATTTGACCATCATGTCAGTTGACATGGCTGTCAAATCAACTCAAGATTCGAATGATTATCGCAAATTTGGGTTTCTGAAACGCTGGTCAAGCCTTGATCATAGATTATTCGTCTGTCAAAAGCTCGGTCAACTAATCGGTGCTTGTTGGCGAATTAACTTACGAATACAACTGATTTTTCACGTGAGCCTACATTTTCTCTTCAAATAAGTATATTTATTTAAGGTATGTTGAACAGAAATATGTATTACGAAATTTTATTTGTAATAATACAATTTTCTTTGTAAGTGCAAATTATTTGATATCTTGATTAACTTACATTGATTCTGGTTTTAGATTACGATAATGTTTCTTTCGCATAGTAGCATGATGAGTATCAGCATATCCAGCAACGATGATGATTTAAGACCAGAATGAATCCGTTTGATTTTTACAATGAAGGGGAATTTAAGAATCGGTACCAACCAACGGACAAAGGCGTTTGTGCTGTTACTAGTTAACATGTTAGAGCCGAATATTAAACAGTTCACTTTGAGGAACCATTCTATCAGTGCTTTGGAATAGGTGCTACTGACAATAAGCTATTACCATGCCACATGAGCATTTCAAATTACGGTTGCTGAGAGCGCACAAATCTACGGCTTGTAGAATAATAACAAAAGAATTTGCAGCGATTACTATGCCCTGTAAACATGAAGATTGCACAAGGATAAAAACAGAATTCTACAAAATTAGCTCTTTTCCAAATGTGATCGGGGCATTTGACTGCACACATGTAAAGATACAGTCTACTGGTGGGCGAGCTGAGCTGTCGAGGAACAGAAAAGGATATTTCTCAAGTATATCTTAGGATACTTCAAGAACGAGGGCCGGGCACGCTATAATAGCAGCGGTAAGATCTCTCTTTGAAGAGTGGCTTGAGAAACGCCACGGCGTCCTCACCTTCCGCCTGACGCAGGTGCTTACCGGGCACGACAGCTTCGGTAGGTTCCTGTTTCGGATCCAGCGTAAGGAAATGCCCGAGTGTAGTCATTGTGAGGACCACCTAGAAGATACGGTGGAGTATTCGGTGGCGGTATGCCCTGCCTGGGCTGAACACCGCCGTGACCTCAGGGAAGTGATCGGCGGCGGCGACCTCTCGCGCCCGGCCTTAATCGAGACCATGGTTCATAGCGAGAGGAACTGGGAAGTTATCTCCTCCTCCTGCGAAGCAGTTATGCTCGCAAAGGAGGAGGCGGAGCGCGCGAGGGAACTATCCTCCTCGCGCCCCAGCCACCGCAGAAGGCGACATTCCGGGCGTCGGGGATCGAGAGATGATCTCCGGCCACCGTAAGCGCGGGTCTGCGGACGGCGAGTAAGGGAAGCTCGCCACCCGACCAGAACCAGACCCGAGCGTACGGCGCGTAGTGTTCCGCGCGCGCCTCAAAGAGTTATTCGACCACCACAGACGGGGCCCTAAAGGGCTGATGTTCAGCCGGGGTTGCGGGGTAAGCGCAATGAGGTACCGCGACCTCGGCCCAGAGCAGAAGAAGGAACAG
Source organism: Spodoptera exigua (assembly GCA_902829305.4). Classification (NCBI taxonomy): domain Eukaryota; kingdom Metazoa; phylum Arthropoda; class Insecta; order Lepidoptera; family Noctuidae; genus Spodoptera; species Spodoptera exigua. Next base: position 5,992,924 of record LR824629.2, on the reverse strand, counting down.
GGGGGTTTTTAGTCAATAAGAGTCTGACACTTCCTCCCGCCCGACCCTGAGCAGGAGAAGTCATTTGATGATTTTCCCCTCAGAAAAAAAAAGGATAGTTCAAGAAGATATGGGTGCTCTTTCAGTGATAAATGAAAACACTTCTGTGCTCACATCTTTGTTGTTGACTCATTTTAATTGTTAAGTAATATTAATGGTTTGTATTTTTAGGTGAATACAAAGAAATAACCATATTATTAATATATTTAATTATTAATCTTTATAAAAAATATAATATAACACTTGAAATATAAAAACAAGTATATTATCTTACTTACATATATACATATTTAGTTAGTATAGTAACCTACCAATATTTAAATTAAATACTAATAATGTATATTTCTTAACCAAATAACTTATTTTATTTCGAAATATATGCTGTTTTATAGTTAACCGCTCTTCTAATAACTTCTTTTTTTATTAAATACTCCATCTTTATTTCATTATACTTCTTATTATTTTGTTTCTGAGTGTCTGCCTCTCATGTTTAAATTGTTTCCTTGATGTGCAAGTTAAATTACCTGTAAATAAATTTCATTAAAGTTGCAATAACTATTCTTAATACATTATTAGGTACTTAGTTAAGAAATCAGGACAGGTATTTAATATATCATAATCTGGTAACGGTTACAATATTCTGACTAGCTAGTGTGGGCACTATAAAAGTATTTTAAGATCAAAAACTTACATGTTTATTGGCTATATTCTGTCTCGTAGTTCTTTTTAATTCCAATAGGCTGTGATTAGCTGTTTTTGGCTTCAAGACACTTCTGCATTACTTTTGAATTCATTCATTATGGTTTCCCGAGTTTAATTTTTATTAGTACTAGATATAGTATTTGTGAACTGATTATCAATTATGTGCTTGTATCTGTAATAAAACATTGTGCGTATTATACATCAGTCTTGGCTGCAGCGCAGGATGTGAAGTATAAACAAAGATATTTAATACTTTTTAACAACAAGAGGTTTATAAAACGCAATAGGTAATAAATATATGTTTAAACTTTGACTTAAGTACTTCTGAACTAGTTCTAAAAGAACATGCCTTTCCCTTTCGATGAAATTCTTCCCTCGTTATGCCATTTTAAGGAAGTTTAGTTAGCATTTTATTGAAATTGTAACTTGATATTTAAATTTCGCAGAATTGTTTGACATCAATGACAGTCCGTAATTTTTTTAATATTAACATATTTGACAGATAAGAATGAACTATTGAACAAAAAAGAGCATTGTGGCTATGACTAAAAATAAATCGCATGTCAAATCAAAATAATCATAGATTAGTTAATTATGCCTTGATCAACGTTTCAGAAACTCAAATTGATTTGACAGTCATGTCAAATTAATCGCAGTGTTAGTTGATCAAAGAATTGACAAGCCTTTCAGAAACTGGGTGTAAGTCAGCAATTATAATTTCACATTGCGTATATTTTATAGAATTATTCTGTATAAATGTAATATATTACCTACAGGTATTGTACACACATCAAGAATAACTTTATTATTAGGTACCTACATTTTAAAACACCATAAATTGGCATCATAGGCCTATATTAATACGAATATAGAATTCAAATATTACATTACAATACGGATGATCTTAGGTCCTATAGTTACCCCGACACCACAAAGAAACAATCTTTATATGTGTCTAAAGAAAAAACAAACGTGTTATTGGTCTGGGACAACGGCAGAGAATAAACAATGTAACTTTTGGCCGCATAATACCTATAGAATTTTGATTAGTTATACAATAAATATCTCATAAAATAACTTTAATTTTTAGGAGCTAAGTCAGGTATAGATAAATCCTATCCGTGCAATTACGCAACGCGACGCCTTTACGATTTCCGGATGAAAGAAACCTACAATAATTATGACCAATAGATTATTGGGCTGGTTGGGATAAGACTTGGCAATCACATTTTAGTCCATAGACGGCAAAGATGCTAATGCTCAAGCATCAAATATGTGAAACCGTGCCATTCTTTCGCGACACGCCAATCCACGCCACACAAGTGTGTCTCAAACTTTATACATGTCTTTCTAAAGTAGTAGAATCCGCCAAATTCTCCGTCATAACCTGAAATTCAACAAACTTGTAACGAACAACGTCATCCACGCTAAATTCCGTGTTGATTCGTTGATTGATTAGAATACATTGGCTGATCTGATTGCTTTCAGTATAGGCGTCAGCCAAACATATATAAGTGCGTAGTATCAATTTTCGAATGCGATCAAATTGATCATAGTCGCACGTGATAGCCAAATTCAGAAAAGCTTCGGCAATCTTCAGTTTAGAAATCGTCGTTTCAAAAAAACGGTTGTAATAAGCGTGCGTGGCTTCGTTGTGCAATCTATAAACTTCTTTCTCTATTATTTTTATGTTCTCGTCTTCTTTTGCTGCGTCTGTGAAGAAAAAAAAACTTAATGTCAAATGCGCTTTTGGCGGGTAACAGTTTTGAGTGATGAAAAATAAACTTTTTTGAGTAGGTACCTAGTTGTTCGATGTATTATATTTATTCCGTGAAAGGTTTGCCCCGGTACCCAAATTTCTTAATAACACACCATTGAAGAAGAGGCCTATACCTATGCAATTTCGGAGCCTCCCTAAGCCGTTATTATCTTTTTTTTATTTTTTCTCTTTTTTTCTAAAATAAGCTTGGAACGCGATTTAAAATCGAGTACCTCGTGAGCCGAGGAGGTAAATCAACAAATGACTTCTCGTCCAAAGCGTAGCGAGAGAGAATGTCCTTGCCTTAAACTACCTCACTAACATCGAAAGGGTCGCAAAATCCCAATATCACGCTCTACTTTACAAAAAATTTCTTCTACAGGGAGCTCCCAACAGCCATACAAGCACAACTTAAAAAGCATTAGCAAAATTGGTCCAGGCGTTGTGGAGGTTTTTGCTTACCAAAACATTTAGCGATTCGTTTATGCTAACAAATGTCAAATGTAGCGGCACGATCACGTCGCTACATTACTTAGATACGATAGAGATAAGACACACATGTTAATTGTTGCACGTTTGTTAGGATAGCTAAATCTGAAAATCTCACGCATCTTCTTAGTATATAAGCACCAGCAATTAAAGTAATAAACAGACCTTAACCATCTACGGTCTCATTATTTACCTTGCCACGAAGTCTGGCAAATTGGTGACCCGACGAAGAACAATCAACATGACTCATTCACCCTGCAAATCAAGCAGCAGCCAACAAGAAGCCTTGGAGATATCAGCCGGAACCGGAATTTTGGAGGGACCAACCCAGATTATGGTTTAAGCAACTAGAAGCCATAGTAGCACCACAGAAGCAAGGAGACGATTACAAGTACTATACGGTCATTGCAAAACTGCCAAAAGAAGAAATAATACAGGTTAGTGACCTCATTACTTGCCCACCGCCAATAGAAAAGTACAATGCTATCAAAGAACGCCTAATCAATTGCTATGAGGAATCAGACCAACGTCAGCTCCAAAAATTATTGTCTGAAATGGATCTCGGCGACCAGAAACCATCACATCTTCTGCGCAAGATGCGGACCCTGAGTAACGGAAATATCAGCGACGAAACCATCAAACTTCTATGGTTGAGGCTTCTGCCACCATCAGTGACTTCGGTTCTAGCAGTCACAGAAGACATAGATGTGAACAAGATGAGCCAGATCGCGGACAAGATATTAATAAATTCAACACGTACAGAGGTGTCAGCTGTAAACGGAAACAAATCTGGCGACGATACAATGTCATGCATACTAGCACAGTTAGCAGAAATGCAATTGGAACTAAATGCAATTCAGCAAGGTCAAAAAAACTATCGACGCAGCACTCAAAGTTATTTCAATCGTCGGCATTTCCTACCACAGTCAAGTTCAAGAGAAAGAAGGCACTTTTGTTTTTACCATGGAAGATTTAAAAAATATGCACAAAAGTGTGTTCAACCTTGTGATTGGAAACAGGATCTCAACTCAAGGAAACAGGGAAACTAATTGAAGCACGGACAACGGCGGAACTCTGTGCTATTCACCCGTCCAACCGCCTCACTATTACCGACCGAAAAAGTGGTATGAGATTTTTGATTGACACGGGAGCAAATATTTCAGTTATTAGCAAGCCACAGAGACATTCACTAATACAAGATGAACAATGTATACTTTATGCCGCCAATGGTACAAAAATTAAGACATATGGTGAAAAAACACTCTCTTTAAACTTCGGGCTACGAAGAAACTTTGTATGGAACTTTGTCATCGCCGATGTAACACAACCGATTATTGGAGCAGATTTTTTTAGAGCATTATAAGCTATTAGTCGATATAGCTGGTCGAAAACTCATAGATAGGGTAACTGAGCTGACAACGCCCGCAACCCTGATCAAATCGACGCAGCAAACAATCCGCACTATTAACATTGAGACGAATCCACGCATTACTCAACTATTAAATGAATACGAGGATATTACGAAACCAGCCTCCCTCCACACTACTCCAAAACACAAGATTAAGCATCATATTATCACTAAAGGACCAAGGAAAATATAAGGAACGCAGTATTAACAGTTCACCCCTCCCGCACCGCCCCTTTGGCACTTATGACGGACGCCAGTTCGACCTGTGTTGGCGCAGTTCTGCAGCAGAAGTCAGGACGTAATTGGGAACCATTAGGATTCTTTTCAAAGAAATTAAGTGATACTCAACAAAAATACTCGACATTCGACAGAGAGTTGCTCGGAATATATATGGCAGTCAAACATTTTCAAAGGTTAGTCGAAGGAAGAGAATTTACTATCTTTACAGATCATCGACCTTTGACTTACGCATTTTCCCAAAAACCGTCATCTAATGATACGCCACGGCGAATACGACAACTGGATTTTATTTCACAATATTGTACCAACATTCAACATATAGAAGGACGTGACAATATTGTAGCAGACGCATTGTCACGGATAGAACAAATTGATGTGCCATCACCGATTAATTATGCTGATTTAGCAAGATGTCAGCATGATGACCAAGAATTATTACGACTTCGTAATAACAAGAATTTAAAATTTTCAATCAGCAGAAACAATCAGCACAAATGCAGTGGATAGTTCATCGACTGCCGCCGCCGTCACAACAAAGGCAGCAGTTTTTATTTCCTTCGAATTAGCAACAATGACATTACATTACGCATAGGATGTAATTTATCAGCAAGGTTAAGTTATTATATAATTAGGTACATACTAATTTTTTTCAATTTATATGTTAATTATTTTTAAAAGGGGGGAGTATATGTAGCGGCACGATCACGTCGCTACATTACTTAGATACGATAGAGATAAGACACACATGTTAATTGTTGCACGTTTGTTAGGATAGCTAAATCTGAAAATCTCACGCATCTTCTTAGTATATAAGCACCAGCAATTAAAGTAATAAACAGACCTTAACCATCTACGGTCTCATTATTTACCTTGCCACGAAGTCTGGCAAATCAAACAACACAATTTTAGCACAACTCATTCACTTCATCTGCATTACCAGTGTCTTTAAGAACATCTATTATTTGTGGGATTGTGGGAGACCCATCCTTTCCAGGGATACCACGGCCTCACAGAAAACCAGAGTAAAACAACCACAGCATTGTTTCGCCATATCAGTGAGGTTATCAGAGGCCCAATCCTTCAACCGCTCCCCCAATACCTAAATGTCCGAATCCCTTAAACCCAAGAGGCCGCCAACGCATCTGTAACTCGTCTAGTGTTCCGAATGTTTATGGGCCGTAACGATTGCTCACCACTAGGTAATACGTCTGCTCGTTTGCCAAAAAAAAACACCCATCCACTAAGGAAAGATATCCTTACCAATTTTCTTGTTAATGACAATTTTCTCGACAGCATTATAGTTTTTGAATGGCGTTGGCCCTACATCGCCAAATACAAAATATTCATCGAATGCTGAATGACGTCCTAGTAGATCTGGTGGTGATGGAGGAAATGGAGTCGTAGAACCGGTTCCGTGAGAAGTTGAAGGAGCGTTGAGGTCGTCCTCGGTTCCGTCCATATCATTCTCTGAAGTGGCATGGTTGTCTCCTGGAATTGTAATCAAAGAATAAAGTAGACTTGTACGGTTAACAAAAGACCACTTCACACAAAAATTATGCTGTTTTGTTGGTTTTTTTTTTCAAGAGTCTGATAATAGTTCGGGGTTTTTTTTACAACCATACACGGTATAGGTACGTCCTGTATTTTTCTTTTGTTTTTATGTAATAAGTCGGCAAACACGCAGACGGATTACCTGATGGTAAGCAATCAGCGCCGCCCATGGACACTCGCAACGGAGGAGTTACGAGTGCGTTGACGACCTTTTAGGGATTAGGGATTTGGAGATTTAGAGATTGGGGGAGGGGAAGGATTGGGCCTCCGGTAACCTCACTTACGCGGCGAAACACAACGCTGTGGTTATTTCACGCCGGTTTTCTGTGAGGTTCTCGCATATTTTTTCATTCATGCACAGTATACCTCCTGCATATCATTCTTTAAATATCTGTGCACGCTTCTGTTTCTTTAAACATACTGATATACCTAATAACTAACGATCTAATGTGGACCAAATGAACCATACCTCCCCAATCCATCTCCAAAATCTTATCGGGGCGGTGCCAATTGCTTATTGTCAGAGGTTCCTTTGCCGCTTTATGATAAAGAAAAGAAGGTTTTAAGAAAGAATATTTAAGAAGTTGGTAGGCAGTCAGGAACTGTGCATTTCCGCGAAACTTTCTGCCTCGCACAACCAAACTTTGAGATGATCTTTCGTCGGCGGGATTTCCAAACCGATACGACCCACAAACCTTCAATAAAACGCGCGGACTCATTCTTAAAAGGCCGAAAAGGCACTTGTAACTTCTAGTATTGTGGGAGTAGAAAGGCGGCGCCAACCGCTTACCAACAGACCACTTCAGACCACATACCAACATTATGCAAACCCATGACTACCCTCAATGTTAATGGGGACCAACATAACAATACACCTAAGTAAAGGAAAATTATCGGTCTATCAACAGCAGTCAGCAGTTCTTTGACTCTTACCTGAAATCACATAAAAGGAATGTTGGAAAGAGAATATGCAATGTTCTCTCTTCAATTCAGAAAGAAAATCGGGTAGTGATGCGGATCTTTCTAGTATGACAGTTCCTTTAATAATATTATTATCTGGCACTGCAGAAGTCTCGAACCATTTGGAAGACCCAAGTGCAGAATGAAGTGGAGAAACGATGATGCTCACCGGTTCTTTGCCAAATTTAACTGAAATGAGAAAAATGCCATATAACTAGTCTTGCTTTTATAATATTTGCAACGCCAAAAGCGTCACTGATATGTACGTTTCCTTTCATTGATCGTTTAGGATTTAGGAAATCCAATGATGTCCGCGCCAAAAATATAGAGACAAAATAAATAATGGGCTGCGCGTCAGGGAATCTCTATTTATCGGATGATGAAAATGAAGATGTAGACGTATTAATATTAGTCGTATTATACATATACAGTTTACTATTCAATTACTTTATCTATAAAAAAGTCGCATCATTATCCGTTGAGTAGTTTTAAAGATTTAAGCACACATAGTGATATAGGGACAGAGAAAGCTACTTTGTTTTATTCTGTGACTTAGAACTTAGTGTTTATATACTCTTTGTATAGATATATTGTATAAAAAATCTATGTAGTGATCATAAGGAACCAAGTAGGAGTAGGTAGAGCTATGCTTCAGCACGAATAAGTCGGCTCGACCGGAGTGATACCACGGCCTCACAGAAAACAGGTGTGAAGCAAAAGCGTTGTATTCCGCCTTGTGAGTGAGGTTAACGGAGGCCCAATTCCAGTCAAATCCGCAATCCCTAAATCTCCAAATCCCTAATCTCCAAAGATCGGCAACGCACTCGTAACTCCTCTGTTACGGGTGTCCATGAGTGGTTCTGATTGCTTACCATCAGGTAATCCGGCAGGTCATGTGCCGACCTAGTTCATAAACAAAGAGCCCATCGACTGTCCATTCCCCATGACTTCTCAGTTACTTCCTCAACTCTGTTTTAGCGACTTGGCGCCACGAATGTCATTGACCTACTAAATTTGACAAAGCCGAAATTACAAAAGTTGGTTGCCAGGCAACTGATCAAACAAGTGGCATCTTAGACGCATGACCATTACGCAGCCTACTGCTGCTATAAAAGGCGTGAAATTTGCCGCATTATCCTTAGTATACCCGAATCGACGTCGAAAGCCGCCATTTTGCGGCGCTTTCTCCAAACAGTTCCCGAAATTTTGTAAAAAAAAACTTTAATCTGTGATTAGAATGTGCACTTCTAAACCATTAAGACAACCCACAAGTGTTTTAGTGACGTTAAAATATCAAACAGGTGCAGTGACCTGAACTTACAATACGCATGCGTGATCATTGGATCAATATCTACGATTTCAAACATTGGTAATTAAAAAAATATTCTATTTAATATTGATTCTATTTCTATTTTTAAAAAGTAAAAAATATAAATGTCAATTTACGCGCCAAAATGCCATATTTTTACAAAAATGCGCTGCAAGCAAATTCGACTTAATAAAGTTAGTTTTTTATTATTATTACTTTGTTACACAAATAATAATACTTACGTGTTTCTTCTTCAAGTGATTTCTTGCAGCTCCAATAAAGCTGCGAGTCTGACATGTTTGAAGCAATAAATAAACAGTTTTGTATATTTAAATTTTACAATAAATAACTGCAATCTTGCACTTCGCTGATAGTGCTAACAGTATGTCAAATACGGATAGGGAACTGAAGGATATCATAGGGCGTAGGGAGACCTAAACTTTATAGATATCGAATGATACCTAGGTACGATAAATTTTTGATAGGTGCATCAAAAATTTATGTAACGTAGGTACCCACCTACTTGTATTTTTAGCCACGTAGTTAGGTACTAACATTTTATTTAATTTTGAAAATACCTATGCGTAGGACCTACTTAAATCGAGATATCAAAAGTCTTATATAGGTAATCTTATTCTTCGGTATAGCATATTCTGAATAAACCTACTACCTAATTATTCTAGATTTTGTACATTTTTATTTTTTTCATGGAATCCAATCAACAGTAAGTAAGTATTGTTTCTTCCAATATGAATGGAACATCTTTCCAAATATTTTTCTTTTTTTTTCACGTCAACATCATCGGCCTATAAGTGCCCACTGCTGAGCTAACGGAGAAAGTTTGAAGGCGGATTGGCTATTTCAAGCTTATACCTAATTAGAAATTATAAGTCTAGGTTCACCGTATTTCAGCTGTGTCTAAATAATCATAGAAAGTAGGTACCTAAATAAAACTCGGAAAAAGTCAAATTGGTACTCGACAGGTTTCGAACTCGCACCCTCATGCAATGATGTATAAAACTATAGATACGTTGTCCGCGCTCTAAAATGACAACATGAAATGAAGGCAATTGACAACATCGCGCTTAGTTACGCACCAACCTGCCGCGCGACGCGACGTTTGTTATTTTATATCGTGTGTGTAAACCTGTGCGAAACATAAAGAAAGCATGCCGTCGTGTGTGTTCAGACGATGTACAAATTATACTCCAAAAGATAAAGACAAAAATGTGTCATTTCATGCGTAAGTTCACCAAACAACCTATTTTTATTTTATTTTTTCGACGCCGGCGCCCGCCACCTTATGGCGGCCATCTTATGAAAATGTAGTTTTACTATTACTTATCAATGATGTATAAAACTATAGATACGTTGTCCGCGCTCTAAAATGACAACATGAAATGAAGGCAATTGACAACATCGCGCTTAGTTACGCACCAACCAGCCGCTCGATGCGACGTTTGTTTTTAATTTATATCGTGTGTGTAAACCTGTGCGAAACATAAAGAAAGCATGCCGTCGTGTGTGTTGAGACGATGTACAAATTATACTCCAAAAGTTAAAGACAAAAATGTGTCATTTCATGCGTAAGTTCACCAAACAACCTATTTTTATTTTATTTTTTTCGACGCCGGCGCCCGCCATCTTATAGCGGCCGGCAGCTACGTCACTCGTGCGCTCGACCAATGAAAATGTAGTTTTACTATTACTTATCCTGTGATGTAACTGAAGATGTATATTTATCTCCCTCTAGCAAAGGCATTCCACTATACGATGTCATATTTTCTTTCCCTTTCTTTATTCGTAGAAGTAGTTATCTAGTATTTTCGCCGTTTTTAAGCGCCGCGATGTTGGTTCATGACGTGTCTATATATAATACGTCATTGTTACTTATCCTGTGATGTAACTGAAGATGTATATTTATCTCCCTCTAGCAAAGGCATTCCACTATACGATGTCTTATTTTCTTTCCCTTTCTTTACTCGTAGAAGTAGTTATTTAGTATTTTCGCCGTTTTTAAGCGCCGCGATGTTGGTTCATGACGTGTCTATATATAATACGTCATTGCCCTCATGCAAGTCAAACCGCGCTAATTTGAGTATGAATATTCATCGAATGAAATATGCTACTTATTTCATTTCACTATCGAAGCAATACTGCGGATAATATCTACACACCCCGCTTCTTTGTTAGACAAAGAGATCATAGAAGTAAATGCGCCCAAAATGGTTTTTTTCTAAACGACCAAGCCTGAGGTTTTGCGTCAATAGTGGTAGATATTAAAACACTTAAATAATCCTACACGGTGTAATTCTGCTTGGCTGTCTCAAGGCGCAATGGCCCGGCTGAAGCGCTGCCGAATCCCACAGGGATTGCCCTCGGTGATGCGGTCATCTATATATCTTATTATATAAAAATGAATCGCAAAATATGTTGGTAAGCGCATAACTCAACAACGCCTGGAACAATTTTGCTAATTCTTTTTTTGATGTGTTTGTTATTGTCAAGAGAAGGTTCTTATCAAAGAAAATATTAGAAAAGTAAAGGGAAAGATTAGGAAAGAGTGACCCTTTGATAGCGAGATAGTTGGACCCGTGCGAAGCGGGGGGCGAGCCGCTAGTTTACTATATAAAAATGAATCGCAAAATGTGTTGGTAAGCGCATAACTCAACTACGCCTGGACCAATTTTGCCAATTGTTTTTTTTTTTTTTGATTTGTTTGTTATGGTCAGGAGAAGGTTCTTATGAAAGAAAAGTAGAGGGGAGATCTGGGAAAAAGGGACACTTTGGTCGTTAGCGAAATAGTGGGAGCAGGGGCGAGCCGCTAGTTTAGTATAAAAGTAGATTTTCTTGTCTGGCCTTAGCTTAGAGGTCACAGCAGAGGTTTAAAAATCCTAAAGGCTACCTACGTCAACATACATTGGCTTCTTCATTGACGTCATGTGATGATGTGACATTTTAAAAATCAATACAAAACGGGGATTCTTTATATCACGTACCTATACAATTTTTCCATGCTTTCCGCATTGAAGTGACGTCACGCAACTTTTCTAATCTACACTAATATGTCGGAAGTAGATATCTGATATTTGAAATTGGTCGGATTCCGAAAATTTTATTACTAACTAGCTACTCTCGCGCGGTTTCACCTCGCTCGCTCGCTCGGCTCCATTTAGTCGTAGCGTGATGTTTTATAACCTTTACCACTCAGGAACATTGTAGCTATCTATCAGTGAAAGAATTTTGGCAATCCTACCAGAGCGGTTCCAAAAATTACCCCCTACATACAAACTTTACAAATTTTACCTCTTTATAATATTAGTATTGATAGATAAGTATCCAAAAATATCCCTGAGGGCTATAGGCTATAAATTACCTATACACACTTACTTACTTGATATATGTATTTCAGTCAAACTATTTTAGGGTACCTACATTACTTTTATAAGCATGCGAATCTAGTCTAAGCTAGACATTTTAACTAACTGCCCGACTCCGCTTCGCATAGGGGTTCAACGTCGTATTCAGTCATTTACACCGAAACATTTTTTTAAGAATCTTGTTCTTATCTCATTATATTCACAACATAAAAAGAACTATCGGACTTTGTTTAGCCGTTTACGCGTGTTGATAAAACAAAATTGGGATTCATTTAAAAAAACGCACAATAAATATTATTTCGTATTAGCTGCCTTATTTATTATTTTCTCTTTATTCCTTTGGCAAATAAAACACATATTTAAATGTATAAAGCTCAATACATTACGACAGACTTTCACTGTATGCCAGCGGCGAAATATTAAACTTAGACATTGAATATAGGTAGGTAGGTACCTCCCTACCTATTCACCTAAGTCGGAAAAAGTAACATTGATACTTACCAGGTTTCGAACTTTCCTCCTGAAGCGTGAGGAGCGGGCGAATTCTTAACGTCTAATTTAGGTAGTGATCGAATAAACTAAGATTGCTTTTTGAAACTTTGGAAAAAGTGACTCCTAACACAGCTAGGAGAAATGGTTAGGTATTCGATTTCTATTGTTCAATTTAACTTTTCTTTCAAATGTAAATATAAAGATACATTCCCTTCCCAAAAGAAAAAGATCTCCAGCCTTCATAACACCTATACCTATTCAAAATAATTATGCTTATTTATAAAAATCTCGTGTCACGTTTTTTGACAATTGACTGCTGATTATTTTGTCGTAGGTACCTAGGCCTAAGCCCTACCCCTAATTAGGAAGGGTTGTTGGTTGTTTTGCGAGTCAACTAGGGTAGTTATTTTATATCATTTTAATAAGAATGTCTCGGCTTGATTTTATTTACTTACACTTTCCGTAAATTTTTATTTAATTTTAGCTAATACTTACTAAAACTAGACATACATAACGATAAATATGACATAAAATTTCGAAACGAAATATCGTGTTGTTGATATTTAATTGACATCAGACATCACTATTCCTCATCCCACTAGGAATTCCGGGATGAAGCGCTCCACCCCAAAAGTATTGATCTGTTAAACTATAGCTACTTCAATAGGTAGGTACCTACGTATCTACTTGTGTTACAATATTTATTTATGATTCGTTTAGCTTACGTTTTAAACAATCCCCGCCACCCATTGAAATCCGCAAAACTAGCGGAGTTCCAAGTGCGTTGCTTTTAGCAATAAGGGGTTTGAGTGATTTGGGGATTAGGGAATGATGGAACGAAAGAACATAAATCTGTGGTTGTTAGAGGCCGTGATATCACTCGGGCAGGCAAATTCGTGCCGAAACCTAGTTGTCCGACACTTAATTTCAAGCGATATTAAAATGAAAAAGGAGACGCTAAACTGTACTACATAATATGATTATTTTTCATCGTACCTACTTTCATTGCAAAATTTAATTATTATAATTTCAAAACACGATTCACAAACAGTTTATTTTTGTTAAAAATACGAAACCCGAAGCGAATACATATTATTATCAAATTACGATCAAATAAAAACAACGAAAAATTACAGATAATTATGTAAATAATGTATTATTTACTTGTAAAACGGCTTCTCTTTATTTTGTAAGACTGAAAATAACACAAGGCGTGGTTTTCCGATATTTATGATTTTTCTTAAAAGACCCGAAGCCAAACAGGGGACCACGATCGATAGAAAAAAAAATTTGTTAGTGATGTTCAGTGTAAATAATACAATATCGGTTTAAATTAAACCGACATGTCGACCATAAAAACTATGGAGCTATTTCCTAAATTCGGTTGTTTACATTTCTAAAAATACCGAGTCACTTGTAATATTTTAAAATAATGTCTTTTGATTTGATTTGATTTAACAACAAACTTTTAAGTTTAAAGAAACCATTAAAAAATATAACATATATTTGATCGATGACTTCGTTAGATGTCTTCTCCCAACACTAAATACAGTCGGCTGTCAAATAAATGACATTTCTTATTTATTGATCGATCGAATTGGAATTTCTTGTACCTGCTTTCGAAATTCAAATTGAAAAAGTTTTTAAATAACTTCTAGCTTGCATTTAGAAGATGGAAGACCAATTAAATTGGGCAGAGCAGCCACAATTCCTCAATGTGCCCCTTGCTAAAGGAATAAATAAAAGGTAATTTTGGAATATCTTACTCATAAGAATCATTTCTACCGGCTCGCGTTACATATTTTTGTGTGCTTTGCAGTTTTTATAACATGATAGTTGATACGAGGTTTTGAATTGCTCCTTAGCTGTAGTCGCGCTTTGCTCATACTTGTAATTCAAATTGTCTTACCATTGTTATTATATTAATCCATTTATCATATGCGAATGTACATGTGCAAAATTAATACCTTCAATGTTTACATCATATTTTTTATTCAGTAAATTTTTTGTGTAAGTGCACTGTATATTTATTTATTTAAGTATTTATGTTAAAACATAATACAATTACATTAACAACAATAAACAAGAAATAACAATATAATTATGTTCCTCTCGCAGTATGTTATGCATTCCAATAAAATTGTCTTCCATTTATCTGCAAACATCATAGTTAAGCATGTCTATAGTTAGGGTTGCCAGGTCGCCAGGCCTTATAGCCGGACAAACAGCCCATTTAGCCGGACATTTGTCTAAAAAGGCGGGACACCCTACATTCTTAAGGATTTTGTATCTCAGTATTAATAGGTCCGACAGGATTTAATGTAAATCAAGCATTTTTGATCATTGTCATAAATCTTGTTGAATTCTTATGAAATAATTAATAAGTCTTTGCTTCGCTCGAGCCATATTCGGGGTTTCGTTTCACTTGTTTGCGATTGTGAAAAGTTTAGGTAAAAAGCCAAATAAAAGCCGGCAGGCCAGACACCGATTATTTTGGCCAGACTAGCAATCAAAAAGCCTACCTAATTCCGGCTTTATCTGGACATCTAGCAACACTATCTATAGTGCAAAGAATTGGTTACGAAGCATGTGTGACATTGGTATTGGGGTATGGCAAATTCCCTGTGTATTAACCTCCACAGTCATTGATTTGGATATAAAAGCGTGTTAACTCCTCCAGGAGACCTGGAGTATCCATAAATGTACAAGGCCACGTATAGATATGGTTCAATAAGCTTTCTTGCATAGCAGTGCAGGCCTTGGCTACTCCAAGGTATTCAGCTGCTCTTTCTTGCTTCATTGGACTGCACAGCATGTGTCCATACTATCTCCATTTCAAAGACTCATATCATTTCAGTATGTTACTCATTTAACACTACCTTTTATAAACTACTCCCGTATGGTTCAGTTGCTGTTGTGGCAGCATCTATTGGTCATACCATCACATTTTGTACCCAGGAGCCCTCCTTGATAAATAGACTATCCATAACAAAAGAAATAATTACATAATCAATACAAACCATTAGTTCTTAATTTAACTGCTTTCCAACAAAAAAATAACAGCTTTAATAAATGTAGTGTTTTGTTTTTATGGGATACACCTATGGATTACCTTATGCTTAGCAATGAGCACTCTACATAGACACTTGCAAAAATCACTTGCGATGTGAGACAACCACAGCATTGTTCCCTGTGTTAGTGAGGTTACTGAAGTTGCAATCATGCCCCTCCCCCAATCTCTCCTCAATGTTTAAAGCTCCGAAACTCCTCTGGTGTTGCCTGCTGTTGTCCCTGTGTGACACGGATTGCTTACCACCAGGTCATCTGTCTGCTCGCTATAATATAGATGTTTTTTTCCTGTCATTTACAGGGAACTCCTGGAAACTGGTCAGACGGAGTTCACGATTGACTTTGATTACAACAAGAAGGATACATTATTTGATGATGAAGGTGATCTGTTTGCTACTTATGATGATGGTGAAGATAGGTAAGTAACCAGTCCCAATATTATATTTATTTGCAAATATTGCCAATACTATACTCTCCTGTGTCGAAGTTGCGTTTACAAACATACAAAATTCTCATACACAAACCACCCAGACCCGAAATAACAATTGGGTTGTTTCCTTAGTCAAAAATAAATTAATTCGACGCGTCAATACAATAACATATTGAAAAATAACTATACATTTATTTATTTATCGATCGATCAATACACTTAAGTTTTAGATATTTTGTAGCTAATTATTATGAAATAAGTAAGCTATTTGACCCCAAAAACACTATGACGTCATAACTCAGTTTTTCATAGATACCTAAGTATCGTTTTTGACATTTGGTTAAAAGTACTGAATTTGACTGTCGTGGTGGCGCGGAGGTTAACGCGACCGCTTGTCATGCATGAGGGTGTGGGTTCGAAACCTGGCAACTACCAATGTGACTTTTTCCGAGTTATATGTTCTATGATTATTTAGACACCACTGACATACGGTGAAGGTAAACATCGCGAGGAAACCTGGACTTATAATTTCTAATTGTAAGTTTGAAATCGCCAACCCCCATTGACCAAGCGTGGTGATTAATGCTCAAACATTCTCCGTGTGAGGAGAGGCCTTTGCTCAGCAGTGGGCACTTTAGGATGATGATGATGATTATTGAATTTGACTAGTTGGAAACTACCGTATTAGTACATCACACAGTGTTCCGTGCGGGAATCGTTCTAATATTGTTGCTCAGCCACTCAAGCAACCGTGCAATCATCATCATCATCATCATCATGGTACTGTTCATCTAGAGCCGGTTTCTGTTGATAAACTTATGTGGCAGATGGTGGCCATTTTGTGTTGTCATCTCAAATAGAACAGAACTTTAGCTGGTTTTACTTGATGGTCAGCAATCGACGCTCATATACATGCTTGCAACTTCAAAAGAGTTACATAACTTTCCACATCCGCATGGAAGCATGGCTTTCCCACACATAAATGCGACGTGACCAAATGATTGAATAAAAAAAATTTGGTGCACATAAGCAAAAGCTAAAAAAGGTAAAAAAAATCATCAAATCCTATCTTACCTTCTAATATCCTTGTACAACTATTCCAGTGACGATGCAGACCCTTTAAAAAGTGTGGAAAAACAGGCCGAAAACATGCTACTAGCTTCTCCGGAGTACCAGTCCTTTGAGCAGTTAGCTGCTAAAATGAAGGATTGTTTATCTAATGGGAGTGTAAAGATACTGATTCTTGAAGAAGGTAAGAATTTGTTAGTTGTTCATTCCATTCATCCCATTCGTCAATTGTCTTTGCCGCCTAGGGTATGGCGAGTGTCAGACTCTTACTGACTAAAAACCCCTCGTTCCATCTCCTGCTCTAAGCCGAAGCGGCGGTACCTTATTGCGCTTACCCCGCAACCCCGGCTGAACATTAACACAATAGGGCCCTGTCTGTGGTGGTCTATTGGCTCGACGCGCGTGGAACGCAACGCTCGGTTCTGGTTTTAGTTCTGGACGGGCGACGAGCTACACTTACTCGCCGCCCGCAGACCCGCGCTTACGATGGCCGGAGATCATCAGCTCTCGATCCTCGACGCCTGGAGTGTTGCCTACTGCGGTATTTGGGACTTCTTTCTTTGCGATGTTTTTACAGGCGTGATAGTGCGTAGGTATTGGTCGTGAAGGAATACTTAACATAAGTATGAATAAATTTGAATATTTTGCCGCAATTACAGGGGGTAAGGGAGGGGAGAGTTCGCATTGGGCCTCCGGTAACCTCACTCACACTGCGAAACACAACGTATGTTTTAATTTTCGCCGGTCTTCTGTAAGGCCGTTGTATCATTCCGGTCGAGCCGGCCTATTCGTCTTCCACACTGTTTTTTGAGAAGGGAAAATTAGGAATTTCTTTTTCCCAGGGTATGAATGGAGGTAGTATCAGACTTATACTGACTAAAAACCCCTCGTTCCATCTTCTGCTCTAGGCCGAAGTGGCGATACCTTATTGCGCTACCCCGGCTGAACATTAACCCAAAAAGGCCCTGTCTGTGGTGGTCAATTGGCTCTTTGAAGGTCATCTCCCAACCTTGACGACATAAAAATGCTTTCGTCTTGTACATGGGGTAAATTATACACGATTTTATTTTCGTCTTTCAGGCGATGGACCCCTAGTGTCGCCCGATTCACAAGTGCTATTGCATTACGCAGCGTATTATGAAAGATCTGAAGTTCCCTTCGATACTTCTTTAACAAGTACCACTGGGACCACAGTTGGATTACCCTGCGTGAGTAACTATACATATTAGTATTATCCCATATATGTCTTTTTTTATGTGCTAGGTCGAAAAACTGGTGAAAACCTGATGGTAAGCGATCGGCGCCACCCATAGACATCCAATTCGCAAAAAATGAGAGTTGAAAGTGCGTTGCCGCCTGTCTTTGCGGATTTAGGGATTAGGGGATCTAGTATCGTATATATCGATACTAGATCCCCTAATCCCAATGAAGTTGTTTTAAATCCCATATATGATAGATATTTTTTTAACCCCCGACGCAAAAAGAGGGGTGTTAAAAGTTTGACGTGTCTATCTGTCTGTCTGTGGCATCCTGGAGCTTGAACGAGTGAAGCGATTTCAATTTAGTTTTTTTTTTTGTATTAAGGGTGAGTTACGTACGAATGTTCTTAGACATGTTTGACGAAAATCGGTTGAGCCGTTTAGAAGTTATGGGGGAAGGGTAACCGAAGGTCTGCAATTATACTCGAGTGGGGTCTCAAATGAAAGCGCACTGAAAGAGAATGTTGATGACTTAATCGATAGGAAATGATATAAAAAGTATAAAATAATAAAAAAAATTAGACCCCGACAAAATAGAAATACCTATGTAGTTGATAATAAAATGTATGGATCGGTCCCCAACGCCGTTTTCTCGTCGTTTTTCTTGTCGTTTTCTTTTAATTATTACTTTTTAAAGCAATATTAGATTTTTTGTCGGGGGTTTTCTAAATTTTAAATTTATTATGGAATAGATAGGCTGGCCTTTTATGGATAAGGGTTTCAGTTATTTCAGGATTGGGAAAGGATGAGGAGAGGAGGGTGATTGGGCCTCCGGTAACCTTACTCACACGGCGAAACACAACGCTGTGGTTGTTTCACGCCGGTTTTCTGTGAGGTCGTGGTTTCATTCCGGTCGAGCGGGCCCATTCGTGCCGAAGCATGGCTCTCTCACATTTCATTGAAAGTATGGAATTTTACTAGTTGTCAAATACCGTATGTATTTTTCAGCGTTACCGAATGGGCGTCGGTGAGATCCTAACCGGTTTAGAAGTTGGACTTCTCAACGTGAAAGGTCCGAAGGCGAGATTCCACTTGTTACTACAGCCAGATGTGACTTGGGGTAACCTTGGCGTCTTGCCGCGGATACAGCCAAAGCCGGTCCTATTTGTTGTATGTTTATACGATGTTAGATGCGAAGCGGCCGCTGCTAGGTGAGTTTTTTATTAATATTATTACTTCAATACATAGTATAAAACAAAGTTGATTTCTCTGTCCCTATAGTTTTTTTCTGTACTAATATTATAAAGAGGTAAAATTTGTAAGTTTGTATGTAGGGGGTAATCTATGGAACCGCTCTGGTCGGATTGTCAAAATTCTTTCACTGATAGATAGCTACAACATTCCTGAGTGCTATCGGCTATAAAACATCACGCTACGATCAAATGGAGCCGAGCAGCGAGTGAAACCGCGCGAGAGTATCTAGTATGATATAAGTCGGTAATCGAGCAGACAGATTACCTGATGTTAAGCAATCAGCGGAGCCCATGGACACTCATATCAACGGAGAAGTTACGAGTGCGTTGCCAACCTTTTGGAGATTAGGGATTGGGGAAGGGGGAGGATTGGGCCTCTGAAAACCTCAATCACACGGCGAAACACAACGCTGTGGTTGTAACACGCTAGTTTTCTGTGAGACTCCGGTCAAGGCCGACAAACCGACAACGCTTCCTAGCTCTCCCACTCTTCAATCCACTGTTCGACAAAGGCTTTTGTCCAATTTCCTCCCATGCGACATTGCCCCCTAATTAACGATTTGTAATTTTTATTTCAGATTCAACGATCTACCGTCTTCGGAGCAAATGAAATTCGAAACAACAGTTACAACCATAAAGGATATCCGTGCCGTTGCCAAAGATTTATTCAGAAGAAAAAAATATACACAAGCTATTCGAAGCTATGAACAGGGCATCTCTATATTATCTATGTGCCAACCACAGACTGAAGAAGAATTGAAAGAAGTTAACGATCTTAAAGTAGCCATTTTTGTTAATCTGGCAACTTGCTATCATAAAATAAATAGACCTAAAAACATTTTAGGCGTTTGCAAGCATATTAATAGAATTATTGATATAAACACACACTGCAAAGCTTTGTTTTATTACGGTAGGGCTCAAGAATCTTTAGGTAAATTGGAAGAAGCAATCTCTTCTTACAAAAAAGCTCTTAAGCTAGAACCGAAAAACAAAGAAATTGGCAACACTTTAGCCGATTTAGATGCTAGGCTCAAAAAAGCGAAAGTAGACGAAAAGGCCATGTGGCGTAAGGCATTGAGTAAGAATGCAGAAATACCTATACCCGAAGAAAAAAAATTAAGCTACGTTGTCGATGAAGATTTTAGAAATGGCGTCTTTGACATGTGTCAAGATTTGGCGGGAAGGAAGGAGTATGCTAAATTCGATTTGCCACCGGGTTTGACGAAAGATGAAGTTGTTTGCATAAAGGATTTGACGAGTGAATTTAAAGGGTTAACTGTGTTAGAAGATGGAGAGGGAAAGCGGAAGAAGGTTTCCATTGTGAAGCAAGTTTTGTAAATATGCCATATTTTTTCTTTTTCTTTTGAGGTTATTTTCCGGTTATTTTTTTCTCTGGTATACATTCAATGATACTCTGACGAAAATACCGTGTTGCACACATTAGGGTAGCTATATTAAGTGTTTTTTTCGTAGCTTTAGCTAACGAAGCGTTCTAAGGCGTGAAAAAAGTAATACCTAAAATAGGTACTACAAAAATCGTAAAGAAGTATAAATAAGGACTATAACACAAAATAAGAAAAGTGCGATTAACGATCAATGACGTATTATATATAGACACGTCATGAACCAACATCGCGGCGCTTAAAAACGGCGAAAATACTAGATAACTACTTCTACGAGTAAAGAAAGGGAAAGAAAATATGACATCGTATAGTGGAATGCCTTTGCTAGAGGGAGATAAATATACATCTTCAGTTATGCCGACGGCACGTGACTATACCTTCATGCGCCGGCCGCCATAAGATGGCGGGCGCCGGCGTCGAAAAAAATAAAATAAAAATAGGTTGTTTGGTGAACTTACGCATGAAATGACACATTTTTGTTTTTGAATTTTGGAGTATAATTTGTACATCGTCTGAACACACACGACGACATGCTTTCTTTATGTTTCGCACAGGCTTACACACGATATAAATTAAAAACAAACGTAGCGTCGCGCGGCAGGTTGGTGCGTAACTAAGCGCGATGTTGTCAATTGCCTTCATTTCATGTTGTCATTTTAGAGCGCGGACAACGTATCTATAGTTTTATACATCATTGTTAACGATATTATTAGAGACGATATCGTTAGTCGCTACTCAATAGGGTTTGCACCAGGGGAGGCCGGAGACTCACTCAAACTAAAAACCTTGGCAACCCTGAATTTGTTGCCATACTAGGTATACGAATATTTTCCTATTAGATATCAGTTACTGTAACATATTGATGTTTGCAATAAACGCGTTAGCTCGCGCCATTATTTGTAAAGGACAGCTTAGGGAACAAATTTAATTTTCTGAACATGATATTTGTAGTACTAAGTACCTATATTATGCTTAATAATAAGTACCTATTAGTAGTAATAAGTACCTATATTATGCTTTGCTAACATTACAGTTTTGTAATTAAATTACATTTTACTAAAGTAATTTTGGCTCAAAGCGGTTTGAAACTAGCAGAGTTCTCTTACCAAATATCTACTTAGTAAGTTTTTAATCCTAATAATTTTTTATACATATATTTTTTTGATAACTTGACGTTTTGTCTTCCTCTATAGTCGTACGGCTCAATATGAGTGACAAATCTCAATGTTTAAAGCACAAAAAATGTGTTTTTGTCGTACAATTTTGTTTAGGATTTAGTGTTGTAAGCTCAAAAATTTAGTTTGTAAGGAGCCTAGTTGGTGGAATTCTGTTTACAGAAGAACAAAAGTTTATGTAGGTTACAAGTACTATACACATTCTAAAAAATCTTCATTTGTTTTTTATTTTGAGGCGGTCTAAAGGTCCACAATGATATTATAAGTAAAATGGTGTAGATAGGTTACGTAATCAAAATTCGATTTTCAAAAACGACACACTGATACACACATGAACAATTCGTATGTTTAGACGTCAAAGTGAGATGGCATGATTCAATAATCGCGAGTGAAAAAGAGACAATTATAAAAAAGTGTGGCTAGTTAGCCACATTTTAATGTATAACTTGCTGAGCGCTTGTAACCTATCTACGCCTTTTTACCCGACTGCCAAAGAAGGAGGGTAATGTTTTTCGAGTGTATGTAAGTATGTATGTATGTCTTTTCCTTTGTGACCTCCTGTAGCCTAAACGGCTTGATGGATTTTGATGTATGAGGTATCGTTAGATTTGTCTTGATTACGGGAGTGTCATAGGATACATTTTATCCTAAAAGTCCCACGGGATAAAGACATAATAATATTTTTTCTAAATTTCCCTTTAAAAAAATATGTATGCGGTATCATTAGATTCATTTCAATCACGGGAGTAACGTTAAATAAAAACAGCTAAAAAGTTATAAATAAAAAAATTATTATTAAAAAAACAAAATACCCGACTGCACACTAAAAAAAGAGTGAAACAAGCCCCACAATACAAATTTACTGAATATAATTTATAAATGTTGATGGAAAGCATCGCAGGCGGGGACCACCTTGACCGCCACCAACGAAAATTCTGCTAAATGGTGCATAACAGAAATGACTATAAATAAGCCTCTGTTGGTCCCCGCCTGCGATGCTTTCCATCAACATTTATAAATTATATTCAGTAAATTTGTATTGTGGGGCTTGTTTTACTCTTTTTTTAGTGTGCAGTCGGGTATTTTGTTTTTTTAATAATAATTTTTTTATTACTTATAATATCATTGCCTGGCAAGGACTACGAATGTAGCTTTTACCGAGTTACATGTACTTTCTAAGATTATTAATGCCCGGTTCCTATATTTAACGAATCGTCGTTGTATACGCATTACGACCAAATGACATTACGAATAGTTATCTTGACCGTCTACTGACGGTTAAAATATTTATAGGAAAACCACAGACACCATAGATCTCCATACAATTCGCTTGCCGATATCCGTTAGTTGCAAACCGTCAGTAAGTTGCACGACGAGACGTTTATTATAGGAAAGGTTTTAGCTTACGAGTCGTATATAAAACTACTATTCGTAATTAAAACGGATCGTTTCTCAATTATAGGAACCGGGCGTTAGACAACACTGACATACGGTGAAGGAAAACGTCGTTAGGAAACTTGTACTTATAATAATTTCTAATCATAAGTTGTATTTCGCAAGCGTGTTGATTAATGCTCAAACGTTCTCCGTGTGCCACTTACAGACTGGCGAGGTGTGTGTAGATGTTTTTTTTTTATGTGATAGGTCGGTAAACGAGTAGACGGATTACCTGATGGTAAGCAATCAGCGCCGCCCATGGACACCCGCAACGGAGGAGTTACGAGTGCGTTGCCGACCTTTTAGGGATTAGGGATTTGGAGATTTAGGGATAGGGGGAGGGGAAGGATTGGGCCTCCGGTAACCTCACTCACGCGGCGAAACACAACGCGAATTCGTGCCGAAGCATGGCTCCCCCACACATGTATCTAATAAATTGATAATCTTAAGTTTAATAAAGTGCTAGTCACAATATAAATTTAAAATTTGTGTACGGTACTTCATATGTTACATATTGTCTTAGACATTTAGTTTTAAGAATTATAATGTCCTACTAAATGATTAACATAGTTGCATAAAACGCTCGCTTAAAATTGAGAAAAGCTAAAAGTATTATTGATCGGCGCGCGCCGCTCATGAATATGAGTCCCGTTGTGACTTGAGACTAGTCGAGCTTTTCTCGTTAATTCACGTGTATATTTGAGTTTTAAACTCATGATAGTTATCACCACTTCATAATATAAAACAAAGTCGCTTTCTCTGTCCCTATATCCCTATGTACGCTTAAATCTCTAAAACTACGCAACGGATTTTGATGCGGTTTTATATTTAATACATAGAGAGATTGAAGAGGACCGTTTAAATGTATAATAACATCCATTAAATAGTGGAAAAATTTGTATTAGCCTTGCAACCGTTCAATGTGTATGTGAAATTGTATGTTTGTAAACGCACCCACGTCATAGGCATGGGTATAAGTTTAATTAATTAGTGTAATGTCTAACCTATGTGTATTCCTTTTGGGATTAAAATGCTGGTACCTATGTAAGGTAAGATAGTTTAACATAGGTATGTCTTAGTTTTTAAAACTATATAGTCATTGGAAGCCTAAGATTAACTTGATAATTAGGTACTAAAATATTAGTATTTAAGATGTTATAAACATTCTTGTACCTAAGTATGTAATTTGTGATGATTTTGATATTGTTTTTTATTGTAGGTAGGTACTTAAAGTAATTATATTTTTTCGACATTTTAGATCGCCATTTTCTTATACGATTTTCTAAGTAAAAAATTATAGAAACTGCGATACCGACTTTGATGAGATTCAGTATTCATATGCCCGCCATGTGTCAATATCGCAAAAAATAAGTAGGTATAACTATTGGGTAAAAATATTAAAGTGAGCAGTTTTACGACATTTTAAGTGGAACAAAAATTTATTTTTATATAAAATACTTTTATTGATACATATAAATAATCTAGATGAAGCCAGCATTTCCTATCTGACTACTCTAAGGGTTGATTTTTCAATGGTTAGATAAAAGTTAGATGGGGAATAATTATGATGCTGTCGCGTCAGAATGTTTTTATAAGACAGTGACAGCAACAATTTTATTCTTCAGATAACACTAATCTGACTATTGCAAAATCAGCCCAAGAAGAAGTACCAAAAAAACAAAGAGGTCAGAGACTTTTTTCAGTTCAGAAAAAAACCTTTGCTCAGCATTGGTCACGTATAGGCTGATGCTGTATGGCTAGATATTACTTAGTGTGGCGATCCAAATGTGTATACCATTTTTTTTTCTAAGATTTTTACAATTTTGAAATAAGTACAATATTTGCTTTTTTCTGCCTAATTGTGATTCTGTTATGTACTCTGTAAGTTTTAAATATATGTAAACATTTTTTTTAAGGAAATAAAAAGTACATTCCAATTAACATTTTTGTTTTATTTTAATTGTGGAACATGGTTTTTAGATAGGCTATTGATGAATTAAACGACGATTTGAAAGATATAAATAGTTTTATTTAGTAGCTTGAGAATTTACAACATGTTTGTATGGATGCGTATTGCAAAGAGAAAGATGACAAGCGCAAAAGGCACAGAGTATAGAACGGTGGTCATAGACCATTTCATATTATCTATGCTACACTATAGTAGTCGAAAAAGGCGACAAATTTAAAACATGTAACACTCCCTCTAAATTTTAGCCTTGTTCTACTAACTTTACATACATAGAGAAACATATTTTGTGCATACTGCCATCTTATCACAATATTATATTGGGTACATATTAATCAAATGATTACAGTATGTATTAAACCCAATACAAAACTTTAAACTAAATCAACAGAGCTTCAAGCATAACAACTGAATTGCAAACATAAATGAACTGAAATATAAAAGACAAACATTCTTAGGTTTTACATTCCTTTGGGTTCTCAATTAAACCTAACTTATTTCTAAAGTACTCAAATTTAACTTTAGACAAAGGTTTAGTAGATATCAGCTAACTGTTTATCAGTACTAATATACTTGAGATCAATTATCTTTTCAGTGTACTTTTCTTTTACAAAATTATATTTCACATCAATATGTTTACATCTTTTGTGATATTCAGAATTTTTAATCACACATATAGCACTCTGATTATCAATATTTAGTGTAATACAATCTTGATTATAATGACCTATATCTAACAATAACTGTCTAACCCAGAGAGCTTCTTTGGTGGCACAGCATGACGCCATAAACTCTGCTTCAGTGGTGGACAACGCGACAGTCGTTTGAAGGTGACTGTTCCATGTCACTGCTGCCCCGTTCTTCATAAAAACATATCCAGTGGTAGACCGTCTTGTCACAGGATCATTGGCATAATCAGCATCAGAATAGGATACCAGAGTGTTACTTTCATTTGACCTGTAACAGAGTCCAAAACACAGTGTCCCTTTTAAGTACTTCAAGATTCTCTTGACAGCATTCCAGTGACTTTGATCATGGCTGTTGAGATACCGGCTCACAGTGCTTACTGCATACATAATGTCTGGTCTGGTGACTATAGCAGCAAACATAAGCGATCCCACTGCCTCTCTGTAAGGAAAATATTTTTTATCCTCAAGCACTGTGCTTTTCTGTAAAGTAACATGCGGATCAGCTGGTATACTATTAGGGTTAGCATTATCTAAGTTAAATTTTGATAACATTTTCTCAATATATTTTCTTTGGTGTATGAAAATGTAATCCTTACATTGTTCTATCTGTATACCAATAAAATTCAAAGCTTCACAAATCTTAACATTAAATTCTTTCTGAAGATCATTCAGGACTTCAGTTATTATTGTTGGATTTGTAGAACATAACAATCCATCATCCACATAAAGCAAAAGATATACTAGAGCTTCTCTATTAGAACTCACATACACACATTTATCAGCGTGACAGTTCACAAAGCCATATTTAATTAAAACTGAATTAAATTTAGCATTCCAACAGCGTGGTGCCTGTTTCAATCCATATAAGGATTTGATAAGCTTGCAAGCCATGCCATTTTCAACATTCAATCCTTCAGGGATTTTCATGTATATTTTCTCTTGCAATTCACCATACAGGAAAGCAGTTTTAATATCAAATTGCTTTAAAGTCATGCATTTCTCAGCTGCAATAGACAATAATAAGCGAATGGAGTCATACCTGACCGTCGGAGAGAATGTTTCTGTGTAATCGATGCCACTTTTCTGTGCAAAGCCTTTGGCACACAGTCTGGCTTTGTACCTAGGACCTGTTGGTTCACTTTTCACACGAAACACCCACTTACAGTCTAATAGTCTCGCATTGTCTGGTTTCTTCACAATCTCCCAAGTACCATTGTCCTCATGTGCTTGCAATTCTTCCTTAATAGACTTTATCCACATTTCAGAGTCTTCAGAGGAGAGTGCTTCTTCATATGTCTGTGGTACATCGGCCATACATATATATGATTTAGGTTCCATGGTTGGGATTGGTCTGTGACGTGGACGGAGAGTCATGGTTGAGGGCTGCTGAACTTCAATTGACTGCTCGGGCACATATTCCTCATCATCATCATTTTCACTCATTTCCACAGCAGTATGAGTAGACAAATCTGTACTACAGTCACTACTTTCAGACAGTCTCTTACTGCTTACATGTTCTTGTCTTTCAGCATCAGATAAGGTAACTGGTACTGTATCTGGTTTTATGGAATTTTCCAGAAACACAACATCTCTGCTTTTAGTTACTATTTTTGTTTTAGGATCAAGTAGCCTGTACCCTTTGCTATCTTCACAATATCCTACAAAAATCATCTTACTTGACTTGGCGTCCCATTTCTTCAGTTTTTCTTGAGGTATCTGCACCATAGCTTGGCAACCAAAAATCCTCATGTGACTCAAGTCAGGTTTACAGCCACTCCATACTTCCTCTGGTGTCTTATAGTTCAGAGCTCGCGTCGGTGAACGATTGATGATGTATGCAGCTGTTCTAACTGCTTCAGCCCATAAATTTTTCTGTAAATTAGCATTTATTAACATACATCTGGCTTTTTCAAGTAGAGTTCTGTTCATGCGCTCTGAGAGACCATTTTGTTGTGGAGTATATGGGATTGATGTTTGGTGTTTAATTCCATGTAACTTTAAATAATCAGTAAAGTTCTTACTTGTGTACTCAGTTCCATTATCTGTTCGTAGTGTCTTAATTTTAGTATTAAGTCTATTTTCAACATATGACTTATATTCCTTAAATTTATCTAGACATTCTGACTTTGATTTGATAGTAAAGACACACACTTTCCTAGAAAAATCATCAGTAAATGTAAGAAAATACCTTGCATTTCCGAGAGAGTTCACCTCCATAGGTCCACATATATCTGAGTGAATGATTTCTAGCAGTTGACTTGCCCTGGAACCTTCACTTGGAAATGGTGACCTTGCCTGTTTTCCTTTGATGCACGGTATGCAGGTTAGCTCGCTGGTCTGAGGTATTTTCACACCCTCAGTGTGGTCTTTCAGCTTCTTCATGTCATTGTAGTTCAGATGAGCTAGTCGCTGATGCCAGAGATAAAAGTCATCATTAGTTGTTGACAGAAATGCTTGCACGGAGACAACATTCAGCTTGTACATATTATTAACAAGTGTTGCCATTGCAACTTCAACATTATCTTTATTATACAAATAACAGCCTTTACAGTCAAACTTTACATTACATTTATTATTCACAATGTTACTGACTGAGAGAAGATTGGTTGATAACTCTGGTACATAAAGGACATTTGTTACCTGTATTCTGTTTGTAGATCCGTTTGTGCTTTTAACATGAATGTTCACTTACCACAGGACTCGACTCGCAGCTCCTTGTTGTTGGCTACTCGGATAGTTTTGATTGGTGGTGGTTTTTCATCATAAATCCAAGCCCTATTCATTGTCATGTGCATTGCTGCGCCTGAATCCACATACCATCCGAAATCATAGCTAGATGTTGCTGAGAAAACGGCTACAAAAGAGTTATCACTTTGTTTCTTGTTATTCTTCACTTTACAGTTTTTGCCGATGTGTCCGTACTTGTTACAAGTATAACATCTTGGCCCTTTTGACTTTTGTTTGATAGGTTGCTTATTATTCTTGCTCTTGTTTACAAAGAATACACCTGGATCACGATTTTTCACTTCCTGTAACAGTTTACTTTTAATTGAGTCTGCTGTTATGGCCACACCGGACCTTTCTATTGCCATAATCATTGGCTTGTATTCATCAGGGAGTCCCGCAAGTAACAACGTGCCTAGCCACTCGTCGTCGACCTTGAACCCGATGTTCCGAAGCTTGTGTGCCGTAGTCATGATCTTGTTCACGTATTCTTCAATACTTTGACAATTTTCTAGTGTTGTCGTTATGAGGTCTCGTAGCAATCCAACTCGACGTGTCAGCCCCGAGTCATCAAAAGCTTTACAGAGCTTTTCCCATACTTCTTTAGCACTGTTGGCTTCCTGAACGTGGACATAGTTGATGGGATCAACTAGAAGTATTATTTTTGACTTCGCCTTGACGTCTTTCTTTAGATCGACCTCACCGGTGCCTGATACGCATTCCCACAGATCCTCATGCTCCAAATACGTCTTGACTGCGAACTTCCAGCTTGCAAAATTATCTCTGCCGGTCAATCTTTCTATCAGGGTCATATTGTTCATGTTGTTCGAACCCATAATTTTCTAGAAAAATCGATGTCAGGCCGGTTTGCAAAGTGAGTTATATGCAATCTCAAAACTATTCACGGAATTTAATTTATCTTTCAATGTTTCAGCATCCTGGGCCCATAACCTGATGAATTAAACGACGATTTGAAAGATATAAATAGTTTTATTTAGTAGCTTGAGAATTTACAACATGTTTGTATGGATGCGTATTGCAAAGAGAAAGATGACAAGCGCAAAAGGCACAGAGTATAGAACGGTGGTCATAGACCATTTCATATTAACTATGCTACACTATAGTAGTCGAAAAAGGCGACAAATTTAAAACATGTAACAGCTATAGAGCTACCTGCATGAGATTTGTAATTTATATCTTAAGGCTCACTGACAGATATATTTTTTCGACAGAATCTAGAATGAAAATAGTAACAAAAACTTTTAAAAGTTAAAAATCAAATATAAGGCTAATACGTATACGTGTATGCTTAAATTAAAACTACGCAACGAATTTTGATGCGATTTTTGAATAGATAGACTAATTGAAGAACGTAGGTATTAAACTTTCATTAGATAAATAATGGAGAAATTTATTAGCCTTGCGCTCGTTCAAAGCCACACTGTGTCACTAGTAAGTAATTATATTTGTATAAGTTTGTATGTAAGGTAAGGAGTAATCTTTGGAACCGCTAGTCGGATTGCCAAAATTCTTTCACTGACAGTAGAGTAGCTATTTTGCTTTATAAATTACTAGCTACTCTCGCACGGTTTCACCCACTGCTTAGCTCCATTTGAACGTAGCGTGATGTTTTATAGCCTATAGCACTCAGGAACATTGTAGCTTTCTATCAGTGGAATGAGAAAACAAGAATTTTGGAAATTCGACAAGCGGTTGCAAAGATTAGGTACCCCCTACATACATACTTACAAAGTTACAAATACCTCTTTTATAATATTAGTATAGAAGTATAGATTAACTCACATTAGGTAATTGATATCCGATATACAAACCAGACATTTAGATAGGTAATTTATGATCCGCTATCTCACCTGGTGGAATGATGGCGCCTACGTTTACCCATTACCTAACACCTTTTCACTCGATCCTTGAAAAGACTCTTCGGGAAGCAGAATCAAGCAAACAATTCCATTCCCTCCCTATTTGCCATTATAAAGGATCAACAAGAGAAGTCTTCAAACAATAAAAATAAACTTATAAACATAGGTAGGTAAGTGGAATGTTATAATTAGATAAATACCTACCTACGCGATTTAAGAATTAGAACACAAAATTTTCAAGAAAAATCTATTCCATTGTCATTGTTTAAAATTAGAAAATTAAATGAATGCATCAGTTTACGATTTAAAATTCACGAAGCAACTTATCTGAATGGAATTGACAGAATAAAGTTTGCGGCATTAGCACAGATTGGAGATCGCGGTGAATTTTAGTTCAAGGAATGTAGGTATTTGGCAGAGCTTTGTTGTCCGGTCTCTTTCCAGTATCAAAACGAATGTTTCTTTCATTACAATTTATAGTCAATATCGATATTGTAGGTGGTTAAATAAAAAAAATGCAAGAACCATCTTAGCTATATCTTTCAAAGTATACCTACCCTAAGCTTTAATAAAAAAAAATTGTTTTTGAAAATTCCGCGCCGTGAAATAAATCGAATATCGATAGCAGTCGTTACCTCCATTTCTGCTAATTGTAGCTCAAAAGTTTACCTATAAATAACTAAAATCCGTTATGGATTTTAGTTATTTATAGGTAAACTTTTTTTATTTTTAAAAAAATTGCGCCACATTGGTCCTGGTGGTCCAATTTGAAATAGTTCATTCATTCTAGATAGTTCGTTGATTCATTCATCTTAGGGATGCAGGTGCAATAAATTGACAAACCTATACGATTTAAACGGATTCAAATAAAATCGATTTAAATCTGGTATCGACGGAAAAATTCTAATAAGAGTATGAATTTTTAAATATGTATTATAGGTAAGTATTAAAAATATAAAGCTTATAATATAAAATAAGAATCGATCAGTTAAAAACGGTTCGAACTATGGTTTAATTTTATCGTAAAAAACATTCAATGATAAAACAAAAATGTGTACAAAACGGAACTTCAAACTGTTGAGGATATGTTACGTAGATAATTATGTTTTATACGGTATGTAGCCTAGCAGACGTTGCGGATAAAGCGCAATAAGGTGCCGCAGCCTCGGCCTGAAGCAGGAGAAGTCATTAATCGATGATTTAACTCGTCAGTAAAAAAAATACGGGTAAAGGTAGGTAATAAATTCTTTAAAAAACAGACTGGACAAAATCTCCCAAGCCCTTAATAGCCACGCATCAGCTTTCTAAGCTACTACAGTTTAAATTATAATAACCCCCTCTTTAACTATCGAGGGAATAACAACGACGTTAGTACCCTACTTGCATTTGTTACGATTCTAATCTATTATCATACTCCGATCTCCCTGTAATACACACTGTGGTCGGCCCTGTACTCGATTCCTGAGACTTTTCTCAGTCAGGCATTGTTTTTGTGAAGTTGTGACCATAGTTTGTTACCTTTCGAGCTGACCTCAGTCAGTCATCGTAATTGTCAACCCATTCGTCCTAATTGGATAATACCAAATAAGATTTCTCAAGTCTTTTAACACGTTCTACCGGTTTAAACTTTAAAGTTTTCCAATAAAAAAATAGAAAGCGAATATTGTTCGGTTTTGTAAGATTCAGTGTCTTAAACTGAATAAAATCAATATTTGATGCACTCAGTTAAAATATGAACTTAGTGCCAGAGTCAAATGAAATCGATTTTACTATGCGCAACAAAATCGATTAAACAATTAATCACTGTCCGACCGGCAACACTAAATTCAATGACATTCCATGTTGTTCAATTTTGAATGACGTATAAATATTGAAGTGTCAGTTACATGTGTTACAGTTTTATTGATTGACGAAACTCAACGAGAGTGCATATTAATATATATTTATATTAATTTCGCGTAGTTTAATTTTAAACTACAACATATTATTTTAAGTGTTGAAGAAAACTATATATCATGTAAGTAAAACTTCTTAATTATTCGTGCTTTATAAATTTATAATCTTGATAAAGAAACGTGCCGGGCGGTTGATTTTTTTCGCAATAGCGGGTAGAAATTTTTTCAGGCTCAGCATTATAATTATCGTCGAAATTAGCACTTTATATGAGGTGAAATAGAATAAATAGTCGTTGCTCTGATTAAGGTGATATACTAGATGACCTTGATACCTTAAATTATTGATTTCGGGTTTCACGCATGCGTATGGGGAGTTGGGTTTTAACTTTTCGCGCACTGCGCAAGCCGCGCAGCATCATTGCAGTATCCTAGATGCAATCAATAACTGGTTATTACACTGCAGGACATCTAAAAGCTTAAACTGTGATCTGATAAGACCACCGTGACTTTATCTTTCCTTCCCCGCCGCCTGTAAGTATTGAAATCGATATTAGAATAACAATTGTGGACAAATCTTGAGAGTGAATACCTTGCAAGTTCGAAGCTGCCGGGAAAATGGCGTCAGAGGATATTGCGCCCCTATTTATAAGCTCGGTTCGACTTGCGCTGTCCACATTGCGGCGTTTCCACTTTCGCCGCGAATATAAACCTTAATGCCAAATTATAATCGATTCCAAAAGTTTTCGTTAAATATGTAAGGCATTTTTGTTGGATTTTTTTTTTTAATATCTTATAGCTTTTTATTATTGTCAAGGGTTAGGTATTTTTGTGTATGTCCTAAACTTTGTAGTTTGCAACCTTTTTGCGAGCATGTAATACCATTTAATAGCCATAGACAAAGTATTTGACAAGTATAGTAACCTCTTTGTAGCTAAGAGTATTGTTTAACTCCAGGGGGTAAAGAAGAACCTTCAGTCACATTCATTTTTCTCCGTGAAAATCTAAAAAATATTACAAAATTAATGATCACAAATCTATGAGGTAGTTTATTTGATAATTTCCAGTACCTATTATAAATTAATTAAACATACTGACCACTTCTTCAACAGGTGCTCTGATGATAAAAATCAATTAATTTTAAATTGTAGAACAAATATTTTGTCAACTTTTTTAAGGATACCCGCTTACAAAAAAAAAACATTTTTTTGTGTCATGTGATTTAAAAATTAATTAAAATTAGGGTAGATGATTATATTTTACTCATTTTTTGAAAATAAAGACTTGGTTTACACAACAATATTTGGATGAAATGAATACTTAATTGTATTTGTTCAGTAATACTTTCATTCACTGACAGACTAAGTTACTTATTCATTAGTGGATTTACTAAAAAAATTAATCTCATTTCGAAAGCAGGTTGGATATCTCAATTTTACCTTTCATAAATGGTATAATTTGAGACAATATAAGTACAATAGGTGTGTGAACGCCAGCATTTTGTGTGGGGTTTAATGAATTAAAACATACAATACAGTAGTTCTCAACTAGTCAAATTCAATACTTTTATCCAAATGTCAAACATGATACTTTTCTATGAAATTTGTATGAAAAACTGACACCCGGTTTACATAATGCTGATCAAATTTTAAATCAATTTAATCTCTTGTCAAGTCATCTGATTGGTTGTTGACAAGAGATTTAACAGGAGGTTAGTTAATTTTAGTGTCTACAAGCCTTTCAGAAACCGGGTGTGAGTTATAGCTATTTTTGCGTCAAATAGTTTACTTTTTTCTTGAAAATTGGCTAAAATATTTCAATGTATTGATCGATTGATGAAAAATAGTATAGTTATTTTTGAATGTTTAATTGTATTGGAACATCGAAATAGTTTATTTTTGACCTAGGACACCACCTAATTGGGCCATAAAATGCTCACGCCCATTTGATCTCTCTAAAAGGGTAGCCACAAATTTTATTTGAAAAAAGACTAAATTATATAAATATATAAAGCTTGTTTCACTATAAAAAATAGTATTGAGTTGTTAGTAACAGATTTTTTCTTATAAGTATCTTTTTTTTTGTTTGATGAGGAAAAATTATCACTCTTATGTCGTGTCTGTTTATCAAACTACAAAACGAATAAACCAGTTTCGATGCAATTTTTTTTATGACATCTTGACTATTTATCCTGTTCTCAACTAAAGGGTCAGATTCTGTAAAAAAAAAATGGTCAGCCAAATGATTTTCGAAATTTTCAGTTTTTTCTTGAACTTTATTCATTTTACCTTGTTGGACAATTAAGTTTTTTGTGCATTGGTGCATTTACAAGCATACAATTTTAAAAACACACTACACTCAGTGCATGTCAACATATCTGTGTGTTACACTCTGACCACCTCGGAAACGGTTGAACCGATTTTGACAAAACTTTTTTTACAGATCGACTTATAATGGAGCCCCAACCTCATGACATGATTTCCTGCCCCTACAACAAAGCTCACCAGGTTGAGCACTATAGAATGCACATCCACCTACAGAAATGCAGGAAGCAATACCCCAACAGTGGAAAGATCAACTGTCCCTTTGATGCCACCCACATAGTTAACGAAGTAGAAATTAACGTAAGTTTTTCTGTTTTTTTTTGTAGGTTAGAACCTAATGTTACCTGATGTTAAGCAATTTACCCCGTCTGTGCACCTATGCAACTCTTGAGTATTTGAGGGTTGGGTGATTTGGAGATGGGGGCGGCGAAAGGTCACCTCAGTCACGCAAGTAGGTCAGGTTGTTTCACGCCAGTTTCATGTAGGGCCGTGGACCATGAAATAGCCAATTTGTACTGAAGCATGGCTCTCGCGTTGTCCAAGGCTGGCCGCATACAAATTTTTAGAATTAGGTTTTCAGATTGTAGTTTTTTTATACGTGTGGGACCGTTGTAGAATTACGTGACGATTGCCGGAGCATTCGACCTAATTCAGAAAGCTAACTATCAATTTTTTGCATTGACATTAATTAATTTATTTATTTATTAAGCTTTATGCACACAAAGTTTTGTACATAGGCGTACTTAATGCCGTGTAGGCATTATCTACTATCTGAACTTTGAATTTATTGTCGGTAGAGCATTTTTTTTTGCGATGGGACTGCAACAAGCAAGCGGATTGTCTGTCGTAACAATCGGTGCAGATCATAAACACCCTCAACACAAGAAGAGATGTGTTGTGTTTGAGTACCGTATTTGGATTAGCTATTGGGGGAGGAAAAGGATTGGGTCAAAGGTAACCTCACTTATTATACTGCGAAAACAAATTGCTGGTTGCTTCACGCCGGTTTTCTGTCACACCCGCATCAACAGAGAAGTGACGAGTGCGTTGCCGACCTTTTGGGGATTAGAAATTTGGAGATTTGGGGATAGGACAGGGATTAGGCCTCCGGTAACTTCACTCACACGGCGAAACACAATGCTGTGGTTGTTTCACGCCGGTTTTCTGTGAGGCCGTGGTATCACTCCGGTCGAGTCGACCCATTCGTGCCGAAGCACGGCCCTCACGCGCAGTATTAACACTTAGAACGCCATGTCGGACATTGGTGTCCGACGTTAGCGGTGGGTTGGCCTTCAACAGTTTTTGTCGGCAGTCAAATGCTTAATAGAGTTTTCTCATTTCAGTATCATATCTCGGTGTGTCCAAAGCGTGATATGTTGGATACGCAAATGTATGCGATGGATGATGACCACCGTCCCGTCGTACCTATCGTACAGCAGCCTGCTCCAGAGAGCAGTGATGACTGGGAAAATGTAAGTTTATATTTACTTCTTAAGCCTCATTTACATTCAGATGTAGCGAGCAAGGAAGTGGGCATAACGAGTATGTAATTTAGACTTGCCATTCCACTCGCGCTGCCCTGCGCTACCCAAAAGAGCAGTTTTTAGTCGGGACTTGTTGTCTGAGCGATTTTTTGTTATGTGAAAGTTTGGCAAGCTGGCTGACCGATTACCTGATGGTAAGCAACCAGCGCCGACCATGGCAACAACAGAGGCGTTGCAAGTGCGTTGCCGACCTTTTGAGGATTGGTATTTATAGATTTAGGGATTGGGGCCTCCGGTAACCTCACTCACACGGCGAAACACAACGCTGCGGTTGTTTCACGGCGATTTTCTGTGAGGACCTCGTGAAATTTTAAAGGAAATCGACCTAGTGCAATTGATTGAGCAGGATATGTTTACATTCTGCTCAACATCAATAGCCGTTATGTAGTTACATAAATATTTGGCTAGTCATTGTGTGTGTGTGTTTTTTTTTTCCGCGGAAAAAAGCTACTTGACTAAAGTCAAAGTCTCAATCAAAATCAATAATTTCAATTAGACCCTTAGAGGCAATTTTGAACGTCAAACAGCTTAACCATTAACAGTGTCAGTCAGTTGGCCAGTCCTCTAAGTGAAGCTAATAGGTTTTTACCTATGAAATAGCCGTTTTGCATGAAAAAATGTAAACGAATTTTTTGATTTGAAATGCGATGAAAATGTTACACTAATCAATAAACAAATGACTACATTCGGAAAAAGAATCCCATGTTTTTAAAACAAAATTAATTAGCCTTAGCCTAACAAAAACTATTTTGATTTGAAATGGCCAGTACTGCAGAACGGCAATTTCACAGGTAAAGACCTATTATTAGCTTCTGTATTGTTACTACTACTAAGCATTTCTTTTCAGGACGCTCATACATCATTCAAACCGGACCCAGCAAGAAAGGCACATGTGATACAAAAAATTAGGGGCGGTACCCCTTCAGAACGGAAGAAGGCTCGTTCAGAAAACCCCACTGGCTACAGACCGTTGCAGTGAGCTTTTATACAATTATACGTACTTTTCTATAATTTCCCATAGCGATAGGATATGACAAAAACCCTTGGTGACTGATCTGTAGATTCATTGAACTACGGCATTAAAACAAAAAAAAGGTTTTTCTTCAGTATGTGTCTAAACCATTAATTGAATAAGATTCAAAATACAAAAAATGAGTCAATGGCTTAAACCTAGACTAAATATTAATTTTGCTTTGTAATGGAAATCGAGTTTCGTTTTTTTTCTCATATTTTTTAGACCTAATGTTGAATTTTTTATTGTGAATCTCTAGCAACTTTTTTCTCTCTGTGTTTTGTTTTTGGCGCTTCAAAGGTTTCTTTCTATTCTGTCGCTATGTTTTTCGAATCAATGTTACCAGATTTTTGGTATTATTCTTTATTTTTTTAGGTATTAATTAGTCTTGTAAGTTTTGTATATTGTCGCTCAAAAATCGACTTAGTCGCTTTTTGTTATAGGTTGCAATGTTGCAACTGAATAACTGTAATGGATATTTTTAGTCTCATAAATGTGGGTAGGAAATATATTACCGTGGCTTTGTCTGCGCCAGAAGCTGTTCAGTTTCATAGTTTAACTTTGTGTGGCGTTTCAGCTAGACTGACGTCGCGGTAATGTGTTTCCAAACGGCCTAGTCATATAATTGTAAGGCTGTTACTAATATTAAATTTAAAATAATATCAAAGAGACACATATTTTTGCACTTTTAAAGAAGAAATTTTTGGTCTCTTGCCGCTGTGTAGATACTGCACAAAGTCAAGGACAAATACTTAGATATTTCTGGAGTTTGCAATTGACTCTCCACTGATTGTGATTTTTTGTACACTTAGGGCTGATTTTGCAATGGTCAGATAAAAGTTATCTGGTGAATAATTATTATGCTGTCGCGTCAGAATGTTTGTATAAGACAGTGACAGCAATAATTTTATTCCTCAGATAACATTTATAAATCAGCCCTAAGTTGAGTGCAATGGTGATTGGTATAGGACAGTGCGCTCACTGCTGCGGACAAAACGGTAACTATTTGCAGCGTGACTGTCTGCTGACCTGTATATTGCTATTGGAGTATGCTCATTGCGACTTTGCTTTTTCAGCTTATTTCATTTTGCAACACTCATTGTCCTTCACGAACAATTTTAGTGAAATTAACAAAATTCACTGTTACAAAGAGTCACAATCAGCGGAGGGTCTAAGGAATTATTATTAAATTCACAGCAATTAGTATCACAGCACATCAATTACTAAAACGAGTGACATTTTAAAGTTTCAAGTTGGTTTCCAACTCTTTGTTTTTACACAGTGTGACATAACGAAAAAATAACAATGACATGTAAAAATGTGAATTCTAGAACACATAATGTTGCTAATATTTTTTTGGATATATACCACTAAGTGACATTCGAGATTCACAAATTGAAGTCACTAAGTCGAATTAGAGATTAACTAATTGAAGTCACTAAGTGGAATCCGAGATTCAATAATTGAACTCACTAAGTCGAAATAGAGATTCACTAATTGAACTCACTAGTCGAATTAGAGATTCAATAATTGAACTCACTAAGTCGAATTAGAGATCCACTAATTGAAGTCACTAAGTCGAATTAGAGATTCACTAATTGGACTCACTAAGTCGAATTAGAGATTCAATAATTGAAGTCGCTAAGCGGTATTGATTGAAATTGCCAAAAATACTCAGCATGTGATTTATGGAATGCAGAGACTGGTATAACGCTACGTTTGTTATCCTCCAAAGCTGTAGGTAGGGTTGATAGTGCTTAAGTAACTACCGAAAGAGCAACTTCACAGTATACCTGTCTACATACTCTTTTTTGGGAATAACATGCGTAATGTGTAGATAGCGGTTTTGGAAAATATATATTAGTTCGTTAGGTACCTTGTTTTTATGTCCAAAGCATAGTACTTTGTAAATTCAAATTTTTGGGGTGGCGTTGGTATTAAGTAAGTACATGACTCTTAAAGAGAGGTAAGAGGTGATAAAATCCCCCATAGATACCACAAAATGGGATAGGTTGTAGTATATTATTTTTGTTTGGTGCTTTTTTGAATTCTCTTCTTTAATAATCTAATTTGCTTGGTATATTAAAGTGAATTTTCTGTAATATTATCACCATCTGCCAAGCCAAATCCAAGATCTAAGATCGTAGTTACCTAGGCAAGTGATTTTTTTTCGACGATGACTAAAATTTTCGCTATTTATAATTTGGAAGTCTTGTAAAGAATTTTAAGTGATACAGTCAATAATTTTTTCGATATAAAAGAGTCTAAGGATAGTTCTATTTTGCGTGGGTGGGTGTTGTAGAAAAATTGTAAAACATTGTTCATAATTTTGTAGGTATTTTAAAAAGGGGGTATGTTATAAACTTTTAACCTGTGAGGAGTTATAATGTGATCTAAACTTTTGCCATCCCATTTTATTTGTGTATTTAAGTACCTATGTTTGTCTTAGTTACACCCTGCCCGATCATAGTGATATTTCCAAAATTTAATTCTAATTGTTAATGAAATGTAAAAAGGAGGTGCTAAGGATAAGTAAATAATATAGTAAGGATTGTTATTGAATTTGGTGGTTTAAAACCAGAGCTCTGAAAAGCATGTAAGATCATTTGAAAGAGTTGTTTTACGGACAACTATGATAGGTGATTTCGTTGTCAAATCTTAAAAATATTGGCAAATGTTTGTAACAAGAATGTGATATAGGTATAACCGAGTTTGGATAAGCATAAGTTAAAAAGGAAGATTGATAATTTTGGAAATGTGTGTAGTAATTTTGACAAAGATATTCTGAAGTTTTCTGACACTATTGTTTTAAAATTTTTGTATGGGAATTTTGATGCTGTCTGTGATGTAGGTACTGAGAGTATGTCATATTCAATTTTTTTTTTAAAGGTTTGGGCTCCAGTAAGAAATAAAATACTGAATTCTTCCATTATCACTTAGTCAATAAATAAACTTAGGTTAGAAATCTAATAACAATTTGAGTAGTTTCCTAATTTACAAAATGAATATTTGGCGGAATTAATTAGTTTTTTTTTAAGTCAATCAAACAAAATTGTTAATTGTACTTATTTTTTTGTTTTAATTTTAAGACTGGTTAAAAATGTTGTTAGAATCTGTGGTTTGAATATGTAAGAATCTCTGGCTTTAACCTCTAAGGTGTAAAACCTTCATGGATCGGGCAGGGTTTTCCTTTTTGTACCTACCAATGTTAAGAAAAGAATAATGTAATGTAATCTATTTGTTGACATAATGAATGTATGTGGTTATAAATTGTAAAATAAATGTTTAAGTATAAATAAATAATAAGTAAAAGTAAGTTTTATTATTGTAATTATCCTTTTAGGACTAGCTATACACTCTAAAGTGCTTTTGTTGTAGGTCAGCAAACGAACAAACGGATTACCTGATGGTAAGCAATCAGCGCCGCCCATGGACACCCGTAACAACAGAGGAGTTACAAGTGCGTTGCCGATCTTTTGGGGATTTGGGAAATTTAGGGATCTGGGGATAGGATGGGGCCCCCGGTAGCCTCACTCACACGGCGAAACAACGCTGTGGTTGTTTTAAGCCGCTTTTCAGTGTGGCCATGGTATCACTCCGGTCGAGGCGACCCATTCGTACCGAAGCTTGCTTCTGGATTGTACAGATACATCCATGAAAACAAAGAAATAAAAAAAGTTTGAACATTCCAGTGCCAGGAATAGTTTCGATCCCACACCGAAAGTAAATAGGTAAATATGTAAGAAATATGTGTGCTGATGTGGCAACATTAAAATGGGACTGGGCTGGACACGTCAGCCGAATGCATCCGGAGAGATGGGCCACAATTGTCAGCCAGTGGACACCTCAGGATGGAGGCCGCAGGCGGGGTAGGCCCCGAAAAAGATGGCGTGACGATCTAGACGCCTATCGTCGAGACTGGTGGACACGGTCGAAGAATCGGGAGGTGTGGAACCGAGATGGGTAAAAAGTAGTAGTAAAAAAAATGACTAGGAGACAACAAGAAAACTTTCCTTCAAGTAAATTTGTTAATGTTGCCCCATACTAGGATTTTCTCTTTGTCATACATATATTAAAATTCATTCTATCGCATATAGGCCTTCAAAAAAATTTGTGGATAACAGGGCTGCTCCTAGGGTGGGTGGGATAGATGGTGCAAGACAATGTTTATCTTTAGTCCAGGTTTAAACCATTGAGTCAGGTTTTGAATTTTGAATCTTATTGTCATCTACCTTCAATTCGAAATACGAAAACTGGCTCAATGGTTTAGTCCTAAAGTAAAACCTTGTTTTGTAATAAGGCCGTATATGACCAAGGGCCTGGGGTGCCATCATATTTGGAGACAGGGTGCCATAACTATGGCATATCTGAAGAAAAGGAAGCAATCCACACTAATATAATAAATGCAAAAGTAACTCTGTCTGTCTGTCTGTCTTTTCTTCACACCTTAACTACTGAACTGATTTCTGTGAAATTGTTAGGAACTGGATATAGGACATGGGATGGTTTCCACGCGAACGGAGTCGCTGGCAAAAGCTAGTTGGCAATAAAACCCAAAATAAAATATAAATAACATTTATTTATCTTGTATATATTCCTCGTCCATCTTTTCAAACTTTTCCTTCATTTCATCAGGCACTTCAACAGCAGAAAGGTCCTCAGCGCCGACCTCTTCCTCTTTTTGAATTAAAATATCAACTACGTTCTCACAAGCGAGTCTCACTTTGGGGTCCGTCTCCCATTTATGATACTCCCGTAGTACATAGTACACTCCGTTGTCTCTCAAGAACTCTCTGCCTTTTTTTCGCATACACAGTTTGTTTAACGTCTCCAAAATAATTTTACGAATGTCAATGTCACTGTCTCGTTGCTTTTCTTTCGGTAAATATTGTAACGATATTGGTAATGTGTCCATCTCTTCGTCAATGTATTCTTCACCCCCCATTATCGGGTTTAACAGATATGTAAGTAGTTCCAAATCGTTGCTTAGTAAAAAGTCATGAAACTCTGGGTCAAATGATAGATTTCTTATTGTACCCATTGCACCACCTCTTCGGACGTTTGACAGCTCATAACTACAGAATGGTAATAGTTTTATTAATGGAATGTGTGGTTTCTCCTCTGTTAGCCATTTTCTTATGCTATGACAGCAAGACAGATTAGAAATCATTGGTCCAATAAAGTTTAGATTTGAACCTTTTTTGTTGAAGTTTATGTTCACATAAGCGTTTAAAATGTCGTTTAAATGCGGTAGAAATGCATCTAGAACATTATCTAGCTCCGTTT
Source organism: Spodoptera exigua (assembly GCA_902829305.4). Classification (NCBI taxonomy): domain Eukaryota; kingdom Metazoa; phylum Arthropoda; class Insecta; order Lepidoptera; family Noctuidae; genus Spodoptera; species Spodoptera exigua. The sequence continues at coordinate 5,950,244 of LR824629.2, read as the reverse complement.
CGACTCTAGTTATGTTCGAAAGTATCATCGCGGCCGCATCCGCGTCCTTCTTTTCTGGATTCAAAACATAACCTATACACAATTTAACGATGTTTTTATTTTCATCTGATTTGTATTTAAGGAGTTCTATAACACCTCTGGGGTTAGCTGTGATGTTAACCAGTATCAGTAAAGCGTTTTTGGCCACTTCTTCAATTTTATCGTCAGTTAAATTGATAATACTTTGTATTATTTTTTCGTGGGAGAGCAAAGTTGTTATTCCTTCTTCCGTCCCTGAAAGTCCCACTAAGTGATCCAAAGCGATATGTCTTAAGTCAATACGAGCTTCAGGCTTCAAGAATTGTAGTAATTCATCCAGAGGATCTGCTGCCATGATTATTTATTTAGCGTTTAATACAAATTCTATTATAACCTCTAAACATCAACAATGTGTTGATTTTTCATTTGACATTGGCAAATTGACAATTTAGATAAGATTTTGACATTTGCTTTATGATATTTACGTTTTGTTACTAAAATAAATCTTGTCCTTCATAAACTTATGTAACGTTTATGGATTTTCAAAGTGAATAATTTTGGTAAAGTAAATACTATAATACATTTTATTTTTTATGTAGTATTATAAATCTCGTGACATCTAGTGTCGAGTAGAGGAGACATAATACAAATATTGCCAAATTAATCTTATAGATGGCGTTACACGTCAACCAACAAGCTTCAATAGGTAACCTTCTTTGCTGTATTACAAAGAAAATCATTTCTTTACCTAACACGCAATTTCCTTATTGATAGACGTATTACATTTGATTTATTGCTTAAAGGATCAATTTGTTCCATTATTTCCCGAATAAATTCCATAATTTTTGCATGTTATCAGTAAAAATTGATACAATGCTCTATCTTTTCTAGTCATCGTGATTAATCTAAGCATATTAACAACATAGTTACTCATCCTATGATAAAACGTCCGTTGTAAATAAAAAAAGCAAGTTTTATCGCTGAAACATTTATTAGAGGTAGTTTCTAACCAAGCTTTTCACAAATATTTTTCTGGCTTTTGAGGCATTCGCACCGCGGCTTAGTTCGTGGCAGAACAAGGAACGGAGGGGTTTTTATTCAGTAAAAGTCTGACACTCCCTCCTCCCCGCTTGGGCAGGAGAAGATGATTTGATGATTTTCCCCTCACAAAAAAGTGTCCGACACTCCCTCTCGCTGATTTCTCATGCCCTTGCCAGGACGGGAGATGTCATTTGATGCTTTTCCCATAAAACTCCTTAATCCACAAATCCCTTAAATCCCTAGTAATACAAAAGAGGCCGGCAACGGCAACAACTCTGATTGCTTACCATCACATAATTCATCTGCCTGTTTGCCAACAAATGTCTTAAAGGAAATGAAAACTATTCTTCTGTAAAGAGTGCATAATTAGAAAGAAGAACTAAGCCTTGCTAATACTTTATGTATCTACATTTCTTTTACTTCTTTACTGGACTAGTTAGAAACTAGTCGAGTTCCTCGTCGAATAATTACGTGAGTTAGCCGAAAACGTAATAATTAATAATGGTATATCTTTTTATATTAAACTCGCGCGGTTTCACCCGCTGCTCGGCTCCATTTAATCGTAGCGTGATGTTTTATAGCTTATAGCACTCAGGGACATTGTAGCTATCTATCAGTGGAAGAGTTTTGGCAATCCGACCAGCGGTTCCAAAGATTACCCCCTACATACAAACTTACAAATTTTGCCTCTTTATAATATTAGTATAGACAAGTCGTGTAAAATACACACCTACATAGATTATTTGAATAAGGTTTAGGAGCTAACATCGTTTTAGGTAATTTATCTATTTGTAAACATTTTACATAGACATGCCAAGATTCTACTCTACCACCAAAAGTCTATTGGTTTACCAATAGACTATTTTACACGATTGATATCGACTGGGAGACTTTCGGATATTATCTACCTAAAAAGGCTATTTCAACCGATTCCTTAACTACCGAAAAGGCCTGATTTAACATAAAATTAAGCTTACAAAGAAAACTTTCGCGTGTTAGAAACCTTTCTTATTTCTTGATAAACTTATTTTTTTCATATTCCATGCACGTAATCTTGATCGGCATTACTGTGAGCCATTTAAACTGATGGTATCACGGTGAATTTTCTTAACTTACTTACTTACATAATGAATGTAGAAGAAAAATAATGGGTAGGACAACATTTAAGTAGGTATAAAAGAAAAATTAAATAGGCAGTGTTTTGTTTAATTTACCTAACTAGGCGATATTTATTTTACACTAGCGGCCCGCCCCCGCTTCGCACGGGTCCAACTATCTCGCTATTGAAGGGTCAATTTTTCCTAATCTTTCCCTCTACTTTTCTAATATTTTCTTTGATAAGAACCTTCTCCTGACAATAACAAACACAACAAAAAAAGAATTAGCAAAATTGGTCCAGGCGTTGTTGAGTTATGCGCTTACCAACACATTTTGCGATCTATTTTTATATATAAAGATTGATTTTTTCACCAGTTTAGTACCTAACTAGGGCTTTGAAGTTTTTAAGCATAGGAGAGCCATGATTCGGCATAAATGGGTTGGTTAAAATGGAGTGATATCTACGACCTCACAGAAAATCGGCCTAAATCAACCCTAGAGATGACTTTCGCTTATTACTGGGTCTGACAAAGGATTATCGAGACGTTTTCAGCTATCCGAAAATTTCTATAAGTAGGTACACATACCTACGAAATCATAACATATCTGGTGAGGTGGGTAGGGAGTTTTTGTTTAAATTTTAACGATTCCTCTTTCTAGGATTTTTCCCGGTTCGTGGACGCGTTTACAAGCATACAATTTCACATACACATCACACCCAGACTCGGAACAACAATTTGTGGATCACACAAAGAGTTGTTCCGTGTTTGAGTCGAACTCGCCCAGCTAATGCTGCAACCGCTGTATTATATCTGGCATTATATAAAGGTACCATTTTATGTATTTCTATACCTACCTACCAAATTAGGAATAAAAGGCGTGAACGAAAATGTATAAAAAAACTAATTAACTAACTGAAATCTATACTAATATTATAAAGAGGTAATTTGTAAGTAGGGGGTAATCTTTGGAACTGCTGGTCGGATTGCCAAAATTCTTTCACTGATAGATAGCTACAATGCTCCCGAGTACTATAGGCTATAAAACATCACGCTACGATTAAATGGAGCCGAGCAACGGGTGAAAACGCGCGAGAGTAGCTAGTTTAATATATGTTACCGATTATATCTTAATTTAATTTTTATTATTACTTTTTTAAACTTCTATAAATTTTGTTTGCTTAGTTGTAATTTCCTGTATGCATGCTGTGGTCTCCTGTAATCTGAGGAATACACGTATAGTAGGGGTCAAAAGTGCAATTGCACTCTACCAATTTTAAAATGACCAAAATATCTTTGTAGAATAGAGTCAATGGTTGAGGACTGCTTTAATTTATATCATAGAATCTAAATTATTGAATAAACTGGCTGTGAACCATTGAACTTTAACTACAAAGAAATTTTAGTCATTTTAAAATTGGTAGAGTTTAATTGCATTTTTGACCCCTGACTGTACTTATGTGAGAAAATTGCTGGTCATTTTTTTTTATTTCATAATTTGTGTACCTATATCCTTTATACGAGATCCTAAATAAATGAATAAAATAAAATAAAATAAGATTCATAAAACGCATGCTATTTTTTTATTTGTTAGTGCCGCAATCTATGCAACGGATTACCCGATGGTGAGCAATCAGCTACAGCACCGCCCATGGACCTCCGCTACAACGCAGGAGTTACGAGTTCGTTGCCGACCTTTTAAGGATCAGAGATTTGGAGATTTTCGGCTTGAGGAGAGAAAAGCTTGGGTCTTCTATATCCTCACTCACACGGGGAAATACAACGCTGATGTTTCACGCCGGTTTTCTGCGAGGCATTGTTATCATTCCTTTCGAGCAGACCCATTCGTGCAGAAGCAACGCTCTCCCACATTTAAAATCTTCAAAGATCATCATCATCTTCCTGCCCTTGTCCCGTTTAATTTGGGGTCGGCGCAATATGTTTTTTTCTTCCATTCTGTCCTGTCACTCGTCACGCTATCACTAACTCCTCTGTCTTCCATATCACTTCTTACACAATCCACCCATATTTTCTTAAAATTTTCAAAGATGTTGTGGTGAAATTGGTGAAATTTTACGAAATTATCGGCGTCCTTATTGGATATATGTATTAGCTTGCAATTAAGCTAATTATTTCACAGGTGTCATTTATCTTCAGGTGGTCGAACGTTCGACGGGCCAGATAAGAAACATATGTTGGATTACTGATATTAAGTACCTAAGGCATTTAGGACGGATATTAGGTACCTTTTTTGAGAGGGAAATCCTTCGAATGACTTCTGCTGGTTCCAACGTGGACCGGGTAAGACTTTGCTTACTGCATCGGGTGATCCATCAGCCCGTTTGCCGACCTATATACCATGACTAGCTTCTCTCGCGCGGTTTCACCCGCTGCTCGGCTCTTACAAATCGTAGCGTGATGTTTTATAGCCTAAAGCCTTCCTCGGTAAATGTACGAACAAAGACAAAAATAATTATTCAATTCAAACCAATACTTCTGGAGATTATAATATTAGTATTAGTATAAGATTAGTATAGATTGGACTGAAATATAGTTGTTGATGTAAGGATAGGGGATTTGAGGATTAAGGATAGGGGGGGGGGGGGGATGGGACTCTCACTCACACGACGAAACTCACGTAAGTGTAGTCTGCGCCCACTGCTCGGCTCCATTTGATCGTAGCGTGATGTTTTATAGCCTATAGCACTCGGGAACATTGTAGCTATCTATCAGTGAAAAATTTTTGGCAATCCGACCAGCGGCTCCAACGATTACCCCCTACATACAAACTTACAAATTTTACCTCTTTATAATGTATAGAAAAAAGAGTTATTTGGAAGTTTCATATTTTTATGTTTCGTTATTTTTAAGTTTAATATAATATACTTTTGACGATATATTGATTTTAAATAACTATCGTATGATATCATATGATTATTTTTTATATTACCTTTTGCCGTGGAATAGTGACTTCGTGCAGATTTTTGGCATAAAAACTATCCTATGTCCTTTCTCGAGTTCCAAACTATGTCTTTTTCTGGAACAGCAAAGCTCAGAAGTAAGCACTTGTAGGCTGATGATATTGAAGCAGTAGGTATAGGAAGCAACACTGAAGAAATGGTTGATAGGCTGATTGCTGGAGCAGGCCGGCTCACCCACCGTATCGTGGGCTGACTCAGTTGAGCCGTCGATAATTCCTAACTAATATTATAAATGCGAAAGTAACTCTGTCCGTCTGTCTTTTCTTCACGCCTAAACTACTGAACCGATTTCTGTGAAATTTGGTACAGACATACATAGTTTGGAACTCGAGAAAGGACATGGGATAGTTTTTATACCAAAAATCTGCAGAAAGTCACTATTCCACGCGAACGGAGTCGCGCGCAAAAGCTAGTGTAATATAAATTAGATTGTATTATTCTAGATATTTAAATGTAACATGTAATTTGTATAAATTATTAATTTTGTGTTTTTTGATGTAATAAGTCGGCAAACGAGCAGACGGATTACCTGATGGTAAGCAAGCAGCGCCGCCCATGGACACCAACAACGGAGGAGTTAAAAGTGCATTGCCGACCTTTTAGTAATCAGAGATATACGAGATTTATTTTCTTATTTTGTTTTCTGTGAGGCCGTGGTATCACTCCGGTTGAGTCGACCCATTCGTGCCGAAGCATGGCTCTCCCACACATTATTCTACTATTAAGCACTAAAATACTATTTCGACTAAAACCGTCATTTTTTATTAAAAGGCCCTCGTAATAGGCGATTATTAACCTCCATGAATAACCTCTTATCGTAAACAAATCTCCCCTCTATTGTCTATGAATCAGAAATAGAGTGTACCTAAACTAAAAATAGTTTGCGAAATTCTTGTATTTTTATAATGGGCAACACGCACTTTTGACGTCATACGTTATCGCGTGACGCCATTTTTTTTATTTTTGCGTTTTATTTGTATGTATGTAAGTGTAGCTATAGTAGTCTGCTCACTATAATAGTGACGTCTTTTGTTTGATGTAATTTGGTACAGAATAGGACATAGGCTACTTTTTATCAACAAACAACGGGGGCAAAGTCACGGAAACTAGTGTCTAAATATTATACAAAAAAAAAATTGTGCACAAAATAACATAGAACAAAAATTTAATTAAAAAGAAGTGATAGTATCTAATACGAAAAAAAACAGTAAAAAACGAATCACAAATCTGTAATTTAGGCGGAGACGATCTCCGGCTACCGTAAGCGCGGGTCTGCGGACGGCGAGTAAGGGCAGCTCGCCGCCCGACCAGAACCAGACCCGAGCGTACGGCACGTAGCGTTCCACGCGCACCTCAAAGAGCCAATAGACCACTACAGACGGGGACCTATATAGAGCTGATGTTCAGCCGGGGTTGCTTAGTAAGCGCAATGAGGTCCCGCGGCCTCGGCCCAGAGCAGGAGAAGGAACGGGGGCTTTAGGCAGTAAAAGTCTGACACTCCCTCCCGCTCAACCCTGAGCGGGAGAAGTAATTTGATGACTTTCCCCTCATAACAAAAAAAGGCGAAGATGTAGGTACGCCAGAGTTTTGGCAGCACGAATTTTGATGATAGGCTACCTAAACAAGGGCCGTGCCGTGTGCAATTAAAAAAAAGATTGCGCTTGGCCCTGCAACTCCGAATCTTCAAAACTTAAAATACTTGCACATAGTATAATATGTTCGTGCTAGAATGTATAGTATAATAAGTCCGGGTCAGCTCACACGAAGTGATACCACGGCGTCACAGAAAACCGGCGTGAAGGAACACCTACGTTGTATTTCACCGTGCGAGAGTGAGGTTACCGGAGGCCCAATCTTCCCCCCCCCCTCCCCTATACTCAATCCTCAAATGCCCTCTTCCTAAATCCCTAGTGACTTTGTAGAGGCCGCAACGCATCTTTGGTATCAGTAGTGTCCATAGGAGGCTGTCAAAGTCAGCCAAAGTCAAAATCATTTATTCCAAATAAGCCACGAACGTACTTTTGAAACGTCAAAATAGAATAGTAGTCTGTAAGTCTGTTCGTCAGTGAAGCTTCGAATGGAGAAAAACGAGCGAGAACGAGAGAGAAAAGATTAACGATGGAGGTTCTTGCCTCCATCGTTAATCTTTTAAGGCCTGATTTTTCAATGGTTAGATAAGAGTTACCTGGGGAATAATTATGATGCTGTCGCGTCAGAATGTTTGTATAAGACAGTGACAGCAACAATTTTATTCCACAGATAACATTTGTAATTATTTGAATATTTAAAAAACAGCTCTTAAAAAAATAATATTTGTCTACTCGTTTGCCGATCAATGAGATTAAAAAAAATAAGTATTATTATTAATTTATTCAAATTCAAGCACAAAGTACCTACATAGGTGGATTTAATTCCAACAAGCATTCTCGCTAGCCTAAACCTTTGGTATGTGTATAAATGTGTGATTCATAATATAAAAGGAACTCTTTTTTAGTTTCTAATTCATAAAATAATACGACACTGAGATATGCTATCACGCAGCTGTGGGCTTGATAAACATTATCGATATATTCTGTTATCTTTCACACCTGCATAATTGCTCAAATTATTGTAGAATCTATATTTAATTAGACTCTTTTAATTTGATTCTTAGAGGTTTATATTTATTATATTTAGGTATAGGTAGCTATAAAATAGTTATTATATGTATGTATGGGTAACAGTTATATAGCTCTAAGAAGTAGTAATAATTTTTAGCTAACTTTATTTTAATAACGTTGTGTCTTACTGTGAATGAATTTTTGTATAATAATGCATAAAAGTGTTTGTGATAATACATTTAATAGTTAATAAATAAGTTTATACTTGGACTTGAAAAGAGACTGACCTCTGAGTTTGCTTCGGCATTTCTTCTCAGAGTAGTCAGATAGGAAATGCCGGCTTCATCTAGTTTTTCACATATAATTTGACGTGTAAAAGTGCCGCTTTATGGCCTATTTTAAAAATAAATACATTGTTTCATTGTTTCAATAAAAAATATAACATGTTTTTATGACTAAATTATCTAGTTATAAGTTAAATTGCTGCGCCCTAACAGGGTAAGGTACTGTACTGGCTGTATGTTATACTTGACATTATATGTACATTGTGCAATATGAATAAATAAATAAATAAATAATTGAGTTTTCAATGCTAGATCCTACTATCATATCTACATATACTAATATTATAAAGAGGTAAAATTTGTAAGTTTATATGTAGGGGGTAATCTTTGGAACTGCTTGTCCGATTGCCAATCTTCTTTCACTGACAGATAGCTACAATGTTCCTGAGTGCTATAGGCTATAAAACACCACGCCACGATTAAACGCAGCCGAGCAGCGGGTGAAACCGCGCGAGAGTAGCTAGTCTATTATAACTGTATAAGTTTATGAGAAAGTACGGACACGTAGAAACGGATGGATCGATTTAATATTGTTATGTGGATAGGCGATACGTTAGATTAACAAATAGGCAATTTTTATCCACCACACGGGCGAAGCGTGTGTAAAATGTTTTTTTTAACATTTCCCCTTATTAGGATGTCCTCCTGTGTCATGATGTCGTCATGGATGCGTTTACAAACATGCAGTTTCACATACACATCACACCCAGACCCGGAACAACAATTTGTGGATCACACAAAGAGTTGTTCCGTGCGGGAATCGTACCCGCGACATGTTACACGTAAGCCAGTTGCCCAACCACCGCGCCAGCCGTGCAGTAGAGTATTTTCTACCAGCATTTATCATAATATTCATCTTATATATCATAAAATTGTACTTCTCTAATTAATTTATAAGTGTGGTAGTGCCAAGCTTCAGCACGAATGGGTCGGCTCGACCGGAGTGATACCACGGCCTCACAGAATACCGGTGTGAAACAACCACAGCGTTGTGTTTCGCCGTGTGAGTGAGGTTACCGGAGGCCCAATCCTTCCCCTCTCAAAATATCCAAAACCCTTATCCCTAAAGGCCGGCAACATCCATGGGCGGCGCTGATTGCTTACTTCCAGGTAATCCGCTTGCTCGTTTGCCTTCGACCTATACCATGAAATTAGAATTGGCAAGTTATCACAATAGAGCCAATTAACAAGGCAATACGTTCATATCTATACCTTTGTATATCTATAAACGCGTCCGGATTATCATGCCCGTGTTAATACGTACAAATGTATAGATAAAAAATCATATTTCCTTCAGTTTTCGGTAAATCGTGGTACGGGGCATTCGCCCTTCAAAATACATATTTAATTAATTTCATTACTTATTTAGTTAAGTTTCGTTTAAGAAAAATGTGTTGCAAATTGTATTTGTTATTAATAGGTAAGTCTATGTTTTTATCAGGCTTTTGTTTTTAGTTTTTTGATGGGAAAACAGTCATTGAATGGAAAATGGATGGGAAAACAGTCATGGAAGACTTTTACTGACTATACCTAAGCCACCACGTTTCTTCTCCTGCTCCGAGCTGGATTGGGATATTTCATTGCGTTTTACCTTAAATCCTAAACTGTGTGTGTTTATTGTAAATTTTATAAGTACTAGACTATAAATCAAAGGCCCACAGGGTCCCGGACATTTGGCAGGCGTACGAGGGGTCCAAGCCAACTCGCAGGGCCCTTTGAACAACTTAAACGGAATATCTCTTTATGCTCAAGGACAATCCCCGGTTGATGCAGGACTATTGTGCAATATGGTAGAAATATATATGGTTATGAGTGGGTGGCTATGGACTGGTAGATGATGACTATGGAAATACTATGGCCCCTGACCAATATTGATACATACGGATAAACAGGGAGGGGGTGACTGGCAAACTCAATTTATGGGCCCCCGGAAACGGCCGCTAGTATGTAACGACAAGGGGACAACATACGTTGAGCTGCTTGGGGAAGGAGAGGCATCCCACGGCTATAAGAGCAACCCCGGAAGTACGGTCAAGACCCCTACCAGCACCTTACTGAGATACCTTACCTACATCCTTCCCCCGAGTCTTCTTCAATTCCTACTGAAACAATGAAACAATGAAACAATGAAACAATGAATTTATTTTTGCAAATAGGCCATAAAACGGCACTTTTACACGTCAAGAATCCTTGCCAGTACTCTTGTGAATCTCCACTCAAGCCAGCCAATTAAGGCAAGAATAAGGTAGGAGGGCTTGTTCCTCATCAGTTTTTACTCCAGCTAGGCACGAGGACTAACCGGAAATGAAGAACAAGACACCTCCCGGGAGTCAGGTCCGTGGGGTCGCCACTGCCCAACAGCTCGCCACAAGCTGCTTTGCGGATTTATTGTTTTGTAATTAATTCAAAATGCAGTTTCATACTAGGATTTTGTCCTATATTGTGGGTGCGATTACAAACATACAATTTCACATACACATCATGCCTAGACCGGGATCAACAATTTGTGGAATTTTGACTTTTTTTTTTTGACAGAAAGGAAAGTTTAAAAAAAATGCAGACCAAATAGGTAATTTCAAAGCTTTACTCGGAAAATGATTCATCATATTACCATACATACTAATATAAACTCTAACTCAATAGAGATATGGATCGCTTCTACATAATCACTTACTTAAATTACGATTGATCGAAATGAATTTGTCAAATTGCAAAGGAAACTGAACTTTATTATTTCCTAGAAATATAATAGTGTGTTTCAACTTATTGATGTGTTGTTCGTTATTTACTAATACTTACTTATAACAGTCCTTGTCCTTCGTCCTTCGATATCACTCACTTTACTGCTTCAGTAAGGGTGTTCAGAAATGTTTCCCGAGAGATGGCAGCTCTGTAGCGTTAGGTACAAGGATTTTGTTTTTGTCTATTTATGCTTAAAATCAAAATATTGTTATCTAAAATGCCACATTGTTGTGCAGTGCCTTTGTCACAAACTAAACACACACAGGCAAACTTTATTTCTTTAGAGATTGAGCTCAATCTCTAAAGATTGAGCTCTAAAGAGAGAGCTGAGATTAGCGCGTTCAAACAAACAAACTTTTTATAGTATTTGTTATTATACATATATAGGTATATATACTATCCACTCTCGCGCGGTTTCACCCGCTGCTCGGCTCCATTTAATCGTAGCGTAATATTTTATAGCCTATAGCACTCAGGAACATTGTAGCTATCTAACAGTGAAAGCATTTTAGCAATCCGATCAGGCAGCGGTTCCAAAGATTACCCCCTACATACAAACTTACAAACATACAAACTTACAAATTTTACCTCTTTATAATATTAGTATAAATATAAAATTCTGCTGTACGTGTGTATGTTCTTAAACTCCTCTTAATTATTTAAATATTGTTTTCTGTATGCGTTTGAGTGGGGCTCTGAATGGTTGAGATTCACAAATCAGGCCGGCCAATGGCGGTGATTGGTTCAAAAAGCGTGTGATCTTGAAAACGGCCTCACGAGTTCACTGTTTGATATATTAAGGTTTTCGGAGAGGAACCGCTAGTATTAGTATAGATATGTTAATGATAATGAACCGGACATTGTGATGATAGATCGACCAAACCGTCGCACAATGATAATTAATATAACAATCCCACATGACGAGAATCTTGTGAAAGCTGGAAAAGATAAAGCAAGTAAATATCTTGATTTAGCTCATGAGATGCATGAGTCGACATGTGGGATGTAGACTCAGCAATCATTGTGCCGATAGTCATGTCTGCCAGTGGTCTCATGGGTAAAATCCTTGATAAACACCTAAGCAGGCTTACGTTAGATGGTTGGGTCAAGAATCTGATGCAGAAAGGTGTACTTCTAGACACGGTGCGCATTGTCCGGAGATTCCTTTCTCTGGAGCCCTGACCACCGGTTGCTTGGAACTCTCCCGTAACCGGTGGGATACTGCTTTTTATATTTTTAAGTGTATTTCTTTTTTCTTTTTGTTTTGTGAAAATATTTAAAAATGTAAAAGTCAAGTTTAAAAATAAATAAAGAATGATAATGGTAATGACAGTATATTTCTTTACAGGAATAATCCTACATGCAAGTCTAGTCCAATCCACATTGATTGAGATAGACATATGTGAGCAGGACTCGGATTGTTCATCCATGCCCAACCTGGTCTGCAGAGCTGGAAGCTGTGTCTGTCGACCCGGAACTGAAAATTTATTCGGAAACTCTTGCGAGCCTGGTGAGTACCGTCATTTTTCTTTTAGCCTGGTAAATGGGCCGTCATCTCGACCGGAATGATACCACGGCCTCACTGAGAACCGAAGTAAAATAACCTCATTGTTTATTAAAAATAATGACTCATTCACTTGAATTTTTTTGAATGGGATAGGTCGTCAGTCGTCAAGCAATCAGCGCCATCCATTGACACTCGCAAAAACAAAGGAGTTACGAGTGCGTTGCCGACCTTTCGGGGATTAGGGATTTCGAGATTTAGGTATTGGGGGAGGGGAAGGATTGGGCCTCCTGTAACCTCACTCACACGGCGAAACACAACGCTTTGGTTGTGTCACGCCGGTTTTCTGTGAGGCCGTGGTGTCACTCCGGTCGAACCGACCCATTGGTGTCGAACCATGGCTCTCCCACACTTAAAATAAACGTATTGCTGGTCTCTGGAGGGTTTGTTTTTTATTGCGACTGTAAAAAATAGTAGATAATAAAAAAATTCGAGCGGTCCCCCAACGCAGCTTATTTTAGTGTTTTGTCGGGGGTTTTAAAAATTTTTTGATATATTTTTTCAATATTTTATTGTATTGAAACGTCGAATTAATTTATTTTTGACCTTGGAAACTAAACAATTATGCGTTTTTCTTTTGTTTCAGTGGCACCCTACCATGCGTCTCCCTGTCAGTTGACTGTTCAGTGTCGAGCGCTGTTCATGAACTTTGAATGTCGAAAAACTGGTGATAACGAAGGTAAGGCCTATTTAAGACCTACTTTTAACAGGCCGACCTCAAAAGACGAAAACATTGTCAACACAATTCCTCATAAAGTGACTCTAATCCCACGGCAATCAAGCACATAATGAGACCTATTGGCTATGTGCAAAGCGAGTAGTGGCGGACAGATAACGAAGGCAGCGCACAACACGGCAGAAATTGGAAACAAATGCGGACGATCAGCTATCGGTTTTTATTGTTATATTCATTTTACAGTAAAACTATTGAATAAATTGCACTTAAATAATGTCAACAATACTATTTTAATAATGGTTTTATTTATATTTGCAAAGATAATAATTATAATGTTTACATTGTTATTATTTGACAGCTTCCGCAAATGTTGTAAACGCTACGCGTCGCCACCGTCGCGCTCGTAGCCAATATTCAAACTGTGACTTTTTCATTATTATTATTCACTAGTGAGTAGGTAATAGAGTTTTTTTTATATTATTAGTTGGGTTATGCTTCCATTCCACTTGCGCGGAAATGCTATCCGCGAAAATACCAAAATAAACCAATTTCACTTTTTAGTCTATGGCCGATTCCCGCCATTACGAAACATTTTGCACAACTTGTCTGGTTTTCTCTTTTGAGGTTTTTTTATTTAAATATTATTTTATTCTTATGTGCGTTGCCAGTCTTTTGGGGATTAGGGTTTCGGAGATTTAGAGATTGGGGAAAGAAGAAGGCCAATCCTTCTCCCCTTTTCCTGTATTTATAGTAACCTCATTCACACGGCGGAACACCGCTGTGGTACTAGTGTCGAGTCGACCCATTAATGCTGAAGCATGATTCTCCCACACTTTAAATTAAATTGAACCTCTTTTAATTGCAGTAGGACAATGCCTCTGTCAAGCAGGCCATCATTACTTCTCGGGGAGATGTTGGAAATCAATCGATTTCGGAGGAAAATGTACTCGAAGCGAGGAATGTATGGGAACATTAAGAGATCCCTATAATCTGGCTTGTGTTGAGGGCGTCTGTTCCTGCGCTGAAGGGTATTACGAGAGACAGAGGGGTGAATGCAGAGAGAGTAGTTTTAGTAAGTATTTTATAAAAAGTTTTAGCGGTGACTGTCCAGGCGACACACGTACTTAGGTATCGTCATGAGCTTATGTTCACATGTAAACAGCGGCTCATGTAAAGAGATTGTCCAGTCAACTGATGGTAGCGGTGACTGTCCAGGCGACACACGTACTTAGGTATCGTCATGAGCTAATGTTCACATGTAAACAGCAGCTCATGTAAAGAGATTGTCCAGTCAACTTATGGTAGCGGTGACTGTCCAGGCGACACACGTACTTAGGTATCGTCATGAGCTAATGTTCACATGTAAACAGCAGCTCATGTAAAGAGATTGTCCAGTCAACTTATGGTAGCGGTGACTGTCCAGGCGACACACGTACTTAGGTATCGTCATGAGCTAATGTTCACATGTAAATAGCAACTCATGTAAACAGAAAATTTGTTTGCTTAAATTTATAAATAGAGGTGTAGTAAAAAAATCCTCTTTTTTAAACGTCAAAGTGACACTTCGATTTTCCGCCTAGGACTAAATAAATCCGAGGATATCACGCTAATCGGTTTATATTTCCATGTGATTTCATATAATAAGGAATAAATCCACATTAGTCTACACGCTTGGCTTATTATTTTAAAGAAATTAATGTACGGTAGTTTCCAACTAGTCAAATTCAATACTTTTATCCAAACGTCAAAAACTTTACTTTTCTATGAAATTTGTATGAAAAACTGAGTTATGACATCATAACATTTTTGCGTCAAATAGCTTACTTATTTATTGATAATAAGCTAAAAAAATCAAAAACTTAGTGTATCGATCGATCGATCGATGAATAAAAGTATTATAGTTATTTTTCAATATTTTATTGTAGATATTGAAACGTCGAATTTATTTTATATTTGACCTAGGAAACTACCCAATTGTAATGTACGATCCAGTTCAGCTTAATTATTAAACGACCCGCTAATATGTCTTAATTATTTTTCCAGATATTGATGATGATTGCCTGTTAAATGAAGACTGTCAGTTTCCAAATGGCATTTGTGATGCTACTACATTTAAATGCACAACTTCTACTTCATCCTCACTCACAAAGACATCTCTGCCAAGGAATGAGGATCACGATAACCAGGAATGTAAGTATTGATAAATAGATTACCTTATAAAAGACAGCACGGTTGGCGCGGTTTCGATTCCCGCACGGAACAACTCTTTGTGTGATCCACAAATTGTTGTTCCGGGTCTGGGTGTGATGTGTATGTGAATTTGTATGTTTGTAAACGCACCCACTACACAGGAGACAATTCAAGTGTGAGGCAAAAAAAAAATGGAAAAGTCAAGTTTGGGCACGAATGGGTCAGCTCGACCGCAGTGATACCACGGCCTCATAGAAAATCGGCGTGAAACTACTACTGTGTTGTGTTTGGCCGTGTGAGTGAGGTTACCGGAGACTTTCACTCTTTTTCCCCTCTCTCAATCCCAACCTTATATCAAATCCCCGAAACTCTAATCCCCAATAGGCCGGTAATGCATTCATATCTTCTTCTCATGTTGCGGGTGTCCATAAGTAGTGCTGATTGCTTACCATCAGGTAATTCGTCTGCTCGTTTGCCGACCTATCTATACTAATATTATAAAGAGGTAAAATTTGTAAGTTTGTATGTAGGGGGTAATCTTTGGAACCGCTGGTCGGATTGCCAAAATTCTTTCACTGATAGAAAGCTACAATGTTCCTGAGTGCAATAAGCTATAAAACATCACGCTACGATGAAATGGAGCTGCACGTCGATTCTATAAAATTTGTTTGATTTTGAATCTTGTTCGAGTGCGAAGTGAGCGCCGAAGTGACGGGGAAATGAAATTTTAGAATGTTACTTTTAACGTCATCTCATACTTTATCTATCAAAATGTTGCTGTCAATTTAGTTCAACTCGCAAGTGTAGCGCTAGTGTACTACTACTCACGGCGGATTCAGATTCGAAGTTTAGAATGAAGTCTTACAGAATCACACAGCTGAGCAGCGGATGAAAACGCGCGAGAGTAGCTATAGTTACATATAAAAACTTCGTCACTCGTCATTCGAAACATCCTTGTAGCTAGTTTAAATTTATCGATTAATTAAAATACATTCATTGAATTAATCATCGCGTGTAATAAAAAAAATGTAAATCTATTCCGATAGCTGTGTGCTTATCTCTTGATTTTAAAGGTATTAAGATAGTGCCACCGGCATTTACATATCATGGCCGATTTTAATATATGTATATTGTATATTTTCTTTCAGACATTTAAAATATTCATAGAGCTACAGCTACATATTATACTAGCTACTCTCGCGCGGTTTCACCCGCTGCTCAGCTCCATTTCATCGCAACGTGATGTTTTATAGCCTATAGCACTCAGGAACATTGTAGCTATCTATCAGTGAAAGAATTTTGGCAACCCGACCAGCGGTTCCAAAGATTATCCCCTACATACAAACTTACAAATTTTACCTCTTTATAATATTAGTACCTATCTAAATATTATTTATCACAGTGTGTGTGAGTTAAGTTGCTTTTGGTTATAGCATAGGATGATGGACAAATGTAAGTGTCGCTAAATGCCGGTTTTCTGTGAGACCGTGGTATCAAACCGATCGATCCGATCCATTCGTGCCGAATCATGGCTCTTGGCAGATTTGTTTGACGAATTGTCATAAAAGCTTTGACTCTATCCTGTTTTAACAAAATCTTTTACAAAATCTTCTAAGTTTTTGTAAATGTGAGAGCCCTGTAACCTATTATAATTAAGTAAGACTTGTAGAATATAGGTACTTGTGTCGGCTGGGAGCTGTCATGCTCACTCAGAGGTCACATTGGCGGTGGCACGGGCACTGGATCGCCCAATTCCCTATAATATGGTTTTTGTTGGGCGGTGCTGGTGTACGTGTCATGTTCGTGAACGGGCGCCGCCTATTGGGACTGGTCAGCTCCAGGCTGTCTAATTATGTTGTCCTTGAGGTTCACTTCTTTTTCGTACTTTTTGCCTGAACATTAGTGTTACATTGTTCTCACATATCAGAACCGACTAAATGATGTAACAAAGAAATGTATTGTAAAACTGATTGAAAAAGAGTAACCATGGAGTTTCTTGCTCGTTCTTCTCTATAGGAATCTACACTTTGGAACGAGCAAATAGCTTCACTAGAGGACATGTCCGTCTGTCCTCTACCGACTGACACGCTTAATTTTAAAGCTCTTGTTATATACTTTTTTTCCTATTTGCGTGCTTGACGTTCAAAAGTGCCTACTGTGGTCTAATCGAAATAAATGATTTTTGACTTTTGACTTTTGACTTTAACAATATCTTCCCTCTCTTTTCCAGCTCGAATGATGGAAAGAGAAACACAATCTGTAAGCAACAATTCGACCAGTTTAAGCGTGACCTCGCTAGCAAGGGTGCATACTACAGCTTGCAGTTCCAATGATGGTTGTTCTAATGGTTTCGTGTGTACTGCTTATGGATACTGTGCTTGCCCAAGGGGATACTACGCTAATGCAGCCGGCACTATGTGTTTAGCTGGTAAGATTCAATTTATAATGACCTTGTTACTCACAAATACACAGCCAAGACCCTCTGTCAGTCAATAGACCACCACAGATGGGACCTAATGAACTGGGACGTCGTCTCCTCCTTCTGTGAAGCAGTTATGCTCGTAAACAGGGAGGCAACCCGCGTGAGTGAGCAATCCTCCTCCTCACGCCCCAGCCGAGCAGATCAAGGGACGATCTCCAGCCACCGTAGCTGAGTAAAGGCAACTCTCAGCCCGACCAGAACCAGACCCAAGCGTACGGCGCGTAGCGTTCCGCGCGCGCCTCAAAGAGTCAATAGACCACCACAGACGGGGCCCTATTTATAGGGCTGATGTTCAGCCAGGGTTGCGGGGTAAGCGCAATGACGCATCGCGACCTCGGCCCAGAGCAGGAGAAGGAACAGGAGGGTTTTTAGTCAGTAAGAGTCTGACACTCCCAAAAAAAAAAGATGGTACGTATTAGGGCTGATGTTCAGTTGGGGTTGCAGGTTAAACGCGAAGACGAGAAGTCGCGGTGGCTATACTTTTTCAGCGTCGTTTTTTGTCGTAGTTGGGTTTTAGTTTTTATACTTTTTATTATGCGTAACTAACTATGTCCATTACAATTATATTAATTCATTGGCAGTTTCTTTTCGAAGTCGATGGTTTATAAACTCCATTTTTCGTAGCCAAATAAATATTGGTCACTTTATTTAAGTCGTCAAAAATATTTGAGACGCTTTCGTAAGATAATGTTACTATTGTTTTTGTTTTTATTGTTTTAATGTTGTTGTTTTGTTTTCAATTTAGAACTCGGATCCCCTTCGGCAGACAACCAATGTGTTGGGTTTTTAGCTGAAGTCAGAGAAGGAATATGTAAATGTCCTAAAAACTTCTATTACAACGAGAATATGAGGGATTGTATCAAAGGTAACTATAGCATTTTTTAATGTGAAAACTAGAGAGGCCAACAAACAGACGGATAACCTGATGGTAAGCAAACGATGCCACCCAAGGACGCTTATAATACTAGACGATTTACAATTGTGTTGCTGGCTTTTTGAGACCATTCAGATTGGGGATTGGAGATGGGGCATTACGCATTACCTGATTTTAAGCGATCAGCGCGGTTCATAGACATCCGAAACAACGGATTAGTAGCGAGTGCCCTGCCGGCACTTTGGAGATTAGGGAGTTGGAGGTTTTGGGATTGGGGGGGAAGGGATGAGGGGCGAAGAAGAATTGAGTCCGGTAACCAGACTCGCACGACGAAACACAAAGCTGTGGTTCATGTCGGTTTTATCTAAGGTTTTATCTATGACTCCGGACGAGCCGGTCCATTCGTGCCGAAGCATGTCTCTCCCACACTTAAAATCTTCAATTTTTTTCAGCAACTCGTCGCCCCACGGATGCTTGTGCTACGGATGAAATGTGTCACACTTTTGGCGGATCAGCGCGCTGCGGGGAACCCGGTCAATTTGAACTAAGGAGTTGTGACTGTATCCCCGAAGAAGCCGTCTGGGATGCTGATAGAGAAATTTGCAGATTATTCGCTGGTAAGTCGTTCACATTATCAGCCTATAAGTGCCCAAGCGAAGGCCTCTTCTCACCTTCTCACACGGAGAAGGTATTTTATTTTGTGAGGGGAAAATCATCATATCATCAAATGGCCTCGACCCAGAGCAGAAGAAGGGAGAGTTTTTAGTCAGTAAGAGTCTGACACTCCCTCCCGCCTCACCCTTAGCGGAAGAAGTCATTCTATGATTCCCCCTCACAAGAACAGGACGGTAGGAAGAGTCCAAATAAAGCATACGAGTTTGTAGAAAATGCACTCTAATTAAGCCAATTTTGAGGTAGCTGGAAATACAGGCCTGATGTTATGCATTTCTGCCGGTAGCTCTACTCCTTCCCAGGTTGCAGCTTCTAGGTCTTCAGATCAGACCAGGATCAGGTCCGATCTTCCACACGCCGCCAGGTTGGGAAGCGAGGATCTAAGGTGGAATATAAATACTAAAGAAAATTTGTTTTTTCAGGTATTGGGGAAAGCTGTGAAGTTGACAGTGATTGCTTGGCCGGCAATATGGATATCCTGTGTGTCGTCGACGAAAGTGGTCAAGGTCGTGTGTGCTCATGTCCTGAAGGATACTCTAACATCGATGGATTGTGTCTAACTACTGGATTATGTAAGTAGTAACTTTTACCTATCGCCACAAACTCGAGAATTAGGTAGGTACCTGATAAATAAATAAAAAAATAGTAATAAAAAAAGTATTTCAGCTTACTAAAGTTATAGTCAAAATCAATGTGAAAGTCAAAATCAAAGTCAAAGTCAAAGTCAGAGTCAAAGTCAAAGTCAAAGTCAAAGTCAAAGTCAAAGTCAAAGTCAAAGTTAAAACCAAATCATACATACCACGTTCTACGTTTAAAAAAAATCTATTTGTCTCCGTACTCCGTCCGGTACCTTTTAACTAAGAGGTTGTATATTTTTCATTTTCAGCTCTTGGCGATTCATGTCAAATGACCATCGAGTGCACAGAAACGCCACACACTGAGTGCATAGATGGACAATGCTCATGCAGTGAAGGATACCAAGCCCTCGAAGGAACCTGCGCATCTGGCAAGTCATAGTTTTGAGTAGTCTAAACTTACAATGTTAGTCAATAATAGTCAATAAAGTCAATAGACTATCTGCTATTGACTATCGATTATTGATAGTCGATAGGCGGCAGTTACACGATTGATTCCGCCATCCCAATTTCACCTTCGGACATCCCGGCGTACGGCGAATATCCACCCTTACGTTGTTGAGACACATGCGGCCCGGACTAAACGTTTTTCCTCGTCATTTATACCGCGTACATCGAGGGATTGGAACAGTTTGCCGGCTGCAGTCTTTCCGTCCGAATACAATTTAGGTGTCTTCAAGGCTAGAGTGAATATATAGGCTCTTAATAAACTAGTGCGCCTTACCATCAACGATTGCATCACTGCTTACCATCAGGTGGGATCGCAGTCAAGCACTAGTTTATTGCAAGTAAAAAAAAAAAGTCAATAGTTGATAGTTAAAAGTCGATTTTTGGGAGTCGGGAGTCGGAAGTCGGGAGTCGGGAGTCGGGAGTGGGGAGTCGGGAGTCGGGAGTCGGGAGTCGGGAGTCGGGAGTCGGGAGTCGGGAGTCGGGAGTCGGGAGTCGGGAGTCGGGAGTCGGGAGTCGGGAGTCGGGAGTCGGGAGTCGATTGTCTATCGTCGGTAATCGGGAGTCGGGAGTCAGGAGTCGGAAGTCGAGTCAATTAATAGTCAATAGAGAAGACCCCTTATCGTTATTCCCTATTTGTTAAAACATAAAATAATTATTTATGTTTTTTATTTCAGTTATTGGCGGCAGTTGTGTTGAAGACAACGATTGTATCACAGAAAACTCAATATGCGATATAGAGAACAACACGTGTCAGTGTTCAGAATCGTTCGTGGGATATGACTACGTATGCTGGCCACGTAAGTGTCAGAATTGCTTGCACTATCATCTGCTTTTTTTTAAAATAAGCTGTCTCTTGTATTCTAACTTTTATTTTCATATAGGTTGTACATACTTATACTTTAACTGTAAATCCAAGTTTCTTAACAAACATATTCGAAAATACCACCAAAAATACTGAATTGAACACTAAATTAGCTCATCAAAGAAATTAATAAAACTATATTCACTGTTAGATCTTTAAGGGCTGTTTTTTTTAATATGTAGTCAGATAAATGTTATCTGTGGAATAAAATTGTTGCTGTCACTGTCTTATACAAACATTGTGAAGCGAGAGCATCATAATTATTCCGCAGATATCTTGTACATAACCATTGAAATTCAACCCTAAAGCTTAGTTTTACCGAATTACTATTCTAATCTGATAACTAAAAGTACTTTTTTATATTTTAACCTAACATAAATAAGGTTGTAATGTTGAATATTTTGTGTGCAAATCATTAAATCATTGTTCTTGTTTTGAGTGATATTGTTTCAAAATGCTTAGGTACATGTGGTGTGGACACAGATTTTAGCTGTTTTAAATTAGTTAAAAAAGTCATTAGGCTTTGATGAATTTACAACATTTTTTAGTACAACATGTTTATGTTATATAGTATCCAGTTTTGTGGTACAGACATTTACTTAATTTTTATTGAGTAGGATATTAGTGACGACATATTGTATGCCTAAATTTCTAAGAGCTGATTTTTCAATGGTTAGGTAAAAGTTAGACGAGGAATAATTATGATGCTGTCGCGTCAGAATGTTTGTGTAAGACAGAGACAGCAACAATTTTATTCCTCAGATAACAACATTTATCTGACTATTGAAAAATTAGCCCTGAATGTAGGTGCAGTTAAAAAATCCTCATTTTTATGTTGTAGACCTAGTTAACCACGTGACGCCATGTTCGGTTACTGCCCAATGCCTAATTGCCACCGGAGAATCCAGTTCATGTGAAAATGGACGATGCGAATGCTTTGAAGGCTACCATCTTCGTGACGGCAAATGTTGGCCAAAGATTGGTAAGATTTTTTTTAGTTTTGTTTTTGTTTTTAATAACGTTGCCCTACTGTAGGATTTTCAGCTGTGTCGTGGGTGTATTTCAAACATACAATTTCACTTACGCTACACCCCTAGGTCCGGAACAATTTGTGGATCACAAAAAGAGTCGCGTCACGTTACTACACTGCGCTAATTGTGCAATCAATTAAATGAAAACTAACTTTTTGTGTAATATCCCCTCAGCTGTGGAACGGACTCCAGGAGTCCTCTGTCAAAAAGCGCCGATCTGTGTACAGTCGCTTTATTTTATCGTTTAATGACGTAAATCTGTACCTTTCCTGCTCTAACTTGCACGAAGTGTATGAAAAAGAACAAGAACTATGCATAAATTCACATTTTAAGTCTCTAGAACGCACTTGTGACAGATACTAGACGTTTAAAAAGTAGTCTCCTAAATGAGGCGTTTTTTAAAGCTTGTTTCTGTAAAAAAAATGTATGGCGAGTAGTGTTTATTTTAACTAATTAATGTGAAATCATATGTATAAAAG
This sequence comes from Spodoptera exigua, assembly GCA_902829305.4. Classification (NCBI taxonomy): domain Eukaryota; kingdom Metazoa; phylum Arthropoda; class Insecta; order Lepidoptera; family Noctuidae; genus Spodoptera; species Spodoptera exigua. The sequence continues at coordinate 5,927,506 of LR824629.2, read as the reverse complement.
TGAAGAAAATTAATGTTTTTAAAAATAATTGTTTATTTTTGCTATTGTAACGACTTTTGTACCAAACTGGGAAAATAGTAGCTCAACCGATTTCAAATTAGGATTAATTATACATTACAAATTGAAACTGGACCAGTACATTTTTTTATGTTAGCTTATTTCTTTGCGATTCCAAATATATAAGCTTTATATAAGCTTCCATACAAAAGGTTTGAGATATTGTAATTTTAAACACACGCGCCGGTATCGCGCGGACCACCCACGAAGTGCTTACACAGATCCGCCGAATCGCGAAAAATGGCCGCCACAGCTGAGGGGATATGTAGGTACCCAATATTCAAAGGCCAGTGAGTGTACGACAGGTCTCTATGGTTGGCGTCGATTACTTACTATCAGGCGATTTGCCAGTTCGGCTTCCGCCTTATGCAATTAAAAAATCCTAACATTAAAGTGTCGGTGGGTCATGCTTGGACACGAATGGGTTGTCTCTACCGGAGTGATATCACGGCCTCACAGAAAACCGGCGTAAAACAATCACAGCGTTGTGTTTCGCCGTGTGAGTGAGGTTACCTTTCCCAATCCTTAAAATCAAAGTAAGAAACGCTTTTTGTCTTTGACTGATTGCATAAATGAAGAAATGTCAGACCGAATGTGTTTGTTACTGAACGAATAAAAGAATCAGTGAATAAATTAGTGAATGAGCAAAATATAGAACGAATGAAGGAGTGAATCATAGAACGTATTAGAATGACAGTTGACGCGGTGGCTGGACGACCAGCTAAAGCATAACGTGTCGCGGGTTCAATTCCCTCCCGCACGTTGTTTCGTTCTCTTCGTGTGACCCACAAATTGTTGTTCCGGGTCTGGGTGTAATGTGTATCTTTGAAAACGCACCAAACGACGTATGAGTGAGTGAATAAGAGAACGAATGAGTGAATGAATGAATGAACAAACATAATGAACGAACTAATTAACTAAATGTCAATTTTTTGATCAGTGGATATTTTTCTTATTTCTTTTTTTTTTAATCTAGGTTTGTTCGAGACATGTTCGCGTAGCAGCGAATGCTTCTTAGAAGACATTACTGATCGAGTGCAATGTAGAAACAGCCAGTGCCAGTGTTCCTTCGAATATCCCTATTCTGAAGAGTTAAATACTTGCAGTAAGTATTTTTTTCAAGTAAATCTATTAAGCGTGGGAGAGCCAATACAAATCGAGATACTAAAAATAATTGAATTAATTTTTGATCAGGCAGAATATGAACGTACTTAAACCAACTTTAAATATTTCTTGGGGTTGCGAGGTAAGCGCAATAAGGCAACGCAGTTTTGGCTTAGAGCAGGAGAAGGAACGAGGGGTTTTAGTCTGTAAGAGTCTTACACTCCCTAACGCAGAGCAGAAGACATTTGATGATTTTCTACTGACAAAAAAACCTGTCATTATAAATGTCATTTATTAATATAATTCTTTTTATTTCAGCGTCGTCGGCAAGTACCACAGTTGGAAGCATCTTCATGACTATTTTAGCTTTAATATACGTTAAATTACATAATTAATTAACATGGAATCATTAAGAAGAAAAGTTTGGAACACCGCTAGAGTCTGCCAAGTATACAGGGACTATTCCATCTGATTTTATCACTACATAGTATAAAATAAAGTCGCTTTCTCTGTCCCTATATCCCTATGTATGCTTAAATCTTTAAAACTACGCAACGGATTTTGATGCGGTTTTTTAATAAGAAAATTTTTTGGATTGAAGAGGAAATTTTATATGTATAATAATGTCAATTAAATAGTGGAGAAATTTTGTATTAGTATTGCACACATGCGAAGCCGGGGCGACTCGCTAGTTAAGTATAAAAGTATAGATCAATTTTTGTACATACAACTAAATATTGATTTTCAATTCCTATCAAGTTCTAGACTAGTATGAAATCACTCATATTTATTCTCTACCAATATTTTTTATATCATGATACGAGAAGTTATTGTTAATTAATTATTTTATTAACTTTAGCTTTCTGTACATATTTTCCTGAATATTCACATGAGGTTCAAACAAATATACAAAGCAGTATGAATTAAACATATTACTGAAAACAAAACTTACGTTGTCGTTTGAGTGACCGTTACCGGAGACCCAATCCTCCCCCCTCCCTATCCTGAATCCTCAAATCCCCTATCCCTTTTTTTGTCATGGGAAAATTATCAAATGACTTCTCCCGCCCACGGTCGGGCGGGAGGGAGTGTCAGACTCTTACTGCCTAAAAACCCCCCTGTTCCTTCTCCTGCTCTGGGCCGAGGTCGCGGTGCCTCATTGCGCTTACCCCGCAACCCCGGCTGAACATCAGCCCTATAGGGCCCCGTCTGTAGTGGTCTATTGGCTCTTTGAGGCGCGCGCGGAACGCTACGCGCTGTACGCTCGGAAAATCTCCTATTCTTAACAACCCACAAGAGGTCGACAACGCACTTGTAGTAACTCCCTTTGTATTACGAGTGTCGATGGGCGACGCTGATTGCTTGCCTTACTCAGTCAGTCAGCTCGATTGCCGACCTACATATGACATCAAAAAGAATATTTGGTACATAAGATAAGTTATTTTTTTTTGTTTGTATCATAATCATCCTTTGGAGAGCTTTCCCAATTTTGTATTTTATTCTAAGTTATTATATTGTATTAGGTTTAATATGTGTAAATATACTCATTTTTTATAGACGTTTTGTTTTGTTTTTTATCCTGAAACTTATGTAGCCTTTATTAAATGCCACTTTGAGTGATACAACGGCCTCACAGAAAACCGGCGTGATACAACCACAGCGTTGTGTTTCGCCGTGTGAGTGAGGTTACCGGAGGCCTAATCCTTCCCTTCTCCAATACCTACTCAATCCCTAATCCCTAAAACAACTCTTCCGTTGCGGGTGTCCGTGGGCGGCGCTGATTGATTACCATCAGGTAATCCATCTCCTCGTTTACCAACCTATTATATAAAAAAAATATTTCCAAACGATCAGACGGATTACCTGATGGTAAGCAATCACACGGCTACACACAACGCTGTGATGTTGTGAGTGTGATGTGATGTGAGTAAATGCAGCAGGCTGTATAAATAATGCAATACGGGTGAGTGCCTTTTGTATCATTTCGGCGTGTCCATCATCCGTCGGCTCCTCCACAAAATCACATAGATACTCATGGATCCCAGAAGAGAATTTACAAAGTTTGTTTATGTATATTTATATTATACGAAAACACCTTTCTAACATGAGTTAGGAGTCTGAAGTCAGCAGTCTAGTGTCAAGCTTCGGGAGTCGGTTCTTGGCATTCGGAAGTCGGGAATCGGGAGTCGGGAGTCGGGAGTCGAAAGTCGGAAGTGGGGAGTCGGGAATCGGGTATCGAGCGCCGGGAGTAGGGAGTCGGTATCTGATTGAATTACAGTTAACTGTTGTAAATAGCTAAATTCATTCCAATGTTTTAAGCACTCCAGTCTAACACGAAATTTTAAAATAAAAAGTATATTCTTTATTAAATTCAATTAAGCATCTTGTTTATAATTTTATTATTTCCACATTTTTATTTTAGCGTTATTTTATTCCAAGTTTTCGTTTTAATTTGACCTTAAGAGCCTGGTTTTTCTGTGTGCATCAAATATCCTTTATACTTATAGGACTGATTTTTCAATGGTTAGATAAAAGTTACCTATGTAATAATTATGATGCTGTCGCGTCAGAATGTTTGTATAAGACAGTGACAGCAACAATTTTATTCCTCAGATAACATTTATCTGACTATTGAAAAATCAGCCCTTAGTCTAAAGCATTCCATTACCTGTAAGAGATTGATACACTAGACTCTAATTGATTTAGTAAAACCCATAATTGTTCAAGTGTACTCAATTGTTGGTGAGCCAAATACAGAATTATATTATTACTAGCTGACCCGGCGAACTTCGTACCGCCAATAACGTAGCTATGAAAGTTTTAAAATCACACTGATTTAAATATTCTTTAACTATACTAATATTATAAAGAGGTATAATTTGTAAGTTTGTATGTATGGGTTAATCTTTGGAACCGCTGGATGGATTGCCAAAATTCTTTCACTGATAGATAGCTACAATGTTCCTGAGTGCTACGCTATAAAACATCACGCTACTATCAAATGGAGCCGAGCAGCGAATGAAACCTTCGGAGTAGCTAGTATTTTATAATAGAGTTCTTACAATGATTGCTATTTAATAATGGTGGACACAGGTGGGCACGTAACATTGAAATTATGTGTTTATTAATTATAGTACAAAAAGTATATTAAAAATGTATTACTATTGTTTTGCATGGTTTTATTGTGCCATTGTCTTAATACCACGGAGGTTAAGATATGGCCGGGGTCGCGGGTGCTTTTTTTGTGTTGGAAAAATCATGTACATGACTTCTCCCGCCGAGGGTGGGGCGGAAGGGAGTGTCAGACTCTTACTGACTAAAAAGCCCCCTGTTCCTTCTGCTGCTCTGCCGAGGTCGCGGTGCTAGTGAATGGAATGGGGTGGTTTTTACCCGACTCCGGCAAAGCAAAAGGATGGTTATGATTTTGACAGGTTTTGTATGCTTGTATGTATGTTCATCTGTTCCCTCGTAACTTCTAAACTACTTGTCAGGATTCGACAAATAACATATCATTAGAAACGTTTTAATTTTCCGATGGTTATAGGCTATATGGTGTGTCACAAAATGTAGGTGATTTGGCGTCCTCTAGCGGACAAAACATTTAGAGTATTTTTTTTAGTATTTAAGTGAAATATCTCTCAAACGTGCATATAAAGTACCTCTATATCATTAAAACAGTGTAACGATGCGGGTACCCGCATTGTAAAAAACTCCACGATTCGACAACAGGAAAATGTGGTTCGAACTCATTATTAATCCTTTTCGGAGAAAAACAAAAGACACTTGATAATTTTTCTTGGATAAAAATAACTTTTCTTTTGTTAGTCAGCTAAGTAACCAATCAATATCCAGCCAAAGGTGCAGGTGGAAGCACAATTGGACGGCGAATACGGGTAGCTCGCCGCCCGACCAGAACCAGACCCGAGCGTATGGCGAGTAGTGTTCCGCGCGCGCCTCAAAGAGCCAATAGACCACCACAGACGGGGTTCTATAGGTTCGATTTTCAGCCGGGTTTGCGGGGCAAGCGTAATAAAGCACCGCGGCTTCGACCTAGACGGGGTGGTTTTAGTCAGAGAGAGTCTGACCTCTCGGCTCTTCCTGGGCGAGAAGTAATCTGAGGAAAAGCCTGACACGCCCCACCTCTAGGGCTTGAAGATAGAAGTATTACCCCCTCAAAAAAAGTAGCTGGTTAATGTCTTTTTTTTAATGCTGCGCCGCACTAGGGTTTTCTTCTGTGTAGTTAGGTGCGTTTATAAATTCATACACAAAGCCACCCAGACACGAAACAAAAATTTGTAGATCACACAAAGAAATGTTCCGTGTGTATCGAATCCGCGACACGTTGCAAAGCAGCTACTTCCGCAGCCATTGTTCCGCCAGTCATATATACTTTTTTAATGTATAAGCATCCACATCGAATAAAAATTTGCCTTTATGTCAATGATATTATAAGTAAAAAGGTATAGATAGGTTACAAGCGCTCAGCAAGTGCTACATTAAAATATGGCTAACTAGCCACACTTTCATATTTGTCTCTTTTTCACTCGCGATTATTGAATCATGCCATCCCACTTTGAAGTCTAAACATACGAATTGTTCATGTGTGTATCAGTGTGTCGTTTTTGAAATTCGAATTTTGATTAAGTAACCTATCTACACCATTTTACTTAAAATATCATTGCTTTATGTACCAACATACATAGGTACTTACAAATTACCTTATTCAGTTCCCCGCGTAAAATACGCGCGAAGGTCACGGAGCTACCAACCTCACGACACGAAAACAACTTGCGTGCGTTGCTAATCTGCTTTTAAATCGATCGTTTGAGGAGTTTCGCTGTTCAGCCTAAGCTTATCAATGTTGTAAATAATAAGGTTTTGTTCCAACACGCTTTTGTATAGAATGACCAGGTAAATGGTAGCGTGGTTTTTGACTGTTTAGTTAGGACGCGGATCCTACGCTCTTTGGATCCTGATTTTTTAAAGGTGGGATGATAGTAGTGGTATGATCTTTAGTGATGTAAATTGTCGTATTTTATGTAGACGTGTAGCTCAAATATGTACACATGTCATCATCATCATCATCAGCCTATAAGTGCCCACTGTTGAGCAAAGGCCTCTTCTCAAGGAGAAGGTTAGAGCATTAATCACCACGCTTGCTCAATGCGGGTTGGCGATTTCAAACTTACAATTAGGGTCCATAGTATATAGGTCCAGGTTTCTTTACGATGTTTACCTTCACCGTATGTCAGTGGTGTCTAAGTAATCTTGGAACTTACTTGCCAGGTTTCGAACCCACACCCTTATGCATGAGAAGCGGGCTCCTTAGCCTCCGGATCACCACAACATTTGTACGCATGTATTAGTATTTAAAATCAATAATATTCCAATATAGTTAGATTATGTAATCTTTTTTTTTTGTGGTTTAAGTCGGCAAACGATCAGACGAATTACCTGATGGTAAGCAATCGGTGTCGCCCATGGACACCCGCAACGCAACAACAAAGGAGTTACGAGTGCGTTGCCGGCCTTTTGAGGATAGGGGTTGCGGATATAAGGATCGGGAAGGGATAGGGGAAAGGGCTGGACTGGGCCTCCGGTAACCTCACTCACACGGCGAAATACAACGTTGTAGTTGTTTCACGCAGATTTTTCTGTAAGGCCATGGTATCACCTCGTGGCGTAGTGTCCTACACTGTAGGTCCATCCTTCCTCTCCCCCACTTTCTAAAGTCCCAAAACCCCAATCCCCAAAAGGCCGTTGTTGTTGTTGCAGGTGTCCAAAGGCGGCGCTAATTGCTGATCATTAGGCAAACTGTCTGCTCTTTTGCCGTCCTTTAACATAAAAAACAGCTACCACGAAGGCAAGTACGAAGTAGGTAGAAATATTTTCAAATATCATTATACTAATTACTTCAGTGAAGGTGTATACACTTCTAAATTGGCCTGCTTCGAAGGAAAACGTTTTGGTAGCTTGCCTGTTTGCGTGTTATCGAGATAACAGTTGTTAATGACCGCCTCACCGGCTTAAAAGTAACAAGGACGGCTGTTAGACGTGAGGTCCGGTTTATTTAGATTGTTTTTTATTGTTTCAAGAGGGCAAAATAGGCATCGCCTGGTGGTAATTGCCCATGGAGATGGCAAAGCCAGAAGATTTGCAAGTGCTTTTTTTATGTAATAGGTCGGCAAACGAGCATACGGATTACCTGATGGTAAGCAATCAGCGCCGCCCATAGACACCCGCAACGTTGCCGACCTTTAAGGGATTAGGGATTTGGAAATTTAGGGATTGATGAGTTATTGGGGGAGGTGAAGGATTGGGCCTCCGGTAACCTCACTCACACGGCGAAACACAACGCTGTGGTTGTTTCACGCCGGTTTTCTGTGAGGCCGTGGTATCACTCCGCACCGACCCATTCGTGCGGAAGCATGGCTCTCCCACAATTAAGGAAACTTAATGCTTTGAGAAAACCTGGTCTTGTAATTTTGAAATCGCTAATCTGCCTTGAGCAAGCTTAGTGTTTAATGCTCAGACCTTCTCGGTGTACGAGAGGCCTTTGTTCAGTATGCACTTATAGGCTGATGATGTGAAATGGTGATGGACCTCATGATCAGAGATACATATATCGACAGGAATTGATGCGAGATTCAGATGCATTTCGCTACAACCAATATCGGTGTGAAAGATGTGTAAGTCTTATCAAGCTTAACAACAAATCTGAATACTGTGTAGGCATGTATCAACGTCTGATTCTGTGTTGAATCTATCCTAATATTATAAAGAGGTAAAATTTGTAAGTATGTATGTAGGGGGTAATCTGGAATCTGGAATCGCTGCTCGGATTGCCAAAATTCTTTCACTGGTAGATAGCTACACTGTTCTTGAGTGCTATAGGTTATAAAATATCACACTACAATAAAATGAAGCCGAGCAGCGTGTGAAACCGCGCGAGAGTAGCTAGAGTTTAAGTAAAACTCTTTTGTGTAGAAAGATTATGCTAAATAGTTGTGCTGCGCAAAAATATGAAGAAAAACCATAGTCTACATTTTTAGTATACCACAGATTAATTATGTATATGTTCTAAGTAGGACGCGACAATATTATTGTATGTCATATATTATATATAAAAATTAATCGCAAAATGTGTTGGTAAGCGCATAACTTAACAACGCCTGGACCAATTTTGCTAATTCTTTTTTTGTTATGTTTGTTATTGTCAGGAGAATGTTCTTATCAAAGAAAATATCAGAAAAGTAGAGGGGAAAATTGGAAAAATGTGACTCTTTGATAGCGAGATAGTTGGATGCGTGCGAAGCGGGGGCGGGCCGCTAGTTACTGCATAAATTCAATAGATCCGGAAAAAATCTATAACGTAAACAAAGTCACAGCATTAACAATAAGAATTAATACGAAAAAAAAACAAATCGAAAAACCTACGTTCATAGTAACAAGAAAGAACAAATTTCAAATTAAAATCAAGTAAAACGATTTAACCGTTAAAAATTCATTCCCCGTCAGCGTAGAAAGGGCATAATACGACTAACACGTGACCTTTGGCATAACACGACACATGCTTTGCACTGCCACTAATTTAAAAAAAAAACGCTACCAACCTTCCGCGCGCAAACGTCAAACGTACCACAGACTACACAGAGCTTAAATTCGCGGGCACGAAGGAGGTTTTTCCTGTATGTACTAACCTTCTTACGTGTTACGGATTCGTGATTGCCCTTTACAGAAAGTAATTAGGGATTTGGAGCTAGTATATTAATGCTAAGTTGCTTGAAATCATGTACGGCATGGAGTTTATATCAAGAATAATAATATAAAAGTATTTTGTTTGAGAATTTTTCTTTACATGTCGCGTTTAAAGGTGTGTTTTGACAACATTTTTTTGGTTGGCATTTGGAAGTTTTGAAGGTTTATTTAGGGAATTCGACGACGCTAGATTCTTATGTTTTGTTATCAAATACCTTCAATTTAAGGCTTAAGATTGTTAGGCTATTTTACTTCGGCACGAATGCGCTGAAGTTTGAAAAAGACCGCCGTGTTTACATGGCCTTAAGAAAAAACAGCGAGAAACCATCATAGCGTTGCAAATCGCCGTATCAATGAGAATATCAGATGCCTCATCCTTTCTCCTCGCCCCATGCCTCCCCAATACCTAAGTAAATCTCCAGAACCGTAATCCACACACATTATTCAGAAGATTAATAGGCTAACCGACTGTTTGTTATATATACACATACATATACAGCTAATATCATAAAGAGGTAAAATTTGTATGTTTTTATGTAAGGTACATCTTTGGAACCGTTGCTGATCGGATTTCCAAAATTGTTTCACTGATATACCTACAATGTCCTTGATTGCTATAGGCTATAAATTATACTCGATTCACACTACTTTTAGACAAACGCGTGCGAAGCTGCGGGCGGAAGCTAGTTTATGAGTATACCGTCAAACGAGCAGTCGGGTCACCAGATGGTATCAATCAATCAGCGCCGGCTATGGACACCCGCAACACCAGAGAAGTTGTAAGAACGTTGTTCAGCGAAAAAACGTAAGAGCTATTTCACGACCGTCTCCCATCAGCAGTGTGATTCTGTAAGACTTCATTCTAAACTTCGTATCTGAATCCGCCGTGAGTAGTAGTACACTAGCGCTACACTTGCGAGTTGAACTAAATTGACAGCAACATTTTGATAGATAAAGTATGAGATGACGTTAAAAGTGACATTCTAAAATTTAATTTCCCCGTCACTTCGACACTCACTTCGCACCCGAACAAGATTCAAAATGAAACAAATTTTATAGAATCGACGTGCAGGCCATGCCTCCATCGTCTTGTTAAACTGATATGCCTATCACTACACAGTATAAAACAAAGTCGCTTTCTCTGTCCCTATATCCCTATGTATGCTTGAATCTTTAAAACTATGCAACGGATTTTGATGCGGTTTTTAATAGATAGAGTCATTGAAGAGGAAAGTTCATATGTATAATAACAACAACCATAAAATAGTGGAGAATTGCACCCGTGCGAAATCGGAAAGAGTCGCTAGTTGCTTAAGGGCCGATTTTCAATGGTGAGATAAAAGTTACCTTGGGTATAACTATGATGCTGTCGCGTCAGAACGTTTGTATAAGACAGTGACAGCAACAATTTTATTCCTCAGATGACATTTATCTGACTATTGAAAGATCAGCCCTAAGTAAAATGCTATGAAAAGTCCTTAATTCTATTAAAACAGACTATAATACAGTCTAGCCCTTTGTAACAAAAAGCTATTTTAAATAATTTCACAACGAAAACAAAAGAAAATATGATATTTCCATGTTAATAGTAAAAGCTTTTAAACCAATTTTATGAGTCTCCGTATTAATATAATAAATATTGAGAGTTTGTTTGTATGTAAGGGATTTTCAGGTGATATATATGTATTTAATAGTATATTATGTAAGAAGCTGTCTCATTGCTACTGTTAAAAATGAATTCAAAATCAAAGTTAAATATAAATAAATAGCTACTCTCGCGCGGTTTCGTAATCGTAGCGTGATGATTTATAGCCTATAGGATTCAGGAACATTGTAGCTATCTATCAGTGAAAGAATTTTGGAAATCCGACCAGCGATTTCAAAGACCTACATACAAAACTTAAAAAATTTACCCCTTTATAAATTACTATAGATTTATTTTTAGTTACTATTCTAGATCCACTATTCTATTTTGTGATAATTACAAAGCTTATTGTATTTTTTTATTGTAGTTTGTTATAAGGCGGCAAACGAACAAACGGATTACCTGATGGTAAGCAATCAGCGCCGCCCATGGACACCCGCAACAACAGAAGAGTTACGGAGTGCGTTACCGTCCTTTTGGGGATTAGGTATTTGGAGATTTTGGGATTGGGGAGAGATTGGGGGAGGGGAAGGATTGGGCCCCCGGTTACCTCACTCACATGGCAAAATACAACGCTATTTATGTTTTACGCTGGTTTTCTGTAAGGAGATCATTCCGGTCGAGCCGTTTCATTCGTGCCGAAGCTTAGCTCTCCTACACACAAAAATAAATAATTTTATATACATAGTTTAAAGTGTTAGTCTGTCGATCTATCCACTAGTGTAGCTATTTACTCATTTCACGTGTAAATTTCTAAATCCTTAATACCCCAGTTCGGCAATTTAAAAATAAGACAAAACCAAGGCATTAAGCTAGTCTTTATTTAAAAAAAAATAATTGACCTTGAAAACGAAACATGCTGCGCAAAAAGACTAAAGGTCAAATACCCTATATTACGAAATAAATAAACACATTCAATCAATTGTGGTTCGCTATTCAATTTTTAAAATTAGCCCATTACTATTCTAGATCCACGATTCAACGTTTTGTTAAAACTACAAAGCCTATTGTAGTTTTCAGCTAATGAAAATTAGTCGTCAGAACTGTATTTCTGCGCGGATCTGCATCTGGGAGACGGCGCACCACACGACTAGAACCGGACCCGATTGTGCAGCGCGCAACTTTGACGAGATGAGGATTTGTGGTGGCAACGCTAAAATATGGCCAATGCTTAACAGGCGCGGCTTGGAGCAGGAGAAGAAACGAGGAGTTTTTCAGAAAAAAGTAATTCGTAGTGAGTTAATGTGAACTACTTTTTATAATAATGCATAAAAGTGTTTGTGATATTGAAGTGATAACTAATGTAATAAAAAATATAACATGTATTATTATCTAGTTATAAGTTAAATTGCTGCGCCCTAACAGGGTAATGTACTGTACTGGGGTGATTCTCCAAAAAAACCTTAACTTTTATTTAACAAGTCATTATCCTCCCAGGTTTTTAAGCATCTTAGTAATTTATTTTATACAATATTTTTAATCGGTTGCTTGTAAGCAGTGGTGAGATTTAATTTAATAAAATAATTATCTGTGTTTTAATCAGCAGACTCGTTAATTTTCGGTTGAGGATAATGACATTATTAATTTTTTTTTTATTGATGTGTAGAATCACCCACTGGATGTATGTTATACTTGACATTATATGTACATTGTGCAATATGAATAAATAAATAAATTCGATGATTTTCCTCTTTTTTTTTAAAAAATAACTGTAAGTCTTCACCTGTGTTTACTGAGGGGTATGACCTCCTTATCTTTAAGGCCCGAGTGAATAGGTTGATTATGGGCAAGCGAACTCCTTCTGGAGCTGAATTATTACCTGCAAGATATTACCAAACGCCGACCAAGAAAAAAAACTGAGCTTCGTTTTAGGCTATTTGCATCCAACTACATCCAGCCACACAGCGAATATTGCTAGTTATTTTTAACTTTGTAAGTTCACCTTTAAAATATAGATGTGGTATTCATGATTATTAAATAACTCTATTCTTTAATTAAGAAGTTTATTGAACTTTTTTTTTATTACGCTACGACTATTTGATGTGTTAAAGTGCCTAAGGTGTAAAAAAGCAATTTTTCTACCATCAATCTTTCGCGGTACCTTAATTGATTACTGCATTTCACGTGAATAAAAGATTACCCGCGGGTTAAACTAACACACATTCACCTATTTTCTGCATAAAAATAAATTCTAATCCATTTTCTTGAACAATTTCCGCCATATTGGATTTGTTAAGGTGACAGCTCGCTGTCAAGATTCCCGCGCTTTCGACGTGTTTGACAAAGAAGGTTGAGGTGCAATTATTTTAAGTGGTACCTACCAGCAAGTAGAGGTTATAACGCTTTTATTTTTAAAAGGTTAAATTTTATTTTTAGAGTTGTTATAAATTTGCACATACGTACACAGATATCTGAATACCTATAACACGATATTTTTGTATTTATTTATGTATTTAGTAAGTAAGAGAACTAAAATGATATATTTCTGACCTATTCATGCTTTTTGTCCATATCTTCGTTCATTTCTTAGACAAAAACTTACTAGTACATACTCGAACTTTGCTCAAGAATATTTTAATTATGAAAATTGGAAAGTACGAAGGAAGCGAGTGGAAGAGTCATTAGGATCATGACATGATTTGTATGTAATTAAGTTAGGTAATATGTAATAATACACTTAAATATGTACATCCTTCAGTGTCTTACAATTTCATTAAATTTTCTGCTTGATTTTTGTGTCTACGATCGGTATTCTTCTCCGCGTCACTAAAAGGTCAGACAGGCGGAGAATGCTCAATACATTAAGTCCAAGTTAACTACATACAGTTCATACTGCGTAGTTTATATTGCGTAGTTTATATTGCGTAGTTTATATTGCGCAGTTTATGTTGCGTAGTTTATATTGCGTAGTTTATATTGCGCAGCTTATATTGCGTAGTTTATATTGCGTAGTTTAAATTGCGTAGTTTATACTGCGTTGTTCATATCGCGTAGATGATCCTGCGTAGTTCATACTGCATAGTTTACCCTGCGCAGTTCATAATGCGTAGTTAATACTGCGTAGTTAATACTGCGTAGTTCATACTGCGTAGTTCATACTGCGTAGTTTACCCTGCGTAGTTTACTCTGCGTAGTTCATATTGCGTAGTTTACACTACGTAGTTCATACTTCGTAGTTCATATCACGTAGTTCATACTGCGTAGTTTCCTCAGCGTAGTTTATATTGCGTAGTTAACTCTGCGTAGTTCATATCGCGTAGTTCACGTTGCGTAGTTTATACTGCGTAGTTCATATTGCGTAGTTCATATCGCGTAGTTTATATTGCGTAGTTCACCCTGCGTAGTTAATATCGCGTAGTTCATATTGCGTAGTTTACCTTGCGTAGTTCATACTGCGTAGTTCATATCAAGTAGTTCATACTGCGTAGTTTACCCTGCGTAGTTCATATTGCGTAGTTCATATTGCGTAGTTTACCCTGCGTAGTTTATACTGCGTAGTTCATATCACGTAGTTCATACTGCATAGTTTCCTCAGCGTAGTTCATATTGCGTAGTTTACTCTACGTAGTTTACCCTGCGTAGTTTACTCTGCGTAGTTCATATCGCGTAGTTTTTACTGCGTAGTTCATACTAAGTAGTTCATATTGCGTACTTTACCCCGCGTAGTTCATATCGCGTAGTTCATATTGCGTAGTTTACTCTGCGTAGTTCATATTGCGTAGTTTACCCTGCGTAGTTCATACTGCGTAGTTCAAACTGCGTAGTTCATACTGCGTAGTTATATTGCGTAGTTTACCCTTCGTAGTTCATATCGCGTAGTTCATACTGCGTAGTTTATACTGCGTAGTTTAAATTGCGTAGTTCATATCGCGTAGTTCCTATCGCGTAGTTTACCCTGCGTAGTTCATATCGCGTAGTTCATATTGCGTAGTTTAGTCTGCGTAGTTCATACTGCGTAGTTTACCCTGCGTAGTTTACTCTGCGTGGTTCATATCGCGTAGTTCATATTGCGTAGTTTATATTGCGTAGTTCATTTCGCGTAGTTCATACTGCGTAGTTCATACTGCGTAGTTCATACTGCGTAGTTCATACTGCGTAGTTATATAGCCTAGTTTACCCTTCGTAGTTCATATCGCGTAGTTCATACTGCGTAGTTTATAGTGCGTAGTTTATATTGCGTAGTTCATATTGCGTAGTTTACCCTGCGTAGTTCATATCGCGTAGTTCATATTGCGTAGTTTAGTCTGCGTAGTTCATACTGCGTAGTTTACCCTGCGTAGTTTACTCTGCGTAGTTCATATCGCGTAGTTCATATTGCGTAGTTTACCCTGCGTAGTTCATATTGCGTAGTTTACCCTTCGTAGTTCATATCGCGTAGTTCATACTGCGTAGTTTAAACTGCGTAGTTTATATTGCGTAGTTCATATCGCGTTGTTCATATCGCGTAGTTTACCCTGCGTAGTTCATATCGCGTAGTTCATATTGCGTAGTTTAGTCTGCGTAGTTCATACTGCGTAGTTTACCCTGCGTAGTTTACTCTGCGTAGTTCATATTGCGTAGTTTACCCAGCGTAGTTCATACTGCGTAGTTCATATTGCGTAGTTTACTCTGCGTAGTTCATACTACGTAGTTTACCCTTCGTAGTTCATATCGCGTAGTTCATACTGCGTAGTTCATACTGCGTAGTTTATACTGCGTAGTTAATATTGAGTAGTTCATATCACGTAGTTCATATTGCGTAGTTTACCCTTCGTAGTTCATATCGCGTAGTTCATACTGCGTAGTTCATACTGCGTAGTTCATACTGCGTAGTTCATACTGCGTAGTTCACCCTGCGTAGTTCATATTGCGTAGTTTACCCTGCGTAGTTTATACTGCGTAGTTCATATCACGAAGTTCATACTGCGTAGTTTATATTGCGTAGTTTATATTGCGTAGTTAACTCTGCGTTGTTCATATCGCGTAGATGATCCTGCGTAGTTCATATTGCGTAGTTTATATTGCGTAGTTCATTTCGCGTAGTTCATACTGCGTAGTTTCCTCAGCGTAGTTTATATTGCGTAGTTAACTCTGCGTAGTTCATATCGCGTAGTTCACGTTGCGTAGTTTATACTGCGT
Source organism: Spodoptera exigua (assembly GCA_902829305.4). Lineage (NCBI taxonomy): Eukaryota > Metazoa > Arthropoda > Insecta > Lepidoptera > Noctuidae > Spodoptera > Spodoptera exigua. Next base: position 5,911,824 of record LR824629.2, on the reverse strand, counting down.
AGTTCATATTGCGTAGTTCATATCGCGTAGTTTATATTGCGTAGTTCACCCTGCGTAGTTAATATCGCGTAGTTCATATTGCGTAGTTTACCTTGCGTAGTTCATACTGCGTAGTTCATATCAAGTAGTTCATACTGCGTAGTTTACCCTGCGTAGTTCATATTGCGTAGTTTACCTTGCGTAGTTCATACTGCGTAGTTCATATCAAGTAGTTCATACTGCGTAGTTTACCCTGCGTAGTTCATATTGCGTAGTTTACCCTGCGTAGTTTATACTGCGTAGTTAATATTGCGTAGTTCATGTCGCGTAGTTCATATCGCGTAGTTTACCCTGCGTAGTTCATATCACGTAGTTCATACTGCGTAGTTTCCTCTGCGTAGTTCATTTCGCGTAGTTCATATTGCGTAGTTTACCCTGCGTAGTTCATACTGCGTAGTTCATACTGCGTAGTTATATTGCGTAGTTTACCCTTCGTAGTTCATATCGCGTAGTTCATACTGCGTAGTTTATACTGCGTAGTTAATATTGCGTAGTTCATGTCGCGTAGTTCATATCGCGTAGTTTACCCTGCGTAGTTCATATCGCGTAGTTCATACTGCGTTGTTTCCTCAGCGTAGTATATATTGCGTAGTTAACTCTGCGTAGTTCATATCGCGTAGTTCACGTTGCGTAGTTTTTACTGCGTAGTTCATATGGCGTAGTTCATATTGCGTAGTTTATATTGCGTAGTTCACCCTGCGTAGTTAATATCGCGTAGTTCATATTGCGTAGTTTACCTTGCGTAGTTCATACTGCGTAGTTCATATCACGTAGTTCATACTACGTAGTTTATATTGCGTAGTTTATATTGCGTTGTTCATATCGCGTAGATGATCCTGCGTAGTTCATACTGCGTAGTTCATATCACGTAGTTCATACTGCGTAGTTTCCTCTGCGTAGTTCATATTGCGTAGTTTACTCTGCGTAGTTTACCCTGCGTAGTTTACTCTGCGTAGTTCATATCGCGTAGTTTTTACTGCGTAGTTCATACTAAGTAGTTCATATTGCGTACTTTACCCCGCGTAGTTCATATTGCGTAGTTTACTCTGCGTAGTTCATATTGCGTAGTTTACCCTTCGTAGTTCATATCGCGTAGTTCATACTGCGTAGTTCATATCACGTAGTTCATACTGCGTAGTTTATATTGAGTAGTTCATATCGCGAAGTTCATATTGCGTAGTTTACTCTGCGTAGTTCATATCGCGTATTTCATATTGCGTAGTTCATACTGCGTAGTTCATATCACGTAGTTCATACTGCGTAGTTTCCTCTGCGTAGTTCATTTCGCGTAGTTCATATTGCGTAGTTTACCCCTGCGTAGTTCATTTCGCGTAGTTCATACTGCGTAGTTCACACTGCGTAGTTCATATCGCGTAGTTCATATTGCGTAGTTTACCCTACGTAGTTCATACTGCGTAGTTCATATCACGTAGTTCATACTGCGTAGTTCATATCACGTAGTTCATACTGCGTAGTTTACCCTGCGTAGTTCATTTCGCGTAGTTCATACTGCGTAGTTCACACTGCGTAGTTCATATCGCGTAGTTCATATTGCGTAGGTTATACTGCGTAGTTAATATTGCGTAGTTCATGTCGCGTAGTTCATATCGCGTAGTTTACCCTGCGTAGTTCATATCACGTAGTTCATACTGCGTAGTTTCCTCTGCGTAGTTCATTTCGCGTAGTTCATATTGCGTAGTTTACCCTGCGTAGTTCATTTCGCGTAGTTCATACTGCGTAGTTCACACTGCGTAGTTCATATCGCGTAGTTCATATTGCGTAGTTTACCCTACGTAGTTCATACTGCGTAGTTCATATCACGTAGTTCATACTGCGTAGTTCATATCACGTAGTTCATACTGCGTAGTTTCCTCTGCGTAGTTCATTTCGCGTAGTTCATACTGCGTAGTTTACCCTGCGTAGTTCATACTGCGTAGTTATATTGCGTAGTTTAGTCTGCGTAGTTCATTTCGCGTAGTTCATACTGCGTAGTTTACCCTGCGTAGTTCATACTGCGTAGTTCATATTGCGTAGTTTTCTCTGCGTTGGTTTATACCGCGTAATTTTTACTGCGTAGTTTATATTGCGTTTATACTGCGTAGTTTATACTGCGTAGTTCATACTGCGTAGTTTATATTGAGTAGTTCATATCGCGTAGTTCATATTGCGTAGTTCATACTGCGTAGTTCATACTTCGTAGTTCATACTGCGTAGTTCACCCTGCGTAGTTCATATTGCGTAGTTTACCCTGCGAAGTTTATACTGCGAAGTTCATATCACGTAATTCATACTGCGTAGTTTCCTCTGCATAGTTCATATTGCTTAGTTTACTCTGCGTAGTTTAGTCTGCGTAGTTCATACTGCGTAGTTTACCCTGCGTAGTTTACTCTGCGTAGTTCATATCGCGTAGTTCATATTGCGTAGTTTAGTCTGCGTAGTTCATACTGCGTAGTTTACCCTGCGTAGTTTACTCTGCGTAGTTCATATCGCGTAGTTCATATTGCGTAGTTTACCCTGCGTAGTTCATATCGCGTAGTTTACCCTACGTAGTTCATATCGCGTAGTTCATACTGCGTAGTTCATATTGCGTAGTTTACTCGGCGTAGTTTACCCTGCGTAGTTCATATCGCGTAGTTTTTCATGCGTAGTTCATTATGCGTAGTTCATATCGCGTAGTTCATATTGCTTAGTTCATATTGCGTACTTTACCCTGCGTAGTTCATATCACGTAGTTCATATTGCGTAGTTTACCCTACGTAGTTCATACTGCGTAGTTCATATCACGTAGTTCATACTGCGTAGTTTCCTCTGCGTAGTTCATTTCGCGTAGTTCATATTGCGTAGTTTACCCTGCGTAGTTCATTTCGCGTAGTTCATACTGCGTAGTTCACACTGCGTAGTTCATATCGCGTAGTTCATATTGCGTAGTTTACCCTACGTAGTTCATACTGCGTAGTTCATATCACGTAGTTCATACTGCGTAGTTCATATCGCGTAGTTCATATTGCGTAGTTTAGTCTGCGTAGTTCATACTGCGTAGTTTGCCCTGCGTAGTTTACTCTGCGTAGTTCATATCGCGTAGTTCATATTGCGTAGTTTACCCTGCGTAGTTCATATCGCGTAGTTTACCCTACGTAGTTCATATCGCGTAGTTCATACTGCGTAGTTCATATCGCGTAGTTCATATTGCGTAGTTTACTCGGCGTAGTTTACCCTGCGTAGTTCATATCGCGTAGTTTTTCATGCGTAGTTCATTATGCGTAGTTCATATCGCGTAGTTCATATTGCTTAGTTCATATTGCGTACTTTACCCTGCGTAGTTCATATCACGTAGTTAATTTCGCGTAGTTCATATTATTCTGCGTTGTTTAAATAGCGTAGTTTACTCTGCGTTGTTTCTACCGCGTAGGTTTATTTTGCGTAGTTGATATTGCGTCGTTCTTACTGTGTAGTTCATACTGCGTAGTTCATATCGCGTAGTTCATATTATTCTGCGTTGTTTAAATAGCGTAGTTTACTCTGCGTTGTTTATACCGCGTAGGTTTATTTTGCGTAGTTGATATTGCGTCGTTCTTACTGTGTAGTTCATACTGCGTAGTTCATATCTCGTAGTTTATCCTGCGTAGTTCATAATGTGTAGTTTATATTGCGTAGTTTATATTGCGTAGTTTAGACTGCGTAGTTCATATCGCGTAGTTTATATTGAGTAGTTCATACTGCGTAGTTCATACTGCGTAGTTTACCCTGCGTAGCTTATATTGCGTAGTTTACTCTGCGTTGTTTATATTGCATAGTTCATATCGCGTAGTTCATATAGCGTAGTTTACTCTGCGTTGTTTATATTGCGTAGTTCATATCGCGTAGTTCATATAGCGTAGTTTATTCTGTGTTGTTCATATCGCGTAGTTCATACTGCGTAGTTCATACTGCGTAGTTCACCCTGCGTAGTTCACCCTGCGTAGTTCACCCTGCGTAGTTCATATTGCATAGTTTACCCTGCGTAGTTCATATTGCGTAATTTACTCTGCGTAGTTCATACTGCGTAGTTTACCCTTCGTAGTTCATATCGCGTAGTTCATACTGCGTAGTTCATACTGCGTAGTTCATACTGCGTAGTTCATACTGCGTAGTTCATATTGCGTAGTTTACCCTGCGTAGTTCATATTGCGTAGTTTACCCTGCGTAGTTTATACTGCGTAGTTCATATCACGTAGTTCATACTGCGTAGTTCATATCACGTAGTTCATACTGCGTAGTTTCCTCTGCGTAGTTCATTTCGCGTAATTCATATTGCGTAGTTTACCCTGCGTAGTTCATTTCGCGTAGTTCATACTGCGTAGTTCACACTGCGTAGTTCATATCGCGTAGTTCATATTGCGTAGTTTACCCTACGTAGTTCATACTGCGTAGTTCATATCACGTAGTTCATACTGCGTAGTTCATATTGCGTAGTTTACCCTACGTAGTTCATACTGCGTAGTTCATATCACGTAGTTCATACTGCGTAGTTCATATCACGGAATTCATACTGCGTAGTTTCCTCTGCGTAGTTCATTTCGCGTAGTTCATACTGCGTAGTTTACCCTGCGTAGTTCATATTGCGTAGTTTACTCTTCGTAGTTCATATTGCGTAGTTCATTTCGCGTAGTTCATATTGCTTAGTTCATATTGCGTACTTTACCCTGCGTAGTTCATATCGCGTAGTTCATATCGCGTAGTTTACCCTGCGTAGTTCATATCGCGTAGTTCATATTGCGTAGTTTAGTCTGCGTAGTTCATATTGCGTAGTTTACCCTGCGTAGTTTACTCTGCGTAGTTCATATCGCGTAGTTCATACTGCGTAGTTCATACTACGTAGTTCATACTGCGTAGTTCACCCTGCGTAGTTCATATTGCGTAGTTTACCCTGCGAAGTTTATACTGCGAAGTTCATATCACGTAATTCATATCGCGTAGTTCATATTGCGTAGTTTAGTCTGCGTAGTTCATACTGCGTAGTTTACCCTGCGTAGTTTACTCTGCGTAGTTCATATCGCGTAGTTCATATTGCGTAGTTTACCCTGCGTAGTTCATATCGCGTAGTTCATATCGCGTAGTTTACCCTGCGTAGTTCATATCGCGTAGTTCATACTGCGTAGTTTACCCTGCGTAGTTTACTCTGCGTAGTTTATATCGCGTAGTTCATATTGCGTCGTTTACCCTTCGTAGTTCATATTGCGTAGTTTACTCTGCGTAGTTCATACTGCGTATTTTGCATTGCGTAGTTCATATTGCGTAGTTCATACTGCGTAGTTCATACTACGTAGTTCATACTGCGTAGTTCACCCTGCGTAGTTCATATTGCGTAGTTTACCCTGCGAAGTTTATACTGCGAAGTTCATATCACGTAATTCATACTGCGTAGTTTCCTCTGCATAGTTCATATTGCTTAGTTTACTCTGCGTAGTTTAGTCTGCGTAGTTCATACTGCGTAGTTTACCCTGCGTAGTTTACTCTGCGTAGTTCATATCGCGTAGTTTACCCTGCGTAGTTCATATCGCGTAGTTCATATTGCGTAGTTTAGTCTGCGTAGTTCATACTGCGTAGTTTACCCTGCGTAGTTTACTCTGCGTAGTTCATATCGCGTAGTTCATATTGCGTAGTTTACCCTGCGTAGTTCATATCGCGTAGTTTACCCTACGTAGTTCATATCGCGTAGTTCATACTGCGTAGTTCATATCGCGTAGTTTACCCTACGTAGTTAATACTGCGTAGTTTATATTGCGTCGTTCTTACTGTGTAGTTTATACTGCGTAGTTCATATCGCGTAGTTCATATTGCGTAGTTTACTCGGCGTAGTTCATACTGCGTAGTTTACCCTGCGTAGTTCATATCGCGTAGTTTTTCCTGCTTAGTTCCTTATGCGTAGTTCATATCGCGTCGTTCATATTGCGAAGTTTACTCTGCGTAGTTAATATTGCGTAGTTCATATTGCGTAGTTCATACTGCGTAGTTCATATCGCGTAGTTTATCCTGCGTAGTTTATCCTGCGTAGTTTTCTCTGCTTAGTTTATATTGCGTAGTTGATATTGCGTCGTTCTTACTGTGAACTTCATACTGCGTAGTTCATATCGCGTAGTTCATGGTGCGTAGTTTACTCGGCGTAATTCATACTGCGTAGTTTACCCTGCGTAGTTCAAATCGCGTAGTTTTTCCTGCGTAGTTCATACTGCGTAGTTCATATCGCTTAGTTTATCCTGCGTAGTTTACCCTGCGTAGTTTATATTGCGTAGTTCATACTTCGTAGTTCATACTGCACAGTTTATACTGCACAGTTTATATTGAGTAGTTCGTTACGCGTAGTTCATATCGCGTGGTTTATCCTGCGTTGTTTGTATTGCGAAGTTTATCCTGCGTAGTTCATATTTCATAGTTCATACTTCGTCGTTCATATCGCATAGTTTATCTTGTGTTGTTTATATTGCGGTATTCATGCTGCGTAGTTGATATCGTATTGCTTATACTATAATAATTTACGTAGTTCATACTGCGTAGTTTGAATAGTGTAGTTCATGAGGCGGAGTTCGTAGCGCGTCATAAATAGTGCGTTGTTCATAGCCTGAATTCTGCGTCGTTTAAATCGCATAGTCCATGGAGGCAGGTAGTTCGTGGTACTTACATAGTTTATGTCACGTACTTCATTTTGCGTAGTTCATAGTGCATAGTCCTTTTCAATCAGTTTCACAATGCATTTTTTTGTCATATCATTTAGTCAGTTCCGTTTTGTGAGAATAGTGTAACACTAATGTTTATCCAAAGAATCCGAAAAAGAAATTAAATTCAAGGAGGAGTTAACCAGTCCTAACATCTATTTTTATTTTTGAAATCAATGAATAGTTGGAATCTTATAGTTCATAGGGCATCTAATAGTTCGTAATACGTAAATAATATCTCGTAGTTCATAGTGCGTAGTTAATACTGCTTAGTTCTTAGTGCGTAGCTTATATCGCAAAGTTCAGAGTCCGTAGTTCACAGCACGGAGTTCATAGCTCATGTTTTATACCGCGAAGTTCATAGGGCGTAGTTCGTAATGCGTAGTTTATATCTCGTAGTAATTAGTGCGTAGTTTATACTGCGTAGTTCAAATCGTGTAGTTCATAGTTACTTTTTTACAAATTGAGCTGTATACACTCATCCTGGCAGCATCTCTGCATACCTATAAAATAAAGTCGCTCTTCAAAAACAAACATATGCCTACTGATTTGGTTTAGTGACAGCGTATAAACCAGTTAATCTTGAACTCCAAACTATAATAATAACAGAATTGAAATAGGTCAATTAATAATTCATATTTTTTTACTTCCAGTTAACTATAACAGAGTCTCCAGTATAAACAGACCTCTACCTGTGTTTAAACACGATATGTTACCGGATCACCGTGAATTGGATGGTTATGGTGACTTCTAAACATTAAGTACAAATATACATTTAAAAAAATCATTGAAGTGTTTTAAAATTCAAATGCTATAATTTTGTTTTTCAACACAAGGCGTGGTTGGTGGACAAAGCGTAAAAAATCGGAACTTTAAACCAAAACGAAACCTAACCTAACCAAATATCAACATTGATTTTTGTGTAAAACTGGAGACCCGTCCCGGCTTCGCGAATGCAATGCTGATAAAAAAAACACTATTTAACTAATGTTATTATACTATACATACAAAACTTCCTCGTCAATAATTCTATTTAATAAAAAAAACCTCATCAATATCTGTTGCGTAGTTTAAAGATTTAAGCATACATAGGGTTGTAGGGACAGAGAAACCAACTTTGTTTTATACTATGTAGTGATGTATATGTTTACATACATAGATATATACCTATAGCACTGTAACATAAGTAGTTGCTTCCCTCCAGTCGGCCCCGAAACGTACGATATATTGTACTATCAAGCATGCTAAGGTGGGGGTGACCCTTAATTCTATACCGAGAATACAGGGTGTTAAAAATTAATCGGTAGATTTTTTTTGACGCAGAAAAATTTTCGGATGCATAATCTCGCTTTAGATAAAGCGAAAGGGAGTGATAGACTGTTACTGGCTGAAAACCATACCCTTTCTTATTCCTGCTTTAGTTGAGCTCTATTTGTCAGTTGGTCTGTTGGCTCTTTGAATCGCGCACGCAACGCTACTCGCCATTCGCTCGAGTCTGGTCGAGAAATGATTTTCATATATGTATTATGATAATTCTTATGAGTATTATATTGTAGGTCGAATATGCTCGGGTCATTGCAAGGAAAAAAACTGGGAAAAAACGCTAGATTTTTGTTCTGCATTTAGAAATGATAATAAAAGTGTGAGAGGTCCATGCTTCGGCGCGAATGGATCGGCTCGACCGTAGTGATACCATGGCCACAAAGAAAACCGGGAAGCAATTACAGCATTCTGTGTCGCTTCCCAATCCCCAAAAGATCGGCAACGCACTAGTAACTCTTCCCTTGTTGCAAGTGTCCATAGGCGGCGCTGATTGCTTATCACACATAAAAATCGCCATATTTCTTGGAGTGCTTTCTTCTTAGTTCTTAACTAGATACTGTTTTTTTTATGTGATAGGTCTTCGAAAAGGTATACCTGACCTGATAGTCCTGATAGCTGGTCCCGCACGTCCTCAACATCAGAGTTTACTGGATTTTGATCGGGATTACCATTTTGGAAATTAAGGATTGGACCTCAATCACGGCGCTGTGGCTGTTTCACGCCGTTTCCTCTGCCAGGCCGTGGCATCACTCCGGTCGATCCGTTCAAGACTCTCTCAAACTTACTTAGACTTTAAAAATAATTATAAAACGTCATTTTAGTTGTTGTAAAAATGTACGGAACAAAAGAAAAAACCAGCCTACCATAGCGTCTTGAAGAAAATACTCTTTGCACGCAACCTGTATATCAAGAAAGCACAACCTTGTTTAACCACCTTGCTAGCTAGTACCGCGGCAAACATCGTGCAACGAACACGCATTCACAGTAACTATTAAACATAATATAGTATATGTTCAGTTCCCTTATAACCATCACATAGACTAAACGTAACGTGAATAAAAAGACTATATATTAAATCTAAAAACAAGTTTAAAAAAAGTAAAGAAAAAAAGAAAAAAGCAAAAACGTTTGTCTAAATATGGAATTTTAAATTTAGAACTCTGTTCTTTTTTTTAAATAAGGAAGAAATTTAAAATGGAATAACGCTGACACCGAGCTTTTGCACCTTTTTTGTTTTTTTTTTTTTTGTTTGTCGAAAGCGAAGTTGATTTTTATAATGTTTCATGAATTTTGGTGTTAAACAATATATTTTTAGGAGAAGCAGGTAGGTATATTATACTTGTATATTTTAACAATATTATTTTTAAATATATAACATAATTATATATTTAAGAAATACAATAAAATTGTGTCACATTATTTTCAGTTTTTTACAACTAGTAAATTTTTTTCTCGATACTCGATATTGTAAAACAATTATTATTTTACTAATGGAACAGAAATTATATAACATGTGTATAAAAATATTTTAAAACAAAATTCATGAAGCTGTTAAAACATTCTGTATTGTGTAACCGACTTATTAAAATATGGAAAGTGAAAATACATACCTATTTAAAACCATCCGCCATCTTGAAAATAAAAACAACGATAAAAAAATTACCTACATTAAGCCGTTTTCTAATTCTCTGTTTAGAAACAGATTTAAACAAGCTTTATTCAAGCTATTTATGATTTTTTTCTTCAAACATAACTTTTTAAGAAATCTTTATAAATATTTTCCAGTCATCAGTAAGTTGGTTGCACATTGCAGATTATAAAATGTTTGTCAATTATCAGAGATTTTTATTTTAAAATGCTTTTTTACCTTTTTAGATTTACACTGCTAGCTTTTAAGCACATACCTTTAAAACCTTTTTACAAAGTGTAAATAAAAAAAAATGCAAATCTAATTTACTTATGAAATAATTTGGTCAACTAATTTATAACGATTTTTAGACACATTTTTTGACGTAGATATTTATCTTTATGGTAACTAAAGCCAACTGTTTTTTGAAAAAAAAGAAGTTGAATATGTCTTATTTTTTAGGTAAGCCGACGAAGCCAGCTACAGTCTTTAAGAAAAAAAAACTAAATCAGTATTTTTTTTTTCTTAAAAACATTGTCGTTATCTTTTTCTTATACTTATTGAGCTTAATAAAGGCATTCAAAAATATCGAATTTATTAGTTGACCAAACAATTAAGAAGAACACTAATTTAAAATAGTTTTATCGTAAAAATTACGTTTTCTATGTAATAATTACACACACATTTTTTCTTTGTGTCCTTACTAACTGTTACTATTGGCTTAACTGTGTGATCAAAAAAAAAATTAGACTGAATCACTCCATATCATCTGTACTATATCCAGATATAAAAATATACAGACTATGAAAACACTCCGTTCCAATGTAAAAAACAGAAATTATACTAATACGGATTGTCTATGATTTTTTTAAATTTAATTAAACGTATCCGTCGGCTCGTTTGCTACACTACTACAAAAAAAAAGAATTAAAAATGTGTGTAATTTTTACAATGTACATAGAAATGAAATCTTTTTTTATTAAACACTTATAAAGTCGTTTATAATATTTAGGAGGTTTGATCAATGTGTTTAAATGATCATACAGACATAAAACTATCTGTTATATTTGATTTCATGTTCATTACTTCGAAATAGGTATAATGATAAGGTATAAAAATCGAAAATCCATTTCGTCGGGCAGTAAGACGAGGAAAAAATATTAGAAACCGTATTTTTATGTTTAAGGAAACAGTAAATAAATTTATCAGCCTATAAATTGCCCATTGCTGAGCAAAGGCCTCTTCTCCACGGAAAACGTTTGAGTATAAATCACGGCGTTTGCTGAAGGGGGTTATTCCAAACACTTAATTAAAAATAAGACCAATATCGAAATCACAAAAACAATTTTATTTCACATTGATAAATTTGCATATACATATATAACAGCTTTTCCATGTTGGTCTAAGGAAAAAGTTGTTTTCACCAGTAATAGTTTGTTAAAAATTACTTTTGTTATTTTAATTTAACAAATGCGTTAATATAAACCATTGATCAAACTTCATAACACATAGTGATTTAGGAAAATAACCAGACTGTTTATGTAAGCCAGTTTTTGCGTAACGAATCGCGCGTTTAATTCAATACTTACCAATTAATCAAATTCAATACTTTTATCCAAATATCAAAAACGATACTCTTATATGAAATCTGTATGAAACTCCAAGTTATGACGTCATAGTATTTTTGAGTCAAATATCCTACTGATTTTTTAAAAAGAAGCTTAAGTATTTCGATTATTTTTGTGTATCGACATATCCCGACATATAAAACTTCGTTCACATGTCGAAGCACAAAGCTATTGTAGTTTCACGACGGTGTACTGTCTCTTTGAGTATTTCAAAAGCAAAATCAAAGCAAATAAAAAAAAATTGCTCTTTGATCTCAAGACATCGTTGAGAATCTTCATATTAAAAGTTAAGTAAGAAAACTAAAAAAAAATGGTTAAGAACAAATTACAAAAAAAAAAATTGCAACTAACCTTGATTTACATCTAACAGTCTGGTCATTAACCTTTATTTTATTATTAATAACTTAAAAACAACCTTATAACCTTTTAAAAATATATATCTTAAAAACAATCATCATCCATTTTCTATAGCGGCCATCTTTAAAATTCTGACAGCTCAACATTATAATTCAAAATGGCGTACTCCACTATGTATTTATTACGCAAAATTCTGTAGGGTTAATTGAGGCTGTTATGCTAATAGGTCTTACGACAATAGACTAGAAAATCTAGCGTCTAACACTATATTCTTTTGAAATGGTAATTTAGGCGTTATTTACAACTTTCGTTTAGTGACTTTGCCCACAGTACAAAAGGGTAAAAAGAAAGTTATATGTTATTCTAGACTATAATCTATCTTAATGCTAAATATCATTCAGTTATGTTCAGTAGTTTTTACGTGAAAGTGTAACAAACATGCAATTTCGCGTTTATAATTGACCTAGCGAACCGTCCCGGCTTCGCCACGATTGCAATGCTGATACTAAATTTCTCCACTATTTAATGGATGTTATAATACATATCAACCTTCCTCTTCAATCACTCTATCAATCGAAAAAAAAACACATCATAATCCGTCGCGTAGTTTTACAGATTTAAGCATACATAGGGATATAGGGACAGAGAAAGCAACTTTGTTTTATACCAAGTGTAGAAATTAGTAGGATTTTTACACGGCTAAACGTAAAAAAGTACATAATATTTAGCAGTTAAAATGTGAATAAGTATATAAAAATTGCATGTTTTTCGTCAATAGAAAAATAGAGAGAAAGTTTATCATTTTCTCCAGACATCTAAGATCAACAGCTAGGATAAATATAACAGTTTAAAAAGTTCTGGTTAATCAAAAAGCAAGTCTTAGGTATGTTTAGGAAGGCTCATACGGTACCCGAAGGGGGTTTCAAAGACTTTTTTAAAGTAATTAATAGTAGTCGTCTAATATCTACATATATATATATATAAAAATGGATCGCAAAATGTCGGTAAGCGCATAACTCAACAACGCCTGGACCAATTTTGCTAATTCTTTTTTTGTTATGTTTGTTATTATCAGGAGAAGGTTCTTATCAAAGATAATATTAGAAAAGCAGGGGAGAAAATTGGGAAAAAATGATAGCGAGATACCGTGCGAAGCGGGGGCGGGCCGCTAGTGTTACTTAAATGAAAATTTATTGTTCGTGAGTTTAAGTTTTAAATAAATCTTTTTCAACAATCTTATTAATTTCCATGTTGGAGCTGTCAGAATTATCAACCTGTAAAAAATTCAAATTCAAATTCTCATTCTGTTTCATCATTCCATTTTTGAATTGATTCGAAGTAGACATATTGGCATCCATTTTGAATTGGTACCTAGTCTCCAGTAATTATATATGTTGGACAAGTTTGATTGATTTGAATTGATTTTTTATTGAAGATAATTAAATGAAAATATAGAGATTTTTTTATTGCATACAAGATTAGCGTTTGGTAACGCATTTCTTAAAAACTTGTCCGACTTATCATTTTGATATTACCACAAAAAAAAATCAAATCGCAATTCCAAATTCGAATCACCATACTTACCATAAACGAGGACATAAGACGTAACCATACAACTACTTTACTCATCAAAATTCCCTTAGACGTAAACTGTTGCGTTTCAAAAACGGAAATGTTTGGAATTTTTGAGATGTGCCGGAAGCAAGTTGCTGCTATCATTCTGCCGCTTGTGTTGGCATCCCTGACGGGGTACTCCTCGGAAGCACTTAGCACATTCGGAGTGTCGAACACGAAGGCGCCGTCGGCGGCCCCAACACCACCTCCCGGTAAATATATTTTTTTTATATAATGGGACATACCACGATGCACTTCCACGGATTGGATTTAGTCAAACCCCACTGAACACTTTCAAAAACATCTTTCTTCAAACAAAACCCCACTTTTTGCTACACATTTGTGTCATGTCTTTAAGTGTTAGACGCATGACGTTACCTACTTTTTAATAGTTACAGGTATGGAGGATATTTTTTGTCCCATTATATGAAAAAAAATGTTTGCCCATGCACGCAGGCGATTTAGTCACTGAAGGCGACGTTAGCTATAAACATTGCAGGTTTAATACAAAATAACCTGCAAAGTACAGAATACAAAAATAACGTCGGAAACTCTAAACAAACTGTATATATTGTATATTAAGCCACTTTTTACACGACCTCCTTTTCATGACACTTCCAAATTCAAAATTGACATTGACAGTTCATTTTGCAGTGTTGGTAGAACAGAATGTGGCAAAGGAAACCTAGTATTATGCCTATAATTGTATTTTTCTGGTTAATTGGACAATGTTTCGGTGCGTTTAGTCCGGTTTTTGGCGTTATTAAAACTGAATCGCCATTAAAGACACCATCGCCTACTCCGCCGTCGGGTAAGACTATTTTTTTATATAATGGGACCTCCATTTACTTTTTTTTTTCTTAATAAATTTACATGTACAGACTAAATCAAAATTCTTGTATTTCTTTTGTTATTTGCCTGTATATATTTGCGTCATTGATATTTAGACTTTTAATAAAAATTTGTGTGTATTAGAAATTGAAAAAAGGATATATATACGATTGGTTATTTTTGCTTTGTTATGTGAATAGACGTTTAATGTGAATAATAATCTTTTACGTTTAATTTGTCTCATTATACAAACTATTTCGGTCGGGCCGAAAAAAATAAAAACGTTCAGACTTCAAGGTTTTTACACGATAATTCACTTAATCTGTCAAATGTGTGTAGATAATAAATATAAATGAATAAATTTTTCTATAACGTTCTATACAATTTCTTATTTAGTGGATTATCGTGTATTTATAAAATAGATGTACACTTCCCACTAAAAACATTAGAAAAATACACACAATTCCTCTTATTACTAGGCTTAAATTAACTCTTAAATCAACAGCAACAAGAACGGAGAAGAAGCTTTTTTACACATTTAATATTTCTCTAAAAAATACAATCAATTTTGCAACATAACCAAAATAGCGTTTAAAAAAAAGTATGTTTGCTGTCAATAAAACCTTCACGGTCAAATACCAACATAACAAAAAAAATAATAGACTTACATACAAAAAGCTTAGTAATTCAGAGGATTGACACACGACACACAATAGTGCCTTTTATTCAACAAAAACAACATTATATTTATTTGGGCTGACTTGCAAACTTCTAGCGGTTACGCTCAAACAAAACACAGCTTTACAACACAATTTTTTATACAGACTAACGAGTCAAGCTGCTTCAAATTTCTTTAACAGATTTTATATTTTGGATATGAAATTGAAAATCTATTAAAGAATATTAACAATATCGTAGCTTGATAAAGGAAAGGAACGTCTGTACAACGACATATCACAAACTGTCAAAAACGAATTGGCGCCATAATTTTGACATTTGATATTCCATAGACAATAATACTTTTTACTTTTGCCATACAGTTTAGGTATCTTGTTAACGAACCTACTTTGTTATAATAACTATCTGAGACAGATAGAACAGTGTGAAAATGTGGCACAAAAGGCATGCGTTCGCCATTGTGCCCGTTATTATAGTCGGTTGGCTAAACATACAGTGTAGTGAGGGGTTTGGCATCTCATCCTTCGGGAAAGCTAATACCGATCCACCGAAGCCAGCAACGACATCTGCCGCACCCGGTAAGAATTTACTTACATACATAAATCATACATACAGACAAAACAAGCTTCCATACAATCATACACACATACATTACGCCTGCTGTCTTAGGCTGTTAATTAAAAAAAATGGCTTAGCTGTCATCTTTTAGGTTAGTTTATCTGTGGTGTTGCATGTTTAGGAAGGAAAATTGACAGATGTGTCTCAACAATTTATGATATAACGCCATCTATTGTTTTCAATACAAACTTTACACCAAAAATTTAAAAAGAAAAAATTTGGAACAGGAAAGTTTTAACAACATTGTTCTCTCATTTTCTCTCTACTTTCATTTGAAAATAGAGAGAGAAAGAGAAAAAGTGCTTGAGCTAGTTAATTTAACAACAAAAATATAAGTTCAACAATACTGAAAGACAACATTATTTATAACAGTAATAACACAAAAAAACAAACAGGATATGCGATTTGATCCCTCAATTTTGGTAGTAAAACTAAAAGACACTATTTTTTTGGTTTCGCCATGTAATATTCAACTACATAGTAAATTGATATAATTATGAAATATCGTAATAATGTAGATGTATTGATTAGATTAGAATAGAATTTGTAGGTAAGATAAATTGGCAATTATTTAGATTCACAAGGATTAATTCCAAAAAAGAAACAAAATTTGCAACAAAATACAGTAAAGATTCTTCTTTAGGACTACTTTAGTTGTGTTGATGTTTAAGAATATTTACTAAATATTGGCAAATCGTATAGACAACAACTAAAGATAATCTTTAAATAATTGTCCTAAAATTTTTGTAGAAAACCTTTTAGCAGACTTTGGTATAACAAAAAAAAAACGAACGGCATCTCAGAAAAAAAAATAACTGACATATAAAACAGCGCCATCTTGAGCGACCAAAGATTAAATACGACGTTTCATTCATTGAAATTGAATTTAGAACGCGAGGTTTACATTTTGCGATGTGGCATTATCGTTTGGCGACTAAGGCTATGTTAGCCTTTATTTTGATTGGCTGGATGGCTGGCCAATCCGAAGCTTTGACGGCATTTGGCAAGAGTATTACCGTTGGCCCTACAGTGGCCCCAACTCCGATTCCAGGTAAGTTTACGAGTATTAAGAGAGATACTGTCATTTGTAATACAAGAGAAATATAATTAGCATCATTATTGACAGCTTCTTTAATTGAGAATCACCTGACAACATACCAAATTACAACTAAATCTGTCCAGCCATTTTTGCATAAAAGAATGATAAACAGACTTCTAGAAATTCTCATAAAATGTAAAAAAAAACGCAAAAAGGTACCAACCCTCAAAGTGACACTATTGAAATTAAACTTGTTTAAACTTTTTGCTAATTTCATTGATATTTAAGTTTGTGATTTTGTTGATTTGGAAATCGGTTTAAGCGATTCAAGGATTTAATTTCAGTTACTAGTTGTTGACCGGTTTTAATTTGGTATAAATTTTTATAGTGATCCAAACAGCTTGGAACTTTTTCGTGGAATTTAAGTAAAAATCTGTCATAGATGTTGGTTAGTACCACATAAATATGAAAAAAGGTCAAATCAACATGTTTTGAATGGGTGTTTTTAGTAATGGAAAATATAGACCTTAAAGATTAATTTGGCATATTCAGCTCATTTTCAACCCAACTGTGGGTTGGTCTTTTTGCGTAAATAGGTCCATTTACAATATTTATATTAGCACGATTAGTAGTTAAAAAAATATCCGTTACGTTTAAAAAAAGAATGACAGTATCTCTCTTTTGTTATTTTTTGAGTCCATTGCATGAATTTTCATGTAGCTTTTAAACATTAGTTCGTATAGTTTTAAGTAAAACTCTATTTAGTTGTAATGTTTGTGATCACAATAATTTAGATTTATGGAGAATTTTAACAAAAAATGTTTAGTTACATATTAAATTCACTTACTGTAATATTCAATGGACGTACGTTAGTTAAAAGAGTAACTGAAACAGATACTTTATAATCTTATTATAGCGGTTCAGTTTTCATTGTAACTTAAAAGTTTTTACGACTTTTCTAATTCCAAATTGTTGGCTATGAGTTATTCTCACGGCACTCTGATAAGTTGCATAATGCGCGGTATTTTTTATTTTTCCTTTAAGACTGCTCGTTAGTTGAAAAACCAAAATGGCGAATACAGATAAAATGTTTACTACCCTTCCTGACAGGGCAAAGTATTTTTAAAATAAAAGTTCTGCCTAAATTCTCTTTCTGTTAATATTTCTTAGATGATGAGAGTCTCACCATCGACAAAATTTACGACAGAGTGCAAATGTCAAAAAATGCAATATGGCGTATTGGCGCCAAACAGCAAACAGAAATGCCGGGGAAAACGCAATCGCATATTTTTAATGGTTGCTATTTGTAATTATTTTAAAACAAACAGTAAATGTATTATAAAACGTTTAATATTTTATAGTGACTAGTATTATAAAATTGCGAATAAGTTTACAACCGTAATTTAAATAAAAGATAATTTTGTTAAAATTCTCTATTGAACTTTTAAAATTTTATGTCTCACATCAAACAACACACGTAAGTAACTAAGGTAAGTTTTTTTGTTTATTAGGTACATTATACAACTGTATTTTAATATAAAAAAGTGTGTCATATACATGTATTTTCAGCATTCTAAAATTTAGATAATTTAATCTTAACGAAGTGGGCCTTTCAAAGCTCTTAAAAAGCCAATACATTTTTAATTAAACCATAGAGAAAAAACTGAATAGAAAACTAAATAGATTATAATTATATAACATATAATTACGCGGGTAACGGCAGACTCTGAGTCTGCTTGCGACCACGACCTGTGCAACAAGGTCGAAACGTCATCCTACCAAGGTGTTCAAATCATTATTTTTAGGCGTTAATCCCGCGTAATTATAATCATGTTCTAAGTATAAAAGTGAGAATAGATTATAAAATATAATGTCAATGGTTTTTTATTTATAAAATCTGAGATTCAAACTTTTAAACAGGATGTTTTTATATTTACACGTAAAAAATGCCTCGGAACCACACACATAAAAATGCCGCAGATAAAGCATAAAACATATAATAACCTAACAAATTTCAATTGAAATATAAAAATAGCTGAAAACTCACAGTTTTTAGGTGGTAATAAGAAAAAAGTAGTCAATAAGAACTCTCCACTCGCTATGGTTCTTTTAAGCTGGTTTTCTGTGAGACCGTGATATCATCCCGGTCGAGCCGACCCATTTGTGCAGAAGCTTGGCTCTCCCACATTTAAAATTTAACTCTTTACTATTCTTTACAAACCCATACCCTTTACGTTTAAATAACATAAACACACAACTTTAATCAATACTAATATTATAAAGAAATAAAATTTGTAAGTTTGTATGTAGGGGGTAATCTTGGGAACCGCTGGTCGGATTGCCAAAATTCTTTCACTGATAGATAGCTACAATGTTTCTGAGTGCTATAGTCTAGGCACGCTACGATCGAATGGAGCTGAGCGGCGGGTAAAACCACGCGAGAGAAAGTACGCGTATAAAATTAATATATCGCGGGATATTTAAAACAGCAGCTTTTAAAACGAGAACTCACAAATCAAGTGTAATTTATATCAGCTGGGGTTGCTAAGGTACCGCAGCCTCGGCCTAGAGCAGGAGCAGGAACAGGGGGTTTTAAAAAAAAATAACTCTTTACTATAGGTACTTTACTAACCCATACCCTTTACGTTTAAATAACATAAACAGTCAACTTTAATAAGAAATATTTGAACAGTTACCAAAACATCATTATAACGTCCTGTGACATCGTTACATAACGTTTGTACGTATAAAGTTATATATGTCAAATATGACAAATGAATGATTGACGTTTATAATCTATGTTTACATTGCTACCAACATTCCGGTAATAATTATTAACGTCAACATTTGACATGTGCTTTTAGAATTGTTATTGATAGTATCGAATTTCATATTTGTAGTGAGCCTAGCTACAGCGTGCCTGTCAATTAAGAGGTCTTTAAGTACCTTCTAAGTTTTCTTTAATAGTATAGGTCGGCAAACGAGCAGACGGATTACCTGATGGTAAGCAATCAACGCCGCCAATCGACACGCGCAACACCAAAGGAGTTACGAGTGCGTTGCCGGCCTTTTAGGGATAAGGGTTTCAGTTATCTAAGTATTGGGAAGGGAAGTCATACTGTGGCACGAATGGGTCGACTCGACGAGAGTAGTACCACGGATTCACCAAAAACTGCGGGAATCAACCTCAGCGTTGTGTATCGCCGAGTGGGTCAGGTTACCGGAGGCCCAATCTCTCCCACTCCCTCATACTTTCTCAATCCAAAGATATGCCTAACTCTTATCCCCAAAAGGCTGGCAACGCACTTGTTATTCCTTTAGTGTTGAGGTTTTCCATAAGCGAAGCCGTTTGCTTACCATCAGGTAATCCGTCAGCTCGTTTGCCAAACAATTACTCGTAGACTTTTCCTTGTTTTTTTTTTTTAAATATTAATAAAACTAATTGTTTTATTATATAAATGTCAATTTAGGTTTACACGGACATGGTCCGTGGCCCTTGCCATAAAAATTGTATTCATCATTATTATTCTACTTCATATTTTTATTAGTACTGATTGTTTTATTGGATATTTTTTACTGTGGCAATCAGGCCACTCTGATTACATAAGTGGTGAAATTTGAATATACCGTGTTATTTAAATACTAGCTTCCGATCGTGGCTTCGCACACGTATAAAAGTAATGTCTCCCGGGATTTTAAAGCGATATCTCGACGAAAATTTTAAGTGTGGGAGAGCCAAGCTTCGGCACGCATGTGTCGGCTCGACCGGAGTGATATCACGGCCTCACAGAAAACCGCCGTGAAACAACCACAGCGTTGTGTTTCACCGTGTAAGTGAGGTTACCGGAAGCCCAATCCTTCCCCTCCCCCAATCCCTTAATCTCCAAATCCCAAATCCCTAAAAGATCGGCAACGCACTCGTAACTCCTCCATTGCGAGTGTCCACGGGCGGCGCTGATTGCTTACCATCAGGTAATCCATCTGCTCGTTTGCCGACCTATATCATGAAAAAAATACGCAAGCTAAGTATACATAATTTATAGCCTACCCAGCTTCACTGACGAACAGACTGACAGACGTTTCAGAAGTATCTATTTATAGTGGGAATTAATTATTTTGAATTTGACTTTGACTTTGACCTATAGCTATCAGAAACATTGTAGCTATCTATCAGTGAAAAAATTTCGGCAATCCGACCAGGCAGCGGTTCCAAAGATTACCTCCTACATGCAAACTTCAATTTTTACCTCTTTATAATATTATAGTATAGATTTGCATAGGTACTCGATAGAGGAATAAAAAGATTGACCTTAAGAAGATTTTATGCAGATAAGAAATATGATATCTGATACCCATAAAATACCAAAAACATGTAAGAAGTTTTTATATACCCTGTACCAACCGTACCATCGAGTAACCAGAGACAATACTGTATTAAATCTAAGGTTACGAATAATATTTGAATTTAGATGTTTAGTATCTACGCATTGGGTCTAGGTTTATTATTTATGGCTTTTGGTAGACTCATGGCTGAACGTTTTTATTGTATAAGGCTATGAAGTCCATATAAGTGTGGTAGAACCATGCTTTGGCACAAATTGGCCGGCTTGACCGAAGTAACACCAAAGCATCACAGAAAACCGGCGTTAAACAATGCTTACGTTGTGTTTCGCTGTGTGAGTGAGGGTACCGGAGGCCCATTTACAAGCCCCAAATCTTGCATATGGACCTCCGGTAACCTCACTCACACGGCGAAATACAACGTTAAATTTCTTATCCCCAAAATGCTGTCAAAGCTCCTGCAGCTCTTCTGGTCCTGCAGATGTCTGTGGGCAGCGCCAAAAGCTTACCATCAGGTTAATCCGTTTGCTCTTTTGCCGATCTATCACATAAAACATCTAGTTAAAGGCTACATATTCCTAAAATACCGTCAACGCATTTGCTAATCTTCTGGTGTTGAACAATTCCATGGGCGACGCTGAAGATTACCACCAGTCAACTCGTTTTGCCGACCAAAAATAATAAGTTTACATACTAACTACATATTTAATCATTACATAAACTATTCGTAAGTAACAGTTTTGTTCCGAAAACAAATGCTAGGGATTTTTGAATAGTAACTATATATACATATAATAGTAACTTTTGTAGCCTATAGTACTCAAGAATATTATAGCTATATATCAGGGAAAGAATTTTGGAAATCTGCCCAGTGGTTCCAAAGATTGCCAATTACAAATTACAAATGTATCCTCTTTATAATATTAGTATAGATACTACTCGAGCCACGCAGACGTGCACGATGCTCATGAATAAGAGTCCCGTTGTGACTTGAAAATTAAAAGAGCTTTTCTCTATGTTAATTTACGTGAATTAGTCGTTCTTTTCAATAAACTACTAGGTTAAAATTCAAGTAAATTTTTTGTTTTTCATGAAAACCTGGTCTAAAGCCTTTCCAATCTGATTACAAAACGTCACGACCCTAACCCACTTGAGGAAAAGGTCACGACGAAAAATATAACACCCTGTTTATGTATAGAAAGTAGCACGTTGCGTGTCCGATTCCATAATAATACGTAATTCCATCCGCATTGTGGCTACGAGCTACGAGCTACGCGCTACGCCGTAGCAGTGATGTAGCAATTTCGTAGCAAGTGTGTATCTTAAATATTTGTGCAGGAAAATAAAAAAAAACTGGTTCTGATGCAAGTATAATTTTGATTATATAATTATAACCTGCCTGAGTCTGCCTGGTCCTTGTCAAATGTAAAAATTAGACAGAGTTTTCGAATCGGCTGTTACGGAAACCAGCGGGTGATGCAGGAACGGTGGCAAAATGCTTTCTTATCTGCCCCGTCACCATACGACAAAAGAGTCAACGTAAGAATGCGGGGATTGAGCGATGATCTCCGGCCGTCTTAAGCGTGGGTCTGCGGACGGCGAGCTACTCTTGCTCAACTAGAACCAGAATCGAGCGTAAAGCGCTTATCGTTCCGCGCGCGTTTCAAAGAGCCAATAGACCACCACAGACGGGGCCCAACAAGGACGATGTTCTGCCAGGGTTGCTAGTCAAAAAGAAAAACGTCAAAAATCATTTATTTCAATTAGACCATAGTAGGCACTTTTGAACGACAAGCAAGCAAAAAAGGAAAAAAAGTATATAACAAGAGCTTTAAAATTAAGCGTGTCAGTCTGTCCGTCTGGGCGAGCTCAATAAAATACTACTGTCACAGCCTGGACTGGACCAAGGGAGTTCGGTCTCCCCTACCCAAGGCGAAAAGATAAGTCCATAGACGATTATTGCCCTCTCCGAAAACAACGGACTGAAAATTTTGTATTCAACTTTCCTTAAGTTAAAGTATAATTGTGAAAAACACGAAACTCTATGCATAGGTACCACTTTACTAACAATCTGATGGCAAAAATGTATTTTATTTTTATTTTTAAAACCTCCACAGCTTAAGTAGAATTATGCAGATGCAAGTGAATTATCTGTTTTGAAAATGCAATAAGTACCTAAATGGCTGGCAATGAAACGAAACGTAACCTTTTTTTTTGCATTGCTTTCGTGACTGTTACTAAACTTATTATTTAGATTTTTTTATGTGATTGAACGGCAAACTAGTAGACGGATTACCTGATGGTAAGCAATCAGCGCCGCCCATGGACACCACGCCACAGGAGTTACAATTGCATTGCCAGCCATTTCAGGGTAGAGTTTCGGAGATTTAGAATTTGGGAGTGATTGGGAAAGGGGAAGCAGGATTGGGCCTCTATCCTGGTGGTTTTAGTAAGTTATAAATTTGAATTTGCCGATCCGCCTTGTGCAAACGTTTTTTTTTTTTTGTGAGGGTAAAATCATCAAATGACTTCTACCGCCTAGGGTCGGGCGTGAGGGAGTGTCAGACTCTTACTGACTAAAAACCCTACGTTCCTTCTGCTCTGGACCGAGGTCGCGGTGCCTCATTGCGCTTACCCCGCAACCCTGGCTGTTGAGTAAGCGTGGTGGTTAATGTTCAAATCTTACGTCACACCTGGACACTTAAAGAGATTTCTTATGTATTTACGAATTCCGTTATAAAGTTAAGCATATATAGTCATGCAAAATAAGCGATTTGCTTTTAGTGTGGGAGAGCCATGCTTCGGCACGAATGGGTCGGCTCGACCGGGGTGATACCACGGCCTCACAGAAAACCGAAACAATCACAGTGTTGTGTTTCGTCGTGTGAGTGACGTTAATGGATGCCAAATCCTTAAATATCGGAAACTTCTGTGGGTCTTCCACTTGTAACTCCTGTGGTTGTCCATTAGCGGCGGTGATTGCTTACGGCATTCCATTTCATAAACATATGTACACAGGTACATAATTATGTGCATTGTAAGTTAAATAAGGCTTATAATAAAAATTATTATTGTCTGGCGACTCAGCGCTTTATAGCCACTACAACCAAGCTACGTAACCATTCTAATTTTACCTTTGTTCCAACAAAATGTCCTTCACTGTTAATATATTCCAACCTAGTTCCGCTACTCGGTAATAGATGGCGCTGTCTGATAGCTATCGGAAGCGTTTCGGTTTTACACGTAGATACACCCACTTTATCTTGATCTCCTGATAAACGTGCTTGAAATGTACACAGAGGTCAACGTAAATTGGATATGAGCGGCCACCGTTTCAACTGATTTGAAATTTTAATCGTGGATAGGCGTACTGTTGTAAGCTCGACTTTATTGCTATGGAGTTAGAGATGGATTTTGCGTTATGGAAGAATAAATTGTTCGTAATCAGCGTTTCTTGATATCCAATCTTTGTTTATAATTTGCAATTGTTATAGAAAATTAAATTTTTAATGTTTTGTTATGTAATAGTTCGGCAAACGAGCAGACCGATTACCTGATGGTAAGCAACCAGCGCCGCCCATGGACATCCGCAACAATACCAAAGGAGTTACGATACATTGCCAATCTTTTGTGGATTAGGGATTCGGATATTTAGGGATTGGGGAAGGGGAAGGATTGGGGGTTTTAAAAACCTCATTCACACTACGAAACACAACGCTGTCGTTGTTTCACGCCGTTTTGTGTGAGGCCATAGTATCACTCCGGTCAAGCCGACCCATTCGTGCCGAAGCATGGCTCTCCCACTTATGATTAGAAAAGTCTGCTTTGGATTGTAATTACAATTAATAACCTACTAGGTGAAATTATTTTTAGTAACGTTAGTAGGTATAACTAGAAAAGGGCATACACAAGTATTATTCTTAATTTTACTATCGGACACCATGAGTTTGGCAATCTGTGGGACATTTTTTTTAATAATATCTAAAAACTCCGAAGAAGTGGAATTCTTTGAAGGAATCAGTGTCCCCAAAGGGTGTTTATAAGTGAAAAGGTTGCGTAGGTAGGCGGATTCAATTGTTGACTGCACGGTTGGTGCGGTGGCTGGGCAACTGGCTGCCGTGCATCGTGTCGCGGGTTCGATTCCCGCACGGAACAACTCATTGTGTGAACCACAAATTGTTGTTCCCGGTCTAGGTGTCATATGTATGTGAAATTGTATGTTTGTAACCGCACCCACAACACAGGAAAAAATCCTAATGTGGGGCAACGAAAAAAAAATTGTTACACTTTGGAACTACTTAACAAACAGCTTCACTAGAAGACTGACTGACAGACTGACACTTTTTTGGTATTGGATTATTTTATGTTACGTTAAAATCATTATTCTATAAGAGCAATTCGTTGAAAAGGTTAGCGCGTTCGAAAAATATGTAGAAGAGCTGTTCTCAATTAATCCACCTAAGTCGTTATCAATACATAGTATAGAACAAAGTCGCTTTCTCTGTCCCTATATCCCTATGAATGTAGTTGTTGTTATTCTTTAAAACTACGCAACAAAGTTCGATGCCGTTTTCTCAATAGATAGAGCGATTGAAGGGAAAGGTTAATTTCTATAATAAAATCCTTTAAATAGTGGACAAATTTAGTACCACTTGAAAAGCCGGGACGTATCGCTAGTAAAGGACATGGCCAATTTATGTATGGGCGTTTGCATAGTTATGGAATTCAATGTACATCAATAATTTTTGGTGTTTTACATTCGTGAATATTATTACATTAACTTGCAATAAATAAAACACATGAAGAACTTGTCATTACAACACACTAGACGAAAATAGTTTAAATTTTACTTTAGTATACTTGTTGTTACAAAAATGTTAGTATAGATAGTAATACAACAGTTACCTACATACAGAGAAATAAACTATTATTTTTTATACTATGTTAAGAATTAACTTAACATAAACACTGAAGGTCGAGCAAAAAGGTGAAATATGAGACAGTCCTTACTAACGAATATTTATGGACACCCTAATAACCTTTAAGTTAGCTATTGTATTGTATTATAATATGGCTCTTGATTTGCATACCTTTGCACGCTACGGCTGAAGTTGGCGACAATGTTGGCCGTTTGGTCACCAACATAATATATGTGTATATAAATATATATACATATTATATCAGCCCTAGGTCACACCACAGTTGTACAGTAGAAACTCTTCCGCACTGCGACCGATTCAAAACCGCGTCGAAACAGGTCTTGAAAAATCGGTCAGAATTCAGATGGATTATTAATTTTTAAACTTTCGCGTTTCATATTAACAACATAAATTACGCGGGAAAATAATTATTTAAATTACAAAACGTCAAGCCTACCAAACGTCAAGTTTACCAAGGTATTTAAATAATTATTTTCCGCGTAATTTATGTTTTAGATGGATTCTTGGAAGATATCTGATAATGGATAATGGATACCGTACGTTTTCTTTTATCCTTTTTTTGTGTTGAGAAAATTATCAAATGACTTCTCCCGCCTAGGAACGGTGGGAGGAAGTGTCAGACTCTTACTGACTAATAAACCCCCTGTTCCTTCTCCTGCTCTAGGCCGAGGTCACGGTGCCTCATTGCGCTTAATCCCTTATCCTTAAATCCCTGATAACCCACAAAAAGCTGACACAGCACTTTTTATGAGATTGGTCGGTAAACTAGCAGATGGATTACGTGATGGTAAGCAATCAGCGCCGCCTATGAACACTCGCAACATCAAAGGAGTTACGATTGCTTTACTGGCATTATGTGAATAAGGGGTTTTAAGAATTCAAAGATTGGGTAGGGAAGGGGCAGGGTAAGGATTGGGTCTTTAGTAACTGTAGATGTTACATACTAGCTTTCTGTGAGGCCATGGTATCACTCCGGTCGAGCCGACCCATTCCTTTATGGAATGAAGAGCGGCTCTCTTATACTTGACTACAAAATTGGGAGATCTCCTATCCTTAAAAACCGAATAACCTTCAAGAGACCAGTAACGCACTTGAAATAATTCCTTTGGTTTGACAAATGTACATCAATTAATACGTCGACTCATTTGTCTGTCGATGTATCCCTTATAAAAACCAAAGAATTAGTTCTACTAGATTTGAATCGGATAGAAAGCAGTGCGAAAGCGTTTTCACGGTTTTTAAACCGCATGTACTTTTAAAACTAGATACCAAAGCATGCCAGTGGTTGAAGTTGCTGTTTTTCCCTAAACTGATATTGAGCGCCTGTTTTTCCAGCTTCATATAAATAACCGATAATCTTACCTGGCACATGGAAAATACGAATAAAGTTCTTTAATAAAATTTACTTGGTATTATAAATAAACTGTAAATGATGACTGGTATTCGAAAGAGTTATCATCATGATAAAATCGAGTCAAAAATATAATGTTCACATATATGTATGTAAATATGAACTTTATCGCTTAGATAATTAAGTCAACATTTTATATACATTTTTGCGTACCAGCGTGATATTGAGCGAGAATTTTTGATGACCTACTATTTTGTATAGGAACTATCGTTAGACATGTTAAATTTATAAAAAAATAACGACTTACACGCGTGAATTAACTAAGAAAAGCTCTACTACTCGTATTTTCAAGTCACAAAGGAGTCCCCTTGTTGATGAGGAGTTTCTTGCTCGTTCTTCTCCATCGGAATCTACACTTTGGAACGAGCAAATAGCTTCACTGGACTGACCGACAGACTGACACTATATTTTCAAAATTTTGTTTGACGTCCAAAAGTGCCTGTAAAGGTCTGATTGGAATAAATGATTTTTGACTTTTGATGAGCAGAATTTGTAATTTTCTTTTCAATTAACTTACTGTTTAATTATATATTCCTAGTTTACGTAAAAAACAGATAGTTTTGAAATATGCTTTTGTGTCTAAAATAATTGAAGGCTGGAGAGTTATATAGGCTACTTTTTACCGTTAACCAGGCGATTTTATTAATAGACATAAAGATAAACACAGAATCGTCGTCGTAGAGATAACCATAGCAACTTGGTTTAACACTACGCTACGACACTGCGTACCTAGATATTTCGTAGTAAGAGTTTTGGTGATGCGTAGCGATTGCATAGCTGCGACTTACGTGCTACGGAAACTGTGTAGATAAATCGTAGTCACTTCGATGCTACGAAAACATTAAGCTGATATGTTCGTAGTCACTTCGGTGTGGAGTAGCTACGACGTAGGTGTTTTATACTCACTGCGTAGACTATCCGTAGTCTAGAAATAACGTAGGTTCTTCGTAGTGACAGCGTAGACATGTCAAAGTAACTTCGCTACTGCGTAGTTGTTGCGTAGGTACGGCGTAGTAGCTAAATAGATATTTAGTAACCACATTATGGATATCGACGTAGTATTTGGTAGATTGAGTATTTAACTTGAGTACAATTGAATTTCCATTGTTGACAATAGTATGAAAAGTAACAAAATATATTTACACAGTAGAACAGAATTGACTAGTTCATTAAGCAATGTTGTTTTTCAAAAAGTTTTATTTAATAGTTGTAGTAGGATTATTACTTCTCCGTGTTAGAAGAGGCTTTTGTTCAGCAGTGGGCACTTACAGGCTGATGATGATGATGATGATTGCCATCCAGCCTTTATAAAATACAGCTCTTATGAAACTCATGGGAGGAGAAGGGACGATGACCATTTAACCCTTTTTGTGAGGGTAAAATCATCAAATCACTTCTCTCGCCCAGGGTAGAGCTGAAGAAAGTGTCAGACTCTTACTGACTTTAAAACGCCCCCGTTCCTTCTCCTGCTTTAGTCAGAGGTCGCAGTGCCTTATTGCGTTTATCCCGTAACCCCAGCTCAATAGCCTTATAGAGCTCCATGTGTGGGACCAATTCTCCTGCTCCAGGCCAAGGCTGCCGTGCCTTATTGCGCTTATCCCGCGCCTTATAGGGCCCCATCTGTGGGACTAATGAACTCTCTAATCCCATATTTCACGGTTGCAGCTCGACCATGCTCAAGGCAGGCGGAATGCGCGGGCATCAGCAGCAGTTCCTGTGTCCGCACTCACTACGATCCTGTCACCCGTTGCCTGTGTGGAGACAACCAGCCGCCCGTCAACGGACAATGTGATTCGCAGACCAAAGGTAAGTCAGAAAAAATGAAGGTCACATCTTCATTTAAAAAACTAGCTACTCTCGCGCGGTTTCACCCGCTGCTCCAACTCGACTTCATTTAATCGTAGCGTGATGTTTTATAACCTATAGCACTCAGGAATATTGTAGCTATCTATCAGAGCAAGAATTTTGACAATCCGACCAGCGGTTCCAGCGGTTGTTCCCTACATACAAACTTACAAATTTTACCTCTTTATAGTATTACTCGTAGTATAGAATCCCGAATTGTGTTGCTAAGCGTATAACTCGATAACGCAGATGGGACTCACTAGGGCCGATGTCCAATCAAGAACGATCATTTTAAGCTTTAATCTTTTTTCAAAAGATTACAAGACTATAAGTGAATATTACTAGAAGTTTTTTTATGATATGATGGAAAACTGACAGGCCTATTATCTGATAGTAAGCAATTGGCGCCGTCCCTAGACACAGTGGAGTTACGAATGCGTTGCCGGCTTTATGGAGATGATAGTTTCGAAGATTTATGGATGGGAGAGGGGAAAAGATTAGGCCTCCGGTAACCTCACTCAGACGGCGAAACACAACGCTGTGGTTGTTTCACACCGGTTTACTGTGAGGCCGTGGTATTACTCCGGTCGAGCCGACCCATTCGTGCCGAAGCATGGCTCTCCCACACTTAAATTATATGGGATAAAGCTGGTTTTAGGGTCTATCTTAATAGAAAATAGGTAGGTATACTCTAAATACGCCTTAGTCAGAACTTTCTTGGTATAAAAATCAACTATTCATGTCAACCAGTAATAATTATTCGAAACGAGTAATGAATTAACGAATAAGAGCGAGTAGCGAGTGGTTTTTAAATAGTGATTACATCTATAATTTGTGTTTCACACGAGAGCTTGGGGAGCCAAAATGCTTACGATTTCACACGATATATTATTTAGGGTTCTTTAAGTAAGAAAATTATTTTCTTTTTGGTTAACAAGAAAGAGTTTTATATTCTTCTACAGTTAAACTCCAACAGCCTTATACAATATACAAAACGAGGATTTCTTTAGTCTAGGTCTAAACCATTGACACAGTTTTTGTAATTCAAATTGAAGGTAGGTGAGAAAAAGAATTTTTCTTCCAGAATATTCTTACCAGAAGATTCTGGAAGAAATAGCTTTTTCAATTGTACTGTCATTTGCCCCTTTTGTTATCTGCGTTTTTATAATAATGGTGTGAAATAAAGAATAATCTATATCGGTGATCGAGTTATTCCAGTGACATTTTCAATGCGGTCATGGTATCTCATTCCAGTCGAACTGGACAATTCATGCAGTAATGTGACTCTCTTACAGTCAAAGGGATTTGTAATTATTAACTTTTCTTTTGTATAATAAAAGGATCCAGCTGCCCAGCTTGATCAGGAGAAGGAACGGGGTTTAGTCAGTAAGAGTCTGACACCCGGTTTCCGAAAGGCCGATCAACTGACTGAATTATCAACAACTAATCAGATAACTTGACAAGAGATTTAACAGGAGTAAGTTAATTTTAGCGTTGACAAGCCTTTCTTTCTGAAAGGCTGTGAACGGGTGTGACACTCTGACACGCCTAACCCAGGATAAACAATGTAATCTGTTTTTCACAAAAAGAACGTAGAAAACATAATTAATTTAGAATGCGTCAGAAAAATTGATATTATTACAGAAAACTTCCGTTTTCTGTAATAATATCAATTTTTCTTAAAAAAGACTTAAAAAAGATCTTATTTTTACTTGTCTGCTTCCACAACAGTATCTAATTATTTACCGAATCGAATAACAGATGGCGCTACTATATATTAAGGACATGCTATTTATTATTAACGCGAAAGTTTGTGAGTATGAATGGATGTTTGTTTATCGTTCACATAAAAACTGCTGAATGGATCTCAGTAAAATTTGGCACAGTGAAAGATTATAATCTAGGATACCACATAGACTACATTTTTAACCCTGAATAAACATTGATTTACCTATATATTTCTATAGCCGATAGCATGCTAGTCACACATAAATTACTTTATTGTCGAATAAAACAGCAAGTAATAGCTAGTACAACAAAATTATACGGCTAGGGAACCCTTGGGCCCGAACGTACTTGACCACATTTTTATAATTTGCTACTCAAACGCTATAAGTGTCAAGGTTTATTTTCCTTTGTAGGTAAGTTATATTTTGAGTGTAGATAAGGAAAACTTAATTTAGGTTTATAAGCACATTATATTATATTGGTTAAAAACACTTTTATAGAGTCGATTTTTGTTTGAAGACCGTAGTATTTTTTTTTTCTTCGTTATAAGGCGGCATTTGGCCGCTATCACGCCTGTTGGTAAGGGGCGATGCGACCGACGATGGAGCACGTATACCCATATAGAAATAAAAAAGAAAGAAAACCGTTCATTCTAAACTCGCACAGGACAGTAAATATATTCAAAAACAATTTACATTTTAAACAGACAAAAATAAAAATAAAACGAAACAACAACAAAAAAGATTAACAATGAAAAGAAACAATGAATTTATTTTTGCAAATATAGGCCATAAAACGGCACTTTTACACGTCAATTTATATGTGAAAAACTAGATGAAGCTGGTATTTCCTACCTTCTAACTCAGAGGTCAGTCTCTTTTCAAGTCCAGACAATTTAAAAATAACATAACGTGAGAGACCCGTGGAAGTACATTCTGTAGTGATCTTTTGATGAAAGAACCACACCACACCAGTAAGATTAAAAATAGTAAAAGACCTGTGCTAGGTCAAAAAAGTTTCTATCTCAGCATATGCAACCTATTCACTCGGGCCTTGAAGACACCCAGGTTATATCCTTCAGGGAACACAGACTCCGGCAAAGAATTCCACTCCTAAGCGGTTCTGATTATAAAACTGAAAGCACCTCCTTCCTGCGTGTGATTTTAGAGAAGACTGAAGTTCCCTAAGATAGGAAAAGGGGGATCTTCCGTCTACTTAGATGCCTAACAGAAATATTTTGGGATTTGAAAACAAATGACGGATATTGACGTAGTTTGGGTTGGACCTCATCTGGCAGCACGGAATCGCATTCATTCCGCCTGTGCTACCACGTGCTGCAGTATGCTGCCGCATGCGAAAGCGCGCTATCGCATTCCGCAGATAAAAAAGGCGATCGCACAAAAAGGTGAAAGGATACGTTAGCATGCTATCGCACGCTTCAGCGTTCCGGAGTCTCCCTGCCGACCATTGCATTTTGTCCGTGATGCCGATCGCCTCGAGGATCTCGCCGCGTGCTATCGCATTATGCTTTCTGTCTCGGTCTAGCAAATGGCAGTTTTAAGCGACAAAAAGAGAAAAAGAGAAACATTTGTGTATAAGGTTTCTGAGATTAAGGGGTCATTGTATCTCACTCACACGGCGAAAAACAAAGCTGTGGTTTTTTCACGTCGGTTTTCTGTTAATCCTTGGTATAACTACGGTCGAGCCGACCCATTCGTGCCGAAGCATGGCTCTCTCGCTATGAGATAGTTAAAAAATGCTCAGATTTTGTTTTTAATTAAAATTCAACATCTTTTCAGCTCTCTACCACGTCTGCGCGAACAGTGACGAGTGTAACGATGGACTTATCTGCGGAACCCCCAACGTGACGGGCACGACTCCCCTCCACCTTAGAGTTCACCCCCCATCAGAGAAGATCTGTCTTTGCGATGTGGACTCTGGGTTCACAGAAAAGGAGCACGCTTGTAACGGTAAGAAAGAATTTGCAGTTTTTTGTTTCACTTTTATAATGTAGCGGTGGCCCGCTTTTCAAGTAGGTAAGTATGTGACTTTTTCCGAGTTATAAGTTCTTTCGAAAGACAAAAGATACTATATTTAGTCTCACAATTGTGATGTAATGGTGTCGCTCGGTACGCAAGTGGATATGTGACTTTTTCCGATTTATATCATCATCATCAGCCTATATGTGCCCACTGCTGAACATTGGCCTCTTCTCATACGGAGAAGGTTAGAGCATTGATCACCACGCTTGATCAATACGAGTTGATAATTATAATTAGAAATTACAAGTCCAGGTTTCCTCACGATGTTTACCTTCACCGTATGTCAGTGGTGTCTAAATAATCATAGAAAGTACATATAACTCGGAAAAAGTCACATTAGTACAATTGCCAGGTTTCGAACCTACACCCTCATGTATGAGAAGCGGGCTCCTTAACCTACGGGCCACCACGACATGTACATGTACATATCACACCGAGTTGTATATGTACCTACTTTCTTCGGCAAAAGAGGAGAGGGATAACCTGGTGACAAGCATTCGGAACTGCCCATGGGTAACACCATAGGTGTTACTAGTGATGAGTCATTAAATGAGTTACGAGGGATTAGGATTACGTAATCCGGAGATTTAGGGATTGGGGTAGCATTGGACCTCCAGTAACCTCAGTCACAAGGCGAAACAAAACATAAATCCGGTTTTCTGTGAGGCCGTGGTATCACTCCGATTGAGCCGAACCATTCGTGATGAAGCATGGCTCTCTCACACTTAAAATTGCTACTTCTTACTGTTAAACTTTATTCGTTACCTAAGTATTGTTCTTTTTTAGGGCAAAATAAAAATACGTACTTGTTTTTTATTTTTCATTTATTATGGAATAATTAGATTTTAATACCCAGTTATCATGCCTGTTCCGCGCGCTCCTTAAAGAGCCAATAGACAATCACAGACGGGGCCCTACAGAGCCGATGTTCAGCCGGGGTTGCGGGGCAAGCGCAAGGAGTCAACGCTGCCTCGGCCCAGAGCAGGAAAAAGAACGATGTGTTTTTAGTCAGTAAAAGTCTGACACTCCCTCTCGCTACAGCCAGGCCAGAAAAGCCATTTAATTTTGATCATCCTCAAAAAAAATCCCTATTGTTGTATTATTTTAGTAAGTCATGTATTTCATTTCCCAGATGCCGAAATTCTCAAGACATCATTGATAGCCATCTTCGTGGTGTCCTGCATAAGGAAGATCCTAGCTAATTAAATTGTATTAAAATTTATATTATTTTAATTACAATCACAAACTAAAAACTCATTAAAATATCATGGTTTGTTAACATTTCACGTTTTTTAAAAACTAATTGGAAAAACTGGAATTAAAAAAATGGAATGTTATATTAATGGATCACCATTCTGGGTAGTCCATTCTGACAATGGAATATTGGATTAAACAGGAAAACCGTTAATGTACGTTTTTTTTTATTCCGGCTTTTCCAATTGTAGAGAATTGATTTATAGGTTAATTAAAACACATCACGGGTTTTTAGAAATGTAATTTAATTAAAAAAAGAGATATATGTGAAATTAAATTTTACAATAAAATAGTAAAAAGCTAATTTAATTACTAAATAATATTTGCGAATTTATTCATAAAAATTTAATTAACACACAAAACATTCAGTACAAAACGACACTAGTAAATTTAACAGCTTTTAAATAAAAATATTAATAATTAAAAATTAAAAATGTCGCTTAGAATTTTAATTATTAAGTAATATAAAACGTCCATTATAAATTAAGATTAATAATGTATAATAAAATAGATTTATTATCATGATATGACATTTCTATTAAGGTTCATCTTAAAAATTATTTTACAAAATAAAATATATATTAATTCTCCATTTAAAAATAATCACAAAACATTACACATATTCTGTACCTTATATTAAAAAAATATGTTCATTCAGTACTTAATTAATAAGTAAACAAAATAACAGAAATATCATAATTTCATTTCATAGGGCTGAATTTTCAATAGCCAGATAAATGTTACCTAAGGAATAAAATTGTTGCTGTCACTGGCTTATACAAACATTCTGACGCGACAGCATCATAATTATTCCACAGGTAACATTTTTCTAACCATTAAAACATCAGTCCTAAATTAAATTATTTTTTAAAAAGGTAAAGGCAATAGCAACGTACCTACCTTTTTTCGTTGCTACCTAACTATATATTATGAACACAGTTACAAAAAAAAATTAACAATAGAACCTCCTTTCTCTAGAATCTCACCAGATTAGAGATAAATAATAAAATAACTAAATAAGATTAGAGAAAAATATTAAAATAACGAAATAAAATATTTGTACCTAAATCAATTTAATAATATTTTAATCGTAAATATAATTTTTTACCATGGAATCAATTTAAATCCAATATTAAAAATTACTTTCTTTCATATTGTCATTAAAAATATATGTTTAAAATCAAAAGCTAAATACCTATCAATTTATTGACTAAATTATCTTTTAAAATGTACTTAGATACACACTTAGATGAATGTGTTTGTTTCACAAGATTATTTTGTTATTTGTATAATTTTTAAAGAAGCCATTAATTATGTCATTAAGAAATCGTATTTGAAAATTGTAGAAGCATTTTTAGAGTATCAACTATTATGTAAAAGTTTGCGAATTAATAAAGTGTTTAAAGTATAACTGTTGTTTATTTTTCTGTTTAAATAATATTACATATAGCGAATGGGAAGACCGTGAAACATACGAAACAGCAAAACCTTATAATGTACCGCATTTTCAGATGTTCAAAGTAGCGCCACCTAGTAGTGAAAGGGTAACAATTCGAAATTGACGTAGTACATGAAATGCACAATAGATGTCGCTGCCATGGAGAATTGTATGTAGAGTTGTTGTTTTATAATACAATATAACTAAATATATATAAAAATATATATATAATCTGTTACCAAAACAATAAAATAAGTGCATATTAATGTATTAACATGATTTAATAATACTTAGTTAAAATCTTTTTAATCTTACACTTCAAACCGAAATAATATAATGCTCAATATTTTCCTCATGTTACATCAGTACACAATTAATAATTATAAATTGAAAGAAAAAAACAATTGTGACTTCACTGATCTTCCAGAAAAACCTAGTGTGAAATAAATATATTGATTTGCTCAGCTGCGACACATATTTTAGTATAAAATAGCAATTTATAATCAAATAAATACGCTAAGCGTATTTTTTGCCAAAATAGCGTAACGTGATCAACGTGAATGGAATAAATCACTCGTAAAATAATCAAAACAAATGACGCATTTCTATAAGTGACGTCATCAGGCGCCATATTATTTCATCGTAATACAGTGTCACATACCGATCTACAATTTCGACCTTCTCAACAACTGGTTCCGTGGTGTAGTGGTTATCACATCTGCTTTACACGCAGAAGGCCGCCAGTTCGATCCTGGCCGGAATCATATCTTTTTGGTCGTATTCTATATTAGAATCTGCTTTTAACCTTTTTTATATTGTTTTTATATTGTTTTTTATAATAAAAAAAAATCTTTTATTAAGAATTAATACTTTTAAGCATATGAAATTTGGTAATTTCGTTCAAGTATTTTATTTGATTTAAAGACTCGAAAAATGTGTTCTTGACCTTTATAATCTTACTTTGTCGTTATGCTCAGACGGGATACCCGGGCCTGAAAAAAAAAAGGAACGGGGCGGTGTTCAGTAGGGTAATTAAGGTAAGGGTCTGACACTTTCTCTCGCCTACTCGGGGCAGCAATTACATGACTATGACACCGAAAAAAATATGTTTCGCTGTGTAATCTATACTAATACTATAAAGAGGTAAAATTTGTACGTTTGTAAGTTTGTATTTAGGGAGTAATCTTTGGAACCGCTGGTCGGATTGCCAAAATTCTTTCACTGATACATAGCTACAATGTTCCTGAGTGCTATAGGCTATAAAATATCACGCTACGATTAAATGGAGCCGAGCAGCGGGTGAAACCGCGCGAGAGTAGCTAGTTTAGAATATGAGAGGCCCAAATCAATAGTGGTTATATCCTGTTTGGCCCAAACCCTTCCTCTCCCTCATGCATCAAATCTCAAACCCAAAAAGGTCCGGAACCCAAGGAGTAACCTCTTTTTGGTGTTGCATATGTCTACAAGCGGCGCTGGTTGCTTACCATCAGCTAATGCGTGTAGAAATAAGCTAAAACGGAGTTACGAGTTGCCGACCTTTTGGGGATTAGGAATATTTAAGGACCAGCTTTTGCCCGCGGCTTCGCTCGCGTTAAGAAATATTATTATTAATTAGGTATAGATTTTGCGGCTTTTTGTTTAGCGTGTGATGAAAATTAAGGCTCTTCTTCATCAATCTTTAATTTTAGCTCAACAAGTCGAAAATCTAAGAAGATTTATACAAACTTTCATCCCCTATATTATCCCCTTGAGGGAGCAATCCTCCTCCTCACGCCCCAGCCGCCGCAATAGGCGACATTCCGGGCGTCGGGGATCGAGAGACGATCTCCGGCCAACGTAAGCGCGGGTCTGCGGTCGACGAGTAAGGGCAGCTCGCCGCCCGACCAGAACCAGGCCCGGGCGTACGGCGCGCGCCTCAAAGAGCCAATAGACCATCACAGACGGGGCCCTATAGGGCTGATGTTCAGCCGGGGTTGCGGGGTAACCGCAATGAGGCACCGCGACTTCGGCCCAGAGCAGGAGAAGGAACAGGGGGGTTTTTAGTGAGTAAGAGTCTGACACTCCCTCCCGCCCGGCCCTGGGCGGGAGAAGTCATTTGATGATTTTCCCCTCACAAAAAAAAGAGGTGGAATTTATCAAAATCCTTTCTTATCGGATGCCTACGGCATAACATCTACCTATATGCCAAATTTCAGTCCGATCCGTCCAGTGGTTTGGGCTGTGCGTTGATAGATCACTATATCAGTCACCTTTGAGTTTTATATATTCAGAAGAAGAAGTTTGAAAAGGGATTGGGTAGGGGAATGATTGGGGGTCTCCGGTAACCTCACTCACACGGCGAAACACAACGCTGTGATTGTTTGACACCAGTTTTCAACCGGCAACCGGCAACCGGCTGCCACGCAACGTGCCGCGGGTTCGATTCCCGCGTGGAACAACTCTTTGTGTGATCAACGAATGGTTGTTCCGGGTCTGGGTGTGATGTGTATGTGAAATTGTATGTTTGTTACCCACGACACAGAAGAAAATCCTAGTGTGGGGCAACGTTCTAACTAAAAAAAAATAAGTTTTCTGTGAGGCCATGGTATCACTCCGGTCGAGCCGACCTATTCGTGCTGAAGCATGGCTCTCTCATTTGATTTGTTTAACACGTTCACGGACGCTACCACTTGAGTCAGTGTAACAGAATGACACAGTAAATGTGTATACAAAATTATACGACGTATCAGTACGTTGCGTCCCATGAAAAAATATTGTTTTAAATACATCGTGACAGAACCGTTTTATCACGTCATCGTATAAATACGTTGTGTCATTAAAAGTAATGTAATACTAGATGTATAGGGACACAACGTGTAATAACGTCCAACGTGTAGATACGTTCTGGCACATCATATTATGTTAACGACAAGCAGTACCATCACAACGTACCTATGCGTCCAACGTGAAATAACGTTCTGTCACTTTTAGTGTTAAGATATCATATGATTGGGTCACAACGTATTATGCCGACGACGTTTCTATACGTGTTGTCGTGTCATAGTGAGATGAAAAATGATGCCTTTAACAGAACGTCATTATACATTCAAGGTATCTAAATGTTTTATCATAATGCACGTGAAAATAAATAAATAATAAATTAAATTCATATATGATCGATATAAAATAAAACTTAAAATATGAAAATCAACCATTTATTTCTTTAATAATAATTTTTCAGTCTTAAGTAGAAACTATTGTTACTTAATTAATCACAACCATTCACTTGCATAATTATATTTATCACAAAAAAGCAACTTCTGCATAAAAATAAAATGTAATCAACAGAACAATCAAATCTAAAACAACTAATAAAAAAATTCAGTCTGTCGTTTAGGAACTCGTAACATTATCAGTCTCGTGCCATTCTTCAAAGCACAACGCACAAAGTGCAGGCTTATCTTTGCAGCCCTTACATCTTAATCCAGTTTCCTTGCGGCGTTTATTCTTTGCACACATTTTGCATTTAAGATAGTTAGTAGTTTTTTTGGAACCAGGAGGAAGTGGAATCTTTTCAGGCCAATGTCCACCACTGCCATTTTCGGGTTGTGTTGGGGAAGGTCTTGGGTGTGCTGTCCTATCCACTCTTCTATTGTCGTTCTTGGAATGCTTCAATAAAAGTTCAGGTCTTTGAGAAAGGCTAATACCAATTAAAGTTCTGATTAAATCTTCTCTAAAATGTAAAAATTCATATTTCTTACTGTTATTCATTTTGTATTTTCTATACAAATAAAAACTGTTCCATACAGTTAAATCAAGTAAATGAAAAAATACCTTTTTATACCATCTCAAACATTTTCGCGGAGACGAATAATAGGACACCATCTGATCAGCGCGGTCAATACCGGACATAAATGCATTGTAACTCACCACTTCTATAGGTTTTCTTTTTAATTGTCCGCGCTTATTTGCAACGTTAATCATTTTGGGATGATCCTTTGTAGTAATCATGGTTACGGCTCGCTTATCAACCCACTTTGAAACATATACGTTATTTTTCCGTACCCATACATGTTCGCCTTTCTTTAACTTTTTGTGCATAACGTTTTTCGGGTTTTCTTTACGGCTTTTTCTGAGGGTGCCCACAGTATGAGTTTTGAGATCAAGCAGTTTTTGAGACAAACCGTATGAATTATAATAATTGTCCATAAACAATTCGTGGCCTTTTAAAACATAAGGTCTCATAAGCTTCATGACAGTTTTATCAGTTTTTTTTTCCTTGTTCCAAGTCAGTCGAGTCATCTTTGCCGGTATACATTAATATATTTAAAACATAGCCGTTTGCTTCCGTCAATTCGTAGAATTTGATCCCATATTTTGCCTTTTTGGATTTTATATACTGTCTAAACGATAAACGCCCCCTAAATAATAAAAGTGACTCATCCAAAGAAAGTTCTTTTTCAGGAGAGTAGCACGCTCGGAAATTTCTTGTAATGGCGTCCATGAACTCAGTTATTTTATTTTTGCCCTTGGCACCTAAAGGTCCTGTGCACAGGCACCTTAACAGTTGTTCATAGCGTCGTCCTGACATAGTTGAGACAAAAACAGGGTGATAATATAAACAGTCCGACAAAGTAAAAAGTTTTCGCTTTTGGGGTATATTGACTTGGGCACCAAGCAAGCACAGTCCTAAAAACTTCAACATTTCATTCTTGTCTGTCAATTTAAATGTGTAAGACCGACTGTGCCTAGTTTTCGGTCGATTAGTTTGACACATACTTGTACCGTATGCATTAGTGCATTCGACGAGATAATCTAGTATAAGAGGTGGAAACAGGCGGTTAAATACCTCAAACACGGTTGTGTTATTATCAATGGTGAATTTTACCCCCACATCACCAGCGTCAAAATTGAAATCCGGTATGGGTGCTGTAGTTTCTGACCAATCTTCTGTAGTTGAAGTTCTAG
Source organism: Spodoptera exigua (assembly GCA_902829305.4). Classification (NCBI taxonomy): domain Eukaryota; kingdom Metazoa; phylum Arthropoda; class Insecta; order Lepidoptera; family Noctuidae; genus Spodoptera; species Spodoptera exigua. Next base: position 5,871,432 of record LR824629.2, on the reverse strand, counting down.
GATTAGGAGTATCCAACGCATTGGAGGGTTGGCCGGAACCTATTTGCTCCTCTTGAAGTATCTCGTCTTGGGGTTCATCGAATAATGGCGGTAGTATATCAAGGGACCTAAATTCACCTGTATTATCTAAGTTTTCAGCTAAGACATTAGAAATAAGTGATAGAGTCGACAAACCCACGGTCTCATTTTGAGAGATGTTGTGTGAAGATAAGATATCCTGAGTCGTCCCACGAGGTGATGTTTGAACCAGATTTTCAATAATTTCAGGTTCCAAAGGTATATGTCCTTCTTCAATGACCTTATTGGGACCTTGATTCACAGTAGGTACGGTTGTAATTGGAGATTTAACCAATTTTAAGCGTTTGGCTAGGGGGAAAATTTCTTCTGAAGAATTCGACTCATAGCCTGCAACCTCCTCTTGAAAACGTGATGTGGTAGTAGGGGTTCGAGGTGGTGATGGTGTGTTAGCAGGGCACAGTGAATGATCACTCTCATCAGATTTGATATCATCTTCATCACTACTAGGATCAGAAGTAACATTGGATTCGGGCTTTCGAGTCGAAATACCGACCAAATTTGATTGACCCTTAGTAGTTTTTGTCGATTTCTGTCGGTAATTTTTAGAATAAGAACTTTCACTACCTGATGTACTTCCTTGTGGATCAAAATCTTTATCCGAACCATATTCTCCATCATCATCTTGGTAAGGATCCGGCTCGTTGGAGGTGTCGGAATCATCGAAAATGCTCAGCGGTCTTATTTTGCGCTTATCCATCTAAAACACATAAAATAACCCATTAAACATCAATTTCACACGTAAAATTATTAATTCACAGTAAAATAATATAGTTTCTAGCTAATGAATAATAAAATAATAACATAAACTAAATACTTACGATGTTTTGTCGCGGCAAATATTACGATACGCCACGAAATGTCACTTGAACGCGAGCGCACTCCCACAGTGACGCAGCCGCAATGAGTATAGGAGCGCGGTAGGAGCGCGGGACGTATAAACACGTTGTGCGTATGTGAGTACCTTAACCGCACACTATCAACGGCACTTATTTGAAATAGTTTAAAAATTACCCTACGTGACAGTACAGTGTTGGGTATTTTACATGTTGTGACACAAGATACATTCAATAGGATTTTAACTTTAACTTTCATCGGAAATGAACGTTGTGCCGTATAATTTAAATGTTATTTGAACGTCATCGTACGTTGTGCCATATCAAAATCTCGAACGATGACGTATAATCTCGTTCTGTCCTCGAACGTGTTAATGGAAGAGTGAGAGTATCGTTTCAGAGTCCCGTACAGAAGCTTGGCTCACTAGACTTTGAGTATGGCTGATCCTAATATACATACCTACATGTTACTGTAAAACTTCTAACCGAAATAAATGATAAAATCTTCTAGATTTAGTACCTACCTATATGCGAAATTCTACGCACGGATTACCTTTCCTACTATTCCAGTAATGTTTTAAATGTGAAATTTTGTGAGAATGATACCACGGCCTCACAGAAGACCGGCGTGAAACAACCACAGCGTTGTGTTTCGCCGTGTGAGTGAGGTTACCGGATGCCCAATCCTTTCCCGTCCCCAATCCCTCCTCAATCCCTAAATCTCCAAATCCCTAATCCCTAAAAGGTCGGCAACGCACTCGTAACTCCTCCGTTGCGGGTGTCCATAGGCGGCGCTGATTGCTCACCATCAGGTAATCCGTCTGCTCGTTTGCCGACCAATTACATAAAAAAAAAATGTATCCAGTATGTATGTTTGTTATTTTTTTACACAAAAACAGCTGGACCGATGTGGTTGAAATTCGGTTTGGTATGTAGATATATATTTTTATTAACATACCACGCGGGCGAAGCCGAGGTTTCAATTATAGGAAAATAAGTACATATATTCATTATTTTTTTTTGAGAAATCGTCTCTTAGGTTAACAGGTTAACTGCTGCAGAAAGCTACCCTGTGCAATAGTAATAACGACAGAGTATGAAAATCAAAAACTAATAATTCAATATATTAGGCAATGAAAAAATAAAGCACATTTTTTTCATAATCACTACTTCTATACCTACTAATATTATAAAGCGGTAAAATTTTTAAGTTTGTATGTAGGGTAATCTTTGGAACCGCTGGTTGAATTGCCAAAATTCTTTCAATGTTGCCTAGTGCTATAGGTTATAACATCACGCTACGATCAAATGGAGCCGAGCAGCAGGTGACACCACGCGAGAATAAGTAAGTAACTTTCTCTGTCCCTATATGCTTATGTATGCTTAAACATTTAAAACTAAGCAACGGATTTTGATGCGTTTTTTTTTTTATATACAGAATAATTAAAGGGAAAGGTTTATATTTATAATAACATCCATTAAATAGTGGAGAAATTTTGTATCAGCATAGCACTCGTGCAAAGCCGGGACAGGTCGCTAGTATGGTAAGTAAACAAAGCATGGGATATGGGGAGAGAACTGCATGAAAATTCATTCAGTAGTTCGCGAGTTTATCGCGAATAAACAAGAAGTTTTTTGTTACAAACTTATAATAAGTAAGTTAACTTATTATACTAAATGGTTTGTTTTAAGTTTGTCTGCAACACGTACAGGGAAAACCTGCACTCGAAGATGATATTAGCTACACTACATGAATAATTCATACATAAAGGATATTTTACAATGGCGAACTAATTTTTTTCTCGTTTAGTTTTTATTAAGCTCCGAACGAACGGCGGGTTGTAATCCGCACGCGTCTCAAAGAGCCAATAGACCACCACAGACGAGGCCCTATAGGGCTGATGTTCAGCCGGGGTTGCGGGGTAAGCGCAATGAGGCACCGCGACCTCAGCCCAGACCAGGAGAAGGAACGACGGTTTTTAGGCAGTAAAAGTCTGACACAATGGGCGGGAGAAGCCGTGTAATGAATCGCGCCAAAAGCGATGATAGGTTTCATCATTTGATCACTAACCACCAAGCTATCCATTTGGGCAGACCACGGCCAGACATTCAAAACTAAATCCTTTTTAAAGTCTATGCGGATGTAGGTATGTCTGTTGGTGTTTTAAGCAAAAACTGCCGAATAGATTATGATGAAACTTGGTACGGAGATAGTACATATAAGTATAAGTAGTCGGAATAGTTTTCTTCGTCTTGGTAAATGAAGACCCGGAAGGAAACGTTGGCAGGCGATAGAAAATAATAAAATCCAAATCAAAACTCATATTATAAATGCGAAAGTAACTCTGTCTGTCTGTTTATCTGTCTTTTCTTTACGCCTAAACTACTGAACCGATTTCAGTGAAATTTAAGTTTGGACCTCGAGAAAGGCCATAGGATAGTTTTCACACCAAAAATTTTCAGGAAGTCACTATTCCACGCGAACAGAGTCGCGAGCAAAAGCTAGTAAACAATTAAAAGGAGCTTTTAAATGTGTTCGATGTGAAATGAACCTTACAATGTTAACATTAGTAAGGAATATTATGTGAACAATCCGGTTTCCCCACACGCCCGCCAGTCAACTTTGTTATTTGTGATCGACTGGACGTATGTTTGTAGTCTTAAACTAACACTATTTTGTTTTTAAATATATTTCGTGAATCGGTAAGTGAATTTTTTTTATGTTTTTTTGTGGGACAGACGATCGAATCGAAGAACTGACGGATTACCTGATGGTAAGCAACCAAAGGAGCTATGAGTGCGTTGCCGGCGTTTGGGGATAAGGGTTTCGGATATTTAGGGATTGGGAAGGGATGGTGGAGGGGTAGGGATTGGGTCACCGGTAACCTCACTCACACGGCGTAACATGCTGTGGTTGTTTCACACAGGTTTTCTATAAGAAACGATAACCTACCGCTTCCCAGCTCGGAGCAGGAGAAGGAACCGGTCGGTTTATAGTCAGTAAGAGCCCTTTACGACGCACGCACAGCAGGAGAGTCAGTACGCTGCTCATGAGGAAGAACCCCTCTGTGGTTCGAAACTAGTAGAGCTTTTCTCAATATTATACACATGAGTAACCCGCGACTGTTAATCAATTTAGTATGTCTCACGATAAATATTATAAAAGTAAGAGAGTCCATTGAATTACTGTACCTTTTCAAAAAACTAAGTATGATAAGTGTGGGAGAGCCATGCTTCGGCACGAATGGGTCGGCTCGACCGGAGTGATACCACGGCCTCACAGATAAATAATTACAGCGTTGTTTTTCGCCGTGTTGAGTGTCGCCAGAGGTCAAATTTTTCTTCCTCTCCCTCAATCCCTAAATCTCCATAACCCTAATCCTCAAAAGGCAACGCACTCGTAACTCCTCTGGTATTGCGAGTGTCCATGGGACTCTGATGGCTTACCATCAGGTAATCCGTCTGATCATCTGTCGTTCTATCAGCAAAAAGATTTCAAAATCTTAATCTAAACACTACAAGTAACTCAAGGTAGGAAGTTTTTGATATGTTGGCATGTCAAATTTATAAACTTCCTAGATTTTTTCGGCATTGGCTGCATGCTGGCGATCACTCAAAAACGGAAGACCTTTTTTTAAAATGTATGATTTGATGTTTTTTTTTTATTTTTATTAAGAAGTGACAACAAGCAGTTACATTATTAAACTTACAACTATTAAATACAAAAAAGTTTAGGTTATAATGTAAACCACGGAGCTGTTAACAGGTAGGCATAATGAAAAAAAAAAAAGTACGCTAGGGCTTTGTAAGTATATAGAGTTAAATCGAAAGTAAATTAGCCCAAGGCAACAAATACTTATTAAAAAAGATACATCATAATTAAGCTTGGACAAATAAATTAATATTATTTATTAAATTGATTTAATATTTAATAGCGACCCGCCCCGGCTTCACATTGATGCAATGCTATAAAAACCGTATCAAAATCCGAAAAATAAGTTTTAAAGATTTGAGCATACATAGGGATATAGGGACAGAGAAAGCGACTTTGTTTTATACTATGTAGTGATTCATTGCAGTAGTTCGGAGGTTTACCCATTTACTTATGTATTCTGAGGAGGGAAAATCATCAAATGACGAAAGTACATACAACTCTTAAAAAGTCACATTGGTTCCTCATGCATGAGACGCGGTTGCCATAAACTCCGTGTTTGCCACTTATTCAATTAAAAAAGGTTTTTTGGCCAAAAACCCGAATTTTATCGCGACCTAAACAAGCTTATTTAGAAATGGTGTCAATGACTTTAAAGTTCTGTGTTTCATATCTTTATTTTTCCAAATTTAGCGTAATATACATACTTACTTCATCATCCTCATCATCAGCCTATAAGTGCCCACTGCTGAGCAAAGGCCTCTTCTCACACGGAGAAGGTTTGAGCATTAATCACCACGCTTGCTCAAAGCGGGTTGGCGATTTCAAACTTATAATTAGAAATAAAAGTCCAGGTTTCCTCACAGTGTTTACCTTCACCGTATGTCAATGGTGTCGAAATAATCATAGAAAGTACATATAACTCGGAAAAAGTCACATTGGTACTTGCCAGGTTTCGAACCCTCATCCATGAGAAGCGGGCTCCTCAACCTCCGGGCCACCACGACAACTACATACTTACTTACATATATATTTATACAGTGCCAATTATTGTTGACATGGTAAAGTTTAACTTAGCTTACCTTAGAATTATAGCAGCGGTAAGACCCTTTGAGGAGTGTCTTGAGAAACGCCACGGCGTCCTCACCTTCCGCCTGACGCAGGTGCTTACCGGGCACGGTAGCTTCGGTAGGTTCCTGTTTCGGATCCAGCGGAAGGACACGCCCCAGTGTCGTCATTGTGTGGACCACCCAGAGGACAAGGTGGCAGTGTGCCTTGCTTGGGCTGAGCACCGCCGTGTCCTCAGAGAAGTGATCGGCGGTGGCGACCTCTCGCACACATGACTCTATTCAATGCACATGCATACAATATTGGCAAGATTAAACTTTTCCTGTAATATGCAGTATGGAAATAACGTCAAGAACATCCATTAAGTAATTTTGTTTGCCAAGAATCTCCTTTGACGTAATAACAACAAAGGCCAGTTATAAAATAGAAAATATTATGGATGACGACAGTGTATTATGACATATTATAAATCTAATTAATCCGTAAAATAACATAAAGGAAAATATTATACAAGTATTTATGTATTTACGATGGGACTGCCATGTACAAAAGATCCTTAAAAAAATAAAGAGAAAAAAAAAGTATTTATTTATTTTTAACTTAAAACAAAACAAAACTTTGATAAGCCACAAACAGAAAACCGGCGTGAACCAACCACAGCGTTGTGTTTCGCTGTGTGGGTGGGGTTGTCAAAGCCTAATCCTTCCTCTCCCCCGATGGCTGAATCTCAGAAACCCATATCCCCAAAATGTCGGCAACGCACTCGTAACTCCTCCGTTGTTGCGGTTATCCATGGGAAGCGTTGATTGCTTACCATCAGGCGTATGCCCATTACCCATGCACATGTATGCGGATAACCTAACCGCCCGCATGCTTTAGGATGATGTTTAAAAGCCGGCAAGTACCAATGTGACATTTTCTGAGTTATGTGTACTTTCTAAGATTATTTAGACACCACTGACCTACGGTGAAGGAAAACCTCGTGAGGAAACCTCGAGTTAAAAGTTTGGAATGGCCTTTCCGCCTAAAGCAAGCGCGGTGATAAATACTCAAACCTTTTTCATTTGAAAGCAGCAATCTATACTAATATTATAAAGAGGTAAAATTTGTAAGTTTGTATGCAGGGGGTAATCTTTGGAACGGCTGGTCGGATTGCCAAAATTCTTTCACTGATAGATAGCTACAATGTTCCTGAGTGCTATAGGCTATAAAACATCACGCTACGATCAAATGGAGCTGAGCAGCGGGTGAAACCGTGCGAGAGTAGCTAGTAATAAATAATATCAATAATTGCATTAGCTAGTGAATGCGGGTTGAAACCCGTACCTACTCGTATCATTGTAAAATTTAAATAAGATAAAGGTACTTTACTGTTCAAACATTCTTAACATGCCATGTCTAACGTTCATTTTCCTTAAATCCCACAAATCCTAATATTATAAATGCGAAAGTAACTCTTGTCTGTCTGTTTGTCTTTTCTTCACGCCTAAACTACTGAACCGATTTCTGTGTTTGGTACAGACACAGTTTGAAACTCGAGAAAGGACACAGGATAGTTTTTATACCAAAAAATTGACGAGTAAAAGTTCCGTGTTATGGCCTATTTGCAAAAATAAATTCATTGTTTCAACAAAAATCTGCAGGAAGTCACTATTCTACGCGAAAAAAAGTCGCGGGCAAAAGCTTGGGTATTTTATAAATGCGAAAGTTTCTAAGTATGGATTTATGTTTGATACTCTTTCACAAAAAAAATACATATAACTTGGAAAAAGACACATTGGTACTTGCAACCTCTGGGTCACCACATCACACACATGCACATCCACATCAATGTATATAATATAAAGATGTGAATATAGCAGATTATAGCTTTCAGCTTATATATTTCAGCGTATTATAGCTTTTTCTAAAATAAAAACGTGGGATCCCTCTGAAATCCTATGGCAAAGCATATCACTTTTCGTTGTAATGTTATATAACTCAACAGCGCCTTAACCGATTCGGCTAATTTTGGTCTTAAATTATTAGTGGAAGTCCAGAAAAGATTTGAACGTAGAGAAAAAAATCTTGAAAAAGTGTAAAATCGACTCCCACACGGACGGAGCTGCGGGCGACAGGTAGTTATTTATAAACTAGTGGCAGTCTATGTGTGGGAGAGCCATGCTTCAGCACGAATGGGTCGGCCCGACCTAAATGATACCACGGCCTCACAGAAAACCGACGTGAAACAACCACAGCATTGTGTTTCGACGTGTGAGTGAGAGGTTACCGGGGGCCCAAACTCTCTCCCTCCCCCAATCCCTTCCCGATGCTTAAATATCCGAAACCCTTATCCCTAAAAGGTGGGCAACGTACTCGTCAGTCCTTTAATATTTCGGGTGTCCATGGCGGCGCCGATTGCTTACCATCAGGTAATCCGTCTGCTTCTTTGCGGACCAAAAAATTGAGAGAGACCAAGTTTAACTGGTTTAGGACTGATTTTTCAATACTCAGATAAATGTTATCTGAGGAATAAAATTGTTGCTGTCACTGTCGTATACAAACATTCTGACGAGACAGTATCATAATTATTCCCCAGGTAACTTTTATCTAACCATTGAAAAATCAACCCTTAGTATACCTTAACGTTCCCGAGCGTACGGCGCGTAGTGTTCCGCGCGCGCCTCAAAGAGCCAATAGACCACCACAGACGGAGCCCTATAGGGCTGATGTTCAGCTGGGGTTGCGGGGTAAGCGCAATGAGGCACCGCGACCTCGGCCCAGAGCAGGAGAAGGAACAGGGGTGTTTTTAGTCAGTAAGAGTCTGACACTCCCTCCCGCCCCGCCCTGGGCGGGAGAAGTCATTTGATGATTCTCCTCTCACAAAAAAAAAGCAACTTGTACCTAAGAACTGGTTTAAAATATCAAAATAGAATCGTAGGTAGTATTTATAAATATCTTGTCATTAGTCCTGTACCTAGATGCTAAGTAGTTATAAAAACTTGTTTTAATTATACTTAAACTTGTTGTAAGTTCGAAATGTGGTTAAAACAAAAGAATGCGGTTCAGTCACTTCATTGTCTTAAAAGTCTTTGCAAATGACCAATATAACCTTAAATACGTATATATAAAAACTAGCATTTGCCCGCGACTCCGTTCGCGTGGAATAGTGCCTTCCTGCAGATTTTTTGGTATAAAAACTATAATCCTCCTGTCCTTTCTCGAGTTCCAAACTATGTCTGTACTAAATTTCACAGAAATTGGTTTAGTAGTTTAGGCGTGAAGAAAAGACAGACAGACAGAGAAACAGATTTACTTTCGCATTTATAAAATTTGTTTGGATGAATCGCAAAGTGTGTTTTTTTTGTGTGATAGGTCGGCAAAACCAGCAGACGGATTACCTGATGGTAAGCAATCAGCGCCGCACATAGACACCCGCAACAATAGAGGAATTACGAGTGCGTTGCCAAGCTTTTGGGGATTTGGAGATTGAAGGATTATTGGAGGGGAAGGATTGGGCCTTCGGTAACCTCGGTTTTCTGTGAGGCCGTGGTATCACTCCGGTCGAGCCGACCCATTCGTGCCGAAGCTTGGCTCTCCTACACTCAATGTGTGTTGGTAAGCACACAGATAACTCAACAACGCCTGGACCAATTTTGCTAATTATTTTTTTGTTGCATTTATTATTATTAGGAGAAAGTTCTTGTCAAGGAAAATATTAGAAAAGTATAGGTGAAAATTGGGAAAAGTGACCTTATCGTTGTTAGCGACATAGTTGGACCGGTACGAAGCGGGAAAGTACGGCTAGTACCCGACTACGGCAAAGTTTAAAACAAAATTTTGACTTTAAACACGCAAAACAATTATAATTATTTATAGCCTATAGCATTCAGGAACATTGTAGCTATGTACCTATCAGTGAAAGAATTTTGGCAATCCAACCAGCGGTTCCAAAGATTACCCCCTACATACAAACTTACAAATTTTACCTCTTTATAATATTAGGTACTATACATATAACCAGTTTCCTTTTCGAAACAGGTTTTTTAATGTTTCTTATAATTTATTGTAAATAGGTAACTTCCTTATATATGATTTAAGTAGCCTCTTCCTCGGTAACAAACGAGAAATCTCATAATATTTCTCGATTTTTTCCTGCCAAACATTTTTGGTACATACCTAAATGTGTAGGTATAAAGTAAGACTCGTTCCTGCTTTTCCGAGGCCGCGGTTCCTCATTGCGCTTACCCCGCAACCCCGACTGAACATCAGCCCTATAGGGCCCCGTCATTTTTTTTTTTTGTGAGGGGTAAATCATCAAATGTCTTCTCCCGCCCAGGGCCGGGCGGGAGGGAGTGTCAGACTCTTACTGACTAAAGACACCCCTGTTCCTTCTCCTGCTCTGGGCCGAGGTCGCGGTGCCTCATTGCGCTTACCCCGCAACCCTGGCTGAACATCAGCCCTATAGGGCCCCGTCTGCGGTGGTCTATTGGCTCTATGAGGCGCGCAGAAAGCTACGCACAACTTCTTTTTAAATCCTAAATTTCGTTCTTGTTCTTAAAGCCAAAAAGGGTCGATGTCCAGTTGCCCCTGTAACTGCGGTTTACCACAGAAACATGTTAAAAAAATAATACTGTTTATTTTTACAGATCCTAAGTAAATAATTATAATGGTCGGCGTTCAATTTTAAACCGAAGAAAATTCTTGATAAAATGTTGATACCAATCGGGTTCCTGTCATTCGTCCTTGTGGCGTCATCTAGCGGACAGAGAGGTGAGTTCAAAGTTTATTTAATACATTACATCATTGGTAATTGGTTGCGATTTCTTATGGCAAAAAATGGCTTGAGGAATGCAATGACATTATTAGCTGTGACCTGATGAACTATACGAGTACAGCAGTGTGATTCTGTAAGACTTCATTCTAAAACTTCGAATCTGAATCCGCTGTGAGTAGTAGTACACTAGCGCTACACTTGCGAGTTGAACTAAATTGACCGCAACTAGGATATTCAAATAAAACGACGTACCTCAGAGCGAGGAATATTAGGGAATATCAGATATCCGATATACAAAAATAGCCTATAGCACTCAGGAACATTGTAGCTATCTATCAGTGAAAGAATTTTGGCAATCCGTCCAGCGGTTCCAAAGATTACCCCCTACATACAAACTTACAAATTTTACCTCTTATATTATAGTATAGGTAGATAAAAATATATTTCTTGTATTTAATTCATAAATTGTTTTCATTGGAAATAGTAAGCCTAGGTTTTTTTTTAAATTTTAATAACCATGTGTCTCGATACAATTTTTTTTTGCTTTTTATTTCTAGAAGGAGAATCCTGTGTGGATCAGTATGCAAACACAGTGGGCAGATGCACGGTGGTAGACCAATGCCAGTCGGCTAAACGAGACTTTCAGTAAGGTTTTTAACTTCATAACTATTTTATTAATAGGAGAATGATAATGGAAGACACACGCTCGCGCGCGCGTTCCCAGACACGCACACAAAAATGAACACGCATTTATAATAAATAATATATATTTTATAGTGTATTATATATATTATGTATAGTATTTTACTTGAAGACCTAAGTATTACCATTGTATTTCTTGACAATTGTAATTGATTTAATTTTGACATTCTTAATTATTATTGTTTTATTATTATTGTACTCAATTTATCTCAATTTTAATCTTCTAATATTATTTCTAATGTACCTATATTTTATTAAACATTATTTATTTAATAAATAATGTTTAATAAATAAATTATTCTGATTCTGATTCCTATATTTCATACTCCATTCAAAGGTTGTGTTGTGTGTGTAAGACCGCCCATTGTACACTCAATGTTTATAAGTTATCAATGAAACAATGAATTTATTTTTGCAAATAGGCTATAAAACGGCACTTTTACACGTCAAACTATATGTGGAAAACTAGATGAAGCCGGCATTTCCTATCTGACTACTCTGAGAAGAAATGCCGAAACAAACTCAGAGGTCAGTCTCTTTTCAAGTCCAGACAATGTAAAATAACATAATGTGAGAGAACCGTGCAAGTTCATTCTGTAGTAGTGGTGGTAACATCCTTTGTAACTATGTAGTGTACAATAAAGTATATAATAAATAAATTAATGATATCCCAATTAAGTTTGGGAGAGCCATGTTTCGCTTCACCACAGAATACAAGCGTGAAACAACCATAGCGTTGTGTATCGCCGAGTAAGTGAAGATACCGGAGGCCTAATCCTTCCCCTCCTCCAATCCCTAAGTCTTTTTTTTTTACTTGCAATAAACTAGTGCTTGACTGCGATCCCACCTGATGGTAAGCAGTGATGCAATCGTTGATGGTAAGGCGCACTTTATTAAGAGCCTATTCTCTCTAGCCTTGAAGACACCCAAATTGTATTCGGACGGAAAGACTGCAGCCGGCAAACTGTTCCAATCCCTTGATGTAGGCGGTATAAATGAAGAGGCAAATCGCCGGATCCCTGATCCCCAAAAGCACTTGCAACTTACTTACCATCAGGTAACCTGTCTGCTCGATTGCCGACGTATCGCCCAAACTCAACGAAACACAGCATTCGCTACAACTTAACATTACCATGTCTTTTCGCAGGTCGATTCAAAGTAAGTTCTGTATTCGTTTTCCAGGTTGAATGGTATTCGACCTACTTTCTGTTCCTACACTACATTCGGAGCAGCCATCGTATGCTGTCGGGACGGAACCAACATATTACAATCACCCACAACTAGAGATCGGGAGTAAGTATTCAATGAGAAACCATTAACAACAATGATAGCTTAGGAGCGCTCTACTAGTTTCAAGCTAAGACGGGACTCTCAGTCGACTGAAACTATTACAACTTTTTGTAATTCCCAGTTAAGTAATTTACGTGAAGGAAAGTAAAAGTGTACTTGGTAATTCTAGTGTTCTTTGCTGAAGAAACCTAATTTCTTTTTATTTTTCTGATCATATTATAATGCCCACGCGTATCTAACAAATATTTGTGAATCACACAAATAAGTATTTAGATATATGTGGAACAGGGTGTTAAGTTCCTCATCCTCCATTGAAAAGGGAGGATCTTCCGACCAGGCGAGGTGTTCGTGCCTGGTGGGCTACTGCCCGACGGTTGTTGTCGGGATATCTGTATGGGTGCTAATTGTGTTGAAAACTCTTATAGCGCAATGTAGACTCTTGCACGTGATTGGTGCTGTTGTTAATGTAGTGCGCTAGATGTCGCTACAAGTATTTGCTGCCGTGACAGGGCGTGATATGTATATGAAATTGTATGTTTATAAACGCGCTCACGATACCTACAGCAGAAAGTTTTAACAGCTTCTTATTTTGAATCGTATTTGGAACCAGAATGACTGTGCCTTATAAAACCGCGTTTAGCTTTCTGATTGGTTGTTTAATTTGGAGCTGGCCAATCAGTGCGCGGAACGTCATAAATGAGACTTTCGCAGATTCACATTCGGGATTCGATCAACCAATAAGACAGCAACTAATTTAAATTGTTTTTCTTTTATTTACAGTCAGAGACCTATTTGGGGCACAGCTGATGGAGGAACAAATTATAGAAGAAGAGTCAGCGAGAGAAGTAATAGCCACTTTTTTTTTAATTGGTCGGCAAACGAGCAGCCGGATTACCTGATGGTAAACAATCAGCGCCGCCCATGGATACCCGCAACGGAAAATTTACGAGTGCGTTGCCGACCTTTTAGGGATTAGGGATTTGGAGATTTAGGGTTTGAGGAGGGATTGGGGGCGGGGAAGGATTGGGCCTCCGGTAACCTCACTCACACGGCGAAACACAACGCTGTGGTTGTTTCACGCCGGTCTTCTATGAGGCCGTATGGTATCACTCTGGTCGAGCCGACCCATTCGTGCCGAAGCATGGCTCTCCCACACATATTTGTTTGATCAATGTGAAATGTTTGAAACAAAACGTTCTGTAGGGATGAAGCTATACACCGTCTATAGCTCCATCCCGCTTTCTCGCCCGAAAGATTCCCGCTTTAACACGTCATACTAGGCCCTCTGACCTGTCCACACTGCAATATTTCCGCCGCATCGCGTCGAGAGACAAGAATTCGCAATACTAAATTTAAATCACCTGGACGGTTATTTCCATTGGAACTAACGCGTTGCAGAAATGGAAAGAAATATCGCGCAAATTTTATTTTGCCGTACGAACAGTGGCGACGCGTAGCGCTTACAACATTTCCAAAAGCTGTCAAATAATAACAATGTAAACATTATAATTTTCTTTGCAAATATAAATAAAACCATTATTAAAATAGTATTGTTGACATTATTTAAGTGCAATATAGTCAATAGTTTTACGGTAAAATGAATATAATAATAAAAACCGACAGCTGATCGTCCGCATTTGTTTCCAATTTCTGCCGTGTTGTGCGCTGCGGTCGTTATCTGTCCGCCACTACTCGCTTTGCACATAGCCAATAACTATGTCCCTATAATTCCGCCGCGTACAGACACACTTCGATCACCTGTCTCACTCTTTTTTACTTACTAGCCATTCTAGAGTGATGACAAAACGGTAGAAGAAAACATACACATGACATCATCATCCCATGTTGAGCAAAGGCTTTCACACGAAAAAGATTTGAGCGTGTCCACGCTGTCTCAAAACGGATTGGCGTTTTTAAACTACTTACAATTAGAAATTACAAGGTCCAGGTTTCCTCACGATGTTATCCTTTACATCAGGTGTGTCTAGTCAGTGGTGTCTAAATAATCTTAAAAAGTAAATAAGTATAAGGTCACATTGGTACTTCGAACCCGCGTCCCCATGCATGAGAAGTTACCACAGACTGAATCACAGTGCTCTGCTAAAGGGTCCGGCAAGATACATTCTTAGTTTTGTGGTTTGTTTACAAACATTTCTCGTTGATCTCGATCTGTAGATGTCGCAGTTTAAAATAACCATTCAATTAATCAGCTAACCCTTTGGTCACAGTAAATTTTGAGAAGTTTTTGCAATGACGATTCCATTTCTGTGGAGTTCAAACCTAACCTATCATTCTGGTTGCATTCTGTAGGCCTTCCATGAAGTGTTAAAGCATGAATCTTTCAAGTGAGAAAGAGGGATGAAGCTATAAAAGGTGTATAGCTCTATCCCTCTTTCTCGGCCGACTAGGCCCTCTGGTCTCGGTTTTCTTGACAATCCCTTCATCCTTCAAGTTGCAGCCATAATTAGTAGCCATTCAATCAGAAGACTAGTCATTTAGGCTGTTCGTTGGTTGGCTAATTATTTGGCTGCGACATATGTCTCTTCAAGACTTCAACTTACAGCCTAAATGAGAACTATTACCTTTCAAAAAAACGACTAGTAATTCAGGCTGTTCGTGGGTTTTTTTTGTGCGCCCAGGGCCGGGCGGGAGGGAGTGTCAGACTCTTGCTGACTAAAAACCCCCCTGTTCCTTCTCCTGCTCTGGGCCGAGGTCGCGGTGCCTCATTGAGCTTACCCCGCAACCCCGGCTGAACATCAGCCCTTTAGGGCCCCGTCTGTGGTGGTCTATTGACTCTTTGAGGCGCGCGCGGAACGCTACGCGCCGTACGCTCGGGAGGTTGTTCGTGGGTTGGATGGCTAATTCCATTATTAGGCTGCGACTCCGACATAATGTATTATCAAGAGCTATTACAATGATGACGTGCCATTTTTACCTATTTGCAGAATGCGAAGAATACAGCAGAGCTGTCGTAGAAAAAGTCCCGTACATACCATTGATACCGAATCCGGAACCTTTTACGGTTTCCGCAGCAAAATGTGACTATACCGGGGTCGAACTTATCGTTGGCGGTGAGAATGCCAATCCTGGAGAGTTTCCGCATATGGTGAGTGCGAATTGCAATCCATTTTCCAAAAAAATTTTTTTTTTATTTAATTAAATCGACAATAGAATACCCGATGGTAAGCAATCAGTGCCGCCCATGGACACCGAGTTACGAGTGCGTTGCCGACCTTTAGGTATTAGGGAGTTGGAGATTTAGGGATTGAGGAGGGATTGGGGCGGGGAAGGATTGGGCCTCCGGTAACCTCACTCACACGGCGAAACACAACGCTGTGGTTGTTTCACGCCGGTCTTCTGTGAGGCCGTGGTATCACTCCGGTCGAGCCGACCCATTCGTGCCGAAGCATGACTCTCCCATACTTATTTCAAGTCTGGGTTGATATAACACACATAATTGTTCTCTTTTATTTGATGGGGGACAGTGATCCAGTGTCTTCTTACACCCTTGGGTAGAGCGACAGGGACTGTCAGACTCTTACTGACTAAAAATGCCCCCATACTTTGTCCTAATTTAACCTGCAACCCCGGCTAAACATCAGCCATATTGAGCTCCATCTGAATGGTCTTTTGGCTCTTTCAAGCGGCTGAACGCTAGGCACCGTACGCTCGGGTCTGATTCTGACCGCAGACCCGCACTTACGGTAGCCGGATATTGTATTGGATATTTATTTGATAGGTAGGCTAACGAGCCGACGGATTACCTAATGGTAACCCGGACAACCAGAGAAGTTTTGAGTGTGGATTAGGGTGTGGGAAATTTTGCGATTGGGGACGGTTAAGGGAAGTGATTGGGCCTTCGGTATACTCACTCACACGACGAAATACAACGCTATTGTTGGTTTACACCAATTTTCTGAGAAACATTGGTATCACTTCGTTCGAGCCGACCCATTCGTGCTGAAACTTGACCCTCCCACATCAAAGCCGAACATTACCAAAGATTATCATCATATCACTAAAAAGTCGGAAAATTACGATGAACATTGTTATTTGAACCCATTTTGTAACCAAAATCTTTTTCCAGGCAGCCATAGGTTGGGCAACTTTCGAAGGAACATACAAATTCAGTTGTGGCGGGACCCTAATAAGCCCACGATTCGTGGTCACAGCTGGACATTGCATCCGAGATCCCAGTGCACAGAACCCGGAGCCAGTCATTGTAAGGTTGGGAGACCAGAACATAGACAACAATGTTTATGATGGAGCTAATCCTATTGATGTAAGTTTAACATACTGTAACTCGTTTGTAAAGACCTCTTTCCTGGTATACTTAAGCTATTGAACAGGTTTTGAGAAAATTCTTCTCTTTCATCAGGATGATGTTCAGATGTTCTGATTAGAGAATTTATGTTCTTTAATCTAAATATTCCTTTTTAATGTGATAAAATCGCAAACGAGCCGGATTATGTACCTGATGGTAAGCAATCAGCACCGCCCATGTACAACCGCACCTTTAAAGGATTAGGGATTTAGGCATTGGGGGAGGGGGAGGGATTGGGCCTCCGGTAACCTCACTTACATAGCGCAACGCAATGCTTTGGTTATTTAACGGTTTTCTGTGAGGCCGTGGTATCATTTCTGGTCGACCCGACCCGACCCATTCGTGCCAAGTTGTGCTCTCCCTTACCTACTTAAAACCGTTTGATCAATTTATAATTCGAATAAAGAAGAACCAGTAGAAAACTCGATAGTTAGATAGTTTAGTATAGCGTTGCCGTCTATAATTTGTTTATAAAGGCATATTTTTCTTTTTCCTCTAGGTAGCAATTCGCAGAATCCATAAGCATCCTGAGTACCGTCCTCCGAAGGTCTACAATGATATAGCATTGTTGGAACTGGTGTCTGATGTCACATTCAGCACAACCATCAGACCAGCTTGTCTGTGGTTCCAGCAGGACTTGAGAGGTCATGAAAAGGTCATCGCGACTGGATGGGGAGTTGTTGATACGCGTAAGTTTTTTTTAATAGTTTGGTGTCGGCCAGGATGTCGTCTGGTGGTGCGGACTTATATCACTTTCTTAAGTTATAATTACAATGTAAATTTATTTAGACACACTTCATAAAGAGTCCTGGACTTATAATTTCTGATAATAAGTTTGAATTAGCAAAATTGGCTTGTGCAAACGTGGTGATTAATGCTCAAACCTTCTCCTTCTGAGAAGAGACTTTTCTCTGCAGAATGCAGAGAAAAAACATTTACAAGCTTATAATCAATAAAGTGCTGTATGTAAATCTGTTGGTACCTATATATAATATCTAGGTAGGTATCCCAAAAGATTACCCAACAGAAATGGCAGTGGGCAGGTCACATTATTTTGTCGAAGAACCGATGACCGTTGGGGTAAACGTGTTCTAGAGTGGAGACCGCGTCAAGGCAAACGTGGTGTAGGGCGCCCTCCAGCTAGGTGGACTGACGATATCCGCAGGGTGGCTGGCAGTGGTTGACTGAGGAGAGCTGAACATCGAACTCTGTGGCGTACAAGTTGGGAGGCCTATGTCCAGTAATGGACGGAATCAGGCTGATGATGATCCAAACTAATATTATAAATGCGAAAGTAACTCTATCTGTCTGTCAGTCTGTCGGTCTGTCTGTCTGTCTGTCTGTCTTTACTTCACGCCTAAACTACTGAACCGATTTCTGTGAAATTTGGTACAGACATAGTTTGGAACTCGAGAATGGACATAGGATAGTTTTTATACCAAAAATCTGCAGGAAGTCACTATTCCATGCGAATGGAGTCGAGGGCAAAAGCTAGTGATAATATAAATCTATTTTTTTCTTCCAGGGACCAAGCAAAGTGCGAAAGAGTTGCAGAAGGTGTCCTTATCGGTCCTTGACGAGGGTTTCTGCAATGAAACCCTGAAATTCTTCTTCAATCGCAACTGGCCTGATGGGTTCCAGCCGACGCAAATGTGTGCTGGTGAATTAAGCGGCGGGAAAGATACTTGTCAGGTTGGTACGAAGTCTGTTTTAAGGAGATAGAACTGGATCACGCGGCTACATTACTAAATATTATTTTATATATATATATAATTCTCCTGCACGTGTGTATGTCATTGAACTTCCACTAAACGGCTTGACAGATTTAAATTATTTTTACATGTATGCGTGGAAGTGGTGCCCTGGATGGTTTAGATTCACAAATCAGCCTGGCAGATGCCTGATTGCCTGAAAAAGCATGTAATCTCAGAAACGGCCCTAACGATTTTGCCGAATTTGATATGTGGGGGTTTTCGGAGAGGGTCCGCTAGTGTATTATAAAAATCCAGTATAAAATGACAATGAAATGTGCTGAGCACTCTTACAAATCGAGACCCTAATATCCTGGTTTATTATATTTACGCGATTTCTTCCCTGGGAAGTCGACTAGTAGGTCTAGGTAACAGTATAAATGACCTTTTCATAATCCAATCTTTGACGTCAGTCTACTACGTTTTTTAAAGAAGTTCCATAATTATAATGTCATGTGATTTCATGTCATGTTTAGCTACAAGTTTTTTTTGATGGCTAAATCTTCCCATACAAAAGACCAGCAAAAGCACCCACTTTTTTTAATGTTGTATGTCCATGGACGAAATCGATCGCTTACCATCAGTATACATGAACCATGATGTTCGATCTATTGAATTTTTCAGGGTGACTCCGGATCTCCTCTCCAAGTGGTATCAAAGGATAACTCCTGTATCTTCCACGTGGTCGGGGTGACGTCATTCGGACGAAATTGCGCGGACAAAGGACGACCTGCCGTCTATACTAGGATCGCTAGTTACGTAGACTGGATCGAGAGTGTCGTCTGGCCGGGAGAATAAAGTAGAATTATAATAGTTTAAGCAGAAATCTTTTGGTTTTTTTTACTCATCTGTTCTGTCAGTTTATTTTATTAGAATTTCGACTTTATTCGTTACAAAAAAAAATTAGTTAATAATATTTAAATGCGAATGCGTATAAACACGAGTCCTTCCCTTCCCTCAATCAATTTTATTTCTTTTTAAAACGGAAAACAAAAACTACAGAATACCTGACAAACACTATAGAAAAATACAGAACACCTGACAAACGGTAGGCATAATCTACAGAACACCTGACAAACGGTAGACATAAACTACAGAACACCTGACAAACGGTAGACATAAACTACAGAACACCTGACAAACGTTAGACATAAACTACAGAACACCTGACAAACGGTAGACATAAACTACAGAACACCTGACAAACGTTAGACATAAACTACAGAACACCTGACAAACGGTAGACATAAACTACAGAACACCTGACAAACGTTAGACATAAACTACAGAACACCTGACAAACGGCAGACATAAACTACAGAACACCTGACAAAAGGTAGACATAAACTACAGAACACCTGACAAACGGTAGACATAAACTACAGAACACCTGACAAACGGTAGACATAAACCACAGAACACCTGACAAACGGTAGATATAAACTACAGAATATCTGACAAACACTACAGAAAAGCTACAGAAGCCCTGACAAACGGCAGACATAAACTACAGAATACCAGACAAACACTACAGAAAAACTACAGAAGCCCTGACAAACGCAAACATAAACTACAGAATACCTGAACATGACCTACATTTTTTCCACGCAACCTGGGCGCAGAAGTCTCGACGAAATATGGTAGGTATTGTATTCTTAATCATAAGAACGGTCAAAATAAACTTTTTAAACCTTGAAATTTGTATATGAAAGAACTAGGTAGTTCATTTAAAGCTTCGTTGACTTGAAAGTTGAAAAGAAAACTTTAAGAAAGCCACATTGGTCAAAAATATTTTGACAGATTTTAGAAGTCAGATTTGATAATAACGAAAATATTATGTATCTACCTACCTACTAAGTACTTATAATATTTTAAAGCTATAACTTGTTTGTTTGTTTTACGCACTAATCTCCAGAACTGCTGGTTTGAATTGAGCATTTCTTCTTGTGTTCAAATCACCATACAAAAAAACATTACACCATCTACAACCAATGGAGTTGAAGAGCGGGTAAAATAGATAGGAAGTTAGTTATAAGAAAACTTCATAAATACATCAGTTAATGGATTTATTTATATACATACATGCTTTATTTACAATTATTACAAAAATAATATTAAACAATTAATAAAAATAATAATAAAATAAAAACTGCTACACTAGGTCCCAAAGAGCATGCAACCGCTACGTTCTACAAGGTCCCTAATAAAAAATGCATATAGATAATAAAGAAAAAACTAATCATTTGAGTACAATAATAAAAAAGTATAATACAAATAATAATTTATAAGAATTAACATAAGATTTGTTGTTAGGTAATTAACTAAATATTTATAAACAATCTTGGCATGTAGCTACTCAAATACTTTTTTGTTCGTCATAATGGGTCCTTGTATTATAAATTCTATCAATAAAAAAATGAAGAAATATTCATATCCACAAAAATCTCACTAACATTTTTGTCAAAAAGAAAAAAAACGATATAGATAAAAAAGGTAGGTAATGGCGATTGGCGGGAATTTAAATCATAAATGCTTTGAAAACTCCTTTCTAAAGCTCAAAAATAAGTATCACAATAATATAACAATTAATTTGAAAACTAAACTTTGAACTAACTAACTTAACAAGAATTTATCTTAATAAAAATTGTGTCTTAGATTTAAAGTTTGTAATAAATAAATAATGTAAACAGGACAACAGGGCTAACAAATCTCACATTGATAATGACAATATTGGTAGGAATATTAAATTTTCGACAATCTTTTTGAAAAGCACACTTTATAAATGTGAGGCCTGCTAAGCCCTGAACATTTATAACACAAATAGTCTACAATTTAAAATCTGGAATTCATTTTTTTCTTTTATAATTTATTAAACTTACTTTTAGTATTCCACATGGGACAAAACATATTTAATATTGATTAAATAATTTAAACATTGCATTAGGTACTTTAATTTATGAGATCTTACATTTATTATTACAAAATAAAAATTATCTTAAGACTAGG
Organism: Spodoptera exigua; assembly: GCA_902829305.4. Taxonomy (NCBI): domain Eukaryota; kingdom Metazoa; phylum Arthropoda; class Insecta; order Lepidoptera; family Noctuidae; genus Spodoptera; species Spodoptera exigua. The sequence continues at coordinate 5,849,972 of LR824629.2, read as the reverse complement.
TATAAACCCAATGATGTATAAAACTATAGATACGTTGTCCGCGCTCTAAAATGACAACATGAAATGAAGGCAATTGACAACATCGCGCTTAGTTCCGCACCAACCTGCCGCGCGACGCTACGTTTGTTTTTAATTTATATCGTGTGTAAACCTGTGCGAAACATAAAGAAAGCATGTCGTCGTGTGTGTTCAGACGATGTACAAATTATACTCCAAAAGTTAAAGACAAAAATGTGTCATTACATCAATGACGTATTATATATAGACACGTCATGAACCAACATCGCGGCGCTTAAAAACGGCGAAAATACTAGATAACTACTTCTACGAGTAAAGAAAGGGAAAGAAAATATGACATCGTATAGTGGAATGCCTTTGCTAGAGGGAGATAAATATACATCTTCAGTTACATCGGCACGTGACTATACCTTCATGCGCCGGCCGCCATAAGATGGCGGGCGCCGGCGTCGAAAAAATAAAATAAAAATAGGTTGTTTGGTGAACTTACGCATGAAATGACACATTTTTGTCTTTAACTTTTGGAGTATAATTTGTACATCGTCTGAACACACACGACGGCATGCTTTCTTTATGTTTCGCACAGGTTTACACACACGATATAAATTAAAAACAAACGTAGCGTCGCGCGGCAGGTTGGTGCGTAACTAAGCGCGATGTTGTCAATTGCCTTCATTTCATGTTGTCATTTTAGAGCGCGGACAACGTATCTATAGTTTTATACATCATTGCATTACATGCGTAAGTTCACCAAACAACCTATTTTTATTTTATTTTTTTCGACGCCGGCGCCCGTGACGTCGGCATAACTGAAGATGTATATTTATCTCCCTCTAGCAAAGGCATTCCACTATACGATGTCATATTTTCTTTCCCTTTCTTTACTCGTAGAAGTAGTTATCTAGTATTTTCGCCGTTTTTAAGCGCCGCGATGTTGGTTCATGACGTGTCTATATATAATACGTCATTGTATAAACCATTGAGTTTCTCATTTACCTTCAATTCGAAATACAAAAACTGGCTCAATGGTTTAGACCTAGACTAAAGAAAACTTTTTTTTTTAATAAGGCTGCTTGAGTTTAAAACCCAGGTTCAGTAACATTTTTTTTAATAATGTATTTTCTAGTACTTATTTATCATTAATCTCACTTGACAATTTTACAAATATTGTTTAATAATCCGCTGTACCTACCAATGATATTATAAGTAAAATGGTATAGATAGGTTAAATAAACAACATTCGATTTTCAAAAACGGCACACTTATGCACACATGAGTAAATCGTATGATACACGTTAAAGTGGGATGGCATGGTTCAATAATCGCGAGTGAAAAAGAGACAAATATGAAAAAGTGTGCCACATTTTAATGTATCAATTGCTGAGCACTTGTAACCTATCTACACCTTTTTACTTATAATATCATCGGTACATACATATTCAGTCTCAATCAAACCACTATCAATCACATTATAATAACAAATTTTAAAATGATTTTAAAGTCTCAATAAACTTTATCACAAAATATTGAGGCTAAAATAATAACTAAATGACTGAATATTGTTAAATATTTTCTAAAAAAAACTTAGACAGTAAAAGCAGTTTCTATATTGGGATAATTAAAATACCTCTTATACCTTTTAAATAACATAGCACAGATATGTGGGAAAGTGCCTAAAATGAAATAGTACAGCCTTTTGTCAACAGGTGGCGTTGATCCCAAGGGATAAAGCCATATACCTCGACGGGTCCCATCACGCAAGTGATGTGTGATATAGGCAATGAAAATCATAAAACTTAACATGTATACTTCAATTTTTTTCTTTATATAGCTGTAAAAAAGTAGTAATGCTGTAAGGGCTAGCCAAAATGTTGTGCAGTGAAATATTCCACGGTGTTTCAAGTTGACCATATCCTGAAATTAATAAAAGTAATATTTTTTACTTTTTCTTTATGTTGGCTTATACTAGGGTTTTTTTAGTGTCATTGGGTTATTTTCACATATACATGATTAGGAATAAATGTGACACCCAAACTCGGACAACAATTTTATTAAAATTCATGGATAACATAGGTAATTAATAGCTCCATGCAAGACTTGTTCCAACAATATTTTGCAAAACTGTCGATCTTTAACTTTCATTATTTAATTAAAGGTAGGTAGGTCATAAAGAACAAATAAATTTACATGACCTAAAACTAAAAAAAAATAAGGTAGACATACAAACCTTTAAATATATTGATTTAGCCACAAATACATGATCAATATCAATGACCGAGGAGAAAAATGTGCATAGAATTATGTGTATCGTTCCATCGTATTCCAAGGAAAAATAATTGTTATCAATACTAAAGAAAATTATTGATGATAAAAATCCTAAACCTCCATGCACTAAAACATCACAAATCGCACGAAACAAAAAAGAGTTCGAATATTTGGAACGAAAAACTATGACATCGCCGAAATAGGCTGTAAGCAATAGCACCGCAGTCGCTGATAATCTTAAAACTCTTAACATTTTCTCTATTATTACTTCACAGGTTTGGAGGTTATGTTTTTGTTGTTGGATCGTGGTTTGAGTATTTTCATTTAGATTATTTAAGCCGTATACATGGTTGTATGGTATATATTCAAGTTAAAATGAATATATTCAATTGATGGTACTTTAAAAACCAGTGTTCACTTGAGTAATTAAGGACATTGTATTGTACTACATAATATTTGTAATGTTTTCATCATTCCAGCTGACCGATGACTTTATTTCATTCGTTCGAAAACCTAATCTTGATGTAAATGTAATGTAAATCTATTCTACTTGTACACGTGTTTGATATAAACTGTAAAAATGATAATTATTTTAATAATTGAGCTACAGAATACTATTATATTTTATTTTAATGACCTAAATATTTATATATCTTATACAGAAAACACTTGCCCTACCCTTATAGTTTTTATTACAGAACGTTCTTGACAGCTAACTTACTGACATTAGTTGTCAAGTTGTCGTTTTCAGCATTGACATATCTCAATGGTTTTCAGACGATCGAAGATTAAGGCGCGGGAATTTAGTTTTAACAGCCAAAATTAATTTTTATTGAGACAAGTTTAATTATCCTCAATATATTCTATTAAAAGTTTTAATTTTAAAGAACTCCTAAAGAGCAATGGTTTCATTTTGTTCAAATTATTGTCGCTTGATTTATTAACCTTTAAATCATCTATAAAACATCTTTATTTTTAATAGTATTAATCACCCATATTGTATATTTTATAGTTCATCATACAATATAAAAGATTTCTGCAGCCTTTACACAGACATTTAACTTATATGACTTGGGTATTCTTCCTTTCTAATCCCATTTACGATCTTGCCTCGGAAAATTCGAACCGAATGCGAAAAAAAATCGCCACATGACAATGAAATTGCGATTTTTATTTAATATTGCAAGCATGATAAGATTTATTTTTCATTATGAGTTTACAAAAAAACAATGTTTTGAATCTATCTAAAACGAAATACTTAGCATGTTAGCTGGAAATGTCAAACATTTCGGATAATCTTTTAAAATCTAAGAATTATAATATTATTCTATGCATACAAAGCCTACCACACCTTGAATCCGATTAAAATATTGATTCAATGACGAATAATGGCATCTTTTGTATAATGAACTCGCATTTCATAATATTTACTAAGCACGTAGGGGCCTGTTGCTATGGTCAAATATACCATTGTAAGCTAAACTCTAAAAAGTAATATTTTCTTCTTTGTGAGAGGTCTAAGTCTTTGGATTCATAGTGTTACCTGAAACCTTATCATTTTATCTTTTATCAGTTACTGCATTAGTTATCAATTGGGGTGGCTAGCTGTTAGAATTAAATTTACATTTTTTGTAACTAATTTATCTAGTTTTAAAAAAGCACATCCAAATATTTGTGTTATAATGTTTAGAGATTTATTTCATCATGCGCAGTTACAGCGACTTTATAGAGGATTTATAGAAAAACAAAACAAACATTCGAATCGAATCAAACATCTAAGTTAAAAGTTTTCCTTTAGGTACCTACACAGGCACGCTTTTACAGTAATTCAGCGGCACTCAAACTTTTAAATCCCGAAATCCTTTTGTATACCGTTATTTTTGACAGAACCCCAAAATAAAAGAAAATATTACCTACATATCAAAATACATTTCTTTTATTGTATAAGTATTCTTAACATTAAACCGTAAAAATCATTGTAAAATAAAAAATAAACTATGAATTATTATAACATGAGAAACAAATCTATTTTAGCTATTAGATATTCAGCCAGCCAACCAGCTTCAATCAGTTGATATTAGTTTTGATAAAAGAGAAAGATTGCTCGCGGGGCACCAGAACCCCAGTGTTTCGCGGAATACACTTTGAGTGTGGCTGGCTTACAATCTGAATGTAAGAACTACGCCAGTAGTTCTTACATTCAGATTGTAATAATATCATCAATAATATCTTGCTCTCTTGTATTATTTCAGAATAGAGAAACACTTTTGTGTCGCGTCACAACGCCCCGGTTTCATACATTTGTCAGAACGCTACGCTACGCAACTATATCTTTTACCATAGGCTTCTGGCGCCACACGAGTTCACACGACACGCCACGACACTGTAATACATTTCCTGCTTCAAATAATATAAAAAGTAAGAATTTACGGACTGTTCTGAGTGATACTAACATTCGGTAAATAGAGAACAATACACTGAGAGGTGATATGTAATTGATTAACACGATATTACCAAAAATACAACTATTTGATTACTTCTCAAATCACATTGAAGTCACCTACAAAACAGGAATGTGTTAACTCGAGTTTATAATCTAGTTGTGCATTCAACGTTTCCTTATGCAAAACAACATATACAAAATTGAAAATATAAATTAGTCGATTTTATTTAAATAATAATTCACGAAAACAATATTAGGCCTGGTCACTAAATAGCAATCTCCTTAAAATCGAGTAAATTTATAACGCGGCAACACCGTTCAGTCGGCAATCAACATTTCGAAGAAGTTGAAAGATAGTACATACGATAATGTTGTAAAATCATTTGATATTTGTTCAGCGCGCAGTGTCGAACACATTTCCTATATAAAGTTCATAAAATTGTTACAAAAAACATATCAAAATGCGCGAAATAGTTCACGTACAAGCTGGCCAGTGTGGAAATCAGATCGGTTCCAAGGTTAGTATTGTAATATATTTATTTTCATTATTTTTCCCGAAAATGTATGCTAAGACAGCGCTCTCTACCGAAACAGATAAGAAATGATTGGTTCGGCGTTCAAAATCCAATTTGTTACCTTGAATTTATGTTTTTAAAGTAATTGTTACGAGAATAATACGATTTGGAAAAAAAATATTTTGTGTTTTCTAGGTCATTTATGTCGTAACTTCGAGTAAATTGTACTTGGTACTTTCAGTATCGTATTTCTTTAAGAATTAGGGGGCGTGAAGTGTAAAATGATACCAAGGTCGTTTTCATTAGTATCTACCTTCATAATTCTTGATAATTTCTGCCTAATCACTTCTTTGTATTATAATAAACATGCACGAAAGAAATTGCTAGAAGAAATGCAAAGCAATTATTTTGATCGCATGACCCACTTATCGTAAAATTGCATGAAAAGAAACGTGTTTACTTACTATTGTCGCATTACGTTGTTACCGGTTTGAGTTCAACGCCATCTGTTATCGAGTAGATGAACTAAAATTGATGAATAATTCTGAAAATATTGACTGTAAGGTTTCTTTTCTGAACTTATTAATGGGGGATTGCGAAGCATTATTTATATTTCTGAAGTTACTACTTCGATCTTCTTCACCTATGATGATTAAACTAATACCAGACAGAGACAGGGAGCATACCTAAGCATCTTTTTAGATTTCGATGTCATAATCACGAAAACTAGTTCACAAACAAAACTTGACAATTCTTGCAATGAGAGAAAACCCTGTGCAGCAGTCCATAATACGTTTTCCTGGTTCTGAAGACCACGGATTTCGACTACCTACCTCTTTGTTTTCCAAAGTATATTTAGGTAGGTAGGTACCTTACTCAATATCATTAGCTAACCTTCTTTCAAGTACTGAGCAAAGGTCTCTTGATTATAAAGCAGCAGGCCGTCTTCGAATTCAGTCATTTCGCAAATATCCCAAATCTCAGCTGTGTAGGAATATTAGGAATTCCTTTTTGGTATTAATAAGCGTTGTCAGTGCGTTCATAGCGCACTGGCTGGAAATAATTTGATATTTATAGGTAACTTTGTTTTGCAGAACAATTGACTGTGTAATTACAATTTTTTTTTCTAAATATGTTTTTTTCGTTTTTATTTTTTTATTTCTTAATAAAGATGTTAGATGTTGGTATCTTTACTTTGAGGACTAATTAACAATAAATAAACCTTTTAAAAATATACAAATAGCTACACGATTTACATAAATATTATAAACATTACACAAACTTTCATAGGTGATCCAAATACATAACCCAAGATCGGCAAACGAGCAGATGAATTACCTGATGGTAAGCAATCAGCGCCGCCCATGGACACCCGCAACAACAGAGAAGTTACGAGTGCGTATCCGACCTTTTCGGGATTAGGAATTTTAGGAGATTTAGGGATTGGGGAAGGATTGGGTCTCCGGTAACCTCACTCACATGGCGAAACACAACGCTGTGGTTGTTTCTCGCTGGTTTTTTCTGAGGCCGTGGTATCACTCCCGTCGAGCCGACGCATTCGTGCCGAAGCATGGCTCTCCCACACTTTATTAATAGATGAAAGATGCACTTTCTCTCTAGTGTACTCGCTTCTTGAACATATAATCAGATCTACCTTTTTCGCAATAGGGCAAATAGAGTTTTATCCTTCTTAAAATATGCATTACCCTGTATGCACTTCAGCCATGTCCCTACTGGTTTAGAACCGGTTTTGTTAGACCCATCATATTTAATGTTGTATTAATTTGAATAATTTTCTTTCAAACAGTTCTGGGAAATAATATCGGATGAACATGGCGTGGACCCCAACGGCATTTACAAAGGGGAGAGCGACCTGCAGCTCGAACGTATCAAGGTGTACTACAATGAAGCGTCCACAGGTAAAAAATATTTACTATATGACTTGTCGAACTTCGTCCGCCTAAAAATCAAAGTCAAAATCACAAAAAAAATAATTAACAGGTACTTACCTACTTTTGAAACGTCAAAATAAATTACTAGTCGGTGAGTTTGTGAAGATAGGTGCCAGTTCCAAAGTGTAGATTCGAATGTAAAAGAACGAATAAGGTTCCATTTCGTTTTAAAAAAAATATGTCTTAAAAGGTCACCAGTACACTCATATATTATTGTACTCATTTATGACACTAAATAAATAGCATTTTTTTTTTAAAAAAAACAACCGTAATATAAATTCCTCATAGTCAAATTTTAAATCTTTTATCGTCTTAAACATGGCGGTCATATACTTATGCAATATGCATAATGTCAATCTAAAAGAATGCTTCTATATAATTTCTATGTTCAAATAATACAAAAAAAAAGAAATGTTTTATGATACAATAAAGTAGGCATATGACTGCACGGTTGGTGCGGTGGCTGGGCAACTGGCTGCCGCGCAACGTGTCGCGGGTTCGATTCCCGCACGGAACAACACTTTGTGTGATCCACGAATTATTGTTTCGGGTCTGGGTGTCATGTGTATGTGACATTGTATGTTTGTAAACGCACCCACAACACAGCAGAAAATCCTAAAGTGGGGCAACGTTTATTAAAAAACAAAAACATTCATTCCTTATTAGAATTTGAGAAATTGACTATATTTGAGTACTGTCAAGTAGAGCCAAACCAACAATCTACCAGGGAAAAATAAAACTCATTTACGATACCTTAAAACACAATAAAGACAGTTTTGAGTTTAATCTTAATAACTAAGCTTGCCAAGGTCGTTGTAAAATGATTTGTTTACAAACAAATGGCTACGTATATAATAACTATCGCGAGAGATGCTAATTTAACCTAATTATAATATATACGACTAATTCACGTGACCAATTTGAGAGAAGCCTTACTAGTTTGAAGCCACACCGGAGCTCGTATTTGGGGAGAACCGTACGCAGCAATTTTGCTTATAATGTAAAACTTTGTACTATTGATTCAAGCCTTTTATTTAAATTTATTTTCGCTTATAATGAAACAATAAATAATCGTGACTATTACACAGTATAAAACAAAGTCGCTTACTTTGTCCCTATATCCTTATATACTATATGTTTAAATCTTTAAAACTACGCAACCCATTATGAATCAGATTACCGGCGTAAACAATTTCGCCGTGTGAGTGAGGTTACCGTTGGTCCTAGTCCGTTCTCAACGTTACTATTTAGGTCTAGGTGTAGTATTGTAGTAATCGAAATAAAGTTTATACAAAATACCCCGTCAAACTATCACTCCTAAACCGGTATTAAGTAGTCATAATCCACTTACTGTGCGCGGCTTATTGATAGGAATTAGGTCACCGAAAATTCAAAAGATGTGGATCATCCTTCAATTTTCAGTCGTAATTTCGTTTTTTAAGAGCGAAAAGTTATGAAATAAATTCCCTCGCATATGGTGAATCGAGAGGGAGTGTCAACCTTTTTACTGATCGAAAACTACCCAGTCTCTTCTTCTACTTCGGGCCGAAGCTGCGGTTCCTTATTGTACTAGCCCCGCACTAATAGGGCCCCATCTGTGGTGGTCTATTAGCTCTTTGAGCCGGTGATCAGCCCAAGCTGGGTATACCTACACCAAATGCTCCACCACGTCCTCCGGGACCTACGTTACTGATTTGCCTTCAACAGTCTCAAGGAATTTATATATGAGACACTAGTAACCCGCCCCGGCTTCGCTTGGGTTCAATACTGATACAAAATTTCCCCACTATTTAATGGACGTTATTAGACACACAAAAAGCTATGGAGTTTCCAGCTGTTACTTCTCCATTCGAATAAGAAATAATTTAAGCGAATTTTTTTATTAAATTAGCGACCCGCCATTCATCATCATCATCATCATCATCAGCCTATAAGTGCCCACTGCTGGGCAAATGCCTCTTCACATACGAAGAAGGTTAGAGCATTAATCACCACGCTTGTTCAATGCGGGTTTGCATCAAACTTATAATTAGAAATTATAAGTCCAGGTTTCCTCACGATGTTTACCTTCACCGTATGTCAGTGGTGTCTAAAAAATCATAGAAAGTACATATAACTCGGAAAAAGTCACATTAGCACTTGCCAGGTTTCGAACCCGCAACCTCATGCATGAGAAGCGGGCTCGTTAACCTCCGGGCCACCATGACCCGCCATTGTTTATACTAAATTACTCCTCTATTTAACGGATTTTAAATATACATATTATAAACTTTCCTCTTTAATCACTCTATCTATAAAAAAACTGCATCACTATCGTTAAAAACGGAACCTCTGAACGCACAATTTAAATAATTTGATCACGGGCCACGGTCATTTGTCGTTCTGCCGTGTGAAGATAATTTGTACTACATAATGGCTAACAATAGATAACCTTGACATAAGATCAACTGAACTATTTCGTATGTAATTGTAAGTACCTGGGAGTTCTTTTTTTTATAAGGTTGCAAACTAACATGCGATCTCCGTATGGCATTTCGAAATACCGCTTAAAGAAAGGACGGTTTTCCATTAACACTCTAAGTACTCCGACGGTTGAACAGTTGAACACAAAAATAATTGGCCGATGAAACGTTTCGCCGATATAACGATACACCGAAAACACTCTTCAACGACGATTGGTTAAACGAACGAGTTTTTCTTAGATAGCACTCGTCGTAGGGGAATTCTTTTGTCAAATGGATAGTTTTCCTTTCAGCTTGACCACACCTTGGGTCTTGTAAAAGTCTTGTTAAAAATATAGGCAATAACACACTTTGAGATCCTAACATACACATTACCTGATAGTAGGCAATCTGCGCCACCGATTGACATCCATAACAACAGAGGAGTCACGTGTGTCTTGGCGAGAAGAAAGAGAAGAGAAATTTACCGTATGACGTCGGAAATTGATAAATTTACGAAAATGTGGACGTAAAATATTCCAATTTATCTCCCGTTTAGAATCTTACGAAAGTTTATAAACTTCCTAGTAAATTGATAAACTTACGGATCTTGTTATTTTCCGGTGACATATACGTGCATAAACTCACCTAAGACTCATAGTCATGCATGAGTCTATCAAATTGGTAGCGTATGACATCATTGAAAGAACTAATTTCCACGAACTAACATAATAATATTATTATCAAAAGGTACCACAGCATAGTATTATTGTTTCATCAGAATCTAAAAAAGACTTCTGTCGAATTGCTCCAAATAAATAAAATATGTGAATAATAAATAATACTATGAAATTTTATGGAGAAAATTTATTTAGCTGATTACCTACAATAGATTAGGAAGATAGGTGATTCAGCAATTTTAGGAAATGCGACAAGTGAATTGTGTTGAAAATAAATCTATACTTATAATAAATCTGTAGAGGGATCAATTCTGTACATTCAATATATTTTCAAAATAACTACCAGGGGTGATAAGTGATCGACACTGATGCCAAAAAAGCAATCAGTAAAATTTTTGTCTGTCTGTATGTTCTTTATACAAACAAAAATTACTCGACGGATTTTAACAAAACTTGGTACAATTATTCTTTATACTCCTGGGCAGGTTATAGGATACTTTTCATCACGCTACAAATAATAGGAGCAGAGCAGTGAAGGTAAATGTTGAAGTTACTGCCTTTTGTAAGTTTCCGTCGCGTGTGTAACCTCAATGGTTAAACTTACATAGAAATTATGTATGACGGAAATATTTTAAATAAAATTGTCTAAAAAAAAATGTTTTACAGCATATGTCTATCTTTTATGGTTAACTCACAATAGCACGTGTAACTCCTGATAGCTTAGCAGTTCGGATAATAAGACATAGCGCCGTCGCAAGTGAACACTGAATCATGCTATAATAATTATTTATTTAAACGGTTGCCGTGCTCGACACGATGCGGTATAAAATATAATATAATATAGGTTTTATCAAATATTTGTAACTCTTACCTATTAGTTACATCCGTACTATCTATGGACGGACGGGCTGCGGAGACTTAGTAAGTAATAGGGTATTTACCCATTGGAGATGTACCCATAAAAATGAGACGATAAATACCAAATTTTATGTATACTTAGATTTTGTTCTATTGCTATTTGCTGCTTTTTATCAACACAGCACGCGGGCGAAGCCGCTGGCGAAAACTAGTACATTAATATTTTAGATAGGGCAAACGAGAAGACTATCACAGATCACAGCGTCGCCCATGGATACCCGCAACAGAAGAACAAGTACGAATTCATGGCCGGTTTTTAGGAAGTTAGGTATTTAGGGATTGTTTCCCTTTACCTTGTTTTATATGGGTGTCCAACGACACAGCAGTTCTTTACTTTATTTTGACGTTTCAAAAGTACCTATTTATGGTTTAGTTGGAATAAATGATTTTGACTTTGACTTTATGAATGCGTTGCCGGCTTTTACGATTTGGTTACCTTCGCGTTATAAGTTTTATGGGATAATCCTATAGATGGAGTTATCTTTAACTTTTAAAATTCGAATTCTTTATTTGCATATGAATGTAATTTTATAGTTACTAATCTTAATGAAATTAACGAGTAAGAACAGCTTAACGGCCTTTTTCAGGCGTTGCAAATTTGAGGGGTGTCACTAGCTTTTAAAATAATGGTTGCAATTTTGTGGGTTACTTTTCACTAAATTTTACATCGACTATACAAAAACAAATTTAAATTTTTATTAGTATTTTTCATAAGTACCTAAGTATAACATAATATGTAGGGTAGTGTACATTTTAAATAAGTATTCTTAAAATGTAGATTTTAGTTCGTATTATGAAAAATCAGACGCAGCAAAATAATAAAAAGGAGTCAAGTCCACAATATGTTAGAAACATTACTATAAAAAAATGTCTTAGCCCTAATAATTCAACAGATATTAAAAGTGTGAAGCTTATATTTAACCTTATTCATTCGTTCTAGGCAAATATGTGCCACGAGCAGTGTTGGTGGACTTGGAACCAGGCACAATGGACTCCGTGAGGTCTGGACCTTACGGACAGCTCTTCAGACCAGATAACTTTGTCTTTGGTCAGAGCGGCGCTGGTAAGTAACGCCATCTAGTAGCTAATAGCTGTACTATTTAGCATTTTTTAAATTTTTATTAGTGGAAACCTGATAGAAGATAGTTGGAAGACATTAATCTACTTCTTATTTTAATATACTTAAGCCATACTGCATACTAAGGCTTTTTAAATTATATAAAAAGCAATCTTACGTAAGATACAAGTAGCGACATCTGGCGTCGAAAATAAATAGCAATATTGTTTGAGAATTTTACAATGATTACTTACATTATTTTTAATTTATTTTAATTTATTTTACTCTGCAATCTTATCTTTTTAGAACAGATTTCGATGAAGTAATTGCATTTTTATCTTAAACTTGGGTGGTAGATTAACGCAATAATAATTTATTATTATCTTTATCATTTTTTTTTCTTTTAAATCAATAAAAAATAGATTATGTACTCTATTTCTAATGTTCAGTAAGCTTATTATCGAATTTCAAATTATGCATAAAATTAAAAATCCAATCTCAATTTTTGCATAAAATTAAAAGCCTTGTTAATTTTATTGCGAAAAAAACACCTTTGTCAACATACCTTCGCGAATTTAAATGCTAATCTTATCTATAATAATATTATAAAGAGGTAAAATTTGTAAGTTTGTATGTAGGGGGTAATCTTTGGAACCGCTGGTTGTATTGCCAAAATTCTTTCACTGATAGATAGCTACAATATTCCTGCGTGCTATAGGCTATAAAACGTCACGCTACGATCAAATGGAGCCGAGCAGCGGGTGAAAGCGCGTGGGAGTAGCTAGTGTATTTATATAGGGTGACTGGTGTACGATTGTGCCAAAGTAACAGGCATAATTGTTTACTTTTTTAGGGTTCCGTAGCCAAAATGGCAAAAACGGAACCCTTATAGTTTCGTCATGTCCGTCTGTCCGTCTGTCCGTCTGTCACAGCCGATTTACTCGGAAACTATAAGTACTACAGTGATGAAATTTGATGGGAATATGTGTTGTATGAACCGCTACAAAATTATGACACTAAATAGTAAAAAAAAGAATTGGGGGTGGGGCCCCCCATACATGTAACTGAGGGATGAAAATTTTTTTTTCGATGTACATACCCGTGTGGGGTATCAATGGAAAGGTCTTTTAAAATGATATAAAGTTTTCTAAAAAACATTTTTCTTAAAGTGAACGGTTTTTGAGATATCAGCTCTCAAAGTCGTAAAAAGTATGTCCCCCCCCCCCTCTATTTTTATAACTACGGGGTATAAAATTCTAAAAAAAATAGAGGTGATGCATGCTAATTAACTCTTTCAACGATTTTTGGTTTGATCAAATTATCTCTTATAGTTTTTGAGATAGGTTGATTTAACTGTAATTTTGGTTAAGTTATTGTGCTTACACTGAAAACGATGGCTGAACCTTATAAGATAGATCAAAAAATATACTACAGTATTGTACACCTTTAAAAATCCGCGATGATATAAAATCTTTATAATGTAGGTACTTTTTACGAGAAATATTAGATTATTATTAATATTCATACATAAAAGTACAAGGCAAAATATCGGGAGAGTTTAGGCTCCATTCACCAGGTGTATAAATTGACATAATAAGTTTATTATATTTGCTGCTACGGAACCCTTTGTGCGCGAGCCCGACTCGCACTTGGCCGGTTTTCTTAGTTATAATGTAACCAATAATAATTTTAAATTAAGTATAGGTATCGTCAAATCCATAAATGAAGTATGCACAGATTATTTTTTTAAATTTATCGTATTGATACCTTGAAGGTTTTATTTCGACTGAGGAAAATACACAGTTGTTTTTTTTTCATCAGGTAACAACTGGGCGAAGGGACATTACACAGAGGGCGCTGAATTAGTTGATGCAGTTATGGATGTTATTCGCAAAGAGGCCGAAGGCTGCGATTGTTTACAAGGTAAATGTAACCCTATAGTGTTGATTTAAAGTGTATTTTGCCATTTTATATAGTGTCTTTTTACACCCTGTATATACAAACCTTCTTTCTAAAATTGGTATTTGTCATGTTGGCAGGATTCCAACTGACCCACTCTCTAGGTGGAGGTACAGGTTCTGGCATGGGCACCCTGCTACTCAGTAAGATCCGTGAAGAGTTCCCTGATAGGATCATGAACACTTTCAGCGTAGTTCCATCACCAAAGGTGAGTTATACTGGAAATTAAACTTAAATATTGTGCAACGGCTTAACTCGTAAAAGGCTAGGCTACTCCTCTGGGGTTACCGGACTCAGCTGAGGTGGAAGCGAGAGGAAATATGAGTGATGCTCGCAAAGAAAGAGGTGGGATTGTATGAGGACCCTCCTCACGCCCCAGCGACCGTAGTAATCGTGGACCGGGTGGCATCGCGTGATGATCTTCGGCCACCACTTAGCTGCGGGTAGCTCGCCGTCTTAGCAAAACCAGACCCGAGCGTAAGCTGTCTTAAAGCAATAATACTCCACCACATAAAGGGTCCTACAGGACTTATAGCGTAAGGCAGGGGTTGTGGGGTAAGCGCTAAGGTACTGTGGCCTCGGCTGGAGAAGAAACGGGGTAGTTTTTAGTCAGTATGAGATTAACACTCCTTCCAGCATTGCAGACCTTTTGGGGATTAGGGATATGGAGATTAAGCGATTGTAGAAAAATTGCGGGAAGAGGCCTACCTCCGGTAACCTCGTTTACACGACGCAAAACTTCGCTGTTGTTTTTTTCTGTAAGGCCGTGGTATCACACCGGTCGAGCCGACCCATTCGTGCCAAAGCATGGCTCTCCCACACATTTATTCCGGCCTCCTAACTATTAAATTACCTCCCACAGGTGAGTGAGGTAGTCCTGGAGCCGTACAACGCGACCCTCTCAGTACACCAGCTTGTTGAAAACACAGACATGTCATTCTGTATCGACAACGAAGCACTCTATAATATCTGCTTCAGAACTCTACGACTTGCGAGCCCGAGCTACGGTGATTTGAACCATTTGATTTCGGTAAGTGATTAATTTTATTACTTAATAGCTTTTGCCCACGACTTCGTTCGCGTGGAATAGTTCTTGCAGATTTTTGGTATAAAAACTATAATCCTATGTCTTTTCTCGAGTTTCAAACTATGGCTGTCGGAAATCGGTTCAGTAGTTTAGGAGTGAAGAAAAGACAGACAGACAGAGTTACTTTCGCATTTATAATATATGTTTTGATTAGCTGATACCAAAGGTTTCCAGATAAAAAGTAATGTGTTATTGCAAAGTATCAGTATGTCAAATTTCGTTCAAATCCGTTCAGTAGTTTTTGCTTAATAACCATAAATAGAACCTCACAGCATTTTGCATACCTATGTTTGTAAAGGAGTCACACATATCCCTTATAATTCCGAATAAAAAGTATATTAAGTATGATATAAGGAAATGTTATCTATGTATATCAGTGTTTAATTACGTTCTGATTCGTTCAGTACATTTTTTAAACCAATTTATGGTTTACAAATTTAAATGTCGTTGTGGCCCGGAGGTTCAGGAGCCCGCTTCTCATGCATGAGGGCGTGGGTTCGAAACCTGGCAAGTACCAATGTAACTATTTCCAAGTTATATGTACTTTCTATGATTATTTAGACACCACTGACACACGGTGAAGGTAAACATCGTGAGGAAACCTGGACTTATAATCTCAAATTATAAGTTTGAAATCGCCAACCCGCATTGAGCAAGCGTGGTGATCAGTGCTCTAACCTTCTCCATATGAGAAGAGGCCTTTGCTCAGCAGTGGGCACTTACAGGCTGATGACGATGATGGTTTACAAAAGTATAATCAAATAAAAACTTCAATAGCACTTTAATCACAAAATTGTATTTAACGCCATCTATAATTAATTTCCTGAACTCGGTGCGCAAAAAGGTATATACTTAGTCGGGTCATAAGTTCTGTCAAAACCTTATATTTTTAATTTTCGATTACTGGCCAGAAATTCTTCGACTTATTTTAAAAATAGAACTTTCGCGCTTGTAGAAAATAAAAAAGAAATTATTTTTTATTCATTTTTAAATATGGAGTGGTCGAATAAAGAAGACAGAATCGCGGTTATCGCGTTGCACCGCTGTGGTTACGCGCCAAAAGACATTTTCAATATTCTTCAAAATTTGAAAATAACGTTACGGTTTGTTTATCGTACTATCAAACGATACACCGAAGAGTCAAGCTTCGAAGATCGTAAGAGAAGCGGCCGACCTCGCACAGTTCGGACACATAAGGTCATCAAAGCAGTGAAGGCGCGAATCGAACGAAATCCCGTACGTAAACAAAAAATCCTAGCTCTGCAGATGGGGCTAAGCAGAACCACTGTTAAAAGAGTACTAAATGAAGACCTGGGACTACGAGCTTATCGTAAAAAGACAGGACATTTTTTGAACGAGCGTTTAAAAAAAATTAGGCTAGACAGATCCCGCGCTTTGCTACGACGGTACGCGGGAAAAAAATACCGCGAAATTCTTTTTTCGGATGAAAAAATTTTTACTATTGAAGAAAGTTTTAACAAACAAAATGATAAGGTGTATGCCCACAGCAGTGAAGAAGCAAGCGCGCGTATTGCGAGGGTCCAGCGTGGGCATTACCCTTCCTCATTCATGGTTTGGCTTGGAGTCTCATATTCAGGCGTAACTGAGGTGTTTTTCTGTGAAAAAGGTGTGAGAACTAGTGCCGAAGTTTATCAAAATACTGTCCTAACAAACATAGTGGAACCTCTTTCTCAGACAATGTTCAGGAACAGGCATTGGATATTCCAACAGGACTCTGCACCGGCTCATAAGGCACGAAGTACGCAAGACTGGTTGATCGCTCGTGGAATTGACTTCATCCGGCATGAAGACTGGCCCTCTTCTAGTCCAGATTTAAACCCACTGGACTACAAGATATGGCAATATTTGGAGGAAAAAGTCTGTGCTAAACCTCACCCGAATTTGGAGTCTCTCCGAGCATCTCTGGTTAAAGCAGCGGCAGACATAGATATGAATGTGGTGCGTGCAGCGATCGATGACTGGCCGCGTAGATTAAGGGCATGTGTTCAAAATGGGGGAGGGCATTTCGAATAATGTAAATAAAATTATATTGTACATTTAATGACCTTTCATTTCATATATAATTTTTAAATAATTGTCAAAAGGCGTATAAGTTATTACATCAAAAGTTTGTGACAGAACTTATGACCCGACTAAGTATATCGCTATCCTTTTTTGAAAAAAAAAAACAACACAATTTTTATTTATTGTTTCTTTAAAACGTGAGAATATGACTCTACCGGGTATTATCACAGTAACAGGCTGGATACTGATGATGATGACGATAATCTTTATCCTTACAGCTGACAATGTCAGGAGTAACGACTTGCCTTCGCTTCCCCGGACAATTGAACGCCGACTTGAGGAAGTTGGCTGTGAACATGGTACCCTTCCCTAGGCTGCATTTCTTCATGCCTGGTAAGTACTTTAGAAGGCTGGTTCACGCTACACCGTGACGTGTCCGAGCCAGATTTCTATGGAGTTTTTCATGTTTTTTTATGTGATAGGTCGGCAAACTAGCAGGCAGATTACCTGATGGTAAGCAATCAGCACCGTCCATGGACCCCCGCAACAACAGAGTATATACGAGTGCGTTGCCGACCTTTTGTCGATTACGGATTGGGGAGGGATCGGGGGAGGGGAAGGATTGAGCCTCCGGTAAGCTCACTCACGAAGCAAAACACAACGCTGTGGTTGTTTCTCGTCGGTTTTCTCTGAAGCCGTGGTATCGCTCCGGTCGAGCCGACCCATTCCTGCCGAAGCTTGGATCTCCCATACTTGGATGTCCATACCACGGCGTGGAAATGTCAGTGGGTTTTATTAGACATAGTGTAGCTTGAATGAAGTACATAATTATGGGAAAGATTTGCTATGTAAAATTGTGTGTAAATAATAAAATTGAGTGTTTTTAGCTTTGTCAAGTATTATAAATTTTTATCGTTACAAAATGATTCTTGGCTGCTATTATTCAAAGGGCTAATATTTCAATAGTCAGATAAATGTTAACTGAGGAATAAAATTGTTGCTGTCACTGTCTTATACAAACATTCTGACGCGACAGCATCATAATTATTCCCCAGATAACTTTTATTTAACCATTGAAACATCAGCCCTAAGAAAATTAAATGTAAAGTTCTCCGTATTCTGCCACTGAATAAAGTTGTTTTATTAAGCAATTTTGACTTTAATACCTTTTCTTTTGTGTAACAGGATTTGCTCCACTCACAGCTAGAAACTCCTTCAACTTCCGCGCGCAAAGTGTCCCTGAGCTTATGAGTCAGGTAAGTTCGAGACCTCTAGGGAAAATATGTGGATGTTTTTTTCTTTTTAATTAATTAATAATAAAAAATGTAAACCGTACCAAATATTTACGTTGTGGCACCAATTAGTTGTCGTTTCCTACCGCTAGATGGCGTTGATCTTGATTCACAGTGTCAACAACTAGATGGCGTTAATCTCATTTCGATGAGTCAACCATACAGACTTGTCATATACACAGTAGACTAAAGCACTTTAACTAAAGAAGAAGTGCCTTCATTCTCTCTCCCCGGCACAATCAATATTTGATTATTTTTCTAACACACCAACTGTTTTTATATGAACACTACTGACCCGCCCCGGCTTCGCTAGGGTGCAACGCTGATACTAATTTTCTTCACTAATAAATAGATTTTACTATACATATAAACTTTACTCTTTAATGACACTAACCATTAAAAAAACTCAACATTTTCTAAGCATACATAAGGATATAGGGACAGAGAAAGCGACCTTTCTCTATACTATACAGTGTTTATTTTATGCATGCAATAAATTGAGTTTTGAGTATCGACCGCTAGATGGCGCTAACGTCGTTTATTGTCTCCAGATGTTTAGCTCCTCGAACATGATGACGGCGGCGGACCCTCGCCACGGCCGGTACCTTACCGTGGCCACCATTTTCCGAGGCAGGATGTCCATGAAGGAGGTTGATGAACAAATACTGGCTATACAGAACAAGAATTCTAGGTAAGACAATACGGTAGTTTCTAACTAGTCAAATTCAATACTTTTATCCAAACGTCAAGACAATACTTTTCTATGAAATTTGTATGAAAAACTGAGTAATGACGTCATAACATTTTTGCGTCAAATAGCATACTTATTTCTTAATAATTAGCAAAAAAATATATATAAAACTTAGTGTATAGATCGATCGATGAATAAAAGTATAGTTATTTTTCAATATTTTATTGTACTGAAACGTCGAATTAATTTATTTTTGACCTAGGAAACTATCCAATTGTAATATAAGTATTTTGTTGTTTGCGCTTTCTTTTCAAGATAGGTTGGTAAACGAGCAGATCAATTAGCTGATGGTAAGCAATCAGCGCTGCCCATGGACATCCGCAACACTATAAGAGTTGTAAGTTGTGGACCTTTTGAGAAAAGTGGTTTTGGAGATTGGCAAGGGAAGGGGGAGGGTGGGGATTGGGCCTCCGGTAACCCCATTCACGCCGGCTTTCTGTGAGGCTGTGGTACACTCTAGTCGAGCCCGCCCATACATGACATAGCTCTCCCAAACTTAAAATAAAGTTTCAAAACTTCCGTGTCATAAAGCTCAGTGCACATAACATACAATATAAAAAGCAAAAATGTGCCAATATTAAAAATTGTAATTTCTTTACAGCTACTTCGTAGAATGGATCCCGAACAACTTGAAGGTAGCTGTGTGTGACATACCCCCTCGTGGATTGAAGATGTCTGCCACGTTTATTGGCAACAGCACAGCCATACAGGAGATCTTCAAGCGCATCTCCGAACAGTTTACTGCTATGTTCAGAAGAAAGGTGAGACTTTTTTACTTGATATGACGGATTACCTGATGGTAAGCAATCACCGCCACCAATGGACACCCACAAGAACAGAGGAGTTACGAGTCCGTATCTATCTCCGGCTGTTTGGGGATTTCTGGATTGGGACAAACAAGCGGACGGATTACTTGACGGTAAGCAATCAGCGCCGCTCATGGACTACCGCAACAACGGAGAAGTTACGAAGGCCTTTTATGGGATAAGAGTTACGGATACTTAAGGATTGGGAAGGGATGGGGTGAGGGTAGGGATTGGGCCTCCGGTAACCTCACTCACACGGCGGTGGCACTCAACGCTGTGGTTGTTTCACGCCGGTTTTCTGTGAGATCGTGGTATCACTCCGGTCGAACCGACCCATTCGTGCGGAAGCATGGCTCTCCCATAGTTGAATACGATAACTTGGATGAAGAATGTTATTGATACACTAGCGACCCGCCCCGGCTTCGCCGGGGTGCAATACTGATACTAAATTTCTTAATGTAAACCTCCCGGTTTATAATAACAACCGGGAGGTATACATTACTAATCATCATCAGCCCATAAGTGCCCACTGCTTAGCAAAGGCCTCTTCTCACACGGAGAAGGTTTGAGCATTAATCACCACGCTTGCCCAATGCGGGTTGGCGATTTCAAACTTATAATTAGAAATTATATGTCCAGGTTTCCTCACGATGTGTACCTTTACCGTATGTCAGTGGTGTCTAAATAATCATAGAAAGTACATATAACTTGCCAAGTTTCGAACCCACACCCTCATGCATGAGAAGCGGGCTCCTTAACCTCCGGGCCTTCGAGGGATTCGGGGAGGGGAAGGATTGGGCCTCCGGTAACCTCACTCACACGGCGAAACACAACACTGTGGTTGTTTCACGCCGGTTTTCTGTGAGGCTGTGGTATCAGTCCGGACTAGCCGACCCATTCGTGCCGAAGCATGGCTCTTCCACACTTAAATGTGGGTGTGGGTGGGTTTACAAACATACAATTTCACATACACATCACACCCAGACCCGGAACAACTATCTATGGATCACACAAAGAGTTGTTCCGTGTGGGAATCGAACACGCTACACGTTGCACGGCAGCCAGTTGCCCGGTCACCGCACCAACTGTGCAGTCGAAATTTACTATGTATATATTTTTCTGTAATATACCTTTCCTTCCTCCAGGCTTTCCTCCACTGGTACACTGGCGAGGGTATGGATGAAATGGAGTTCACTGAAGCAGCCAGCAATATGGCAGACCTCATCTCCGAGTACCAACAGTATCAGGTAAGAGTATTACAGAAGAATTTTAAGGCACTGATTAATAATTTGTGAAATTATGACGACTGTTTTAAAACATTTATGACATTTATAAAGCATTTATGATCAACCGTTAAAGACCCGTTCATAAGATCAAATATTTTAATTTACCGAAAAGCTTCCATATACGCAACTAGATGGCGTTGGCGTCGATTTAGGTTACGCTAGCATTTGTTTCATACGATTTGGTTTGGACCCGATGATTTTTTGTCCGAAGCGTAAATATAATGTATTTCAAGTGAGATTATTTTTTAACCTTTCTATCGTGGTAATAAAGATGTAATAGTAAGGCAATTGATGTGCGAACGCCAGCGTTCGCTCGGGGTTTGGTGAATTAAAAATTGTACGCTTTAATGACCGGCCTTCCAGTAAGCTCACTCACACAATAACAGAAAGCACCGATATTTCATTTTCTATCTGTTTATTAAATTATTTGAAAAAGAGTACCAAATCATGGAGTTTCTTGCTCGTTCTTCTCCATCGGAATCTACACTTTGGAACGAGCAAATAGCTTCACTGAGACTGACTGACCGACTGACACGTTTTATCTTTAAGTTTTGTTTGACGTTCAAAACTGCCTGTAAGGGTCTAATTGTAATAAATGAGTTTGAAGTTTGACTGAATGAACGTAATTTTATTTTGTATATAACCTATATACAAAATGTTTTTTTTTTTCTAAAAAAACTTTCAGTTTTTCTAAAAAAACTCCACACTAGGATTATCTCCTGTATCATTGTTGTGTGTGTGTGTTTTTTTTTATTTAGCCCCATACTAGGATTTTCTCCTGAGTGGAATCGAACCGGCGACACGTTCACGCGTGCACGGCAGCCATTTGCCCAGCCACACAAATTGAGTCGATATACAAACATACAATTTAACATAGGTACACATCACACCCAGACCCGAAACAACAACTGTTGAGTTATATTTTTCTTCTTTTCAGGAGGCAAATATCGATGATGAGGATATTTTCGATGAAGAAGAAGAACAACATGAGGAATATCAGGCTGAACCAAGAGAAGTTAGCAACACCATGGCCATGATCTAAGACCTAAGCCCCACCGGAACAGGGCCGGCGCCGATTGCTTACCATCAGGTAATCCGTCTGCTCGTTTGCCGACATTACCCCATACAAGACCATTATTTCACTTTTTGTACGCCTATTAAGTTTCAATATACCATACATTCCCTATAAGAGTCTTCATTTCGTATATTTCGTTATATATTTTGGTATTATTTATCTGTGGTCTGTCTGACGTTTTAAATAGTGCTAATAGATTTTGCTAATTAATTTTTTTAACCCCATTTGTGTTGTAGGATGTCAAATAATTAGGTATAATAATTATACAGTACCTATAACTTTTCTTGGCATAGGTATATGAAAAAATGATTTGTATTTGTAATTTTTATTTTTTTTAGAAGATATAGGTATAATTTTAATAAACATGTTTCATTCAATTTTTTATAAGTTTTTTTTCTTTTTGTTTCGCTAATGATTATTGTTTTAAAATAAGTATAATTTTGTAGCGTTTTAAAAGCATTTAATTATTTAAATACAATGACCGTGTGTAAGTTATATTATTTCCATATATATGTCTAGGACAAATCCTACATTATATTCCTAATGTTTCCTAAATTAAAAAAGTCAATGTAAAAAACCAACGTATCAGAATGTCAATTATGTATGGTAAAAATTAATAAAAAAATGCTATTTTTTTGCCAAAGTTATTAAATACCTAGCTAAAAAACAGTTATAGTTGAATTTTTATTAACTGTTTTTTAACATTGTTTTCGTAACTGCAAAATGTAGAGCTGTTGTTTGATTATTTATTTAGATGATATTTATGAGTGGCAGTGCCTTTTTTAAATGAGAGTATTTTCCTTAGTCGAAAACGAGATAATATTCGAAATTTGACATTTAAAAAAAAGTGATCACCTAGCCAATTGGCAAAAAAAAATAAGCGCCTATGGTTTTTGGTTCAAAAAAATCAAAGAAAAAAAACGCGATTCCGTTAAAAAAACAGAAAAACTACATTATTTGTTGAATTTGACTAATTGGAAAATACTTTTTTACAGTTTTTTTTTATAGTGTAACATTAATATAACAGTGCTGTGGTTTTGTCATGGTTATCCTTTTCAGCAGTGTATATGTTATGTCAATGTTACACTGTAGTGAGTTTTTAATATTTTTTTGTTGTAATAATTATATTTAGATGTAATCATAAGGCTAATTGTTTGTTGCTGTGAGCATTTAGTGTTTAAATGATGTGAATGTTACATTTTATGATTTTCTAAATAAAATTAAATATTGTTTCGTATTTTGTTGTTTTATTCTATCCTTCTGAACAAAATAAAAAGTTACCTTATATGTAACTTTTTTTTGTAATTAGGATATTCTTTGACTGCTACTGGTTGTGACTGTGGCTAGGCTAAACTGGATGCCGTGCAAGTTGTCGCGGGTTCGATTCCCGCACGGAACAAAACCTATGAGTATGACACAGCAGAATTTTAGAAAATTAGAAAGTGATAGAAGTATGTGAAATCTTTGATTATAATTGTAATCAATAAAATAAAATACCTTTATTATCAGGCATCGAAGCCCATAGGGTACAAAAACATCAATATAAAAAAGAAATAGACAATAAATAATAACCTACAATTATAGAATCAGATTAAAATTATAAATTAACATTACACAACTTACTCGTACTAATAATCGTACTTTTAAATTGATTGAATTATAAAATCAAAAATTTAATCGAAAATCGTTACAGAATGAAAATGTTTTAGATTTGATTATAGTAGTTCCATATATGCGACACTATAGGTAATATGTAACTTGTCTGTCACAGCATGTCGGACATAAGGACAGTCCAGTCTATTCGCTATAATTTTTAGAACGGTGTTGGTGCTGCCAGTACTAAATAATAAGGATATTACATTATATAAAATACGATTGTAACATCTGTGATCGTTTACTATTTTTGCCTTTTTTTGTGTAATAAGTCGGCAAACGAGCAGACGGATTACCTGATGGTAAGCAATCAGCGCCGCCCATGGACACCCGCAACGAAGGAGTTACGAGTGCGTTGCCGACCTTTTAGGGATTAGGGATTTGGAGATTTAGGGATTGGGGAAGGATTGGGCCTCCGGTAACCTCACTCACACGGCGAAACACAACGCTGTGATTGTTTCACGCCGGATTTTCTGTAGGTAAGGCCGTGGTATCACTCCGGTCGAACCGACCCATTCGTGCCGAAGCATGGCTCTCCCACACTTATATTTTATTATACTTGCCTGTTATATTTTATTAGATAACGTCACATTAAAAGATGGAAATAAAACAAGAGAAATATTAATAACTCAAGTTTTTATTTACCCAAATCATCGTAATACGACCAGGCTATGTTATGGTTTCCATTTTGTTTCTGCTCCTTAGCAGACGGGATTTTAGCGGTTTTATCTTGAGGCGCTTTCCTGACAAAATATTGTTGCAGAACTCTTAACATGTCACCAAGAACAACTTCTGCATCTTTCGCCTGAAATTCAAATCAATTTATTTAAATTGTCCAAATTTTCTGGGAGAGCCGAGACCTGTGTGATACCACGGCCTCATAGAAAACCGGCGTTAAACAACTTAAGCGTTGTGTTTCGCCGTGTGAGTGAGGTTACCGGAGGCCTAAATCAATCCCGTAATCTCCAAATCCCTAATCCCCAAAAGGTCGGCAAGGCACTCGTAAGTCCTTTGTTGTTGCGCGGGCGGCGCTGATTGCTTACCATCAGGTAATCCGTCTGCTCGTTTGCCAACCTAACTATACTAATATATAAAGAGGTACTATTTGTAAGTTTGTATGTAGGGGATAATCTATGGAACCACTGGTCGGATTGCCAAAATTCTTCCACTGATAGATAGCTACAATGATTCTTGGTGCTATAGGCTATAAAACATCACGCTACGATCAAATTGAGCCGAGCAGCGGGTGAAACCGCGCGAGAGTAGCTAGTCACATATAAAAAAAACAATAGGTACTTAAGATCTATGTTATTAAAAACTTATTTTAATCGATATAATGAGATGAGAGATGCCTTCATTTGGGACTTTAAAACTTAATAACAAACAACTGTAATAATTACAAAAGTTAATTACGTGTGGGAGAGCCATGCTTCGGCACGAATGGGTCTGCTTCGACCGGAGTGATACCACGGCCTCACAGACTAAGAACGTCGTTTGCAGCCTATTCGCGTCAAACTATAATATGTAGATATACACATCAGGCTATAAGTGCCCACTGTTGAGCAAAGGCCTCTTTTTACACAGAGAAGGTTTGGGCATTAATAGTGATTAACGTTAGCTAAAGACGGATTGGCGATTTCAAACTTATACTTAACTATAGTTTCCAGCCGAGGCTTCGCCCGCGTGGTATGTTGATAAAAAGTAGCCTATGTCCTATTCCGGAGTGTATCCTATGCTTGAGCGAAATTTCTTCCAGATCCGTCGAACCGTTTTGGCATGATTGAGCAACAAACATCCAAACATTGTAACTTTCGCATTTATAATATTAGTAAGACATAATAAAGACTTATAAAGATTAGAAATTTTAAATCCATGTTTAATTAGGATGTTTTCCTTCAACGTATGTCAGTGGTATCTCAATGATTATAGAAAGTTCACACATGCATGAGAAGCCGGCGACTCAACCCCCGGGCCACTTCGACAAAAAAATAACTACTTCGCAAACCCTAATGATATGGATATAGGAATGGTTATTATACTGAATACGGGTATGAAATTATCTCGGATTATCCGTTACTTTCTGATATTTCGGTTACACATTACGTGTCTCAATTAGGCTTCGCCCCTATTCGATATCATACGAAACTTTAATTTCGGATTCGGTTACGGCAATAACGATATAACCATTACATGATCAAGCAAAAATAATAATATGAACCAATACGATGGTTATAACCTCTATGGGTTATGGTTACGGATATTTTTTTATATCGGATATCCGATAGCAGTATCGGTCCGAGTATAAGCAGTGATGCAATCTTTGATAGTTAGGGGCACTAGTTTATTAAGAGCCTATTCACTCTAGCCTTGAAGACACCTAAATTGTATTCGGACGGAAAGACTGCAGCCCGCAAACTGTTCCAATCCCTCGATGTACGCGGTATAAATGACGAGGCAAAACGCTTAGTCCGGGCCGCAGGTGTCTCAACAACGTAAGGCTGGATATTCGCCGTACGCCGGGATGTCCGAAGGTGAAATTGGGATGGCGGAAACAAATCGTGCAATTCCTGCGCACACTATCTAAAAATTCTAAAATGCATCCTGTAGAAAACCGCAAGGCTGGCTACTCTGCGCCTGTGCTCGAGACTTTGAAGATTAGACCCAATTATAATGATGATTTACCTCTTCCTCGTAAACGTCTTGCGTATAGCCGTGTCTTTCTAAAGCATCGGTCGGTTTTTCCACTCTTTTGTAAGGTAAAATTTGCTGAGTATCGCTTTGTAACGATGAACTTTCTCTGCCTTGATAAGAATTCAGCCAATAAGCGTTTTCGCCAAGTACAACTTTGTAGTGTAACATGATTACAAAGACATCTGAAAGAAAACGAAAAATTATTCGGTTTAGGACTTTGCTAGGCGCCACAATCTAGGGAACGGCCAGACTGATTTTGATAAATATTCTTTTGGGTTTGTTATTGTTTCTGTCAGAAGAAGATTCTAATAAAATGAAGGATAGATATGTTAAGTAGGTTAGTGTAAGGCAAAAACCTAATGTTTATATGAATCGCTGAATGTGTTGATAAGATCATATTTCGAGAACAAGAAGAACTCGCTCCGTTTGAAAGAGGCCTAATTCTTCTTCCCCTCCCTAATCCCTAAATCTTGAAATCCCTAATCTCCAAAAGGTCGGCAACGCATTACTAACTCTTCTGGTGTTGCAGGTGTGCCCTTACACCGATTGCTTACCATCAGGTAATCTTTTTGCTAGTTTGCCGTGCTCTCACATAAAAAATGTAAACAGTGTCCTAGCCATGATGCTAGCTTGTCTGAGTTCCCAGTTAATTGAAAATATAACAATAGGATACGTAAATAGGAAAGGTTTTTTTTTGGAGAGAAAAATCATCGAACGAGTCGACCAGGGTCGGGCGGGACTCTGAGACTGTCAGACTCTTACTGACTAAAACCCCCCGTTCCTTCACCTGCTCTGGGCCGAGGCCGCAATGCATTGTTACGCTTTCACCCTCATCCCCGACTGAACATCAGCCGTCCACTCGGATCTGGTTCTGATTGGGCTCACCCGAAAGATTGCATTGATGTGATATTTATTAACTTATAGGTATAAAAACCACTGAATATTTGGGAGTATGGACTCAGATAATACCAACGGCGTTCCTTATTTCAAAGCAAGGTTTTACTTTACTTTAAGTCTATCCCATTGTGCCTGTTTATGTATTTCAAATTGAAGGTTGATAATAAAATGAGAATAAGATTCAAAGTACAAAACCTGGCTGAATGTTTGAAAGCTAAAGTAAAGATAATTGCTTAAAATTTGCTACAGAGAAACACTGTGTGGGAGAGCCATGCTTCAGCACAAATGGGTCGGCTCGACCGGAGTGATACAACGGCCTCACAGAAACCGGCGTGAAATAACCACAGCGTTGTGTTTCGCCGTTTTAGTGAGGTTACCGGAGGCCCGATCTTTCCCAAATTCCTAAACCTCAAATCCCTAATCCCCAAGAGGTTGGCAACGCACTAGTAACTCCTTTGTTGTTGCGGGTGTCCATGAGCGGCGCCGATTGCTTACCGCTGATATTTCACCATCAGCCCATAAGTGCTCACTGCTGAGCAATTATAGGTTTGAAATCGCCAACCCTCATTGAGCAAGCGTGGTGGCTAATGCTCAAGCCTTCTCTGTTTGAGAAGAGGCCTTTGTTCAGCAGTGGGCACTTATAGGCTGATGATAATGAAGTCCAGGTTTCCTCACGATGTTTACCTTTACCGTATGTCAATGGTGTCTAAATAATCATAGAAAGTACATATAAATCGGAAAAAGTCACATTGGTACTTGCCAGGTTTCGAACCCACACCGTCATGCATGAGAAGCGGGCTCCTTAACCTCCGGGCCAAGCCGGGCGCTGATATTTGCCATCAGGTAATCTGTCTGCTCGTTTGCCGACCTATGTTACCACATAAAAAACTATAGTTTAAAAAAATCAATACTTACACATCAATACCGAAGAAGCCATATTTGGACGCAAAAGTCAAAACTGTATGCTTGAAATACAGTGGACAGACTGAAAAATTTCACTAGACATATTTATGTAAAAAATCTCCGTATAATTTCATACTGCGACTAAATATTTAATCTATGCTTATAAAATAATAATAAACTGTTAATATTTTGTTTGTTTGTTTATTTGAATGCGGAGATCTCCTTAATTTTTTTATGTGAGGGGAAAATCGTTAGGGCGGTTTCCGAGATCACATAGTTTTTCAAGCAATCAGCGCCATCTCTGATAGGCTGATTTGTGAATCTGAACCATCCAAGATGCCACTCTAATGCATTCAGAAAAAAACATTTAAAGTGGTCAAGCCGTTTAGGACGAGTTCGATGACATACACACGTACAGTAGAATTATATAGTTATATAAAGATAATCTATATAAATTAGTCCATTTATCGAAGGAGGCTATAAAAAATTACGCTATGACCTTATGATATAGAAACTAAAGTAAAACCACGCGGGTGTAACTAGTTTTCCGATAAAGACTTAAGCTGTTAATAAGATTAAAAATTTACATGTTTATTGTACAAATCAATTATGAATTTGATTATGAAATTTTCACGCTTAGGTAATTTTATAATTCAATCTTCTTGATTTTAGGTGGATGGATATTCAATTTACCAGATGTATATACATAAAATCAAATGTCACGATGCGATATGCGGTTTTTTTTTGTGGGGGGAAAATCATCACATGACTTTCCCGCCCAGGGTGAGGCGAGTGGGAGTGTCAGACTCTTACTTTATTTATTATTAGTATAGATAACCATCCCGTTCTTCTCCTGCTCTGGGCCAAGGCCGAGGTTAAGCCTCATTGCTCTTACCCTGCAACCCCGGCTTACCGTCAGCCCTGTAGAGCCCCGTCTGTGGTGGTCTATTGGCTCTTTTAGGCGCGCGCAGAACGCTAAGAGCCGTACGCTCAGATCTGGTTCTGGTCGGGCGGCAAGCTACCCTTACTCGCCGTCCGCAGACCCGCGCTTACAGTGTTCGGAGATCAACTTTTGATCCCCGACGTCCGAAGTGTCGCCTACTGCTCCCTTACGTGCTCCGCGTCCTTCTTTGCGAGCATAACTCCTTCACAGAAAGCGGAGACGCCTTCCCAGTTCCCGTCGCACCATGGCCTCGACTAAAGCCGGGCGCGAGAGGTCGCCGCCGCCAATCACTGCCCTGAGGACTATACCCTAACCTAACCGAACCAATTTGGGGTCAGCAACCACCAGTAAGCGAACAAATGCACAGAGTCAATTACGCATTAAAACGAAGCTTTAAAAAGAAACAATATCGCTCGGCTGCATTTCTGGATGTAGAACAGGCTTTTGATTGAGTCTGGCACAAAACACTCTTGTACAAAATAAAACAGCTTCTGCCTCACTCCGTGCACACAATAATAAAATAATATTTGGAATGCAGATATTTTTGCATTAAACAAATGGAAGAGATAACGCCCACCACGCCACACTACGCAAAATTCAAGCTGGTATACCAGAGGGATCCGTACTTGGTCCCATTTTGTATAACATATTTACTTTAGACCTACCAACATCAGAGAATGTAACCGTTGCAACATACGCTGATGACGTCGCTTACCTTGCGTTGTATGAAAACACAAGTGTGGCTAATAACAAACTTCAACATGTACTCCGGTTAAGCTGACCCGCTTAATGGGTCAGCTTAACCGAGTAATACCACGGCCTCACAGACAACTGGCGTGAAACAACCACAGCGTGTGATTGAGGTTACCGGAAGCCTAATCCTTTTCCCCCCTTATCCTAAATCTCCAAATCCCTAATCCCCGAAAGGTGGGCAACGCACTCGTACCTCCTCCGTTGTTGCAGGTATCCATAGGCGGCGCTGAATGCTTACCATCAGGTACTCCTGTAAAAATAAACGCAAAGGCACTCAGGGAAAAAATGAAACAAACAAAATTAAGATTAAATAAGTTTATTAAATTAATTAATAGCTTGCATAGTAAAATATCATCTAAAAATGCTTCATCTATTTATATTATAACTAATTCACATAAATACACACACGATCTTATTATTTTCTCACTAGGTATACAGATACTAGACAGCGCCATCTATTGCGCTTCTTATGTACTTCATAATAGCTCCCTATTACCTACGTTCACAAATCAATTTATTTACAAAAACTAATTATTATTTAAATATTGATTATAGTGACAATTCAAGTTACATATAATTGGTTTTATATAAAAAGCAGGCATTTTAAGTTTTTCTACAACTACCTACTAAAATATATTTGTTTCTCAATCTTATGGTCGCTAAAAACGAAATACAGTATGGGAGAGCCATACTTCGGCACGAATGGGTCGGCTCGACCGGAGTGATACCACGGCCTCACAGAAGACCGGCGTGGAACAACCACAGCGTTGTTGTGAAGGCCGAATTATTAACCTCCCCAATCGCAAAATTTCCAAATCCCTACTCCACAAAAGGTCTGCATCGCACTCATAACTCCCCCGTTGTTGTCCATGGGTGGTCTATAGGCTATAAAATATCACGCTACGATCTGTAGGAGCCGAGCAGCGGGTGAAACCGCGTGAGAGAAACTAGTTCTAACATAATGTGGTGACATAATGATTCTGAATACAAAAAAAAGACACCACTGACATGCGGTGAAGGAAAACATCGTGAGGAAACTTGAACTTATAACCCTAATTATAAGTTCGAAATCGCCAACCCGCATTGAGCAAGCGTGGTGATTAATGCTCAAACCTTCTCCGTGTGAGAAGAGGCCTTTGCTCAGCAGTGAAATAATAAAGGCAGCACAGATATGAAACTTAAATAACTAAATCAAATTTTCAAATTGTAATAAATTGGCTTGTCGTCTATTATGGGTCCAATTTCATTCATTTTTGGGTCACAAGGAGGCCACATTGGGGCCTGGAGGTCCATATCTTGACCTGGTTGAGGTAGCTGGCCCTGTAGAGAAAAAAATTATCATCAAAAACAAAGAATGGTCATCATCACCAACCATTAAAACTTGAACAACCTCCCACAAAAGGTGAAAAGTGCGGGAGAGCCATACTTCAGCACGAATGGGTCGGCTCGACCGGAGTGATACCACGGCCTCACAGAAAACCGGCGTGGAAAAACCACAGCGTTGTGTTTCGCCGTGTGAGTGAGGTTACCGGGGGCCCAATCCCTCCCCACCCCCAATCCCTCTTCAATCCCTAATCCCTAAAAGGTCGGCAACGCAACTCGTAACTCCTCCGTTGCCGCTGTCCATTACTTACCATCAGGTAATACGTATGCTCGTTTGCCGATCTATTACATAAAAAAAAAAGAAAAAAGGATGAGGAGAATGGAAGGAAGGATGAGGAGGATGGTTACTCAACCCCTTTGGTGGGCAGTGCCGAATGCTTACCATCAGGTAATACTTCTGCTCGCGTAAAAAGTCAAAATCATTTATTCCAAAATAAATATAGTTTAATATGTTCTTTTGAAACGTCAAAATAGAATAGTAGTCTGTCAGTCTGTTCGTCAGTGAAGCTAGGTGCTCGTTCCAAATTGTAGATTCGAATCATTAAATAGATTTTGTTTGCCGACCTATACTCGGAATTTTAATTCCATTCCAGATTTGACAATTTCAGTGTTGCAACGTTATGACATGAACTAAATAATGACGTTGCGAAAATATTCGATGTGGAAATCGAATATTTTCGGATCGATTCCTCTCGTTTATAATTTTACACTCGTAAACAAAGTATATCAGGAAATGAAATATTTCTGAACGATTAATTAACGATCTGATACTTTTATAATTGTGTGAGAAATAAATAAAAAAATGTGACGAATAAAACAGATTAATCTGTTTTATTTTATCAGATTAATCTGTTAAGAAGTGTTCATTCGACATTCTGCCTGTCTAACTAATTGTATTATAGGGCACTCACATTTACAAATTTATTAAGTTTGACAATAAAAATGGTCACAATTTTACTAAACACTAAAAAGTTCCGTTTTCGTACACCATTAAAATGTGGTATCATTATTTCACAAAATTACAGTATTTAATGTCAAATGTGGTCGAACGAATTAATATTCTGCCTATATATTCTAAAACATAGTATACGCATAGGGCTGGTAAGGGTAACGTCCTATCAATTATTGAAATATTAGCTTCTGCCTTCGGCTTAGCCCACAAAACTAGGATAAGAAAAATAGCGTATGTGTTTTATTCGAAACTCGCGACCAATTTTATTAAGATCCGTCGTATAGATTTCATGTGAAAGACTAAAAAACATCCATCAGTATGTACAATTAAAAACTTTCGCGTTTATATTATTTTGATTACAAACCTGTCTTGTATCAGGCCTTCTCTTTCCTCTAGCGCGTTTAGGCCAGGGCTTTTTAAGGTGTACGTAGGTAATATGCGCGCGTTTCTCACTGGCGTGCTTGAACCCTTTGCCACACATCTCACATTTGAACGGCTTCAGACCTGTATGTATCTGTAAGATAGATAGATAGATAGATAACACATTTATTCAGCACAAACAATAAAGACACAAATTAATTGAAAAACAAGTGGGTACACAATACAAATTAACAAGAAAATGACACAAAATAGAATCAAACAAAAAAAATATAAAAATATTACGTATTAGACGGGTAGTTAGTACGAAAGAAATAACATAAAGAACGAGAAAAAAAGGAGAAAAATAATAATAAAATACGGCGCGGTTCAGTGTGTCTTTAGTTTGCACCGAATGGGAGTCCAGCTCAGCATGTGTCAAGTATATACCTGACGCTGGTATTCTGCTGGATTCCTGCAATGACGCACGGACGTCGAGCAGGCCGAACAATGAACATTAAAGGCGTAATCAGTGCTCAGTGTTTTGTGTTTTTGAGATTAGTGTTTTAGGTTCTGTGTGTGTAGTGTTTCAATATGGACTATTGAGGGTAAGGATAAATAAAAATATTACATCTATATCTATATATAAATCAATGCCACTTTTCGTTGTAATATAACTCAACAATGCCTTTATCGATTTAAGTCCAAAGAAGGTTAGTAGGTGGAGAAAAAATTAAAATAAAATCTACAAAATGTGTAAAATCGACACACATACTGGCAGAAGACCGTGAGTTATATAAACTAGTGTCAGTCTATCTACGTGTGGGAGAGCCATGCTTCGGCACGAATGGGTCGGCTCGACCGGAGTGATACCACGGCCTCACAGAAAACCGGCGTGAAACAACCACAGTGTTGTGTTTCGCCGTGTGAATGAGGTTACTACAGGCCTAATCCTTCCCCTCCCCCAATCTCTCTTTATTCCCTGTTGTACTAGCTATTATTTTTTATGGATTACTTGATGGTAAGCAATCAGCGCCGCCCATGGCACAACAACAGAGGAGTTACGAGTGCGTTGGCGACATTTTGGGGATGAGGGATTTAAAGATTTGGATTTGGGGAGGGGAAGGATTGGGTCTCCGGTAACCTCACTCACACGGCGAAACACAACGCTGTGGTTGTTTCACGCCGGTTTTCTGTGAGGCCGTATCATACACCATATCACTCCGGTCGAGCTGACCCATTCGTGCCGAAGCATGGCTCTCCCACACTTAAAAACGTATCAATGAATGAATGAATAAACCTATCTATTCCTAATCTTTCCTCAGATTCACGGGTCAACTTATACTGGTTACTATTTGATGTCTGCACAGGCTTATGAAGCTATTCCATTTTAACGTGTAAATCCGAAATACTCCCACAACGAAACAAAAACTCACACCCACGCTTGAAAATTGAAATATATCTACAATAGTTATATCTACTGTAGATCCTGATGCACAGAAGTGGCTACGGTTTTGGGAGACAGAATAAGAAGAAAATACAGGGTGTAAAAAGACACTTAACGAAGCCGAAAGCCACGTATTCTACCCATTATTTCGATCATTTTTTTCTTTAAGACCATAGCTGGGACTCCACGGGTTCTCGAGATATTGAAGGTCAAAGATACATTTTTATTTTTTATTTTTTTTTCGCAATCGAATTCTAAGTATTATTAAAAAACTTTTTTCCAAACAAACATTACCTGAATTTTCGATTTTTCTAAATAAATTACGCATTTGAAGTTACGAACAGTAATGTACGTAATAAATAAATGCAGACCCGCACAAAAAACATCGTGCATCTGAGTAGGATTTTTATTTTACAGAATTGTTTTGTTGTTGCGAAGTAAAACGTCGACCTACGTACTTATCACAGCGTTTTAATGCTAAGCTGTGAACCTACGCACACAATGACACGAAGCCCGTTTGCTTTACATTGCGCGCAATAAAATTAATATTTTTATTGATACCTAAAAATAAAAGTCGTTTCCCAATGATAATTTTAGCGTAAAGCTACTTAGTTAGAACTGCAGTATGCGTTGTTAACGGCTTCGTTAAGTGTCTTTTTACACCTTGTATATACTTACAAACATATGCCTCTGTCTGTTGCTGTGGGTCGAGAAATGCTTGCCGCAAAGCGCGCAGACGTAACTTGTCCGAACTTGACTATGGACCCGTCTATGAGCCACCAGTCTCTGCTTCATCCTGAACGATTTCCCGCAGGATTCACATTTAAAAGGCCTTTCGCCAGTGTGCACCCATGTATGGTCCTTTAAGAGGGCATAGCTCTGAAAATAATAATTCGTTAATTTATTTATTTGAAAATAAGCACACCAACAATACAATCACCCAATGTTATACAAAAAACTCAATAATCAAATAATTGGATGCACAAGTAATTGTACAATTTTTTTTTATGTATTTGTTCGGCAAACGGGCAGACGGATTACCTGATGGTAAGCAATCAGCGCCGCCCATGTACACCCGCAACGGAGGAGTTACGAGTGCGTTCCGACCTTTTAGGGATTAGGTATTTGGAGATTTAGGGATTGAGGAGGGATTGGGGGCGGGAAGGATTGAAATTACAGGTGTGCATGACATTAAAAATGAAAGGTTTTTGAGACTTATACAACTAAGCTTATAATTAAAAACAAAAACATGTTAAAGCAATAACGATGGGCACTGTTCGCACTGTTTAAGTAGGGAGCGTCTGTATGATGCGAAATTCATAGAGAAAATATTGATGGGATAATCTGTCACATTGGCCCTTTCATTATATAATCTTGCCATACGAGTTTTACTTCACACGTTCACTGCAGATCAATTTTTCGTACAATTTTCGACTAGTGCGTATGAGGTCTTTTCGATACGAATTTAACGAACCTTTTTTCTGTGAGGGGAAAATCATCAAATGACTTCTCCCGCCCAGGGTCGGGCGGGAGAGAGTGTCAGACTCTTACTGACTAAAACCCCCCCTGTTCCTTCTCCTGCTCTGGGCCGAGGTCGCGGTGCCTCATTGTGCTTACCCCTCCACCCCGGCTGAACATCAGCTCTATAGGGCCCCGTCTGTAGTGGTCTATTGACTAACCTTGGAGTGCGTGTGAGGCGTTTTCAACCTCATTTTATTTTCGAAGCGTTATTAGCATATTACCAAAGCGATGTATCACCATATCCCCCCCCCCCTCCCCCGCTTTCTCAAAAACTGGCATCGCATTAGAAGCTTCATGGTTTTCGCGAACAGTTCTAACTTTGAACTGATCATTCGGCAGCGCCATTTTCGAACCGATACGACCTTCAAACCTTTAAGAAACGAGCGTACTCCTTTTTAAAAGGCCAGCAACGCGCTTCTTTTTATGAGAGGAAAATCATCAAATGACTTCTCCTGCCCAGGGTCGGGCGGGAGGGAGTGTCAGACCCCTACTGATTAAAAACCCCCCTGTTCCTTCTCCTGCTCTGGGCCGAGGTTGCGGTGCCTCATTGCGCTTACCCCGCAACCACTGCAATGTGCCTGTTACTCTTCTGGTGTTACAGGTGTCCATGGGCGGCGCTAATTGCTTACCATCAGGTAATCCGTCAATTCGTAGGCTCCTATTCCATTTAAAAAGAAAATTGTAATATATTTTGTTTATACCTGGAACATTCTCCCGCAAACTTCACACATACAAGGCGACTTCATAGACGGGTAGTTGGTTCGATTCTTGTCTGGGTGCATACGTCTGAAGTGGCCGTGGTAGGCTCGAGAGTCTTCCAGCTGTAGGCCGCACTGCAAAATAACAATAATAATAAGTTTTAAGTATTTTAAAGTTTTATTTGGCTTTTGGACTATAGGCAATTGGCTATTTGGGATAATTTCGTTTATCGACCTATCGCATTATATAGAAGATCAGAGGTGTTAAAATTTCTGCCTGCAATCTGCATTTCTGCCTGCATCCTAATCTACTGTGAGAGATCCATGCACAAATGGGTCGGCTCGACCGGAGTGATACCACGGTCTCACAGAAAACCGACGTGAAACAGTACTTAGGTTGTGTTTCGCCGTGTGAGTGAGGTTATTTGAGGCTCAAATATCATTCCCCCTCCTCTCTCTTCAATCCTCATGTCCCTAATAACCACCAAGAGGCCGTCAATGCTCTCGACTCCTTTGGTATTAAGGGTCTTTATGGGCGGCGCTGATTGCTTACCATCAGTTAACTAGTTTGCCCGTGTTTCATACACCTTGAAGACCAGTGTTGGTAAATAAGTCAATCTGAAGCCTAATCCGTCAGCGAAATAATTATTATACTATCACCCGATTTCCGAAAGGCCGATCAATGTTAAAATCAATTTAATCTCTTGTCAAGTCATCTGATTGGTTGACTGAATTATCAACAACCAATCAGATGACTTGACGAGAGATTGGACACTTATTTGATTTTAACATTGATCGGGCTTTCGGAAACCGGACATTAGACAATGAATTATCTTCTTCTTATATATATAAAAATAGATCGCAAAATATGTTGGTAAGCGCATAACTCAACAACGCCTGGACCAATTTTGCTAATTCTCATTTCATTATTTGTTGTGTTTGTTATTGTCAGGAGAAGGTTCTTATCAAAGAAAATATTAGAAAAGTGGAGGGGAAGATTAGGAAAAAGTGACCCTTTGATGGCGAGATAGTTGGACCCGTACGAAGCGGGGGCGGGCCGCTTCTAGTAGGGTGCTTAACGTAAAAACATTACGACATCATTTGTTGCAAATTTGCCATTTCATACAAAATTCATAGAAAAGTATAATTTTTGACAATACAATAAAAAAACTAGCGTGCCAACAGTGTCGCTGCCGACACCACGGCTAGAAGAAAGTGCGCGTGAATCACGGCAGAGGGCGCGTTGGGCGCGCAGACTCGAGTAGCCAATAGCAGCGCGACGGTCGCCGAGTCGCGTGTCGCGGAATGCTGCTCATGAATATGGGCCTCTAGCATGGCTTGAAACTAGTCGAGTATCTCGTCAAATTATTACGTGAGTAAGCCGAAAACATAATAAATAATTCAATAAAAATATTGAATTTGACTCGTTCAAAATTCCCTAACTACTGACCTGTTCACATGGAATGGGTCCTTCCGCCTTTCTCATCTGACTGGCATACATGCGTCTCTTTTCATCGCTATCTTTGTCCTTGTCCCTCGATCTCCTCTCGTTGTCTTTCACTTCTTTCGTTTTTCTCCCCTTCTTCGGTTTGTTAGATTCTCTTGAATCTTTATCTGTACCTAAAAGTTAGTAAAGTTACTTAATTTAAGTGTGGAAGAGCCATGCTTCGGCACGAATGGGTCAGCTCGACGGGAGTGATACCACGGCCTCACAGAAAACCGGCGTGAAACAACCACAGCGTTGTGTTTCGCCGTGTGAGTGAGGGTACTGGAGGCCCAATCCTTCCCCTCCCCCAATCCTTAATTCCCAAAAGGCTGGCAACGCACTCGTAAGTCCTTTGGTTTTGCGAGGGTCTATGGGCGGCGTTGATTGCTTACCATCAGGTAATCCGTCTCCATAAGCTTTCTGTATAAATAAAAAAAAATAATATATAAAACTAGCTACTCTCGCGCGGTTTCACCCGCTGTTCGTCTCCATTTGAACGTAGCGTGATGTTTTATAGCCTATAGCAGTAGGGAACATTGTAGCTATCTATCGGTGAAAGAGTTTTGGCAATCCGACCAGCAGTTCCAAAGATTACCTCCTACATACAAACTTACAAATTGTACAGTATAGATACATTTATAAAACTACTCACCCGTATTATGCCTGGCTGATACGCTAAGATGACGTTTATGAGCCTCCGACGATACGAAGCGCACGTTACACAGCTCACACAACGGACCGTCCTCGGGGATCTGGAAATATATTAAAACAATTTTACTTTTGAATTAATTTACTAACAGGTCGGCCTTCATTACTACTTAGTGCGCGTGCTCATATGTGTGTGTGTGTGTGTGTTTGAGAGAGAGAGAGAGAGAGGGGGGGGGGGTAAAGAGAGAGAGAGAGAGGGGGGGTAAAGAGAGAGAGAGAGTGAGTGAGAGAGACAGACAGGGGGGGGGGGTAAAGAGAGAGAGGGGGGGGGGGGTAAAGAGAGAGAGAGAGTGAGTGAGAGAGACAGAGAGGGGGGGGGGGGTAAAGAGAGAGAGAGAGAGGGGGGAAAAGAGAGAGAGAGTTAGTGAGAGAGACAGAGAGAGAGAGGGGGGGTAAAGAGAGAGAGAGAGAGAGGGGGGTAAAGAGAGAGAGAGAGAGTGAGTGAGAGAGACAGAGAGAGAGAGAGAGAGATAATAATGTACCACCTAAGAAACACATTGTGGAATGCAATAAAATTTTTTTTTTTTTTTTATTGATTATAGGCTCGCGCTTGACCGCTATCTCACCTGATGGAAAGCGACGATGCGGTCGACGATGGAGCGCGCTTACCTAGAAGTAACCTATTCACTCTTGACTTAAAGATACACACACACTTAATTGAGTATTAAGTGTGTGTGTGAGACAGAGATAGTGTGTGTAAGGATGTGCGGTGCGTGCGTGCGTGTTTATTAGTGTGCGTTTGTGTGTGTATGTGTGTCCGTATTTAGGTTTGTGTGCGTGGGTGAGCGCGCGTGTGTATGTGTATGTAAAAACAAGAATCTACATCATCATCAGCCTGTTGTCGTCCACTACTGGACATAGGCCTCCCCAATAGCACGTCACTGAGCTCGATGTTCAGCTCTTCTCATCCAACCACTACCAGCTACACTGCGGATATCGTCAGTCCACCTAGCTGGAGTGCGCCCTACACTACGTTTGGCATATCAAGAAAAAGAAGAAAAATAAATATTAAAACTTACTTGTGAGTTTTCGAGACGATGTTTCAACTTCTTATGTAGCTCTATCCCTTTCGCACTGACAAAGGAATACCCGCAGAGCTCACATACAAAGTCGGAAGGATGCTTTATTCGAATATGCCCCATATATGTTGTGAATTTACTGCGAACAATAAACATAACTTTATTAACTACTGACATACGGTGAAGAAAAACAAACCTGAACTTATTAGTTTATGCTCAAACCTTCTCCGTGTGAGAAGAGGCCTTTGCTCAACAGGGGTTACTTATTGGCTGATAATGTGTGATGTGATGTGACAAACCTTCTCAGGACTTCCGCGAATAATTCAAGGCCAAAATTAGGTTAAGGTATTGTTGAGTTATTTCATCATCATAATTAGAAATTACTCGTATAAGTCCAGGTTTCGCGTGGCGGAATGAGCTCCGGCGCGATTTCATGGCAGAATGGAAGCAACGAATGTCGCAATCGAGGGCCGGGCACGCTTTTATAGCAGCGGTAAGACCCCTCTTTGAGGAGTGGCTTGAGAGACGCCACGGCGTCCTCACCTTCCGCCTGACGCAGGTGCTTACCGGGCACGGCAGCTTTGGTAGGTTCCTGTTTCGGATCCAGCGGGAGGAAATGCCCGAG
Organism: Spodoptera exigua; assembly: GCA_902829305.4. NCBI lineage: Eukaryota > Metazoa > Arthropoda > Insecta > Lepidoptera > Noctuidae > Spodoptera > Spodoptera exigua. Next base: position 5,809,366 of record LR824629.2, on the reverse strand, counting down.
TGTCGTCATTGCAAGACGAAGGCGAGCGAGTTTGTCCACCGGTAACGTGGATAAGCCGTAAACAAGAGATTTTAAATGTTGTAAAGCTATAAATAGCACGAATGGACCGGCTCGACCGAAGTGATACCACGGCCTCATAGAAAACCGGCGAGAAACAACCATAGCGCCGTATTTCGCCATGTGATTGAGGCTACCGGTGGCGAAATTCTCGTCTCGCCATCCCTTCTCAATTCCCAAAAGGGTGACAACGCGTTCATAGCTCGTCTGGTGTTGTCCATCCATTAGATGGTAAGCAAACCGTGCTTACCATCAGAAAACATATACATCACTCTCGTCACATAACAAACATAAATAACTGTTCGCGACGATAGCTATTTGTTAAAGTTATAGGTAAATGAGAACTCGTTGACTATAAATAAATTATAACACTCTTACTAATATGTATTATAAATGCGAAAGTTACGATTTTTGGATGTATTTTACTCAATCACGCCAAAACGGCTGGACGGATCTGAATGAAATTTGGCACAGGCATAGGCTATTTCTTATCAACATACCACGCGGGCAAAGCCATAAATAAGAATAATAATATTGAATTAGAATAATTACCAATTATAATTATAAGTAAAATGGCTGACCGTTTTAGTCGTGGCGTGTACACACGACGACGTCCGATGCTCTGTCTCGCTCTAGCCGCGTCGGTGTGGAGCCAAGCCTCAACAGTAACAAATTTGAATATATATAAGTACTTACACGAATTCATCTTGGCAGTGTGGACATCTGTACTTGGTGCCTTTATGCCATCGCTCGTGAAGTCTGGCTGTCTGTCTGTGTGTCGTCACGTACGTACACTGTTTGCAACTAAACCTGTATAAATAATATATAATGATTATTAATATAGTATCCTTTTTATAACAATTTTTTTTTACTTGCAATAAACTACTTCTTGACTGCGATCCCACCTGATGGTAAGCAGTGATGCAATCGTTGATGGTAAGGCGCACTAGTTTATTAAGAGCCTATTCACTCTAGCCTTGAAGACACCTAAATTATATTCGGATGGAAAGACTGCAGTCGGCAAACTGTTCCAATCCCTCGATGTACGCGGTATAAATGACGAGGCAAAGCGCTTAGTCCGGGCCGCAGGTGTCTCAACAACGTAGGGGTGGATATTCGCCGTACGCCGGGATGTCCGAAGGTGAAATTGTGATGGCGGAATCAAATCGTGCATACAAATACGTGGATATGAATGAAATTTACACAAAGCAAATTCCTTCGTGGAACATTGATGTTTTTTTTTTGTAGGACGAAGTGTCACTGTTCCTGGCTTAAAACTGACGAGGAAAAAAGGTTATGTAATAAATTGTGGGACAGACTCAATTATTTTAAATATACGTCTTACTAACATAGACTTTTCGAGTAATGCTCGACCACTTTCAAGTGACACGAGAACTTAAAAACCACGTTTTTTGTTTTTCTTTCAATTAGTTGACGCTAATAAACAGTATTAATTAGGTTTAGGTAATTAACTAAATGTAAACAATCTTGGCATGTCTTTTAACATAAAAATTGTACGCAAAAATTTTTACAATCAGGTATTTACCTAAATCGATGTTAGCTAATAAACTAAATTTAAATTATATTTGTGTGTGTATTTTATACAACCTCTTTAATATAAAAAGACATATAAAGATTGTTAACCTTTAGTTAACATTTTTTTTAAATCCTTGTGTCACTTGAAAGTAGTCGAGCATTACTCGATAAGTTCCTGTGAGTACATTTTTTTGTTAACGTATTGTTCAAGACGATAAGGTCTATATCGGTTTGTTTGGTGAAATAAAACTTTTTAATACGTCTTTACTCAAGGGGTATTTATTGCACACTGCCTCCTTTACAATTTCTTTTTAGATTAGTGGACTGTATGAACGTAATTTGATTGTGTGAAGTATGACTGTGTGCGTGAAAGGTTGCCACTAACTTAATGTGAACTTTATTTATTTAGACAGTATAGTTGACTCATTTCTCTCGTCCAGATAGAGGCAAGAGGGAATGTCCGACTCTTACTGACTTTAGTAGTATTTATATTAATAAGAAATTCTTTATTACCTTTGTGTGTGGTGTGCAGTTATATGTTTCCTTAAAGCATGGGGATGCTTGAAATGTGTCTTGCATATTTCACATTCGTGCTCACCACATTGCTGTAAAGGATAAAAAAATTAACGTCGAAGATCTGAATTTGACTGCACGGTTGGTGCGGTGGCTGGGCAACTGGCTGCCGCGCAGCGTATCGCGGGTTCGATTCCTGCACGGAAAAACTCTTTGCATGATCCACAAATTGTTGTTCCGGGTCTACGTGAGATGTGTATGTGAAATTGTATGTTTGTAACCGCACCCACGACACAGGTGAAAATCCTAGTGTGGGGCAACGTTTTTTACGCTCTCGGTATGAATGGGTAGGCTCGACCGGAGTGATACCTCGGCCTCACAGAAAACCGGCGTGAAACAACCTCAGCGTTGTATTTCGCCGTGTGAGTGAGGTTACCGGAGGCCCAATCCTACCCTTTAAATCCTTATACCCTGAAAGATCGTCAACGTACTTGCAACTTCTCTAGTGTAACAAGCGTCCATGGGCGGCGCCGATTGCTTACCATCAGGTAATCCGTCTTCCCATAATTTGCCCTATTTAAATTTTTCTTATTTCTGCTATTTTACATTGAACTCACTCACACGGCGAAAAACTACTACTCTACTGGAGTGATACATTCCGGTAGAGGCGACCCATTTGTGCCGAAGCATGGCTCGCCCACACGGCATGGTACTCTCACGCGGTTTCACTAGCTGCTCGGCTCCTACAGATCGTAGCCGTATGTTTTATAGCCTACAGCACTCAGGAACATTGTAGCTATCTATCAGTGAAAGAATTTTGGAAATCCGACTAGCGGTTCCAAAGATTACCCCCTACATACAAACTTACAAATTTTACCTCTTTATAATATTAGTATAGAAGTATAGAAAATCAATAATACTAATACTTACATCAGTATGTCTGGTAATATGGCTATTATACGCATCCTCGTCCAGAAATCCTTTAAAACAATCAGTACATTTAAAAACGGAATTCTTATAATTCGAACTTTCCCGCCTTTTGGCTATTTCAGCAATCTGCTCTTCAAAAGACAAATCAGTTATCGTGAAAAGAGTTTCGTTGAGATCATCGTTCAAAAAAGGTTTTCGTCTCCTGTCGATTTTCGGCTCAATCTGCTCCTTAACCTTTTTAACTTTTTTAACTTCTTTCGGAGGTTTCTTATCTTTTATCTTTCTCTTTTTAGACTTTTTCATTTTACATATTTCTAGTGGTAAATTATCGTCTGTGGAATAATTGTCATTGTCCAAAGAGAATTCTTTTTCGGAGAACTCTTTTTGGTCACAATCTATATTATTTTGTTCGTTCAGATCCTGTTTTTCATTTAAAACTTCAGTTAGAAATATTTCGTTTTCCTCTTTTATTTCTATGTCGCATTGTTTCTCGTCTATTATTGTTTCTGGTTCCGTATATTCCATGTAATAATCGAAATTATTTGGTACCAAACTTTTTTTTACCAAACTACTTGTTAATTGATTATTGTATCTGTTTATAGTTTGAATATTTTCTTCTGTAAGCTGTTGGAGAAGGTTTTCAATTAACATAAAAAAAACTAGGCTATATTTTTAAAATGTTCCATTAATTCCCGGTGTTTAGAGTAATTTTTACGGTTCCGTAGTAAACTAGGAACCCTAATGGTTTTGCCATGTCTGTCTGTCTGTCTGCGGATCTCAGTGACCGTTAACACTAGAAATATAAAATTTGGCAAATACAGCTTAGCATTTAGGTACTGTCATGCAAACTCAAAGTGTAAACAATAATTTCAGCTCAATCGGTTCAATAGATCTATTTAGCTACAAGATTGCACTTCACAAACATACATTGCAAGTTAAATAACTAGAGACCAGTGGATGTTTTATTGTATACTAGCTTTTGCCCGCGACTTTGTTTCCGTGCAATAGTAACTTCCTGCAGATTTTTGGTTTTACCCACATAGTTACCGATCTTGAGGGATTTTTGGGAAAAAAATATTCTATGTCCTTTCTCGAGTTCAAAAGTATATCTGTACCAAATGTCACACAAATCAGTTCAGTAGTTTAGGCGTAAAGAAAACAAAGACGGACAGACATAGCTACTTTCGCATTTATAGTATTATATAGTTTGGATTTGGATAGTTTGAATTAACTGTGGAAAAAAATATCTAATATCGGCATTGCATCCGTGCAAAGTCAGGGCGAGTTAGTAGTATAACATTAAAAAAAATACTTACGAAATTCTGTTTCTTGATGACTTCTAGTAGCAGAGAATTAGCTCTTAGACTTTTTAGCCGAAACTTATTACAATTTATTAATCTTTGCACACATTCCGTGCACAACTTCTGCGGTAATCTATCTTCTGTGCATACCTGTAACGGACAAACAAACAATTATTATATCTTAACTAGCTTGATATATCAGTCACCTATTTTATAATTAAGTTACCGGTTAGCAAGTGAGATTATAATCAACTAGCCACTCTCGCGCGGTTTCACCCGCTGCTCGGCTCCATTTAATAAATAAAGCGGTTCCAAAAATTGCTCCTTTTTTATGTAATAGGTCGGCAAACGAGCAGACGGATAACCTGATGGTAAGCAATCAGCGCCGCCCATGGACACCCGCAACGGAGGAGTTACGAGTGCGTTGCCGACCTTTTAGGGATTTGAGATTTAGGGATTAAGGAGGGATTGGGGGCGGGGAAGGATTGGGCCTCTGGTAACCTCACTCACACGGCGAAACACAACGCTGTGGTTGTTTCACGCCGGTCTTCTGTGTAGTAAACTAGATACGAACTTACAAATTTTACCTCTTTATAATATTAGTATAGATATATAAATACGTACCGATAATCCCGTTACATTTTCATACGCTTGTTCTAATCCGTATGACCTTAATGGCACTAATTTGGTATCCATATCAAGGCAGATCCGGCACACCTGCAACAGAAATAAAACTATTTCAATTTTTTTTTTTATGTGGGAAAATTATCAAATCAATTCCTCCGTCCTGGGTGGAGGAAAATGGGAGTGTCAGACTCTTACTCACTTACGGAGCGAGAGGAATTGGGAAGCCGTCTCCTCTTTCTACGAAACAGTGAAGCTTGCAAAGGAGGAGGCGGCGCGCGCGAGGGAACTATCCTCCTCACGCCCCAGCCGCCGCAGTAGGCGACACTGCGGGCGTCAGGGATCAAGAGATGATCTGCGGCCACCGTAAGCGCGGGTTTGCTGTCGGCGAGTAAGGGTAGCTCGCCGCCCGACCAGAACCAGACCCGAGCGTAAGGCGCGTAGCGTTCCGCGCGCGCCTCAAAGAGCCAATAGACCACCACAGACGGGGCCCTATAGGGCTGATGTTCAGCCGGGGTGGCGGGGTAAGCGCAATGAGGCACCGCGACCTCGGCCTAAAGCAGGAGAAGGAACAGGGGCGATTTTAGTCAGTAAGAGTCTGACACTCTCTCTCGCCTAACCCTAGGCGGGAGAAGTCACTCGATGATTTTCCACTGACAAAAAAAAAATTAACACATTCGTAATTATTCTGTAAAGTATTGCGTGAGTTCGTGGGCAGCGCCGATTGCTTACCATCAGGTAACGCGTCCTTATTATATTATTTGCGGTCTTATTTAATAAAATGATGTAGGTACATACCTTCAAGCTAACAGACTCCCCGTAGGCATCACATATATTAGAATCCTGTAACACAAAGAAAAAATAACATAAGTTGTATGTTCTCCTAACCATTAATGGGTAGGCTTATGAGAATATTAGCATTTGCCTGCGACTCCGTTCGCATGGAATAGTCACTTTCCGCAATTTTTTGGTATAAAACATATGCTATGTCCTTTCTCGAGTTCCAAACTATGTCTGTACCAAATTTCACAGAAATCAGTTCAGTAGTTTAGGCGTGAAGAAGAGATAGACAAACAGAGTTACTTTCGCGTTTATAATATTAGTATAAAGATAGTATGGATATTAGTATAGACGTATGGAGGTTGGTATGAACTATGTTCTAAGTAGTCAAATTCAATACTTTTATCAAAATGGCAAAAACATAGATTTATAACAAGTAGGTATAAATCTATGGGCAAAAATGATACTTTTCGAAGAAACTGTAAATTATGTTGAGTCAAACATAGTTTTGTTTCACAGTCCTTTTGAGTAAAACAGCTTACTTATTTAATTGTGTTGAAACATCGAATTAGTTTATTTTTGACTAAGGAAACTACACATTTATGGCACACCGAAAGAATGAGAGAAAACAATCAACCATCTATGAGGAAAGAGATAGTGCTTTACGGAAAGCATAGGCCATCTCTCTCACTCTTATCAAACTAAAAAATTACTGCCAACGGTGCCTATTATGGCATGTCCATTAGTAGGTATATGTCGAAGCGACTGTACAAGATGTCTGGAGTCTTCTCAAATCAAGCAAAGTATTGCCATTACTGTTATTTATTTGTACATAGTTTTCCAAGAATTTCTCAATATTTTGTAATAAGAATTCGCACTTAGATTTTTTAATGTGTTGTGGGTGTATTTACAATCTTACACATCACACCCAGATCCGAAACAACAATTTGTGGATCACAAAGAGTTGTTATGTCCGGAAATCATATCATAACCAGCCACAGCACCGAACTGTGTAGACAACACACATTATGAGTGACACCCACCCTTGGTACCAACTGTTAAAAATATTACCTGTACAATCAAAGGCACCGCTCCCATCCTGACCTTTCTCAGCCCGCTGTTAGTTTCATACAGATCTTCGCAAAGGAAATGTTCGGAACACACTGCACTCCTGTCTCTAGGCTCCCAGGCCTCTTTACCGAGAGCTTTGAGCCATGCTGTGCGTAGCGCAGGCTCAGTAGGAAATCTGAAAGTGTTATAGCCAATTTTATTTGTTTCTTTATGTTTTTTTGTTAGTTTATTTGGTAAAGAACAGAAGAATTTAATAATAAAATTTAAAAGTTTCTTCATAAAAAAATACTCTAAAGTCAAATCAAACTATAAAATAGAAGAGGTGAATTAATCATAAAAGGATATATATTTATTATTTATACACTTATATGAATATATGTATATGCATATATATGGATACCCATGAACATTTATATTGGTCATGAGTCAGACTTCTGACTGTCCAATTCTCTAGTATCCTATTCTAGCTATATCTTATAAATTTTTGTATGGAGATGTAAAAATTTTTTGCTCAGAAAAACCTTCATATACATGCTTATCTTTCATGGGACACTGCAGCAAATGTGTATATTATGTCACCTGATTGACCTGATTGTAAGCAATTAGTGCCACCCACAGAAACATTTAATAATTTTATGGATTAAGCTGATTTTTCATAAACAGTAAATCCAGTTGGTTGTGAATGATTATATTTTAAGGTTTCATGAAATCTAAACTAAACAAATTATGTAAAGAATATTAATAAACTAGCAACAATTCAACTTACTTATAGTCATAAGTAGTACTTAACAGATGTGAGAAAAATAGTGTTAAAAACTCGGGTTTTTAATAATTTAAGATAGATATTTTAGTTTTGTTTATTGTTTCAAATTGTTAAATTAGTATAGGAAAATCTATGGTATTAACTACTTCTGTTGTGTATTTAAAATAATTAATTTATTAGTTCTTATTTATTTCTATTTTGTGACAGTGTTATGTTATGATATTATTCGTGATAGAAAATAAATAAAAACATTCTTCAATTTTAATAGACCAATTTATTAATATAAAGACGAAATTATAGATCCGAATAGAATTTTGTACATAAATATTGACATTATAGTCTGGAATAATATTATTATGCTACTTTTTGCCGTAGTACAGTATGTAGAGGCGAAACCACTGGCACTAATTAAGTAAAATATAAATAAACATTTAAAAAAAGATATATTGCATAGAAAATGTTAATTTAAACACATGAAATAGTAGTAATGTGTCATTTAAGTACCGAATGCTACACAAACTCATTGAATTTCTAACACGAAATAAGAGTTAAAACTTACGCATGAAATGTAATTCCTTGAGATTTAGATATGTGTCGCGAATCATTCTTGCAATCAGGAACACAGCACCTCATTTTTAATGTTTATTTGTCTCAGTAAATATAATTAATACAAGTGCGAAATCGTAACGTAAAGTGTGAAAGTTAAGCTTCATTTTATACGAACGAATAACATATTTTCGAGAATTTTATTGAAAACACTTGTGTTTCATATACTACAATCACATTTAGCAACAATATAAAGTTAGTTTTATTGCAAACCAATTTTAATTAGCAAAATTCTTATAGTAATTGACTGTCATTACAATAGCCGACAAATTTGATGCGGATAAATAAAATACTAATGTCACTAAATGCCATTGTTTTCTTTGTGCTCTTCACACTTGATAGAACGATTGTGTGAAAAAAGAAGACAGAAAATTACGGTTGTCAAAATGTATACTTCTGAATATAGTAGCATTACAATAACAATGTATGTAAACATAAGTATACATGATTACTCTTACTCTTTCGCACATTGGGATAAGTTATCTAGATAGAAGGAGATAAAAGAAAGAACGCTTTGATGCAGTTGACCTTGTAATTTGTAAAAATATACTAAACTACGGGATAGAAAGTAGTAGTTGTATTTTGTTGAAGAAAAGAAGTGAAATAGTTGATAAATACTTTGATTAGGTATCATTTATACTCGCCGCATTCAGTGGAAACTGTTCAGGCACTGAACGAATGAACAAATTCTCCAAACACCTGGAGGAGGTGGGACCTCAGAACTTGGAACCTGGTGGCACCTAAATAAACTAGTAAATACAAGAGGGCGTTGCGCGACTCCGGTTAAAAATCGCCCCTGTTTACTGTTGACCCCGTCTGTCATCTGTGGTAGTTTTTGAAGCGCTTGCGGAATGCTACAAGTTGTACGCTCGGGTCGACTGGTCGGCGGGAAAGCAGTCTGAAGACCCGCGTTTGGTTAAGGTGGTAAGGTTGTTGGGCGATTACATCTCTGACACGCGTAATACCCTCCTACTGCGGCGACTAGTGTGTGAGGATGATAGCTCCCCCACGCGCTCCGCCTCCTTCTTTGCGAGCATCACTACATCGTAGAAAGAGGAGACGGCTTCCTAGATTCTCTCGTTCCGCACTAGGACCTCAACTATGATCGGACGGAAAAGGTCACCGACGACGATCACTTCCCTGAGGATGTGGCGGTGCTCAGTTCAAGAAGAGCTCTCCGCCACCGTATGCTCCACCTTGTACTCCAGGTGTTCCTCAAAATGCCAACACTCATTCCATTTCCTCAAGACGGGATCCGAAACAGTTGTACCTACAGAACAGAAAATTAAGTAGAAGTGCCCCTACCGTGGTTGTACATACCTACCGAAGTTTGAAAACAATAACTCATAATATTGTGTACTCTGTGCAACAACTAGTTTGACATTATTGAATTGCCAATGACAACTTGACAAGTTTGACAACTCCTAACAAAATTGTTTTGACAATTCTTCTACGAGTGAAATTTTCTTGCAATCAAGAGGAAATGCAGCAGTTTTTGGAGTTTCGTAAATCATAATTATATTAAATAAACTTTAACGCATAGTTAGCATGAAGTGCTTTATTCAAAACTGTGTAAATAGTGATAAAATAAACAAAATAAGTGACGGCAGGGCCTCGACTCCACATAGGATTACTTTCCACACGTAAGCATACGAAAAATAAATATAAAAAAGTTAAATATGTACAATAAAAATAGAAGAAATATTTACAACATTTATTAAATAGTTAGTTAAAAGTAGGCCCCTCAATCTCATTTTGCATAAACTTTAGTTTTACTTTATATTAAGTATAAATGTTATAAGAATTTAATGTTTTTTTTTGTTTTTTAGTAAAATTAAAAACTTTGTTTTTTATTCTTTGGCGTGGTACCTAACGACTGCTAGATCTTTCGTTTTGTATTTTTAATTCACTGAAAGAAGTTTACATACATTAATATTTTTGTATTGATCTTATGGGTGCCTATTCATTAAACAAATATTTTAGTTATTTTTTAATACAGTTTACAATAAATCTCCCTTTTATTACTCCTACCCCTACCACCCTGGGTGGGGCAAAAGGGAGATTCTTCACAGCAATTTAACAAGTCATTACCATCAACACAAAATTAACAATCCTGTAGATTGACAAAGAATTAATAATTTTATTAAATTAAATCACACCACCACAACCAATTAAAAATAATGGTAATAATCAGTCAGTAAAATGATCAAAAACTCAGGATATTAAGCCTAGGATATTGCCTTGTAAAATACCTGGTTTTCTAAAGAGACACCTTCAAAATAATGAATAACTTACACATTCCTTCTCCTGCTTTGAAACAAGACAATTGGGTAGTTTTCTAGGTCTAAATAAAATAATTCAATGTTTGAATATAATAAAATATTGAATAATAACTATAGTTTTATTCATCGATCAATCAATACACTAAGTTTTAAATATTTTTAAGCTAGTTTTTAAGAAATAAGTAAGCTATTTGATGCAAAATACTCGACAAGATGTCATAACTCAGTATTTCATAGAAAAGTTTATATTTTGACATTTGGATAAAAGTATTGAATTTGACTAGTTGGAAACTACCATATTGTGCTTACAGTAGCAAGTTATACTGTCTCACATAAAGAAACAAGTATGTGATGTAACCTTTTACTAGAGCCTGAAAACACTTCGAGCCAGTCAGGAGGCTGATGATCATAGTCATATTCAGCGGTGGATAAAACTTGGTGACCCTGCTATGTTTTAATGAGATCTCCTTTTGCCTATATTCAACCTGACGTCCTAGATATTTGCCTAGTCTATTTTTACCTGAGATCATGAGATCTGCTTTTCTTCTTTGGCGTGTTCTCGCCTGCGAACTGTTAACCTGGATCCATGACCACTTTCAGTTTTAGCGTGTCCACAACCTGGCGCCCTAGAAACTTACCTCACTAGCATTTTCTCCTGTGTTGTGGCTGTGTTTACAAACATACAAATCACACCCAGACCCGGAACAACAACTTGTGGGAATCCAAGCCCCCGACACGTTTCGCCGCAGCCAGTTGGCCAGCCACCGCGTTAACCGTGCAGTCTTAAATTTGTCTTAAACCTGGCGACGGCGCTAGGCAAGCTTCTTTATTTTAGCGCGTCTACAACCTGTCTAATAATTTAATTATTATGAGATTTGCTTTCGTACCTTTCGCGTCTTCTTTGGCCATGGGCACATTTAGCGGCCCTCCGCAACCTGGCGCCTTGACTATTTGGTCGTTAGTATAACAGGGCTCTGTATAAGGATCTATAAGTTTAGTGTGTTTCAAGATGCAATTTATAACAACCAAAGACTCACTCTTATTTAAAAACATTTATAATATTCGGAACAATCGTTTTAATAATCATTTACTAAAGAACATGGTACAATACGCGAGGAGGGAAGGGTAGTGCCGGGTTATCCTAGCGCGCTGCACATTATATTTTTTTCCTTTTTTCTAGCCTGCGATCAGTCTTCTCAGACTGTAATCAGATGAGCTGCAAGAAATTGGGGTTTGGCGACGTAGAGACACTGCTCCAACTCCCCAAAATATTTATATCAATTTTAAATTAGCTTTTCTATTTTAATAAGCCGGTGTTTGGCCAATTTCTCGCCTGGTGGTAAGTGATCACGCGACCTACAATGGAACCGAATAAATTGGTTGTTTACGTGTATGTAGACGTAAGCAACCAATTCACTCAAGCCTTGAAGACACCTACCTACCCTTGGGGAACACAGACTTCGTTAAAGAATTCCACTCCTTACCGGTTCTGCTTCAATACGAATCGCTTCGGCGGGTGGGACATCCATTTAGTACAATGGTTAAGCCTACACTTTGGAACGAGCAAATAGCTTCACTAGAGGACAGACGGACAGACTGACACATATAAAGTTAAACCTTATGATATCTTTTTTGCTTGACGTTCATAAGTGCCTTTTGTGGTCTACTTGAAATAAAGAATTTGATTTGATTTGATTTGATAAGGTTTAAGTATTTTTTTTGCAGATTCCCAAAAGATCCGAAGCAGCGTGCCGCCTGGTTAGAATCTCTGTGTATTCCAAGTTTTACGGTGACTCCGAAACATGTGATATGCTCCGAACATTTTAAAGAGGATGACTTCTATCAAACCAAACTCGGGACCAGACGAGTGAAGTATGGCGTGGTACCTGTTATAAATGTAAGTAATTAATAGTTTTTAAATCCTACTAATATATGAGAAAGGAACTACTAACTGTTATTGTAGGTACTACTGTTAATGATTATTTTTTGTTACAGTATGATCAACAACAGCCGGCATCTAGGGTGAGTGACAATACACACTTTTTTGTAACATTTTAAATATGGAAACAAAGAAAAAAGTAAGAAAAAAGCATTGATTTTCGCGCAACCTTTTTTTTGTATTTTTGTTTAATGTGTGTGGCATTAAACAAAAATACAAAAAAAAGAAGAAAATAAAATAATACTAAAAATCTAAACTAAATGATACAGATAAAAATGAAATGATTTTAAATATAATAATAACAAAAGAAAAAAAAACAAAACCTTTTGTCTATGGTCCACAGAATATAACATTATGCGTGAGGTCGACGAAAAATGCAAATAAAAGACCAATATAAGTCTTCCATTTCTTTGTGGGAGCAAAAGCCAATCATAAATTTGGAGATCCGAAAACGACCAAAAGTCGTTGACGTAACCCAGCGCATTAGCAAGCAAAAGTTGCACTAGGCATACTACTCGGTGAACAGTCAGTTCTCAAATATATATCATACACCACCAGCCTATAAGTGCCAACTGCTGAGCAAAAGCTTCTTCTCACACGGAGAAGGTTTGAGCATTAATCACCACGCTTGCTCATGATAAGACGGCAAACGAGCCACGTCGTTTAACCTGATTTTAAGTTATCTGTGTAGACCATGGACATTCGCAACACTAGACAAGGACGTCGCTAGCCGATGGCGCAGGTGGGGTGGGGGTCAAGACTACAAAAGTATGAATTTAGTGGGTGACTACTACTATTTTTTTTTTTTTGTAAACGATCGGCAAACGAGCTTACGGATTACCTGATGGTAAGCAATCAGCGCCGCCCATGGACACTCGCAACGGAATAGTTACGAGTGCGTTGCCGACCTTTTAGGGATTAGGGATTTGGAGATTTAGGGATTGAGGAGGGATTGGGGGAGGGGAAGGATTGGGCATCCGGTAACCCCACTCACCCGGCGAAACACAACGCTTTGATTATTTCACGCCGGTTTTCTGTGAGGCCGTGGTATCACTCCGGTCGAGCCGACCCGTTCGTGCCGAAGCATGGTTCTCTCACACTTATTCACACTTTTCATACGATTCATACTTTTCTTCCTTATGAGTGGGAAATGTAGGTATCGATTGTAGGTAAAGTCACACGTTTACATGTTGCTTCCCCGCTCTCCCTCTCTCCGAATAGAGTAGAGCGTATTTCTGTGCAGTAGCGTAGTGTAATTGGTCAATTCATTTGAGTTTCGACGTAAGGAATAATGGTTCGAGGCTTGAACTTCAAACAAATCAACTCAAAGAGATTGGCATTTTTTTTATTCTCTTTAGGAGGGTAGCTGCCCCTCCCCACCCCCTCCTTGGCGACGCCCTTGACACTAGAGAATTGTCGCCCTTTTCGGGATTAGGGTTTCGGATGTTTAGGGATTGGAACTCCAGTTGTTTCACGCCGGTTTTCTATAAAGCCGTGGTAACGCTCCAATCTAACTTTCTCAGAGAATTATTTAAGGAATCTAAAATAATGACAGTTGCCTCTCAATATATTTATGAAAATGTAATTCACGCTCATAAAAACAAAAGCTTATTTAAGAAATATAGTGATATACATAATATCAACACGAGGGGGAAAAACAAATATGTTGTGCCTGCCTCCAGGCTTCAGAAAATAAGTAGTTCGTTTAGGTGTCAATGTATACGCTTTTACAATAAAATTCCTAGCGATATTCAAAATTTGAGCCTCAATAAATTTAAAAGTGTAATAAAGGCTAAACTTTGCTGTAAAGCATTTTATAAAATAAAAGACTACTTAGAGGATAGTCAGGCTTGGGAATGAGCCGCTGTAATGTCTGCACAGGTCATGTTGACATGTTTGTAACATAAGTTACACTTTTATATACAATTTGACATTACGTTTATTTTTTTTTTATACAATGACATGATCACATAGTGTGACATTTTTATTTTTTATTTGACATTTTTTTTTATTTATTTGTTGACATTTTTATTATTTTATATTATTGTTAGTGTAAGGACCGTGTGAGACTTGTCGTGCTTTTTTATCACCAGTCATCTGCGTTCTGACAGTTTGAGTACTTGCGCGACCCACCCAAATGTTCTTTTGATCGGTATTGTTCGTCGGACAACTCAACAGCACTAGCTATATGGTTGCAAACTGACACTTGCGTGCCTGTCTTCAGAACGGGTCCACTTAAACTGGTGTGGTTCTTTCCTCAAAAGACCACTACAGAATGAACTTGCACGGTTCTCTCACATTATGTTATTTTATATTGTCTGGACTTGAAAAGAGACTGACCTCTGAGTTTGTTTCGGCATTTCTTCTCAGAGTAGTCAGATAGGAAATGCCGGCTTCATCTAGTTTTTCACATATAATTTGACGTGTAAAAGTGCCGTTTTAAGGCCTATTTGCAAAAATAAATTCATTGTTTCATTGTTAACCAATTCATTCGTGCCGAAACATGGCTCCAGTGCCGGCGTTAGGGTGGGGGGGACTCGTGATAGGGCGATGGCCCAGGGTGACAAATTCTGGAGGGCGCAAGGCCTGAAGTTGGGGTCTCTTGCTTTTCTTGGTGCAAACCCTCAGAACTGTGCTCTACGCTCTGTGCATATGCATATTTTTTATGGATTTTTTTTTAAGATGGATCTTTTGAAGGTTTGTGGTCGAGGAGTAACCCTAACGATATCAATACGATCAGCAAAAAACTGACACTTGATATTGCTTCCCTGGAGTGGGCGCCAATATAGTTTCGCCCGGGGTGTCAGTGGCCCTTACGCCGGCACTGCATGGCTCTGCCACACTTAAGCTAATATTTACATTTCTTTCAGGTCTGCAAGTTATGTCTCAGAATAGATGCGAAAATGTATGATCTTAAGGAAGACAGTTTAAATAAGATGTATCAATATGTTGTAGGAATTGAGGTGAGATTATCTTTAAAAATATACTTATTACTAATTTAGTAGCTCCCATAAGATTTCATTCTGTATGTATCGTGGGTTGCGTTTACAAACATACAAATTCACATACACATTACACCTAAACCGGGAACAACAATTTGTGGATCACACAAAGAGTTATTCCGTGCGGGAATCGAACCCGCAACACGTTGCACGGCAGCCAGTTGCCCAGCCACCGCACCAACCGTGCAGTCAAAATTGGTCAATTCATTTTGCTTTGGATAGGCGGTACGTTGATTTAACGAATAATGATGCTGGTTTTTAATATGAGACTGTTTTAGTCATCATCATCATCATCAGCCTATAAGTGCACACTGCTGAGCAAAGGCCTCTTCTCATACGGAGAAGGTTAGAGCATTAATTACCACGCTTGCACAATGCGGGTTGGCGATTTCAAACTTATTACAAGGGATTATAAGTCCAGGTTTCCTCACGACGTTTACCTTCACCGCATGTCAGTGGTGTCTAAATAATCATAGAAAGTACATATAACTCGGAAAAAGTCACATTGGTACTTGCCAGGTTGCGAATTGCCGATTATCTAGTAGTCCGACGGTGGAAAAGACTAGAGGGAAGAACTGTGAAGTGGAAAGTGGAGTTGTGTAGCTCTTACGAACATTCTCCGAAATGTATCCGATAAAAAATCGGAAGACTTGAAACTTTGCGCATGTGTTCGAGGCTTTGAAGTCGGACCTCCACTAGTGCATCGTTGTTAATGAACCTCTTGGCTCTCAATGTGTTCTAAGTAAAATTACTATTATTTGTAGACAGGCAGGCAGTTGAAACAACTGATAATGCCCGCATCCTGTTAATTTCCACTAGTTAATTTCTTGCAGTTGAGTAAATATATATCCAGTCGTTTTTTAAATTGGTTCAAATTTAGGGCTGAAACCACATTTTCCGGGAGCTTGTTCCACGCTCCAACTACTCTATTGCTGAGAATTATAGCATTGTTCATTTGTAAAAGTACCCACGATACACGATATGACAGGAGACAACACAGTATGGGATCACGTTAGCAAAATTTCATCTGACTTTTTCCTTCATCAGCCTAGAACAGACTCCAAGGATAGGTTTCCAATGAACATATGTTGGGAATGCAAATCACGGTTACAATCAGCGGCTGCTTTCAAAACAACAGCGTTGACCAGCGACCGGTTACTTCATGCTCAATGAGGGTTGTCGATTTCAAACTTATAATTAGAAATTATAAGTCCAAGTTTCCTCACGATGTTTACCTTCACCGTATGTCAGTGGTGCCTAAATAATCATAGAAAGTTCATATAACTCGGAAAAAGTCACACTGGTACTTGCCAGGTTTCAAAACCACACCCTCGTGTATGAGAAGCGGTCGCCTTAACCTCCAAATAAAATATTAAAATAGGTTAACCATACTTAATTTTTACAACCTTACTTAATTTTCGCATTTTATCAGGTAATTTTTAAGAAATTATAAGTAGTTTAAGTCAACAAGATGACACAACTCGCTATCTCGTAAAAAAAGATTGAAAACTGTTGTTCTTGGCATAGAGGAATAATATTAACATGGCCCTTTTAAAACAAAAGAGTAACTATGGAGTTTCTTGCTCATTCTTCTCTATACGAATCTATACTTGGGTTGGGAACGAGCAAATAGCTTCACTGACGAATAAATTGACAAAATATTATTCTATTTTAAAGTTTATAAAGTTCCTGTTAATGGTTAAGTTGGAATTAATGATTTTCATTTGACTTGATTTTGTGTTAGTTCAACTGATAAAGGCTTATTTTTTTTTTTGTTTTTATATGTAATCGGTCGGCAAATGAGCAGACGGATTACCTGATGGTAAGCAATCAACGCTGCCCATTGTCACTCGCAACGGAGGAGTTACGAGTGCGTTGTCGACCTTTTAGGGATTAGGGATTGAGGAGGGATTGGGGGAGGGGAAGGATTGGGCGTCCATTTATATTAAACACGATCTAATATTTCAACTAATAAAATCTTATCTTACAGTTAAACATAACGGAAATATCAAAACTCTATCGAGAACATAATCTAAAATCAAATTTAATAATAAAAGAATTATATAATTACGACTATGAAGCGATCAATAGCACAGAATCAGACACATTCGTTAAAACAGAAACAACAGGCTATGCTATTGAAGAAGTTATAGATGAAAGTTCGCAAATAGATGAAATAGTTATAAAAAATGAAAATAATGTCACTGAAGATGATAAGAAAGCCGAAATTGATATAGCGCCTTCTAATAGCGAAGATAAATTTGAAAACGAAGCTCCTAAAGTAAATTGGGATAATATTATACTAGTGAAAACTCCAACGGTTACAGATTATCAATTCAATATTTCGGTTTTTGAAAATAATACCAAAATGGCTGAAGATGATCAAGCGATTGACGATAGTTTTGATATGAACATCGATGATGGTAACGATGTGGAAGAGAAGGTTGTGGATGAAAACCCTATAAGGAGGGGTAGGAGGAAAAAAGAGGAAGCTACGAAAAATCGGTGGATTGTGTAAGTTAATTTCGGACAGCTGATAGATCATAGTCTAGAAAAATATAATCTATAGTCGTACCCAATATATTTGATAATTTACAGGTCGCACAAGAAACCATACGTGAAACCGACTATTCCAATTGATGAAACTGTTTTCACAGTGAAAGCTCTGTCGCAGGAGCGTTTAATTGAAGAGGTTATGGCGCGCAAAAATAGCGCTCGATATTTGAGAGCTCGCTTCAAATGCACTGTTTGTTATAAAGGATTTCCAAATAAGGATAAACTCGACAGACATAGTTTGAAACATAGTGAGGTAAGACAATTTTGTTTTTGAAACTATATATTTTGACGGATCATTTTAAGTAAGAATTCGGCGCCGCCCATGGATCACCTACAACCATTAGACTCTACCTACTCTACTCTACTCTACCTACCCTACTCTACCTACCGTACTCTACCCACCCTACTCTACCTACGCTACTCTACCTACTCTACTCTACCTACCCTACTCGCTACCTACCCTACTCTAAACTATCCTACTCTACCCACCCTACTCTACCTACCCTACTCTACCTACCCTACTCTACCCACACTACTCTACCTACGCTACTCTACCTACCCTACTCTACCCACACTACTCTACCTACGCTACTCTACCTACGCTACTCTACCTACCCTACTCTACCTATCCTACTCTACCTACGCTACTCTACCTACGCTACTCTACCTATCCTACTCTACCCACACTACTCTACCTACGCTACTCTACCTACCCTACTCTACCCACACTACTCTACCTACGCTACTCTACCTACGCTAATCTACCTACCCTACTCTACCCACACTACTCTACCTACCCTACTCTACCCACCCTACTCTACCTACCCTACTCTACCCACACTACTCTACCTACGCTTCTCTACCTACGCTACTCTACCTATCCTACTCTACCCACACTACTCTACCTACGCTACTCTACCTACGCTACTCTACCTACCCTACTCTACCCACACTACTCTACCTACCCTACTCTACCCACGCTACTCTACCTACCCTACTCTACCCACACTACTCTACCTACGCTACTCTACCTACCCTACTCTACCCACACTACTCTACCTACCCTTCTCTACCTACCCTTCTCTACCTACCCTACTCTACCTACTCTACTCTAACCACCCTACTCTACCTACCCTACTCTACCTACCCTACTCTACCTACACTACTCTACCCACCCTACTCTATCCTATGTTCTTCTCCCAGTTCTTAGCTATCTCCCTACGAATTTTCAGCCAAATCGGTTCAGCCCTTCTTGAGTTATAAAAAGTGTAACTAACACGACTTTCTTTTATTTTTTTTCTTTTGTGCTGCGACGCACTATGGGCTTTTTGTGTGTGTGTACCTGTATTCCTTTTATATGTCGTGGCGTAATAAATGGTTTTTCTTTCTTTTCTTTCTTTCTTATATATAGAAGATTTCTCTGCATCACCCTTACGGTTGATATTTTTAAGGTCGTCTTTCTATGTATAACATTAACACACGGTTTCTGAAAGGCTTGTCAACGCTAAAATTAACTAATCTCCTGTTAAATCTCTTGTCAAGTCATCTGATTGGTTGTTGATAATTCAGTCAACCAATCAGATGACTTGACAAGAGATTAAATTGATTTTAACATTGATCGGCCTTTCGGAAACCGGTTGTAAGTGTTATATAAATTGTTTTGTTTCAGAAAGCGGGTCCATTAAAATGTGTGATATGTATGGTTCGTATGAAGCTAAGCAGACAAATGAGGGCCCACATGAAGAAACAACACACTTCGGAGTTTATATGTAAACTCTGTCCGTTGGTGACAAGAAATAGGTAATCTTTATTAACACTACATAGTATAAAACAAAGTCGCTTTCTCTGTCCCTATTATGCTTAAATTTTAACAAAAAAGAAACTTGTTTGTACAAAGAAATACATATTATTTTCATTAAGTTAGATAGAAAATTATATTTATAACTACATATTAATATAATCTTGAACTCGGTGCCAAGTAAAACAATAATAGTGAAAGAATTTTGGAAATCCTACCAGCGGTTCCAAAGATTACCCCCCTACATACAAACTTTACCTCTTTATAATATTAGTATAGATTATTTGTTTGATGATTAGTAGGTACCGATCAATATATTTTTCTAACACTGTTGTTGTTTGGTATGTAGCATTTACTCGTCATCGATTTGATGCAAGTTCCCCTCGATTGTCCTGGATTTCCATCATCAGATCCTGACCTGGTGAATATGGGACCACCTAGAAATCATAACCTACTGAATAAAAAAAAACCTTTCCAAATCAGTCCAGCCGTCTTCGAGTAATCTGTGTTAAAAAAAAGATCCCGACGAATTGAAAACCTCCTTTTTTGAAGTCTTCTTTTTCATTCTCTTCCAGGCATGTAGCACTCGGTCATATGAAGTTCCACGCCGGTAGTAAATACATGTGTCCACAGTGTGGTGTGCAATTCGAGTAAGTATCAAAGTCGAAATCAAAATCATTCATTTCAATGGAGTCCATCCCCTCTCCCCTCATCTCTTTATTACCAAACCCCCTGATCCTCAAACTTCTTTGTTTTTCGCCGTGTGAGTGAGGTTACCGGAGGCCCAATTCTTCCCCTCCCTCAATCCCTAAATTTCCAAATCCCTAATCCCTAAAAGGTCGGCAACGCACTCGTAACTCCTCCGTTGCGTATGTCCATGGGCGGCGCTGATTGCTTACCATCAGGTAATCCGTCTGCGCCTAACTCCTGTATCACATGTATATGGGCCGATGTGGGCTTCTTTTTTGTAAGGGTTGATTACATTTCCGCTAGTTTTCAATACTCAATATATTTATTGCATTCCACAATGTGAACTTAGGTGGTAGGGTACATAAGGATTTACATATATTAGTTTAAGAGCATTGTGGGCCCTGTCGGGCCTAACAATATTTAATTTTTAATGAGGAGGGCTAGTATTAATACATATATGTTTACAATTTTAGGTAGGTTTATATAGCTTATTCTATCTATACTAATCTATACTATCTGTAGTCTATATCTAGTTACAAGTGCGTTGCCGACATTTTGGAAATTAAGGATGTCAGATTTTGGGATAAATTGCGTTCGGTATCCTCGTTCATAGTCATACGGTGAAGCACAACGTAAGCATTATTCGCGTCGATTTTCCACATCACCCTGGTCATCGATGCCAAAATGGCAATACAATGTCTTCTTATATTTCAGAAAACAAACAACTTTATTGAATCACTTGCGGCTTAAGCACGTTTCTGATTGTGTTTGTGAGCTGTGCGGATACACGTTCGTCGGTGCCAACGGAGTACGGGCCCACAAGAGAATGAGGCATAGATTCGATGAACAAAGTGTAAGTTTGTATTAAAAACTAGCTTCTCTCGCTCGGTTTCACCCGCTTCTCTTCTCCATTTGATCGTAGCGTGATGTTTTACAGCACTGAGGAACATTGTATCTATCTATCAGTGAAAGAATTTTGGCAATCCGACCAGCGGTTCCAAAGATTACCCCCTACATACAAACTTACAAATTTTACCTCTTTATAATATTAGTGTAGACTAGTGACTTCCTGATCCTGACATTCTTGGTATAAAAACTGACCTACGTCCTTTCTCGAGTTCCAAACTATGCTAAATTTCATCAATTGGTTCAGTAGTTTAGCCGTGAAGATAAGACAGACAGACAGACTGATATACTTTCGCATTGATAATATTAGTTTGGATCATCTACATATACTAGTCTATACTAATATTATAAAGCGGTAAAATTTGTAAGTTTGTATGTAGGGGGTAATCTTTGAAACCGCTGGTCGGATTGCCAAAATTCTTTCACTGATACATAGCTACAATGTTCCTGATTGCTATAGGCTATAGGCTATAAAACATCACGCTACGCTTACATGGAGTCGTGAAGCGGGTGAAACCGCGCGAGAATAGCTAGTCACATTTAAGCATAGCCGAAAAGTCAAAGGCATTTTTGAGGGAGTGTCAGATTTTTACTGATCAAAGGCCACTTCTGTTCTTTCTTCTGCTTCAGGTCAAGATCTCAGTAGATTATTGAACTTCACCCGCAACGACGAGCTAAAAAATTTGATTAGTTAGAAATAAAATTACTTTATTCATTTTGTAGGAGCAACTGAAAGGACCGTACTGTGAAGTTTGTGATATAAAGTTTTTGAACAACAAGGCGTATAGGAAACATCTGCGGCTCTCCTCTAAGCATTTGAAGAGCGAAGATGACCCGTGAGTATAATTTTATATGTATAATTTTTGCTACAATTTTTTAACACAAATTGTACACCTTTTTCTATACAAATTACAAAAGAAATTTCCAAATTTTTTATATAATATTTTGCGCATTTTATACAAATTTTAAAGATTGTTTTTGATGTTTGACTACACGGTTGGTGCGGTGGCTGGGTAACTGGCTGCCGTGCAACGTGTCGCGGGTTCGATTCCCGCACGGAACAACACTTTGTGTGATCCACAAATTGTTGTTTCGGGTCTGGGTGTCGTGTGTATGTGGAATTGTATGTTTGTAAACGCACGCGCACCCACGACACAGGAGAACATCCTAGTGTGGGGCAACGTTTTTTTTAAATAAGAAAATAAGAATATGATTGTTTTATAAATTTGCACATCCTTACGCAACATTCACACATTTTAGGTCTGATTTTTCAATGGTTAGATAGAAGTTACCTGTGGAATAATTATGATGCTGTCGCTTCAGAATATTTGTATAAGACAGTGACAGCAACAATTTTATTCCTCAAATAACATTTATCTGACTATTGAAAAATCAGCCCTTATAGAAAATAAAACATTATTCTTTACAAATAGAGAAGTCTCTTGGGTTAAAACAACAAGATTCTAATTAGTCCGTCAGTTAGATTATAGAAAAATACTCAATACTTATTTTTTTATTTGTCGATACGAATAATATTGACAAAGATACAGCACATTCAAATTCAGGAGTAGGGGCTCGAGACGTCACTCTTTCGTAAAATTTTTACGAAATAATGACGTAGCGCGAACTTTCGCCGCTCTGTAACTTTGTTATTTTAAGTTTTAGAAGCAAAAGAAAAAATACGTATCTACTATTTTCTGGCGTTCTAAAAGATGGACTCATTATTATTTTTTTGTCATCATCCCTATTGTGCATAACTTAAAAGCATTTCATATATAGATTTCCTTTAATAGCATCCTAAAACTGTTGTATCCATTAACAATGTATGTATTTTTAAGCAATCGCCTCAGCAACGACCCCTCAATAAAGACACGTCGACTAGACAGATACACTGCCCCAGTACGTCGCATCACAATACACAGACGTGAAGATATTGATATACCAAATGGCACAGTCACTTGTGAACAGGTAAGACATTATGCTTTTATAAGTTACTAGCTGTTACCCGCGGCGTCGCTCCCGTCATTTGACTACCTACCCCACCCTGCCTACCCTACTCTACCTACCCTATTTACCCTACTCTACCTACCCTACCTACCCTACTCTACCTACCCTACCTACCCTCCTTTACCTACCCTACTCTACCTACCCTACCTACCCTACTCTACCCTACTCTACCTACCCTACCTACCCTACTCTACCTACCTTATCCTACCTACCCTACTCTATCCTATCTTATGTCCTTCTCCTGGCTCTAAACTACCTCCCTGCCAATTTTCGAGTTATAAGTGGTGTAACTAACACGACTTTCTTTTATATATATAGACTAGCTCTTGCCCGCGACTTTGTTTGCGTGGAGTAGTGACTTCCTGCAGATTTTTGGTATAAAAACTATCCTATGTCCTTTCTCGAGTTCCAACCTATGTCTGTACCAAATTTCACAGAAATCGGTTCAGTAGTTTAGGCGTGAAGAAAAGACAGACAGAGTTACTTTCGCATTTATAATTGGATAGTTTATGGCAACATGTCGCGGGTTCGATTCCCGCACGGAACAACTCTTTGTGTGATCCACAAACTGTTGTTCCGGGTCTGGGTGTCATTGTCATGTGTACGTGAAATTGTATGTTTGTAACAGCACCCACGACACAGGAGAAAATCCAATTGTGGGGCTTGTTTTTAAAAAAAAAATAGCTTTGATGATCTGTTTTATTTTGTATATTAGACAGTTGTCCTATCTTAGGTATGAGTACGTATTCAATTTGAACTGTAACCTATAACATCTTCCATGTAAAATTAAATCCTTATTGCCCTGGACTCGCCAAAACTGAGAAAAACTTTGCTAATTTCAAAATTTTGTTAGGTACTTTATTTACGTTATGTACTTTTGTTACGTATTTTACGTTTATTTAATAAAAACAAAATTTATTATCATTAAATTTTTTAATATTAATTTATGCTATGTAGCGATAGTGAGTCTTCCTTTGTAATCATATCCAGTCATATTCCTTATCATAATTATATATCAGTGCGGCGTCGAGTCCGGTGGAGTCCGAGCGTACTCGCGTCACTTCCGTCGGGCGCACCCGGGTCTGCTTCCGACGCAGTGCGGCACGGCCGTCAATCCGTACATGTGCGAGCATTGCGGGAAAATGTTCTTGGTTCGTATAAAACATTCATTTATATTCACTTATGCTTACTTATGATCACTTACGCTCACTTATACTCATGTAAAATGGAAGTTATCTTGTTCGTCGAAAAACGTAAATGCCTTATTTTCGAAATTTATTCCCTACTAGCTACTCTCGCGTTTCACCCGCTTCTCGGCTCCATTTAATCGTAGCGTGATGTTTTATAGCCTGTAGTACTCAGGAACCTTGTAGCTATCTATCAGTGAAAGAATTTTGGCAATCCGACCAGCGGTTCCAAAGATTAGTCCCTAAATAGAAACTTACAAATTTTACCTCTTTATAATATTAGTATAGATTTCGCTCATTTGGGTTTTATATTGGATCGATTGACAAACGGGCTGAGTAGTCACCTGGTGGTAAGCAAACGGCGCTACTGGGCTGGGAATCTTATTATTGGGTGAAGGGGATTGAACCTCCGTTGACACCACTCACAACGCTGTGGTTGTTCCACGCTGGTTGAGTGAGGCCGTGAGATAACCCCGGTTGAACCGACCGATTCGTGCCGAAGCGTGGTTCTTCTACATCTACATTTTGCAACCGGTTACCGTCCAACGTGTCGCGGCACAGCTGAGCAAAGGTATCTTCTCTCACGGAGAAGGTTTTTAGCATAAATCACCACGCTTGCTCATTCAGTATTAGAAGTCCTATTTTCCGCACGATGTTTTGCCTTCACCATACTGTCGGAAAAAGCGGCGTTGCTATTTACAAGGTTTCGTAACCGCGCCCTCTTACTTGAGAAGTAATACATATTAAGTTTAACTTATCGAAATATGACTCTCTTACTAACGACGCGCTCATCATCAGCCTATAAGTGCCCACTGCTGAGCAAAGGCCTCTTCTCATAAGGAGAAGGTTAGATCATTAATCAGCACGCTTGCTCAATGCGGGTTGGCGATTTCAAACTTATAATTAGAAATAATAAGTCCAGGTTTCCTCACGATGTTTACCTTTACCGTATGTCAGTGGTGTCTAAATAATTATAGAAAGTTCACAGTAGTACGTGGCAGGCTTCTCACCCCGCACCCTCATGCATGAGAAGCGCCTTAACCTCCGGGACACCACCACCACACGACGCGACCGCTGCTCATATCTAAATAAGAGTCCTATCCTGAACAAACTGACAAAAGCTCTTCCAGTTCCAAGTATCACTTGAAAGTGGTAGAGCTTTTTTTTGTGAGGGGAAAATCACCAAATGTCTTCTCCCGCCCAGGGCCGGGCGGGAGGGAGTGTCAGACTCTTACTGACTAAAAACCCCCCTGTTCCTTCTCCTGCTCTGGTCCGAAGTCGCGGTGCCTCATTGCGCTTACCCCGCAACCCCGGCTGAACATCAGCCCTATAGGGCCCCGTCTGTGGTGGTCTATTGGCTCTTTGAGGCGCGCGCGGAACGCTACGCGCCGTACGCTCGGGCCTGGTTCTGGTCGGGCGGCGAGCTACCGTACTCGCCGTCCGCAGACCCGTACTTACGGTGGCCGGAGATCGTCCCTCGATCCCCAACGCCCGTAGTGTCGCCAGTTGCGGCGTAGAGGAGGAAGATTGCTCCCTCACGCGGGCCGCCTCAACTGGTAGAGCTCTCGTTATATTTCACTAATAATTTGATCCATATTTAATCAGACCCTCCTTCACAGAATACAACCACTTTGGAAGGTCACATGTGGGTGCATACAGGGCAGAAGCGGTTCCAATGTGACCACTGCCACAAGACCTTCAGTATGAAGTCCAATCTAGCGGGGCATATGAAGCAACATGAGGCAGTGCGTCAGTCATACGCGTGCCAGCTGTGTGGAAAACAGTTTGCCTTCAATCATAACCTGACGAGGCATTTACGGGTGAGATTTTAAACGCTTTTTTTATGTAATAGGTCGGCAAACGAGCAGACGGATTGCCTGATAGTAAGCAATCAGCGCCGCCCATGGACACCCGCAACGGAGGAGTTACGAGTGCGTTGTCGACCTTTTAGGGATTTGGACATTTAGGGATTGGGGGAGGGGAAGGATTGGGCTTCCGGTAGCCTCACTCAAACGGCGAAACACAACGCTGTGGTTGTTTCACGGCGGTTTTCTGTGAGGCCGTGGTATCAGTCCGGTCGAGCCGACCCATTCGTGCCGAAGCATGGCTCTCCCACACTTTCCACGCCTCTAGTGGGTTATAGGATTTAATAATTATGATTTAAACGTCAAGCCTACCAAGTTATTTAAATAATTATTTTTCGCGTTAATACCCGCGTAATTATATGTTGTAAAAAAGTTTGGGATTTAAGTTGGGGAGAGGGGGGAAGAATTTGGCCTCCTTACACCGCGAAACACAACGTAAGTTTTGGTTCACGCCGGTTTTCTGTAAGGCGGTAGCAAAGCATGGCTCTCCCACACTTAAAATTAGTTTCTATTTTTCCAGGTACATACAGGAGAAAGGCCCTTCAAATGTGGCGCGTGTGAGAAGACTTTTAGGACGAATGGGGAACTCAAAGCGCACGTCGACCACGTACATTTGAAAATACCTAGACCCAAACGGATTAGGAAACCTAGGAAATGCGATATACCTAACTTGGAGTACTAAGTCTTTATGTGAACTAACTAAATGGTCAGTTTTTTTAACACACAGTTTCTACCGATAGATCTCTCATCACTCATCGGTTATTGAAGAGAGTAATTTTTGGATTTGATGCTTTTTTTTACTAGCTTTTGCCCGCGTCTTTGTTCGCGTGGAATAGTGACTTCCTGCAGATTTTTGGTTTTCCTATGTCCTTTCTCGAGTTCCAAACTATGTCTGTACCAAATTTCACACAAATAGGTTCAGTAGTTTAGGCGTGAAGAAAAAACGGACAGACACACAGAGTTACTTCCGCATTTATAATATTAGTTTGGATTGATTACAATCAGCACAAGCTAATAGCTTCACTAAGAGGACTGACCGACAGACTGACTGACTTTTTATTTGTAATTTTTGGAAGTGGTGGACCTTTGTTTAACTTTAACACAAAAGTGCCTGCAAGGGTCTAATTGCAATAAACGATTTTTACAAATGACTTTCACTTTGAACGATTTGGCTGAATTGAAAAAGATCTTTTTTTTTAATTAAACGTTTCCCTACACTAGGATTTTCTCCTGTGTCGTGGGTGCGTTTACAAATATACAATTTCGGATGCACATCACAGCCAGACCCGGCACAACTATCTGTGGATTACACAAACAGTTGCTGCGTGCGGGAATCGAACCCGCGACACGTTGCGCGCCAGCCAGTTGCCCAGCCACAGCGCCAACCGTGCAGTCAAAAAGTCAAGATCTGATGTTTTGTTTTTTAAATAGTAATATAAAAACAGTATTGTTATATTTTGTATTTGTATATATATTATTTAAACTCGCTTACTTAAATATGTAATGTATTATTAAGAGTCATTTTATGTCTAAGCACAAAATCACTTCAATTGATTAATGCCCAACACTGTACTGCATGTTTTAAGTAGGTCGTAAGCCAGTGTCAAATGTTCGATCATGAAATCTACAGATAATGAATTGAGATCAGTTATTAAATTCCTTCATAAATTATGTAAGTATCTCATATTTTTACTATTATAATTAAGGTTAGCTCCTTTCCAGGAAAGGTTAATTAAGGTTAGTTATTGTTAACATTATTGTATTATTTATAGTAAAAACTTATAAGAATGAACCAAGATTTGTTTTATTAATATCATCAGCCTGTGATTACCCAAGAGATAGAGGAGTCCCTTGCTCCTGCTCAGTGCCGGCGTAAGGCGATGGCCCAGAGCGACAAATTTTAAAGGGCGCCAGGGCCTGAAGTTGGTGTCTCTTGCCTCTCTTGGTGCAAACCCTCAGAACTGTGCTCTACGCTCTGTGCATATGTATATTTTTTATGGATTTTTTGAGGGTTTGTGGTCGAGGAGTAACTCTTACGATATCAATACGATCAGCAAAAAACTAACACTTGATATTGCTTCCCTGGAGTGGGCGCTAATATACTTTCGCCCGGGGTGTCAGTGGCCCTTACGCCGGCACTGCTCCTGCCGAGCAAGGGTCTTCTCGCACAGAAAACGTTTGAGCATTAATCACCAACTTGCTCTAAGCGGATTGGCGATTTCAAACTAAAAACAAGCACAGCACAGCACAGCAGCAAAGACATAAACATAGATTTGAAATTTCAAGATAGTATTTCTTTTTTGCTAAAAAAGAAAACGTTTCTGCATTTACAAAGTCCTGCACTGTTGAATGATATCTAATTAAGGTTAAATACAAAAGCAAGTAGAAAAATAATCTTCACCGTCTAAGTGAGGATTAATTAACTGTTCCATAGGGTGTGGTGGAAGTGGAATCAAGCCTTCTTCGTCTTCAGTGTCTGTTTTGTCTATACTATTATTATAAAAAGGAAAAAAAAATAAGTTTGTATCTAAGGGATAACTTTTGGAACCGCTGGTCAGATTGCAAAAATCACACAGATTGCAAATTTCACTGATAGATAGCTACAATGTTCCTGAGTGCTATAGGCTATAAAACAAAACGCTACGATGGATGGAGCCGAGCAGCGGATGAAACCGCGTGAGAGTAGCTAGTGCCTTATATTAGTTTTGTTTGTTAATTGATCATACTAATATAAAATATGAACTTTCTATAAGATGTTGGTAACAAACAAAAAGAGAAATATATTCACAATTAAATTTTTAAGCAAAGTTTAGTACCTACCTACTTACTTAGGACACGGCCCACTTTCTGTGAGGCCGCGGTATCAGTCGCATTCGTGCTAAAATGGCTCGCTCACAATAGAAATGTGTTTAATTTTTCCAAGTACCTACACTCAGAAGAAAAACTTTACAAGTGCCGCGCATGTGAGACATCTTTTAGGACGAACGGGGAGCTCAAAGCGCACGTCTACCATGTACATTTAAATATACCTAGACCCAAACGTCTTCCTAGTTCCTCTCGCACCGCAACATAGCCTCGATCAAGGCCGTGCGCCAGAGGTCGCCTTTGCCGAAAACTTCTCCGAGGACACGGCGATGCTCAGCCCAAGCAGATCAAAAAAAGATACAAATCTGCCGTTCCCGGTAACACCTGCGTCATTTCACGCATGGTCAGAACACCATGACATTTCTCAAGCCGCTCCTCGAAGAAGGGTCTTACCGCTGCTATAACAGCGTGCCAAATCTATCTATGATGGGGACAGAAGTACTAAAACCATAGTCGACGAATTACGCTAGTTATATAGACTAAAAAAAGTAGGTAATACCTTTTTTTATTTATCATACTTACAAAGGTACCTACACAGACATTTTCAATTTGACATAGCAATCAAAAGGCTCTAAGTTTAATTAAAAGACTTGTGCTGTCATTAATGCTTCACAATATCGAAACTTAAAATAGAAACTATACACAGTGGGTTTATTTGGATAACAATAATTAAATCTTGCGTGGGAGAACCATGCTTCAGCCTGCTTCAGCACAAATGGGCCGGCTCTACCGGAATGGTAACACGATCTCGCATAACACCAAACGCAATTTCCACTAGTCCAAGTTTTTTTATGAAAGAGAAGGCCAACGAGTTAACGGATTACCTGATGGCAAGCTAACAAGTCCACCCATTTAAAAAACAACAGCTTGTGTTTCGCCGTGTTAGTGAGGTTACCGTAGAACCAATCCTACATCCTCATTCTCAAATCTCCTTAAAACCCTAATATCTCACAAGAGTTACGAGTGTTCATGGGTGGCACTGATGCTTACCATCAGGTAATCAATAAAAATAAAAGTAAAAGGTCTTTAAATACGTGAAAACATTGTAATACTACTATTTGAGCGATATACCTACAGTAGATAATGTAAAATATGGTAGATGCGCTGAGTACGAGTTTCATTAAAACAATGAAAAATAATGTTAATACTGACTCTCCTACAAAAAGCAATAGGTTTTTGTACCTGAAACAAGCTAAAATAACAGTGTCTCAAAAGGCATGGTGCTAAATTTAAAATTCGAATCAATGGTGGGCGCTTCATGTTTGACAGCTTGTGTGTGTATCGTAAAAAAATATACACGAAAACGAAATATTCTTGATTTTGTTTAAATTGAATTAATTCGAGAATATAAAACACACAACATATTATTATAAATAAACCGTAATACAATGACACTATTCAACCTATACTATGATCTTATAATTAGAGATTAAATTCTAATCAGAATTTCGGGATATGTTTACGTTATTGAAAACTTACAAAAAATAAGAATTTTGTCTTATTATGAGGTGCAGTGTCTCCAATTGCTCCAATGATACAAGAAAAACTTGTAAAAGCGATGGAGTCACATTCCATATGTAAGTATTATATATTTATATGTTATAAGTGCTGAAAATAAGTATGTACAAACTTTGCGGCTTCGAAGGCAACTTTAGAAGGGTTAAAATTATATAAACTTCACGCTTTTATCTTCCAAAGGGGTAGGCAATAATGCGTAAATATACCGAACACCCAAATCTGTCCAGTTTCGTTACGACTTGCGTGTTAGAAGGAAGCTTTTTTGCTGTTGTTACTGATCACAATATCAGAGTTTTATCAATAGTGAGAGTGTTCCAATAAGTTTCGTTGTAAATGCTACGTAAATCAAATGAAACCGAAAGTTATTAATTAAGTACCACAACAAAATCAATGTGAAATGTTTGTAAACAAACCATAAATAAAAGAGTATATCTAAACAGATTCCACCTTATTACAGAACAATGTTTATCTGTAGTCTAGGTTTAAACCATTGAGTCAGGTTTTGTATTTTGAATCTTATTCTTACCTACCTTAAATTCCAGCCAGGGTTGTGTGGTAAATGCAATAAGGCATTGCAACCTCAGCCCAGAGCAGGAGAAGGAACAGGGGTTTTTTAGTCAGTAAGAGTCTGACATTAATTCCCGCCCGGTCATTTGATGATTTTCCCCTCACAAAAACAAACCTACATTAAATTCGAAATACAAAAACTGACTTAATGGTTAAAACCTACACAAAAGTGAAACCTTATTTTGTAATAAGGTCCATTAAATATATGTTTTTAGTGCTTCTACCATTTATTTGTGACTCAGTATAGAATTATACAGAGCTATACTTATAATATAAAACATTTTACATAGATATTGCTATAGTTCTAATTAAAAAACTATAAAAATAGGCTACATGTTTCCCTAAGGCTTGTCTTGTCCTAAGATACAATAAACACCTACTTAATATTTTTTGTGGTTTTTGAGTAAATTCATACAGCTTACAATTTATTGCCAACAATATGTCTGTAATTCTTAAGCTGTAAAAATAAAAATGCTTAAAAAATAATATAAGTACTAAGTTAAAATATAATTATGTATAGCCATAACTGTTATTATATATCTACCACTAAACTATTCAGTTTAAACTTTAATATTTCAGTTTCCCCAAAGAACTGAATCTTCGCAATAAATGGGTGGAAGCCCTCGGAATGGGAGACTGGGAGCCTAGGGAACGTAGTTCAGTGTGTTCTGAACATTTTCGTACTGAAGACTTCTATGAAACAAGGGCAGGGATGAGGAAAATTAGGAGCGGTGCTGTGCCAATACCTTCTAAGGTAAGTTTAAAGATGTATTCAAAATTTTATAATGAAGTTTAAAGTCTATGTTCCCTGGAAACTTCATTCATCATCAGCCTATAAGTGTCCACTGCTGAGCAAAGGACTTTTCTCACAGGGAGAAGGTTTGAGCATTAATCACCACACTTGCTCAGAAGAATTAGCGATTTCAAACTTATAATTAGAAATTATAAGTCCAGTTTTCCTCGCAATGTTTTCCTTCACCATATGTCAGTGGTGTCTAAATAATTATAGAAAGTACATATAACTCGGAAGAAGTCACATTGGTACTTGTCAGGTTACGAATCCAAATGCACAAGAAACAGACGTGTCAATCACCTGGCCACTACGAATGAAAAGTTTATTGTACAATACCGCCAACATATCTTGTCGAGTCTGAAGTTAGCCGATTAGCTGCGCAGTACACAATTTTGTTCCTAAAAGATCCATTGCGCAGACAAACGGCTAACTTCACACTCGCCAAGATACGTCGACCGTACTGTACATATTATATGACTTTATATGTTTGTAAACCCATCTAAAACAAAAGAATGGATATGTTTTTTGCCGTACTCTGCCCGTTTGTCTTTTCTACACGCCTAAACTACTGAACCGATTTCCGTGAAATTCGGTACAGACATAGACCGAAATTTGGAACACGAGAAAGAACATAGGATAGTTTTTAAACAAAAATCTGCAGGAAGCCACTATTCCATGCGGGCAAAAGCTAAAGTAGATTTATATTTTCTCTTATTTACAGACCTCTGAGGAAGATCTAGATGCGCCGGCCGCAATGAGGGTAAGAGTGTTTTTTTAAATTTAATAAAACAATTAATTTATTCTTGTAACTATACCATAAAAGTGAGAGAGAGCCATGACCCCTCACGAAAGGGCCGGCTCAACGTGATTGATACCACGACCTCAATGATACCCGGCGGCGTGAAGCAACAAGTGTTGTTTTCGTCGTGTGTGTGAGGTTACCGGAGGCCGAATCCTTCCCTCTTATCCTTAAACTTCAAATCCGTGGCTCGGAAGAGGGGGGAAGAGTTAGGCCTCCGGTAACCTCACTCACACGGCGAAAAACAACGTCAATATTGCTTCACGCCAGTTTTCTGTTAGGCCGTGGTATCACTTCGGTCGAAACCGACCCATTCGTGCCGAAGCATGGCTCTCCCATGCGTTTTGGGGGAAAGCCATGCATCTGCATTCTTTAGGAAATTTGGAGCTTGGTTATGGGACTTCTGGATTATAAGACAATTTCACTTTAATTTCAGGTCTGCCGAGTCTGTCTCGCAATGGACACGAAGATGTATAATATAACAGAATTCAAACTGGACACTATGTTTCAAGAAATCACAGGATTAGTCGTAAGTTTAACCCTTAAATATTAACCTTATAAGTAGGTAGACTACAGTCTGTAGGAACAGGGTGGAAAGTTCTTTAAATTTAAAAATGTTTACAATCAGGTATTTACCTAAATCGAGGTTAGCTTAAAAGTTAGCTTATAAATAAAAAAACATTAAAATAAAAAATGAGTAAATCTATACCTACTAATATTATAAAGAGGTAAAATTTGTATGTAGGGGGTAATCTTTGGAACCGCTGGTCGGATTGCCAAAATTCTTTCACTGATAGATAGCTACAATGTGCAATGTTCCCAAGTGCTATAGGCTATAAAACGCTACAATCTAAAATAGAGTCGAGTAGCGAGTGAAACTGCGCGGGAAAAGCTAGTATATAATAAAAAATGTTGTTTCTATCATACCAAAAAAAAAAAATAGTTCTTAGGCTCGGAAACTAGTTAGTAGGTTGATCGTTGACTGTTGAACCGATTTCAGAAAGGTTCTGTTTTAATGCATGATTAGCGCGGTTCGCGCGCGATCGAATCCCGCACGGAACAACTCTTTGTGTAATCCACAAACTGTTGTTCTGTGTCTGGGTGTGATGTACGCACCCACAACACAGGAGATAATCCTAATGTAAGGCAATGTTAAAAAAAAATAAAAAAATGGTTTCGTAATTTACAGGGTTGGTCGGAAAGACTGCCTCAGAGAGTCTGTTGGGAGTGCGCGGCCAGACTGTCTTCAGCTTACCAGTTCAGAGACAAGGCGATACGAAGCGATGAGTTGTTGCAGGAATTAATTCAACCCGATACTTATGTAAGTGATTTTATTTCTGTGTCTTTACGAATCACGGTGCCACAGCGTCCCGGACTTTTGAAAGGCGTATGAGGAGCTGAAGCTAACTGCGCAGAGTTCCTTTAGAACTTTAATCTGAATGAAATGGGACATCAGCCGGCAATTATCCCTGTATGCACTACAAAAGTGCACCCAAGGATAATTCCCGGTTGATGCAGGACTATTGCGAAATGTGATAAAAAATTACAGGGTCCACCAGTCCATCAACCGGGGAATGTCCTTGGGTGCAATTTTATAGTGCATACAGGGATAATTGTGTAATTTTACTAGGTCAAAAGTAAATTAAGTCGACGTTTCAATACAATAAAATATTGAAAAATAACTATACATTCATTCATCGATCGATCGATGCTCTAAATTTTCGATTTTTTAGCAAAATTCATAGTAACCTATCGTTTTTAACATTTGGATAAAAATATTGAATTTGACTAGTTGGAAACTACCGTATTGGAGCCTGATGGCTCCAATACGGTAGTTTAGGGCATCAGCCCCATCACATTTATATTAAAACTTTTCAACGGGCCTCTGCGAGTTGGCTTCGGCCCCTCGTACGCCTTCCAAAGGTCCGAGATCCTGTGGTCCCGTGAAAGGAAAAATCATACTAATTAATACTTTTATTTCAGTTAAAAATTCGAGATATAAAATTAATTAACAGAACACAAAATAAATTAAGTTCGACCCTAATACATAAGGTATATGAATCTGAAGACTTTTACCTAGATATAACTGAAAATGATATTAAAACTGAAAATTTTCAAGAAAACGTTGATGGAATACAAATGGATTGTCTAGTAATCGATGCTAGTAATCTACCCACTACTGGGGTTGAGGTCAAAAATGAGGTGCCAAACGGCATCTTTTTCGACGAATACGATCATTTTGATGATGAAGATGATCAAGTCCTAAGCGAGATGTACGTCGACAAGAAACTAGTACCTTTACAGCGAGAGAAAAAGAAGAAAGTGAAATTGGTTAAGAAAGTTGTTGAAAATACTAAGAAGGTTGTCGTCCAAAATAATGATCCTTACGCTACGAGTGAACGGTGAGTTCTTTTTGGCAATTTGATCTTTTTTTTTATTGTACCATAATCTATACTTCTATACTAATATTATAAAGAGGTAAAGTTTGTAAGTTTTTATGTAGGAGGTAATCTTTGGAACCGCTGGTCGGATTGCCAAAATTCTTTCAATGATAGATAGCTACAATGTTCTCGAGTGCTATAGGCTATAAAACATCAAGCTAGTAGATAGTCTTTATATATAAAAGTTTCGTGTCACGTATTTGTCCGCGATGGACTCCTAAACTACAAAACCGATTTTAAATTTGATTTGCATTCCGTGTGCATTTTGATCCAACTTGAAAGATAGGATAGCTTACATCTCAATTTATAGTCACAATATTATTTTGACAAGTACCTTAGCCACAGCAACGCGTGTCTGGGTCTGCTAGCACTAGTAAATAGGAAAGCTTAACATATAAAGGTACGCAAGTGTATGAGAGACAAGCTTCGGCACGAATAGGTCATCGGCTCGACCGAAGTGACCAGGGCGTCGTAGAAACAACCACAGCGTTGTGTTTCGCCGTATGAGCGAGGTTACCGGAGACCCAATCCCTACCCCTCCCCTATCCTTTCCCAATCCTTAAATATCTGCAACCCTTATCCCCAAACTGCTGGGAACGCTCATTACTCCTTTGGTGTTGCGGGTGTCCATGGGCGGCGCTGATTGCTTACCATCAGGTAATCCGTCTGCTCGTTTGCTGACTTATTCCATAAAGAAAAACAAAAACTGTCTCAATGTTTTAAACGTAGACTAAGAAAAGCCTTGTATTATTATAAGGCCGCATGTGTTTAATACCGGAACTCATATAAAACAAGGTGTTATAAGTTTGACGTCTGTCTGTCTGTCTGTCTGTCAATGGCATCCTGGAGCCTGAACGGGTGAAACGATTTGAATTTAGTTTTTCTTTTTGGATTAAAGGTGACTTACGTGCGAGTGTTTTTAGACATGTTTGACGAAAATCGGTTGAGCCGTTTAGAAGTTATGGGGGTGTAAGTGGGGAAGGGTAACCGAAGGTCTGCAAATATACTCGAGTGGGGTCTCAAATGAAAGCGCACTGAAAGGGAATGTTGATGACTTGATCGAGAGAAAATGATATAAAATACCTATAAAAATAAATTAGAGCCCCGACCAAATAGAAATATTATGTAGTTGATAATAAAATGTTTAAATCGGTCCCCCAACGCCACGTTTTCTGTTTTTTTTAGCCCCACTTTAGGATTTTCTCCTGTGTCGTGGGTGCGGTTACAAACATACAATTTCACATACACATGACACCCAGACCCGGAACAACAATTTGTGGATCACACAAAAAGTTGTTCCGTGCGGGAATCGAACCCGCGACACGTTGCATGCCAGCCAGTTGCCCAGCCACCGCACCAACCTTTTTTTTTAGTCAATTACTTTTTAATTATTACTTTTTAAAGGAATATTTTTAATTCTAGGTATAAAACTAATGATGTTAAAAGAAGGCGCAGTAATGAATTGGACGAGTCCCTGTTCACAATAACTCCTTTAACATACGATGAACAAATTGAAGAGGTCGCCAAGAGGCAGCAGAGCACGAACTACACTAGCGCCCCCTATAAATGTGTTATTTGCTATCGAGGGTTTCTGGTGAAAGGAAGGTACACTGCTCACGCTATTAGACATAGTGAGGTAAGTTAGTATTATTTATTTGTGTGTGTTGGTGGATGTTTAAGTGTGGGAGAGCCATGCTTCAGCACGAATGGGTCGGCTCGACCGCAGTGATACCACGGCCTCACAGAAAACCGGCGTGAAACAACCACAGCGTTGTGTTTCGCCGTGTGAGCGAGGTTACCGGAGACCCAATCCTTCCCCTCCCCCGATCCCTCCCCAATCCCTAAATCTCCAAAACCCTAATCCCTAAAAGGTCGGCAACTCTCTCGTAACTCCTCCGTGGCTGATTGCTTACCGTCTGCTCGTTTGC
Source organism: Spodoptera exigua (assembly GCA_902829305.4). Lineage (NCBI taxonomy): Eukaryota > Metazoa > Arthropoda > Insecta > Lepidoptera > Noctuidae > Spodoptera > Spodoptera exigua. The sequence goes on along the minus strand of LR824629.2, from coordinate 5,772,042 downwards.
CGAGCTATGACATAAAAAAAATGTTGTTTTTTTTTTCAGCAAAGCGGTACTTTCGAATGCTTTATATGCAAGACTAGGTTGAAGACTAGTCGTGCTCTCCGTAAACATCTGACTTCTCAACATACAGAACAATACAGTTGCAACGCATGTTCGTTCGTCACAAGGAACCGGTGAGTTCTATATCCATTTAATCATTATCATCATCATCATCATCATCATCATCATCATCCGAATTAACATCGGAATTAACTAACATATTAAAACATCATCCTATAAGTGTCCACTGCTGAGCAAAAGTCTCTTCTCACACAGAGAAGATTTGAGCATTAATCGCCACGCTTGCTGAAGGTGATTTGGCGATTTTAAACTTGTCAATGTTAGAACTGTTAACTGAACTGCACAGAAATCGAATAGCTTTCGCAAATATAGAGCTACTCAAATACGGTAGTTTCCAACTAGTCAAATTCAATACTTTTATCCAAACGTCAAAAACGCTACTTTTCTATGAATTTTGTATGAAAATGTGAGGTATGACGTCATAACTTTTTTGCGTCAAATAGCTTACTTATTTCTTAATAAGTAGCAGAAAAGTCTCAAAAAAAAAAAGTGTATTGATCGATTAATGAATAAAAGTATAGCTATTTTTCAATATTTTATTGTATTGAAACGTCGAAATAATTTATTTTTGACCTAGGAAACTACCCAATTGTACTGCGATGAAAGGGGTAGATGATTGATTAAAGGCTATTTTAATCACTTGGCTGTGAAAGATTTAATAAAAAGAATTGCAAAATGTGTTTGTACATAAGCGCATAACTCAACAACGCCTGGACCAATTTTGATGATACTTTTTTTCATCGTATTTGTTATTATCAGAAGAACGTTCTTATGAAAGAACATTTAAGTAAATACCTACAGAGGAATGTTTGGACCCTTAGAAAATAATCACTACATAATATAAAACAAAGTCGCTTTCCCTGTCCCTATGTATGATTAAACCTTTAAAACTACGCAACGGATTTTGATGCGCATTTTTAATAAATAGAGTGATTGAAGAGGAATGTTTATGTATAATTATTTTTTATGTGATAGGTCTTTAATCGAGCTGACGGATTACCTGATGGTAAGCAATTATCGTCGCCCATGGCCACCCGCAACAACAGAGGAGTTACGCGTGCGTTGCCGACCTTTTAGGGGAATAGGGATTTGGAGGTTTAGATATGGGGGGAGGGAAAGTATTGCGACTTCGGTAACCTCACTCACACGGCGAAACACAACGCTGTAGTTGTTTCACGGCGTTTATCTGTGAGGCCGTGGTATCACTCCGGTTGAACTCACACATCTATTAAATAGAATTTCTAATATTAGCATTGCACCCGTTAATTTTAATAGTAGGTAATAAAATATGTTTTTTTTCAGCGGTGTGGCTAGAGAACACCAGAAATGGCACGCCGGTCACAAGTATCAGTGTCCACACTGCGCTAGCGAATTTGAGTAAGTTTTCTTTAAATTCAGATATTTTTAAACATTGCCCCACATTAGGATTTTTTCCTGTGCCGTTTACAAACATACAATTTCACATATACATCACAACCAGGCCCGGATCAACAATTTGTGGATCACGTTCTTCTCCATTATCATTCTTGCTCGTTCTTCTCCGTGGAGTTTCTTGCTCGGTCTTCTCAATGGAGTTTCTTGCTCGTTCTTCTCCATGGAGTTTTTTGCTCGTTCTTTTAAATGGAGGGTTTTGCTCGTTCATCTCCATGGAGTTTCTTGCTCGTTCTTTTCAATGGAGGGTTTTGATCGTTCATCTCCATGGAGTTCCTTTGTCGTTCTACTCCATGGAGTTTCTTGCTCGTTCATCTCCATGGAGTTTCTTGCTCGTTCTTCTCCATTGTCAATCTTGCTCGGTCTTCACCATGGATTTCCTTGATCGTTCTTCTTCGTGGAGTTTCTTGCTCGTTCCTTTCATGAAGTTTCTTGCTTGTTCTTATCCTTGAAGTTTCTTGCTCGTTCTTCTCCTTGGACTTTCTTGCTCGTTTTCCTCTATCGAAATCTGCACTTTGAAACGAGCAAATAGCTTCACTAACAGGACGTTTTGACGTTAAAAAGTCCCTGTAATGACAGCACGGTTGGCGCGATGGATGGGCAACTGGCTGGCATACGACGTGTCGCGAGTTTAATTCCCGCACGGGATCACTCTTTGAGTGATCTACATATTGTTGTTCCGGGTCTGAATCTGATGTGTATGTGAAATTGTATGTTTCTTTACCTACGACACAGGAGAAAATCCTAGTGTAAGGAAACGTTTTTTTTTTATTTTAGTAAATGATTTTTCTTTGGCTTTGACTTACATCATAGAATCACCACTCGTAAAGTGTAATAGATGATTTTGCCTTTAACTTCGACTTTGTTGACTATGTTTTTTCTTTTCAGTAAATTAACGACATATTTAGGACATATTAGAATCAAGCATGTATCGGATATAGTATGTGAGCTTTGTGGATACATGTTTGTCAGCAAGAAGGGAGTCGAAGTACATAAAAAGAAAAAACATCATATGTCGGGGAAGAATGTAAGTGTTTTTTTTCTTTTTTTCTTGGTGATTTTCTCAGCAAAATAAGCTTAGGATGATTTTGATCTAGGTAGCTTAGTCAGTCATAGTCTTGACAGTCTCTTTCGTCTTCCCAAGCGATGAGTCTTCATGAGCATTTTTTTTGTAATCTGTTAAGTCCTATCTAGAGTTCCAAAGTACGTCTGTACCAAAGAATCATGACCACCTTCCATACATTGATTGACCTGTCACTTGATTTTTTCACAGGTCGCGTCTAGTTACAACTCGTGTTGTATTAAAATAATTATTGTTTATTATAACTCAATCACATATAATATTTTCATTTAGACGCCAGGGAAAAATGTAATTGAGTAAATAAGTTTTTGAGGTTATAACAGCTGTCAGATAAGGTTTGACAGCTGCTAATACTACAACCTCAAAACTGTACGATGTACGATACGCTAGTTGAAATCAATTGTTTCTTTAATACTGAGAGAGTTACAATCACTCAGAAATAAATCCCTCTTCAACGTAATATCAACATCAAAACAGCATGCGACTCCAAACTGCAGTTATATTCTCGTAATATGCAATTGATGCTGAGTTGAGTAGAAAGAACTAGGAACTTCACATCTGATTGTGATGTTATGTTAATATGCTTGTTGTCTACACTACATCAAGCAAGTTAGAGCAAGTTCAATGAAGTATCGGTTAAAATCTATCGTCGAAACAGACCAGATTCCAGGAGTCACCTTGATAGGCGATTCTTTTAACCATCATGTTCAAGTGTGATGGACAAACAAGGGGACCTCTGTTGGCCATTACAACTTAAATAGATAACGTAAAGAGTTGCCTACATGTTAGTGGTGAGAACTGGGAAGTAAAATAAAAAACAGGATGTGACTTAATATTATTTATTCAATGAACAAACTTCTATTCTGTATCCGCCATGGAAACGTACGTGTTCACCATATTATGAAGTAGTAGTAAAGTAGTTCATTTTACGCAAATGCAAACTTATTTTCAAAACCATAAAAAAATCGTGGCTACTTTCATGCTATTCTTATAAATATCTTTGATTTATATTAACTATTGTTAGTTAAGAAAGAAAGAAATATATACCAATTATTTATTTTGAACTTTCACTGCAGCACAAATGAACAAGTTTTTCATTATCTGTGAAACGGAACGGACCGTTTCGTTTTCAAATGTCTGTGTATTTGATGCACTGGCTTTTGGCCGCAATTCACCATGATAAACATAATAACATTGTCTTTTTTCCTGGCTTTATTTAAAAATTCGATTAAACGGTACGAAATAAACAAACAAATTACAATTTTTTAAGATATATTTCATCACAAGACGCGTTAGAATTTTTTCAGGTCAAAAATAGTCATGATTCTTTCACAGAAATCGGGTTAGTAGTTTAGGCGTGAAAAAAAGAAAGACAGACAGACAGAGTTACTTTCGCATTTATAATATTAGTGTAGATATTCCATTGAATATTATATCCAAGAATTATTAACATTTTCAGATTACATTAGAAGGACCTTACTGTCAAATATGTGACGTGAAGTTTGCGTCGGAAGAAGCGCACGACAGACATCTGAAGTTATCTGCAAGACATAGCAACGAACATGGCCTGTAAGTCTTTTTTAAATAATTTCTTTTAATTAATTTATTTTTAACGTCTTAAGGCTGATTTTTCAATGGTTAGATAAAAGTTACCTGGGGAATAATTATGTTGCTGTCGCGTCAGAATGTTTGTATAAGACTGATGAGTCAGTGATGACAGAATGGAAGAAAAAAACATATTGCGCCGACCCCAAATAAAACGGGACAAGGGCAGGAAGATGATGATGATGACATAACATTTATCTGACTATTGAAAAATCGGCCCTTACCCTATTAACTCTTTGGTCTATTAAATAAACCTTCGGTCTCACAGAAAACCGGCGTAAAACAACCGCAGCGTTGTGCTTCGCCGTGTAAGTGAGGTTAACGGAGGTTCAATCCTTCTCCCCCAATCCCACCTCAATCCCTAAATCTCCAAATCCCTAAAAGGTCGGCAACGCACTCGTAACTCCTCCGTTGCGGGTGTCCATGGGTGGCGCTGATTGCTTACCATCAGGTTATCCGACTGATCGTTTGCCGACCGATGACATAACAAAAACGTGTTTAAGTATCGGTCACTTATTACCAGTCACCCTATATATGTATATTCTTTTACCCTCAGAAATCCGCCTCGAAATGATTCTCAAAGTAACCACGGTCATTCAATAAGACGCAACGAGAGACGTCCCATTATACATCCGCGCACTCCAAGGCCTGATGATGATTTGGAATCGCAGTCCCCGGTCACATGTGAACAGGTATGTACGGGTCAAAGTATGGTGATGACAAGGTCTTAGCATAATACCAAGGTCAAAGCGAGATGTTTTTTTATGTAATAGGTCGGCAAACGAGCAGACGGATTACCTGATGGTAAGCAATCAGCGGTGCTCATGGATAGCCGCAAACGAAGGAGTTACGAGTGCGTTGCTGATCTTTTAGGTATTTGGAGATTTAGGGATTGAGGAGGGATTGGGGGAGGGGAAGGATTGGGCCTCCGGTAACCTCACTCACACGGCGAAACACAACGCTGTGGTTGTTTCACGCCGGTTTTCTGTGAGGCCGTGGTATCACTCCGGTCGAGCCGACCCATTCGTGCCGAAGCATGGCTCTCCCACACTTGAAAGATGACATAATAGATAGATTTTTTTATTTGATAGGTCAGTAAACGAGCTTTCGGATTACCTGATGGTAAGCAATCAGCGGTGCTCATGGATAGCCTTAACAACGAAAGTATTACGAGTGCGTTGCCGACCTTCTTGGGATTACGGAATGGGGGACGGGAAGGATTGGGTAACCGCACTAACTAGGCGAAATACAACGCTGTCGTTGTTTCACGCCGGTTTTAGATGCAATAAAGGCTCGCTTGCCGGTGTATGCCATAATTTTAGAATAATACACAAATCTTATATTAATAATAATATGTTTGTCCGTCAGTGTGGCCTACAACTGCGAGATCTAAGAGCGTACGCGCAACACTTTAGAAGATCTCATCCGGACAAGAATCGAACCAAGTACCCCGCAATGAAAACTCCGTGTATGTGCGAGCAGTGCGGGAAAATATTTCAGGTACGTTGATCACTACATAGTATAAAACAAAATCGCTTTCTCTGTCCCTATATCCCTACCGTATGGACACTTAAATATTATTACGGATTTTATGAGTTTTTTTTTTACTTGCAATAAACTAGTGCTTGACTGCAATCCCACCTGATGGTAAGCAGTGATGCAATCGTTGATGGTAAGGCGCACTAGTTTATTAAGAGCCTATTCACTCTAGCCTTGAAGACACCTAAATTGTATTTGGACGGAAAGACTGCAGCCGGCAAACTGTTCCAATCCCTCGATGTACGCGGTATAAATGACGAAGCAAAACGCTTAGTCCGGGCCGCAGGTGTCTCAACAACGTAAGGGTGGATATTTGCCGTACGCCGGTTTTTTAAAAGATTGAGTGACTAAAGAGCAACATTTATATTTATAATAATATGTATATAACCCGTGCCGATAAAGAATGGGATTAGAAATGGCCGCGCATCTATTCACCTCTCGCTCGCACATTATTTTCGTCTATACTCACACTCGTTGGTACAGACTGACGAAAAAAAATAACAACCCTGCAGATTTTTAGTATAAAAACTATCCTATGTCCTTTCTCGAGTTCCAAACTATGTCTGTACCTAATTTCACAGAAATCGGTTCAGTAGTTTAGGCGTGAAGAAAAGACAGACAGACATACAGACAGAGTTACTTTTATACCTAAATATTAGTTTAAATGTGGGAGAGCCATGCTTCGGCACGAATGGGTCGGCTCGACCGGAGTGATACCACGGCCTCACAGAAGACCGACGTGAAACAACCACAGCGTTGTGTTTCGCCGTGTGAGTGAGGTTACCGGAGGCCCAATCCTTCCCCTCCCCCAATCCCTCCTAAATCCCTAAATCTCCAAATCCCTAATCCCTAAAAGGTCGGCAACGCACTCGTAACTCCTCCGTTGTGAGTGTCCATGGGCGGCGCTGATTGCTTACCATCAGGTAATCCGTCAGCTCGTTTGCCGACCTATTAAATAAAAAAAAAAAAAAACAGGTTCTCTTGCCATAATAGTTTCTCAATGATATCAGAAAATTTTCTTATATAGATTTGTATTCACTTTTATAGAGCATGGCGTTACTAAAAGATCACATGTGGGTCCATACTGGCGTGAAAAGGTTCAAGTGTGATCGCTGCACGAAGAGTTTTACACAGAAGACAAATTTAATAATTCATATGAAGGTACACAGTGGGAATCGACCGAGCTACGAGTGCCCCTTGTGCGGGAAACATTTCGCTTTCTACAACAACCGAAGGAGGCATATGTTTGTAAGTACTTATAACTTGTGATATTTTTTTATTTAAAAGTGTTTACAGGGCCATGCTTCGCTACGAATGTCGAGCGGAGTGACAAAAAAAAGGAAAAGTCAAAATCATTTATTTCAATTAGACCACAGTCGGATGTCGTGGTGGCCCAGAGGTTAAGGAGCCAGCTTCTCATGCATTATTATGTATGCATACGTGTGGGTTCGAAACCTGGCAAGTACCAATGTGACTTTTTCCGAGTTATATGTACTTTCTATGATTATTTACACACCACTGACATACGGTGAAGGTAAACATCGTGAGGAAACCTGGACCTATAATTTCTAATTATAAGTTTGAAATCGTCAACCCGCATTGAGCAAGCTTGGTGATTAACGCTCTAACCTTCTCCGTATAAGAAGAGGCCTTTGCTCAGTAGTGGGCACTTATAGGCTGATGATGATGAGACCACAGCAGGCATTTTTGAACGTCAAGCAAAAAAAGGAAAAAAGTATTTCTAGAGCTCTCACATTAAGCTTGTCAGTCTGTCGGTCAGTCCTCTAGTGAAGCTATTTGCTCGTCCCAAAGTGTAGATTCCGATGGAGAAGGACGAGCAAGAAACTCCATGGTTACTCTTTTTCAATCAGTTTTACAATAAATCAGTAATCATCATGCAGTAATGTCTGCTCGGTTACCGACCTATTACATAATAAAAAAATCATAAGTGCTCAAATGATCTAATTGAAGTAAAATAAGTTTTATTAATTAAATCTCTTTTCTCCTATTTTCAGATACACACCGGCTTGAAGCCATTTAAATGTGATACTTGTGGGAAATGCTTCACGTCCTCAGGGGAATTGAAAGCTCACGTCGAACATGTGCATTTGAAGAAACCGTGGCCAAAACGCGCTCGGCAGAGAGCAAGGGATTGGAAATGTGATGAACCCAGCATCGAAGATTGATACCGTGGAGGCAGGATCTCTTTACGTAACTAATTTATTTTATTTTATAAGTTTTTTTTAAGGAACTTTCAGGATTTTCTCCTGTGTCGTGGGTACGTTTACAAACATACAATTTCACATACACACCACACCCAGAGCGAAAAACAAAAATTTGTGGATCACACTAAAAGTTGTTCCGCGGAATTCGTACCCGCGACTGCGCGGCGGCTAGTTGTCCAGTCACCGCGCCAACCGTGTGGTCAACAGACAGTCAAGTTTATTTTATTTGGTATAGACAATAAACGGCTGTATTATACACTAGCTTTGGCCCGAGACTCCATTCGCGTGGAATACTGAATTCCTGCAGATTTTTGATATACCTAAAAACTATCCTATGTCCTTTCTTGAGTTCCAAACTATGTCTGTGAAATTTGGTACAGACATAGTTTGGAACTCAAGAAACAAAAATTTGGAGTGAGTCACTATTCGGGCGGGCAAAAGCTAGTATTTATAATAAAGATATGAAAACAAATGGCTTCCCAAGACATTTTTGTACTAAGATTAAGTTAATTAGTATATGTTTAATTAAGATGTAGTTTAGTTATGATCTCATGGGCCTATAAACTAAATATATTATCTATACTAATATTATAAAGAGGTAAAATTTGTAAGTTTGTATGTAGGGGGTGATCTTTGGAACCGCTGGTCGGATTGCCAAAATTCTGTCACTGACAGATAGCTACAATGGTCCTGAGTGCTATAGGCTATAAAACATCACGCTACGATCAAATGGAGCCGAGCAGCGGGTGAAACCGCGTGAGAGTAGCTAGTTATAAATAAAAATGTTTGTGTGCACAGAACTCCCAAACGACTGGACATATTTTATTCGAATACGATAAAATGATATACGATATATATATTTTTTTTATGAGATGGGTCGGCTAACCTCATTCGGATTACCTGATGGTAAGCAAACTGCGCCGCCCACGGACACCCGTTACACATACATAGGGACAAAGAAAGCGACTTTGTTTTATACTATGTAGTACTGCTACTAATATTATAAAGATAAATGATAAGCGAAATATTGAGTTGGCTCCGGAATGATTTCGCTGATTTTAATATGTATCTCACTATCTGAGAGCTACGCTATACCCGGTGAACATGGGCTAAAAATTACGCGGATGGAACCGAAGGGCAACTAGTATAAATACTTTATTTTCATATTATACTAGCCACTCTCTTGATAAGGCCTGTCCTACTGTATGGGTCAGAATGTTGGGCTCTGAAAAAGACGGATGAAAAGCGATTGCCTGTAGCAGAGATGAGAATGCTGAGATGGATGTGTGGTGTGACGAGAATGGATAAAGTGAAAAATGAGTATATTAGAGGAAGTTTGAAAGTGGCGCCAGTGACTGAAAAGTTGAAAGGGAACCGTTTGTCTTGGTATGGCCATGTATAAAGGAGGGATGAAAAGCATGTAACAAAAAAAGTCATGAGTATAAATGTGGATGGATGAAGAGGGAGAGGGAGACCAAAGAAAATATGGATGGATTGTGTGAGAAGTGATATGGAAGACAGAGGAGTTAGCGATAGCGTGACGAGTGACAGGACAGAAGAAAAAAACATATTGCGCCGACCCCAAATAAAACGGGACAAGGGCAGGAAGATGATGATGACATCAGGAACATTAACGCTATCTATCACTACATACAAACTTACAAATTTTACCTCTTAAGGAGTTTGTTTGTTTGAACGCGGTAAACCCCGAAAGTACTGGTTCGAATTGAATAATAATTATTTTTATGTTTGTTAGTACATTTATAGAGCAAGGCTATAGGCTATAGAACATCAGGCTACAATCTATAGGAGCCGAGCAGCGAGTTAAACCGCGCGAGATTAGCTAGTTTTATATATAAAAGAAATACTCAGAATTATGTACCTATGTATGTTTTTTATTAAGTTTTCTTATGTTTTGTTGTTTTTAGTTTTGTTCACTCAAAATGATGAGACTTTTACATATATTGTGGTGGCCCGGAGGCTAAGGAGCCCGCTTCTCATGCATGAGGGTGTGGGTTCGAAACCTGGCAAGTACCAATGTGACTTTTTCCGAGTTATACGTACTTTCTATGATTACTTAGACACCACTGACATACGGTGAAGGTAAACATCGTGAGGAAACCTGGACTTATACTTTGTAATTATAAGTTTGAAATCGCCAACCCATTAATGCTCAAACCTCCTCCATGTGAGAAAAGGCCTTTGCTCAGCAGTGGGCACTTATAGGCTGATGATGATGAGAATTATATAACTTAATCACCACTGATTATTAACCTTATATAGTCCACTTTTATGAGGTAAGAAGAAAATCATTAAATATCTTCTGTCACACAGGCGAGAGGGAGTGTCAGACTCTTACTGACTAAAATATCTCCATTGCTTCTACTGTACTTTTACCCTCAAACCCAGATAGTGATTGTTATGGGTTTATAGTTTAATATTATAAGGTAAACAATTTACAGATCACATCATCAGCCTATATATGTATGAGTGCCCACTGTTGATCAAAAGCCTCTTCTCACACGGAGAAGGTTTAAGCATTATCCACTGAGCTCGCTCAAGGCGGATTGGCGATTTCAAACCTATAATGGGATTCATTAGTCCAGGTTTGCTCACCATCCGGGGTTGCGGGAACAAGCTCAATAATTTACCAAGGCCCCGACTTTGAGTAGGAGAAAGAACGGGGGGTTTTTAGTCAGTAAGAGTAACACTCTCTCTCGCCTCACCCAGAGAGGAAGTTTCGATGATTTTTTCCCCCTTGATGTTTTTCCTTCACAGTATGCCAGTGGTGTCGAAAAATGATTTTAGAAAGTACATATAACTTTGTAATAGTCGTAGTCTAGTTTACGTAACTCGACTATTAATTTATTTATTAAAATGTATTTACCGAATTCTAATATTTATTAAGGGCAGATTTTTTCAATGGTTAGATAAAAGTTACCTGGAGAATAATTATGATGCCGTCGCGTCAGAAAGTTTGTATAAGACAGTGACAGCAATAATTTTATTCCTCAAATAACATTTCTCTGACAATTGAAAAATCTGTCTCTTTTTATTCTTTTTTTTTTGTTGGAAAGAAGATCCCAGAATGGTTCCATGGAAATCAGGATCTGATGATGAAAGACCAGGGAAATCTAGGATAACTTTTAAAGGTCGAAGGGACAATTAGTGCTTTTGTATGTTGTTTTAGTAGGCTTTTTATAACAATACAACTTGAGACGAAGGTCGAACTCAACCTGGTGTTGGAGCCGGAAGGCAGTCGAGGGATCTCCTTGACTATTTGGAGTAGTTGCCTTGTTCTGTATTTTTTTACCGCCTTTTAATTGAAAGGAGCCTATTATAATATTCTGTCTCAAGTAAAGAAACCTACAAATAGATATAGATTATGATAATTGATAATTAATCTTAAATATATAAAGACTTATATTTTAGTTATAATATTTAGTTTAACTATAATTGTAAAGAGTTGTGTGAATTTGTGAAAAATGGTATTATTTATTGGAATGAAGAATACATGTGTGATGAGTATAGTTTATAAGTTTTTTTTTTCAAGTTATTCCTATTCTAGTGTGAGAGAGCCATGCTTCGGCACGAATGGGTCGGCTCGACCGGAGTGATACCACGGCCTCACAGAAAACCGGCGTGAAACAACCACAGCGTTGTGTTTCGCTGTGTGAGTGAGGTTACCGGAGGCCCAATCCTTCCCCTCTCCCAATCTCTAAATCTCCAAATCCCTAATCCCTAAACGGTCGGCAACGCACTCGTAACTTGTAACTCCGTTGCGGGTGTCTATGGGCGGCGCTGATTGCTTACCATCAGGTAATCCGTCTGATCGTTAGCCGACCTATTACATAAAAAAAATTGTTATTAATTTTTCTGAACTTTTAATGACTAGAGTGTACAAGCGACATTGCCTGCTTTTTCGGGATAAAAAGAATCCCTTTATACTATACTACCTTCCGCCCGCGTGTTGGATAAAAACTGTGTTAATCCAGTTAATTCAAGCTATGTACAAACCAAGCAAGTCGAGCCATCTGTTTTGCATGAAAAAATAACAAACATATCTATATTAGATAGTTGGATTCCAGACTATAACCTAACTTTGTAGGAAATTTCGTTAATATCTTTTCAGTAGTTTTCACGTGGAAGTGTAACAAGCACCCATCTATGGATTCAGATTAATTTATTTTTAAAGATGCACAAGAGAGTGAGATGTTACATTTTTGTTGGTTCTCTATGCTTGGCCATGTACCTACCGCAACACCAGAAGAGTTAAGTATAAAGCGTTGTGGGCCTTTTGGAGATTTAGACATTAGGGAGGGATGGGGAAGGATTGGGCCTCCGGTGACCTTTCTCACACGGCAAAACACAACGCTGTGTGAACTTTTTTTTTCGATGGGCGAAAATCAACGTAGGTATATCTTATCTTGCCCAGGGTCGGACTCTTGCGAGAGTGAGTGACACACTCTTACTGACTTAAAACCACTTTTGCTCCAGGCTGAGGCTGCGGTACTTTATTGACACGCAATGATTGAATGTCTGATTTCGATTTGTAAGCAAAATGAAATAACAATACTTAACTCATACACTTTTATTATTGAAAAAAGTTTCTTAATATTAGGTACAACATCATATTAGTTTTTCACGGCCTGCTCATATAACCGTCGCAGTCAGTTTACTATTATAGGGCAAAAGCGTCGTCGATCTTGTGCGACCGAGATAAAAGTTTTGGGTCCTTGGTGTGGCTCGAAAATAATCGAGTAACCTTGTTGGAACAGTTACGTGACAAAGTCGTGAAGCTCAATTTAATATGGTTTCTAATTACAATATAAAAATTTAATTAGTTACTTAATATAATGAGTACTGATAATGATGTTTACATGTGAACATTAGCTCATGACGATACCTAAGTACGTGTGTCGCCTGGACAGTCACCGCTACCATGAGTTGACTGGACAATCTCTTTACATGAGCTGCTGTTTACATGTGAACATAAGCTATTCAATATTGATTTCGATTACTTATATCATAATGACTAGAAAATCTATAAATATTAAATACCTATAGATAAAATTTTGAAAAAGTATTAAAATCCAAAAGAGTTTTACTCCTTAAACAATAAGTAGATACATGTAAAATTTAGTATATTATACAAGACAAATAATATATAACTATAGTTCGTTCCATAATTAGAGACAACGATTTGACATTTCGAGTGTTGCAAGTTTTTTCCATTTCATAAATAGTGAAGTCCCGCGACCGGTATTGACCGAAAGACCGAAATTAAATTCTGGACTTCGTGCATTTTAAAAGCTTTATTAATTGTAGCTACTTTCCGTGGTACCTTCCTGTGCCCATACTACTCAGTCGGGTTAAAATCACAATGGTAAGGAGGCAACCGTAAAATAGTGACCCCCCCTTTTAGCAGCTATCAGTCCACGACGTATCGTTCATAATTACTCTTTTCTTTCCGGGAAATCTCCAACAGCTTGGCTTTCAGCATAGGTTCCTCAAATATAATGTTTTACTTACTTTTAGCCAGTCTTGGATTTGGCATTTTAAACTAGCGGCCCGCCCCTGCTTCGCACGGGTCCAACTATCTCGCTATCAAAGGGTCACTTTTTCCCAATTTTCCCCTCTACTTTTCTGATATTTTCTTTGATAAGAACCTTCTCCTGACAATAAAAAACACAACAAAAAAAGAATTAGCAAAATTGATCCAGGCGTTGTTGAGTTATGCGCTTACCAACACATTTTGTGATCCATTTTTATATATAAAGATTATTATTATTAATTCGACTAAACTATAAAAACATCACCGCAACGTTGTTTTATTTTGCTCAGGGTATTTTATAAAAAAACGGTATCGGTATTTTATTTAAAACATCGTATTCGGGCCCATCATTATGTTAAAAAATCTGGCCACATTATTTTGTAGTTTGACATTTGCTGTTGGCAAATTGTTGTCTCTAATTATGAAAGGAACTATTGAAAAAAAACCAGCTATAAGTAGGCTTAGGCCGTTTTACATGTTTTTTTAAATAAATATTAAAAACAATGGTCAACATATTTGAAACTAGTTTCAGCTCGCGTGATACGCTGCTAAAAACCAGTAGATATTAATCCAGGTTATCACCTATCAAATATTAAATTTTAAATAAATCGGTCCAGCCGTTTTTGCTTTAAATAATAACAAACAAACATACATACAATCCAATTGAATGACAAGAACACGCACCACAATTTAAAACAGCAATGTTTTCTTATTAAGATTTTTTTTTATTTTTTACTGTGACTTGACACAATACAATAAGGATTTTAAATAATTTATAAACAATATAAATAATTAAATCAAACAATATCTACACTAGTTTGAGATTAACTTTAAACTGGTTGGTAAAAACTAGCTTATTTCGTGGATAGCTTATGTCCGACTGATTTCGAACCACAGCGGGGTGCTTAATATTTTTTTTTATCCCGTTTATAATTCTCATAGCCTTCCCTCGCCGTAAGATCGACGATAGGGGTGTATTTGTGAAATGGCGTAAAACAGTTAACTATACTCATTACAAGTTTCTCCACTTCATTGTAACATGATTTTCAGTTCTTTACCCACTGAGCAAGATATAGCACCTACCACGTTTCAGGGTCTGGTGCTATCCCAGCAACATACCGTATGCCAGACATTAAATTAAGATTTGCGATTCTCGCGTCACATCTAAATGTGGAAAACGCATCCATTAAGTCGTTACAGTCTGAGCAAGCAAAGCCGGGCGGATGATACGCTTCCATTGTATCCAACTGTGAAAAAAAGGAATATTCAGGTACTAAATAGTTAGCTAAAGTTTAAAAATATTTGGGTCAAATTTTTTTATGGTATGTTTCGGCAAACGAGCAGGTGGATTACCTGGTGGTAAGCAATCAGCGCCGCTCATGGACACCCCGCAACGGAGGTATTATGAGTGCGTTGCCGACCTTTTAGGGATTATGGCTTTGGAGATTTAGGGACTGTGGAGGGGAAGGATTGGGCCTCCGGTAACCTCACTCACACGGCGAAACACAACTGGTGTGGTTGAGTTTTTTTTTAAACTTTGCCCCACACTCGGATTTTCTTACACTAACACATGACACCAAGACCGGAACAACGAGTGCTGCCGGCCTTTTAGGGATAAGGATTTCGGATATTTAAGGATTGGGCAGGGATGGGGGAGAGAGAGGAATTGGTCCTCCGTTGACCTCACTCACACAGCAAACAACGCTGTAGTTGTTTCACGCCGGTTTTATGTACAGGCTTGGTATCACTCCGGTCGAGCCGACCCATCCGTGCCAAAACTTGGCTCTCTCACACTTACGAAATCCCATAAGTCTTTAATGGAATAGGAGGCCCAAGAGTAGACGGATTACCTGATGGTAAGCTAACAGCTCCACCCATTTTAAAACAATTGAGTTGTTTCGCCCTGTGAGTGGGGTTACCAGAGGCCCAATACTACCCTTCTTCAATCCCAAAATCTCCAAATCCATAATCCACAAAAAGTCAGCAACACACTCGTAACTCTTCCGTTGTTGCGCGGTCCATGGGCGGCGCCGATTGCTTACCATCAGGTAATCCGTCTGCTAGTTTGCCGTAAAAAATCTGCTTAACTTACCTCTTGCCCCGTGACGACTCTAAGCACCTTCGCCATTGCTGGGTATTTTATTTTGTATAAAGTTCGGTCCCGACTTAGACATATACGGCACATCTGAAAAAAACATGTTTAATTATAATTTCGAAGTGTAGGCAAATTCAGAACGCTTTTTCTTATATACGAGATACGAGCAGACGGATTACCTGATGGTAAGCAGCGCCGCCGCCCATGGACATCCACCTTTTTGGGGATTAGGGATTTGGAGATTTTGGGATTTGGGAAAGGGGAAGGACTGGGCCTCCGGTAAGCTCACACGGCGAAACACAGCGCTGTGGTCGTTTCACGCCGGTTTTTTGTTAGGCCGTGGCCATTCGGGCCGAAGCACAGCTCTCCCACACTTAGAAGCTTCGAGCTGGATTCTCGTTGTCGTTTAAATCTCGTCTCAGAGACTAAGGTCCACTGAGCTTAGAAAATATCTCCCCATATATAGGATTCCAGCACAGAGCTGATGTTCAACCGTAGTTACGAGCCAAGAGAAATGATGTACCGTGGCTTCGGCCTGCAGAGCAGGTTTGCTGTACCCGACAGGGTCGATAATGATCTTTAATATCTATGTAGGTACACATTACACCCAAAAGGAGCGCAATAAACATCTAAGTTTTTATTTTTTTTATGGAAACGTAGCCAAACGAACGGCTGTATCACCTGATTAAGTGATCTGAGCCATCCATGGACACATGCAACATCAGAGAAATCACAGGCAAGTTGCCGGCATTACGAGCCGACGGATTACCTGATGGTAAGCAATCAGCGCGCTCATGGACACTCGTAGTGCCAAAGTATTTACTACAAGTGTGTTGCCGGTGAGTCATTAGAATTGATAAGTAGGTAGATTGATTTTTTTGTATTATATTTGTATTTAAAGAATAATATTGCTCATTTTCGACGTTTCAAAAGTACCTATTTATGGTTTAGTTGGAATAAATGATTTTGACTTTGACTTTGACACTGGTCATTAGGGATTTAAGGATAGGGGAGGGGGATTGAGATCGTTTCCTGAAAGATTGAGTTACTTACATTTTTTGAAGCATCTGCACTTATAAGTATTTCATCAACCCTGAGATATGGTTTAGGTAGTCGACCACATAACTGATTAGCTAGTTGATCAGTGCCCTGATAAGGTATTTTAGCAATCCGGTGATTGGGCTGTTCAGATTCTTGCGATGTACTATCTTCCCTTGAGGATGAACCCTCAGAACCGTTTGGATCTCTTGGAATTATTTTTGCCTCTTCCATTTCGTTTTTGCTGAAAGGAAAAATACGTGTAACGATAATCGAAGTCGATCTTGATTGTTCAAGCAGTGTGGATGGGCCAACCTTTGGCACAAATGGGGCTAGCTCAACCGGAATGGTATATGGCCTCACATATTACCAATGTAAATAATTATTATAAATTTAAAAATTTAGAATACCCCCGACAAAAAATCTAACATTCCTTAAGAAAGTAATAATTAAAAAAATCGTGGCGTTGGGGGACCGATCCAAGTATTTTATTATCTACTACATATTTCTATTTTGTCGGGGTCTTTTATTTTATACTTTTATAGGTATTTTATATATTTTTATTTTGTATATCATTTTCTATCGATTAAGTCACCCCCCTATACCAATAACTTCAAAACGGCTCAACCAATTTTCGTCAAACATGTCTAAAAACACTCGCACGTAAGTCACCTTTAGTACACAAAAAACTAAATTGAAATCGCTTCATCCGTTCAGGCTCCAGGATGCCACCCACAGACACAGACAGACATACAGACAGACACGTCAAAGTTATAACCCCCCTCTTTTCCGGTCGGAGGTTAAAAAAGCTTCTGTTGTGAGTGATGTTAACGGAGGCAATTCCTTCCTCCTCCCATCTCTAACAGCCAACCAAAGGCCACCAATGAACTTTTAACTCCACCATAGGAGTTACGTAAAGTTAGTTCATTGTTGGCCTTTTGTTGGGGGTTCTATGGATTTTTTCCACCAAAAGAGTTACGACTGCGTTGCCGGCCTTTTTGGCATAAGGGTTGCGGATATGAGGATTGGGAAGAGATAAGAGATGGGGAGGGATCACACGGCGAAACACGCCCTTGTTTCGAGCCGGTTTTCTGTGAGGCTTCGGTCGAGCCGAAGCATGGGCTCTCCCACACTAGTTAAAGTCACCAATGCGGTAGTTTTCAACTAGTCAAATTCAATACTTTTATCCAAATGTCAAAAAGGATATTTTTCTTTGAAATTTGTATAGAAAAACAGAGTTATGACGTCATAGTATTTTACGTCAAATAGCGTATTTATTTTTGAAAAATTAGCTTAGAAATATTTAAAATTTAGTGTATCAATCGATCGATTAATTAAAGTACCTATAGTTATTTTTTTAATATTTTAATGTATTGAAACGTCGAATTAATTTATTTTAGACCAAGGAAACTATCCAATTGATGTAACCGTCTGAAGTAGGTAAGTTACAAGATCTGAAAATGGCACGGTGAGTTTTTCTTAAAGGCCTCTACCTCAAATATAAAAATTCTAGCTGTTACACATTATTTTACTTGAGCAGTAGAAGAAAAATGTTGCTGGCATTTTACTATCTTTCTACCTATCTGGTGGGATATTTTGAATGAAATAAATCAATCTTTGGGAAAATACTTCATATACACATATTGGTAAAAGAAAACAAAATTATTGCTGTATTCACTCATTGCTTGCATTCTTTTTTTTTTATTTTTTTTTACATGTTCTTTTACATATATTTACATTTTATTTTACATGATCTTTAACAGCATTTATTAAACTCAATGAAGATGTTCTGGTAGAAAAACCATCGAATAATCCCAATTATATTAAACTAGCTAATCTCGCGCAGTTTCACCTGCTGCTGGGCTCCATTTGATTGTAGCGTCATGTTTTATACCTATAGCACTCAGGAACATTGTAGTTATCTATCAGTGAAAGAATTTTGGCAATCCAACCAGCTGTTGCATAGATTACCCTACATACAAACTTTAAAATTTTACCTCACTTTTACTACACTTCCAAGATTTACCAGAAAGCGCGACAAAATTCAATCCTCTAACAACATTGCAAGTAATTGTAAAGTAATACCCGTAGATATACAAAATGCTATAACAAAAAGTATGTAAAAATGAAACTAAAGTCTTACTTTATGCAGCTTTTGGAATACTGATATTATATTGGGAATATAGTTACCAATATCCTAAATGTAATGTACCTACATAAATAAGTAAATATTCCTTGTTAATAGAATTAAACCTATATCTAACAATCTTGATGTAAACTAGTAGTAGCATTAATTACAAACTTCAGTAGTATATGATAATATGTATACCTATTCATGTTTTTGTTTTTTAAATGGTACTTAATAAAAAAAAAAAGACTAAAGTTACGGCAGTCAGAGATTGGGCAATTGGGTAGTTTCCTGGGTCATAAATAAATTAATTCAATTTTTCAATACAATAAAACATTGAAAATAACTATACTTTTATTCATTGATTGATCGATACTCTATTGGAGATAGAATAGAATAGAATTTTATATTTCCTTTTGAGATACAGTATACGAATACAAAATTAAATTTTTACCAGCTAAGGAACAATTTTACATATTCTATAAGTTTTTATTAACACTGTTTGTTAGGAAGGTATATATAAAAAGTAACAGGAATACATACTTAACTACCCAAGACATTTTGTAGCTAAATATTAAGTAAGCTATTAGATGCTATAATAGTATACTATGACGTCATAACTCAGTTTTTCATACAAATTTCATAGAAAAGTATCGTTTTTGACATTTGTATAAAAGTATTGAATTTGACTAGTTGTAAACTACCGTATTTATTGAGACATCAAAATTAATTTTATAGATCATAATAGACAAGTTAGTCAACTCAGCATACTGTGCTCTTTGGTTTTGTATTGCGGACATCAAAAGAGTTTAAACAAACATCCACCATATTATTACTGCTGCATAATAGCTATGTATGCAGCCAATTAAATTGTTATGTATTCTCTGTTTTTTTTTTATGTAATTGGTCGGCAAACGAGCAGACGGATTACCTGATGGTAAGCAATCAGCGCCGCCCATGGACACTCGCAACGGAGGAGTTACGAGTGCGTTGCCGACCTTTTAGGGATTAGGGATTTGGAGATTTAGGGATTGAGGAGGGATTGGGGAAGGGGGAGGGGAAGGATTGGGCCTCCGGTAACCTCACTCACACGGCGAAACACAACGCAGTGGTTATTTCACACCGGTTTTCTGTGAGGCCGTGGTATCACTCCGGTCGAGCCGACCCATTCGTGCCGAAGCATGACTCTCCCACACTTAAATATTCTCTGTTGGAGTTTCTAATAAAATAAATAAATATTCTGTAATTTATATCCTAGGTATCTCGGCCAATCCTATCTAGCTGGGGTGCAAGCGCTGAGTAGAAGGTAGGAGTCTGATAAGTCAGGAGAAACTATTTAATGATTTTTCCTAATCATAAAAAAAGGTTTATCTGCCTACCTCTTCCGTTAAAAACTAAAACTTTATGTTACTTTAAATATATTCCAAATGCAGCGTCGTGGTGCGCAGCTTTTTTCAAGATTACTTCTTTTACACGTACGACGTATGTAATTATCTCTTAGGAACTATTTTTAGTCGTTTTTAATAAATAAATAAACCATAAGAATATACTTAAATTAAACTAATACTTTAGTGTTTTATCATTTTAATTGCGTTTTAATATTGACTTTGACTCGATCACCGTTCTTTTTTTAAATTACGTAGGTACCTACGATGTTTTACGATAACATTAGTTTTCGCTACGCATAGTTTTCGCTTTGCATCAATTAGAATACTAATAAATAAACAAAAAATTGCATTTTCGTTCCTTACCGATTCAAAATGCCACTGAAATCCAAAATGTCACTAGAATTCACTGGATTATTAAAATTTTATGAACGTTCGTAAGAATGCAATGTCCGTCTATGCAACAGAGTGCACTGACGAGGAAATCGATAAATCAGCGCAACTAACTCGTGTTGTCCGCGCAAATTTTATCAATTATCTAGAATTATTATAGGTGTACGTATCAACCGGTCACAGATTTACAGTTTGTTTATATTTTGATTTTGATATTGACATTGATGAAAACTGAATGAATATTTGTGTTGACGTAGAATTGAATGAATGATAAACAACTGTTCCTGCGCCACCGGATTCTTTCGCTTCCGAAAGGTTGGTAACATTATATTATTGAATAAAAAAATTGCTTTATTTAGATTCTCTTTTTGATTTACAAATGCCTTTTAATTTTCTTACTAAACAAAAGTATTTGAATAAAAACAGACTTGTTTAAATAATATTAAATACTTCAAAGAAAAGTAGTAATTAATTAATAAATTAAAGAAGAAATCAAATGATACTGGCAACTTTTGCATAGTACGTTGCCATTAGCTGGCACGTTCTCAGTACGAAATTACGAACATCTAAATGGCGCCAAAATTACTAAATATTTGGCGGCAAATTACTTACGCACGCGTCGTCCGTCGTTCCCGCGCGGATTCATTCATTTCATTGCAATTCGCAGAATCGCAGAAACCATTTTTTGAAGTGTTTGTTTATAGGTATCTATTATTTGAGTTTATGAGTTTAACGAATAGATACAATTCAATAAATTTTACCAAAAAACAGTGCATAAGCAACTAGAAGAGCGGCAAAGGTAAGATGTGTTAATATTTTGGATTTGAAATATAAAATTACCATTAGCTAGCTATCAAAGTACCTAGTACCTAGGTTTTTCGTTTGGATTACCAAATCTAGTAGAGAGAGTATCTTCGGAGGAACCTCATTACCGGATCCCCGCAATGGGATCTGGAAGCGAAGGTGCTCGCGCGACCAGATTAGTGCGTGGTGGAATAATCTCCGGCGCGAACTCATGGCGGAGTGGAAGCAGCCAGTGTCTCAACTGAAGGCCGGGCACGCTGTTATAGCAGCCTTAAGGCCCTTCTTTGAGGAATGGCTAGAGGGATGCGGCCGCAAAGGTGTAGGTACTTACCTTGCGCCTGACGCAGGTCCTTACCTTACCGAACACTGTAGTTTCGGGAGGTACTTTTTCGGATCCGGCGGGAGCAACCGCCCGGGTGACGTCGTTGTGAGGACCACCCAGAGGACACAGTGGTGCATGTGGTGGCGGTGGCGACCTCTCGCGCCCGGCCTTAGTCTAGACCATGGTGTGGAGCGAGAGGAACTGGGAAGCCGCCTCCTTTTTCTGCGAAGCAGTGATGCTCGCAAAAGAGGCGGAGCGGTTGAGGGACCTATCCTCCTCACGCACCAGCCGCTGCAACGACGGAGGAGTTACGAGTCGAGTGCGTTATCGACCTTTTGGGGATTAGGGGTTTGGAGATTTTGGGAAAGGGAACGGATAGGGGTAGGGGAAGGATTGGGCCTGACGTTAAGCCATAGTTACAAGCCAAGAGAAATGATGTGCACATGGCGAAACACAACACTAGTTGTTTCACGCCAGTTTTCTGTGTGGCCGTGGTATCACTCCGGTCGAGCCGACCCATTCGTGCCGAAGGACGGCTCTCCCACGTTTTAATTAATCATTTTTTACCATTTTATTTTAATATCACACTTTAGTTTATACAAGAATTTGAATGTGAAAGTTGATATGGTAATCCGTGCCGCTAGACCACTCTTTAAACAAAGTAAATGTACGCGAGATTAAGAATTTACGGTTGATATTATTGATGTTTTTTGAGTTAGAGGTAGGTTAATAACTTAATATACATATTCTTCAATGTTTCGCAGATGAGCTGCCGCCGTAACCTGCGGCAAAAGCCTCGAATATGTTACTATGAACCCGAGGAGCCAAGTTTGGACGAGTATATATGTAAGTAAAAAATATTATAAGTAGGTATTTATAATTAATTAATTAAAAGGCATAACTGTTTTTGAATAGGTAATCATATCCATTATTAGCGTTAACAAAAAATGTAGGTATACATTAAAAACATTTAAGCATAGGATTTGAGGATCTTGGGGGAAGATTGGGCTCCGATAACCTCACTCACATGGCAAAACACAGCGTAAGTGTTGGTTCACGCCGGTTTTCTGTGTGGACGTGGCCGCTCATTCGTGCTGAGACCATGGCTCTCCGACACTAATTATATAAATATCTACATATAATATTATAATAAATATCTATTGTTGTCAGTTTGCGATGAGTGCGCCGACTTTGTATACGAGTACTGCGCCATTCACGGCCCGTTGCTCGTCGTTCCCGATGACAAGGTAAGTAGGAGGAGAAAAAACGGGTGAAAATTCCAAACGTACTACAAAAAAATTTTTTTTTGTATGTACGTAGGTAAGTTTGTTTCTTACTATTTAACGATTTACGACCTTATTGGTGTAGTTTTTAACCGTCAGTATTACAAAGCACCTATGTGTAGCCCCATATTAACTACTAGCTACTCCCGCGCAGTTTCACCAGCTGCTCTTCACCATTTGATTGTAGCGTGATGTTTTATAGCCTATAGCACTCGGGAAAATTGTGACCAGTATTTCAAGATTACTCCCTACATACAAACATACAAACTTATGAATTTTATCTCTTTATATTATTAGTATAGAAGTATAGAAAAAGCGATATCTTTTGCTAGAGTGTTTTCCCAAAAGAGTGTAAACTAGATGACTTCAAGGCCCTTGTGAATATATTACCTACTGCTTGCCATGCTTCATACAAAAATAACGACTTTCTCACGTGAATTGATCGAGAAAAGCTCAACTAAATAGCTTTAAGTCATGATCATGCATAAAATGTTAATTAAAAAAAAAATTTACAAAATAAAAAAACCGCCTTCAAAAAAAGTCAAGCAATAAAAGTTCCTACACTAAAAAGTAAAAAATAACAATTTGAATTACTGTAAAAAAACTTAATTTATAGGTAAACTTATTTGACATTAATATTTTGCAAATATTCAAAATTTATTACTTATTTTTGGAGTCGGTGCCAGCATTTTGATGTTGAAACTTAATGTTAGTTAGGTTTTTAATATCCGGTGCCATTTTTCGTACATAATGCTTAAACATTTTCAATGTACTTAAAATGTTTTTGTAAGTACATATTTTTTATTTAAAAAAATGTGCAAATCGGACATTTTTTGTAGAGAAGTCTAATCTGTATTTATGTCTTAATTAATATACCTATATTTGAGTATGCAAATAGGTATTAAGTAGTTTTATAATTAAGTAAGAGGTAGTTTTTCAAGGGATTGTTGCCCATTTGTATTTCCTTGCATGGGCTGGCACCGACTCCAAAAATAAGTAATACATTTTGAATATTTGCAAAATATTAATGTCAAATAAGTTTACCTATAAATTAAGTTTTTTTACAGTAATTCAAATTGTTATTTTTTACTTTTTAGTGTAGGAACTTTTATTGCTTGACTTTTTTTGAAGGCGGTTTTTTTATTTTGTAAAATTTTTTTTTATTTGTAGCCGTTTAGTGTTTTTTTTTTTTTATTATAATGTGTTATGGCAAAGAAGTCAATATCGTTCCTACATTTCTTTTGAAAAAGTTACCAATGTCATACTTATACGTAGAAATACATATCATAGTACATTGTTACTGTGTAATCGTTTTGATCTCGAGGAGAGATGATATGATGCATGAGATACTTATGACTTATAGTTAAAATAAAATAATAATCTTATCATAAATTCATATTAGTTCTCGCCAAATAACAAAAAACTAGATATTTTCATCAACAGACAGATAAAGTTCAAAGATACCAAATGCAATCTAATTTAGTATCTATGATTAAATACATTCGTACATAGAAAAAAGACCGATGCAATTATTGTTTTGTATCAATTGTAACCCATTAAATGAAGAATACTATTTTGTTATTACTAAGAACATTCATATATAGACAAGTTGGTAAAAATATAAAAGACCATCGCTATTGTAAATATACATTTATGACTCATTCAATGTATGAACCTTTTCTAAGTAAGTATTATCTACATATGTGCACACAAAAGAAACACAATTATTGTTTTGTACGACGCAATTATTGTTTTGTAACCCATTTAAAACGACTGTTTTGTTAAAAATGCCAATTAATTCTCTTAGCCTATTACCAGGAAAACGATAAGAACACAATGACGCATTTCACCACTAATGTGTAAACGCAGTCCACGTGGACTAATGCAAAATAGCCAATACTAGGCCAAACTCCGCCCCCAAAGGTGTGCGGTCCCGCTCTAGAACCTTTCGGCCCCATCGGCCATCTGTTCTACGAGCAATGTGCCGTGCCCACTGTCACTTAAGTTTGGCATTTCTTCGGGCTATGTCGGTGACGCTGGTTCTTCTGCGGATTTCTTCATTTCTGATTCGAACATGCACGGAAACTATGAGCATAGCCCTTTCCATTGCTCTTGACAGCTCTAATAAGCTTACACAATACTAGGCCCCATGCCAACCTTCCAGCTTCATCATCACATCAGTTCAATAGTACCTTACAGCCAAAGTGCATCTTATAACAATTCTAACAAGCCCAAACACGGCTAGGATATATTAATTAGGTACGCAGTTCCAGTGCCTACCTTCCAGCTCCATAATCATCATTAAATCAGTTCGATGATAACATTTCCAACATAATTATTTAAGATCATTGGTTTACAGTGCATTTTCATAGTTGCTGAACTACCTTGATTGTGATATCTATGCGAGTGTCAAGTTTCATCATCCATTTCTGATCTTCTTCACCAGTTCCACCTCATCAAACATTACTTTTTGACTGTAAATGCTTGAGTGCTCTATGAAAATATTAAAATTACTATATAGTTGCCTATAATATTTGAGGAGTTCCCTCGATTTCTCATGGATCCCATCATCAAAACTTGATTTTGAAAAGAATGGGACCAATCTGGAAGCATATCCTTTCAATCATAAAAAAAAATTTGCAAATCCGTCCATAAACGACGGAGTTCTGAGGTAACAAACATAAAAAAAAAAAAAAAAATACAATCGAATTGAGAACCTCCTCCTTTTTTTGAAGTCGGTTAAAAAGAGTCCCATTGTGACTTGATACTAGTTGGGTTTTCCTCAGTTAATTCACATAAGTCGTTATCTATACCTACTAATATTATAAAGAGACAAATTTGTAAGTTTGTATGTAGGGGGTACCTAATCTTTGGAACCGCTGCGCTGGTCGGATTGCCAAAATTCTTTCACTGATAGATAGCTACAATGTTCCTGAATGATGTAGGCTATAAAACATCACGCTACTATCAAATGGAGCCGAGCAGCGGGTGAACCCACGCCAGAATAGCTAGTTTTCAATAAATTAAGGCGAACTTCATCATAAATCGTATCATCGCTTAGCAACAAGCGAGATAGTAGCCCACGGACAATAAAAAAAATGGAAATCCATATCAACGCAGTTATGGAGCGTTCGCTCAAAGACCGGCCTCTGTTCTATCCACGCACAGAATACTTATTTGTGTGATCCGCAAATGTGGATCTTTATGCGGTCTTGAAATGATTTGATTATAAAAAAAATGGTACAGGTCGGCAAACAAGCAGACTTAATTGTACCTGATGGTAAGCAATCGGCGCCGCCCATGGACCCCTTCAACACCAAAGGAGTTACGAGCGCGCTGCCGGCCTTTTTCCGTCGCCCTTTCCCTTTCTGTCGCTTAAAACTGCCATTTGCTAGACTGAGACAGAAAGCATAATGCGATAGCAAGCGGAAGAATCGTCGAGGTGATCGGCATCACGGACAAAATGCAATGGTCGGCAGGGAGAGTCCGGAACGCTGAGGCGTGCGATAGCATGCTAACGTATCCTTTTACCTTTTTGTGCGATCGCCTTTTTTGTCTGCGGAATGCGATAGCGCGCGTTCGCATGCGGCAGCATACTGCAGCACGTGGTAGCACAGGCGGAACAAATGCGATTCCGTGCTGCCAGATGAGGTCCAACCCTTAGGGGTTACGGGTTTCGCATATTTAAGGATTAGGAAGGGATCGGGAGAGGGGGAGGGATTTAGAGTCCGGTAACCTCACTCACACGGCGAAACACAACGACGCCGTGGTTGTTTCACACCGAATTTCTGTGAGGCCGTGGTATCACTCCGGTCGAGCCGACCCATTCATGCCGAAGCATGGCTCTCCCACACTTAAACACATCTACTTAATGTGTCTTTGAAAGTTTAGTTCGCTGTGTGGTAAAGTAAATTCGTGGATTATATTTGTTCTGCCTTTATCGCTGATGTCGTGGGTAAGTTTTAACTGAGAGACTTGGGGGCAGCGCTCTCTGATAACCTGAACGTCTTTTTTGATCTCCAAACTGCTTGTCAAGCGCAGTTTTATATGAGATAGGTCAGCAAGTGAGGTGACGGATCACCTGACTTGATGGTAAGCAATATGCGCCGTCGATTGCTAGAGAAGTGTGGACGGGAAGGATTGGAATGTATTTATCCCTTTGATATAGATAAGGCTCATAGTAAGGGCGGTTTAAGTGTGGGAAAGCCATGCTTCGACACGAATGGATCGGCTCAGATTGGCTCGACCCGAGTGATACCACGGCCTTCCACAAAACCGGCGTGAAACAACCACAGCGTTGTGTTTAACCGCGTGATTGAGGTTACGCGATACCGAATCCTTCTTTCGATCTCTTAATCTCAGAAATCCTAATCCTTAAAGGCCGGCAACGAACTCGTAACTCCACTGGTGTCGCGGGTGTTCATTATAAATGATTCTTCACATTAAGTTCACAATATTTCCTCACCTCAGGTCCCATCCAAAAGTCCCTTCCCGCCTTATGTTCCACGCGCCGCACTCACTATTCCACACGTTTTCCTACACTTAGCACCATCGATAATACCTGGTATGTATCCATAGAGTATGTATTAATATAGACTAGCTCCTATCGCCGAGCTTGGTTAGCGTCTGGAGTCCGAAAATGCTTAATAAAATGAAGTTCTAAAGGATTATGAAGAGGACTTCATCCATCCAACTCGTGGTTGGGCGAATAATCCCAAGCAACACTGTCTACCAAGTGTCTACCTACAAATTTCCAAATTACACTAAGAGTTGTTGGATTTAATTTTTATATAGAATTATCGGTAATTCCTTCAGTTTAGCACTAAGCACAGGGTTTATAATTGCCGCCAATTCTTGTACATGGGACTGTTTCATCAAATAAAATAATAGAGAAGTGGTTGAGGATGCAAGTTCAGTCAAGGTCCAATATGGCAGTTCTGTTGCATAATAATATGAATAATAGGAAAATGCAAAAAATATGCAAGAGGCGTTTAATGATAAAAATCTAGTCATTACTTTTTCAATAAATCAGAATCTATGTATGTTACAATTTGAATGTCAAAAAGCTACAATTGCAAAATATAGGTATTCTTTTTTTGGGGCGAGAGATAGTTTCAGACTCTTACTGACTAAAAACCTCTTCTCTTCTCTTCCCCTATTCCGAGAGGGAGGGGTGGGGGGGTACCTACATTATTGCGGTACCTGCAATCCCGGCTTGGAACTATTGACCCCTGACTAAATGTACACCTCTGGCTTAGCTCTACGGGGATTAAAAATCATGATGTTATATAGAACAGTAAGTTTTATAAAAAAATTTTAATGTTCAGGCGCTGGTCTCGGAGTTTTCAGTACATTGACGCTCCCTCGAGGAGTGCGCTTCGGTCCGTATTGTGGAGTGCGCACTCAACATGTGGATTCCATGTATTGTTGGCAGGTAAAAACTCTCGCTTGTAGAGAGATAATTTTTTATCCTTAGTTCGATAAACCGCTAAAGTGTTGTGATAAAAGTGCTTTGAAAGAAAAATCATATAAATAGCATGATCTCTGCTGTAACATATATTGCGAAGAGTTATAACGAATAGAAATAAACGAAAATCACTATCGATATTTCTTGCTATTGTCAATGCCAGTAATCTTAATAATGGTCAACCTTCTTCTTCTTCTTATAAATGAAAATGAATCGCTGTTCGTTAGTCTCGCTACAACTCGAGAAAGGCTGAACCGACATGGCTTAGGTATTGTGGTCTTGAAATTTTGCTTGATATACAAGGAAGGTTTAAAAGGTCAGTGCATATGACTTAAAAAGAAAAAAAAATATTCGATGTGGGACGAGGTTTGCTGGGACAGCTTGTATAACATAATTATTATGTAAGTACCTAGTGTAGATATACTCATCTAAATTAATATTATAAATGCGAAAGAAACTCTGTCTGTCTGTCTTTTCTTCACGCCTAAACTACTGAACCTATTTGTGTGAAATTTGGTGCAGACACAGGTTGGAACTCGAGAAAGGACATAGGATAGATCGATTTTCAAACCAAAAATCCTCAGGAAGTCACAATTTCACGCGAACAAAGTCGCGGGCAAAACTAGTGCTTACTCTATAAATATCTTTTAAACCAGAGGTAAAATTAGTATAAACTACAGATTAAACATCTCACCAAGTGGGGCGCCACACCATTTTATAATTATAATAATTTCCTCAGATATACGATCGTAACCAAAAACGTTCGCATGTGGTGGACGCGGCAGACGCAAATCGTTCTAACTGGATGCGCTACGTCAACTGCGCTCGGAACTGGAAAGAGCAGAACTTACTAGCTTACCAATATCAAGGACAACTTTATTATAGGTGGGTACAGTAAAATCTATAATTACTACCTGAACGCGCTAATCTCTGCAACTATTGGTTCGAATTTAATATTTCTTTTTGTGTCTATCAGTCCATTTATCGGGGAAGGCTAGGCTATAAAACATTATGCCTATGATATGTTGTAAGATTAGGGTTACAAAGATTTGGGGAGGGGAAGAAAGTTAACTAAAAATCGCGGGTTAATCACGTGTATAAATTGAGAAAAGCTCTACTAGTTTCGAACCACAGAGGGGTTCTTCCTCATGAGCAGCGTGCGCGGACGCGGCGACGTCGCGCAGCCTACTGAGCAGAGTAGGCTATACCTACACGTGAGTAACCCGCGATTTTTAGTTAATTTAGTATGTCTCACGATAGTTATTATAAAAACAGGGGAAGAAAGATTGGACCTCCGGTACCCTCACTCACGCGGTGAAACACAACGGTGTGGTTGTATCACGCCGGTTTTCTGTGAGGCCGTGCCAATTGGCATCACTCCGGTCTAGCTGATCCATTCATGCCGAAGGATAACTATCACACACTTATTATATTTTCAGGACGATAAAAATAATTCCTCGTTTCACGGAACTTATGGTTTTCTACGGGAGTGAGTTCGCGAACACACTGCGTATCAACCTCAGCAAATATAACTCGCCGCCCGGATACGCCCAGAAATTCGGTTTGTATTAAATATCTTATAATCTTAAGCATTAAAATAATGTCTACATACAAACCATGAAGCAAACATACAAACACAGGCAGACAGGTTCGATTCCCTGATCGGCTATTATGAGTATTATAATGGATTTTCCGAAAACTCTTCTAATAATACCTATATAATACATATAATAAATATCTTTATTTTTTATTAGAACGATCAGTTTTTGATTGGAGCCTAGTTTTAAGCTAATAATACTTGTATATTAGTAGACTTCATTCTTCCACATCAAGAAATCTTCACACATTACATACCTATCTATCAAAATAGAAAGCGTAGTAGGTAATTTTGAACTAAAAGCGAAAATCGTATTTTTTTTTAATATTATGGAATAAAATAGGTGCACCGGCTACAAAGAAACCGAGATTGGACATTCAAAAAGAGAAAATTCAAGAAGAAATACCAGATAAGAGCAAATGCAGTTTACAAGTAAAACATCAAGGAAAGGTAACTTCGAAAAAAAACATCAAAAAATCCATTTGTAAAAATAAAAAAGCTATTCAAACTATTTCTGTACGAAACGACATTACTAATGAAAATAATTCTGAACCCACACAATGTACCCTGATTAATGAAAACAATAACACTATTAAAAATAAAGAATTACAGAACGAAAATAGTTCTCTGCCTATACAATGTCCCGTTATAATTAATAAATATGACTTACAATGTAAAATATGTAATTATAAAGGTGCTAATAATCATGATATCAATAGACATAGCTTAAAACACAATTATAATAAAGAACGTCCATTTAAATGTGATGTTTGTGAGAGGAGTTTTATTCAAAAAAATAGTTTGGATACACATATTCGTGTACACACTGGTGAGAAACCATATAGATGTGATATTTGTGAGAGGAGTTTTAGTCAAAAAGGTGATTTGATAAAACATATTCGTGTACACACTGGTGAGAAACCATATAAATGTGATATTTGTGAAAGGAGTTTTAATCAAAAACAAAATTTGGATAAACATATTCGGGTACACACTGGTGAGAAACCATATAAATGTGATATTTGTGAAAGGAGTTTTAGTGAAAAACAAAGTTTGGATAAACATATTCGCGTACACACTGGTGAGAAACCATATAAATGTGATATTTGTGAGAGGAGTTTTAGTCAAAAACCACATTTGGATACACATATTCGTGTACACACTGGTGAGAAACCATATAAATGTGATATTTGTGAGAGGAGTTTTAGTGAAAAACGTAATTTGGATACACATATTCGTGTACACACTGGTGAGAAACCATATAGATGTGATATTTGTGAGAGGAGTTTTAGTCAAAAACCACATTTGGATACACATATTCGCGTACACACTGGTGAGAAACCATATAAATGTGATATTTGTGAGAGGAGTTTTAATCAAAAATCTAGTTTAACTACACATATTCGCGTACACACTGGTGAGAAACCATATAGATAAATGTGATATTTGTGAGAGGAGTTTAACAACTATCAGTTATTTAAAAACTCAAATGCGTATACATGCTTGCAAATAAAATAATAATGGGGTTTGATCAAGTTAGATCCTATGTAGATATGATTATAGATTGAATCACTTAAGCGACTGCTTGGATTTAGAAGCTGGATCTTATTTTATCCTGTGGTTTGGAAGAACGGTTGGATTTTCGATGATACCCGGGTTTATAGATAAGTTGCCGGCCTTTTGTAGATTAGGGTTTCGGAGATTTAAGTATGGGGGGGGGGGGGAAGGGTTGGGCGTCCGGTAACCTAATTCACATGGAAATAAACAACGCTGTGGATGTTTCACGCCGATTTTCTTTGAGAAATTATTATGGAACGACTGATTGTGAGAACCAACAATTGTTGTAAATCACCCAAGACAAGAATCAGGGTTCGTTTTTACTGTGAGGAAAATACGAGTAGATAGATATAGCGTGAAGGATTGTCGAGACTTACTGACTAAAAACCCCCATTATTGCTGCAGGCACCTTATGTGCCCTAGCATTGGCCCTGTTCTCTGTTAGCTCTTTGAGGAGTGCGCGGAACGCTTCGCGCCGTACACTCTGGTCGGGCGGCGAGCTACCCTGGCAGTCCTGGCACACCGACTACAGACCCTCGCGTGGAGTCTTGCCTTCTGGGTCGTAAGGAGGATAGTTCTCTCACGTGCTCCACTTTTTCCTTTGCGAGCATCACTGCTTTGCAGAAAAACGAGGCGACTAGCCAGTTCCTCTCGCTCCACACCATGGCCTCGACTAAGGACGGACGCGAGAGGTCGCCGCCACCGCCGATCACTTTCCTGAGGACTAAGCGAGGCAACACCGCTACTATACGCGGTGTATGGTCCACCTTACCCTCCGGGTGGTCCTCACAATGACGACTCGCCATGGCGTCTATCAAGCCACTTCTCAGAGGGGTCTTACCGCCGCTATAACAGCGTGCCCGGCACTCGATTGCAACAGACGTTGCTTCCACTCCGCCATAAGTTCGCGCCGGATCACACTATTACCCCGGCGACGCGCGTTAGCGCAATAACTGTAGACGCGCGCAAGCGCCTTCCGGCAAAGAGGTTAGCTGCCTCCCCGGAGATCGTGCTATAGCAATGGATGATTATTATTGCCGCCGCCGCCGTCGCCTCATGTCCGGCGAAATAAGAGCTTTCGGCGACATGTAAACTACCTTATGGCATAAGAGAATATAAGGGTGGGCGAGTCCCGATAATCGCTACAAAGGGGGTTCATTTTATGTGCATTTCTGCTAATTGTATTGACATGAAAAACGTCTGGACCAATTGCGCCGATTCTTTAATTTTCATGTTGTTGTTTGGTATTAACAGGAGAAGGTATCTTATGAAGAAGAAAATATTACAAAAGTGAAGTGGGAAAATCGGGAAATAGCGACCGTAGATGGGTTATTCTTCACATCAATTAAAAAAAATGTAATAATGTCATTATCCTCAACCGAAAATTAACGAGTCTGCTGATTAAAACACAGAAAATTATTTTATTAAATTAAATCTCACCACTGCTTACAAGCAACCGATTAAAAATATTGTATAAAATAAATTACTAAGATGCTTAAAAACCTGGGAGGATAATGACTTGTTAAATAAAAGTTAAGGTTTTTTGGTGAATCACCCATCGTTAGCGACGTAGTTTCGGACCCGTGCGAAGCAGGTGCCTTTTGTTTCTACCTAAATTGTCATGTAATGAATTAGTAGGTAAAGGAGATGAATGACGGACCACGTTATGGTTAATGGTCCCGGAGAGTCTATGTTTCTGGGATAAAGTACCTTGGCCCCGGCCTGAAGCAGGAGAAGGAACCGAGTGATTTTTGTCAGTAAGATTCTGACAAACCGTATCGCCACCACATCGGGAGGAAGATGATTTTTTCCACTTCAATAATTCGCTGGGTTCAGGTCGCTTCCAACTGAAAGTCGTTGGGAGAGGCCTATTAGAGGCAGAAGATATCTTAAACTTTGCCCCACACTAGAATTTTCTTCTGTGTGCGGTTGTGGCATGTAATTTCACGCCTAGACCTACCCAGATGTCCTTATATCGATCGATCTAATATATCGTTCAAATAAAAAGTATAGAAGGTATAAAGAGGCCGGCAACACATTTCTTAGGTATGCGATTGGTGAGTCTATACTTAGGTGGAGAACATTGCAGCTCTATCAAAAAAAAAAGATAATTTGAGAAATGTCTCTCAATTTTAAAGTGTATGTACTTCTTGCGATATTTATTTTGTTTTATAACTGATATTTCTAGTTAATTTTATTTGAAAAATTCTAGCTTATAGGTAGGTATTTTGATTAAACTTGTTATTATTTTTATCACTTTACCCAATTTACTTAAATACCTACTAGTTTGATAGTTGTTATTCTAAAATAAGTAGCCACTTATTAATTTCTAAGTAGGTACCTGGGTGGACCATAAGAAATATAATGAAATATTAGTAGTAGTACATAACCTAGACATAATTTTTAAGTTTGCAAATTGTTTTAGTTCTTTGAAAATATAATTTTAATATAAGGCAAAGTATGTTTAATATACCTATATTTTTTAATGTTTTAAGATGGTGGACCTGATTTTTTTAGTTATACGCAGCTAAGCGATTTTTTTGTAAATTTCCAAGTTACCTTCTTACCTCATGGGGTATCTAATGGAAATAGTTACTTAGGAATAAAATGGTGGTCCTGATTGTTTTTTTTTCTTTTCTGTAAGGATATTTAGTAATTTTGTTTGTTAATTTCATTTAAAATGTTTGAAGTTATTTTCATTTTCATGCTTTCTTTATTTTGACGAGTTTCTTATCTACTCAATTTTAATTTTTATTCTTATTAAACTTTGGTATTGTCAACTTTTTGCATTAGACATAACTAACTTATTTGGAACAATAAACTTTTTATTTATTCTTTTGTATTATTAATTTTTACAACCACTGATTATACCTACTGATTACCCACTACTCAGCGAAGTTATTTGGTAAACAGGCTAGAAGTTGTTTCGGGGACTGAGTCACCCTCGTCCGTAAGAGAGCACCCCTTTATTGAAAAACCTTTACGTAGGCTCCCTTCGGTGCAAATCAGGTGACACTGACTTCTAAGACCACCTACGGAGCTAAACCAAGCGGCCTTGATAAGTTCCGTCCGTCACGATGCTCGGTGACACCGTAGGTAAGTATTCCTGGATGTGTTGAAACGATTGTTCCACTGCAGGCTGACCAATCTGACGCGTGCTGATGTAGTAGGTAGGTAGCATCGAGCTGCGGGCACGATGTACCACTAGTCAACAGCAAATAGGGGTGCGAGCTACATCTGAAAAGCTGCACCGCGATGTATCAAAAATCCCATGGATACAATAGAGCCCAATCCGTGGGAGGGCTCGGGCGTCCCCGCGGTCCAACGTTGTGACTAGCTCCCGTGCACGACAGGGGTTGTCTATGTAGAAAGTTAGGTACCTACCTACTTTACTGCCATCCCTTCGGCAAAATTCCTTCATTCATAATGTCTAAGAAAGTAGGTAGACACATAAAGCAAGTAAATGCAAGTGCACCTATTAAATTGTATTCGATTTTTGCACTCCAATCTCAATGCAGGTCATCACCGCCTTTAGACAGAACCTTTCATTAGGTATTTTTTCTTTTGGACACCCAGATCAGATGTCCACCAGACAGACATGTCCCTATCCTAACTACCCAGGGTCTTCTCTGGAACACATTTTGTTTCGCGTGCAGATAGGTACGTGGACCTAAGTATACATTCGTGACGGCGTGGGCTGTCGACGTCTTCAAAACATTAAGGACCCTAGTTTATCTACCCATGGTTAAATGCCAAACGTGGATGCGTTGAGATGCTGAAGCACGCGGTGCACCTGGCATGGGCGGATACCGGAAGCCTTAGGGCTGACGACACTCATCAAAAGAACAAAGCCTTTAACAGCGCTGCCAAGACTTGCAAAAAGGCATTACGGAGGACTCGATACGACCACATTGGCTGAAAAAGTAAAGCATTTTGAAAAAAGAAAGAAAACACATTTATTCGACAACAAGTTTTGGACCCTGGTCACAGCGGTTGAATGGCTATCGCCGCTGCTGAGGCATGACGGGACCCTGAACCACACCGCGTTAGGGAAACCAAACCTGTTTGCTTCTATATACTCTCAGACGCGAAGTTGCACGTAGGTGCACCTTCGCTGGCTCCCTTCACAATTTTTACCTCACTTCCTCACTAAAACTGCTCCTGCGGACATCATCAAAACCAAAAGACCAACACCAGGGATTTCGTCTTTCCTTAGGACTGGTCAAGTCCCGAAAGTCTAGACGCAGGTAGACGCAACCTGTCCCCAAAATTGGTACCTACCTAGTCGTGCTGAATCTAATAACTACAGACGTATACGAGCACCGTAAAACCTACCTACGTAAAAAACAAAATTGAAAATCTTCAAGAAGTTTCTGTCCATTCTTAATCCGTCTTCTTAAAAATAGCACGAACAGGACCCGTCTAGTGCGGTACTATGGCGAAATTAAATACAGAAATTAGGTAGTAGGTACCTACTTATTCAGCCGGGGTTGCGGGGTAAGCGCAATGAGGCACCGCGACCTCGGCCTAGAGCAGGAGTAGGAACAGGGGGGTTTTTAGTCAGTAAGAGTCTGACACTCCCTCCCATTCCTTACAAAAACCCTGAGCGGGAGAAGCCATTTGATGATTTTCCCCTCACAAAAAAAGGTACCTACTTATTCATCCTGCATTGTATCAACGGCGTTGTGCCGTGTATGCGTGTCACTTTATGGTGTCGCGATGTAGTATTGTACCTACGATGCTCGTCGTAGACTCCCATGATGCGGCTATTCACATTTGGGGTGAGGCCATCGAAAAGCACGGACAGAGAGCACTTGCAGTCTCGTTCGATATTTCGAAGGTCTTTGACAGGATCTGGCACGAGAGCCACGGCATCGGCAAGCTTTCTGCATAGGTATCTACGGATTTCCTGCTGGTCTGTGCAGAAGGATAGCAGACATATTGAGCGATGGGTCAATTCGAGTAGGTAATCATCTATGGCTGCTCGTCTGACCGACGCTGTTTTTGCTACACATTAATTGCCTGCTTAGGTCTGGTATCTTTGGGTAGGTATGTAGATAATAGGACAGTATTCTAAGAGAGTCTTTGTTTGAACGTATGAACTCGTTCCCGAGCGGTCTCCGACTGAAGTGACACCAACTTGCTCAAGTTTAGCGCTAGCAAAACTCAGGCGTGTCTTTTACGCCAAACGGAGACAATTTCTGCTGGTATTCTACTTTAGGAATGTGAACGTTCCGATGACTGGCCATCCTAAGCTTATTGACGTACCCAACCCTTAATTTTGGTTCTGAACACAACAACTAGCTGGTAGGAAGTTGACTAGTTGAGCATCTTGTCGACGGTGAGACAGTAATACACGCCGGAACAACTGCTTTACCTATACCAAGAGAGGGCTCGGTCCTATATGGAGTAGGTAGGTACTGTTCTCATCTTTGAGACGGCTCAGTTAGACATCAGCTAGACATGTTATCAGAGCTCACAGGCGTGCCAAGAGGCATAGGTAGTTGGTTTCAGTTTTTTATCGATTACTTTTCGGGGAATGTTCAGCGGAGCTGCACGACTTGATTGAAGGATAGGTACCTTGTACCTAATGGGTACCTTGTGTCGAGTGAGTGTATTTTTATAACATACGATTAGACAATACTAACAAAAATAAAACGACAGATTTATGAGAATCCTTTTATAAAATCCATATTTTACAGAAATATATCACTTTATTATGATATGTGCTTGTGTTTGTTCTTATATAAAAATATTATGGACAATTTATCACTTACCTACAATACCGCCAACGTATCTTGGCGAGTCTGAAGTTAGCCGATTAGCGCATTAAATTTGCGCAGTACATAGGTAATTTTGTTCCTAAAAGATCCATTGCGCAGACAAACGGCTAACTTCACACTCGCCAAGATACGTCGGTCGTACTGTACAAAAGTACTTAGGTAACATAAAATTCTCAAAATAAGGATGATGATTTTTTTAATATCAGTCTGATAGTTAAGGTAGGTATTCAACCCCTACTAGGTATTCAAATGCGAAAGTTAGTACCTATGTATGGACGTTTGTTACTCATTCCGTGAAATTACTGAACTGGACTGAATGAAATTTGGCACCGAGATAGATATATTTTTGAGTAACGCACGTGCTATTCTTGCTGAAGGTTCAATCAGTATGGTCTATAATTTTAGGTAATTAACTAAATGTAAACAATCTCGGCATGTCTTTTTATCCAAAAGTTGTTTAAAATTTGTACGTAAAAATATTTTCAAACCTAAATCAATATCGATTTAGCTAATAAACTAAATTTAAATAATACTTGTATGTATTTTATACGACCTCTTTAATATAAAAAGAGATGACATACGGAGCCGAGACGTGGACACTTACAGTGCGACTGATCCACCAATTTAAAGTCGCGCAGCGAGCTAAGGAAAGGACTATGCTTGGAGTCTGTCTGAAGGATCGTATTCGAAACGAGGTGATCCGACAGAGAACTAAAGTTATCGACATAGCCCAAAGGATTAGCAAACTGAAGTGGCAGTGGACAGATCACATCTGTCGAAGAACCGATGACCGCTGGGGTAAAAGTGTTCTAGAGTGGAGACCACGTGTCTAGGCAAACGTAGTGTAGGGCGCCATTCAGCTAGGTGGACTGACGCCTCCAGCTGGTTGGGTGAGAAGAGCTGAACATCGAGCTTAGTGGCGTGCAATTGGGTAGGCCTATGTCCAGCAGTGGACGACATCAGGCTGATGATGATGATGATATTAAAAGACACACAAACATTGTTTACCTTTACTTAACCACCAAACCCGATAGGCTATAAGTATAAAATAGGTTTTTTTTTATTATACCATACAATCATGCAAAATGCGTGCATATTTCTTAGTCTTAATAATTAATAACCTATTTGCCGATAGATTAGCTTAGTAGGTTTAGAATTTTAACACATTTTAACTGAAGCATATTATGTTTAAATAATTCAAGGGCTATTTCTGATTCTACCAATGGATATATTACAGAGTTAACAGGAAAAAGAAACAATAAAACGAATTCGAGATAATAATAAAAATAATTATTATATTTAATTTCCAATAAATAGTTATTTAGATTCTTTAGAGATCGAAAAAGTCTTGTATCGAGGCCGTTTAAATGTATTCTTATATAAAAATAAGGGTTACATAAAAAAAACATTAAAAATACAGCTATCCCGTGCAGGGTCGAGAAAAGTTCAACTCGTTTCAATTCACACTGGGGCCTTTGATTCGGCATTAGTTACTCAGTTTGCGCTGCTCGACTACTAAAGGTCGTAGCGTGATGTTTTACAGCCTAAAGCCTACCTTGATAAAATATATAGACTATCTATATTAATATTATAAAGAGGTAAAATTTGTAAGTTTGTATGTAGGGGGTAACCTTTGGAACCGCTGGTCGGATTGCCAAAATTCTTTCACTGATAGATAGCTACAATGTTGCTGATTGCTATAGGCTATAAAACATCAAGCTACGATCAAATGGAGCCGAGCAGCTAGTCCATTATAAAAGGAATTGTTCAATTTTACCCAGTAGTTATACCAGCGCGTTCAAACAAACAAATACAAAAAATTTTTAAGCGCACGAATGCATTTCTGATACAAAATTTCTCCACAATTTAAAGGATGTTATAAAACTCTCTATCTTTAAAAAAAAATAAACGCATCAAAATCGTTTGCGTAGTTTTAAAGTTTTAAGCATACATAGATAGGGACAGATAATTTATACTACTTTAACGGGTAAGCTATGTTTTAATTGATTTAGGGCTGATTTTCCAATAGTCAGATAAATGTTAACTGAGGAATAAAATTGTTGCTGTCACTGTCTTATACAAACATTCTGACGTGACAGCATCATAATTATTCCCAGGTAACTTTTATCTAACCATTGAAAAAACAGCCCTAAATAAATTTTAAAAACAATGTTTTTTTTTACTTGAAATTTCGGTCGAAATTTTGGCTTTTACTTTCAAATCGGAGTAAAGAAGTTATTCGAAAAACCACTAGGCCACAGATGATGAAAACATACAAATATGAGAAATTATTTTTAAAATATCGTCATAGAAAATAATTTGACTTTTATATTCCTTAAACCTACTTGGACTTAAGTTATAAATGATTGAAAAAAAAATTAACCTCTAGAACCGAATTGGCGAAATCAAGTAGCTAAAATAGGTCTTTACCTATAAAATTGCCGTTCTGCAGTACTGGCCATTTCAAATCTAAATAGTTTTTGTTAGGCTAAGGCTAATTTTTTTTTTTAAAAAAACATGGGATTCTTTTTCCAAATGTAGTTATTTGTTTATTGATTAGTGTTATATTTTCATCGCATTTCAAATCAAAAAATTCGTTTAAATTTTTTAATGCAAAATGGGAATTTCATAGGTATAGACCTATTATTAAAATCGCCAGTCCGCCTTGACCAAGCGTGGTGATTAATGCTCAAATCTTTTGCTCAGTAAAGCTATGCTGATCGCTTTATAAACGACTTTGACCTTTGTAGTAACGACCATAGCATTCCAATAAAATAGATGCTTTAAAAATTAGTATAACTGATTTCCAAACCAAAATAATAGTAATAATAAAGTGCAATGTTAATGAAAAATATACCTTATTGGTAAAAATTTAAAAGTAAAAATTGATTCTAGTCTCGTTAGCGATGAATACCCTTATATATTACATAGTAATATGTATCACAATTAATGATTGCTTATAACTTACATCTAAAATTTTTATACATAGAAAAAAATATTGACTTTTTGGAATAAAAAATAGATCAAGATATTTCTTAATTTTTTCATCTACAACGTAACTATAAATTAATTTATTATACACAATTTGGTCTTAAATGTTAAAAAAATACGCGCTCAATACCAAAATCATCCAAACTCATATAGTTATAAATTTTGAATATAATCACATCACTAGGTACTTACAGTAAAGTTTAAAAAAAATCCTTAAATTCATCACTTAAAAAAATGTGACTGAAAATAATGGGTCATATTATATTAGCAGGCTTCCGGAGACAGGGACCACAAAAACTCGAACAGTGGTCCAAGTTGCCGGCTCCGTAAAAAAAACTTTTGACGACTGGGACCAATCACAGATAATTTAAAAAAAAAACGAGTATTCACGCTAAAATTGGTACAGTGAAAAGAAGAAAATATATCATTTTTCAAGAGATTATTTTACCCTTAGCTGTAAGTTAGTTATTAAGCTACATTGTTTTTTAAATAATTCGCACATTCACACAATAATACTCTCACTCGAGTCCATTTTGTGAGTTAATTAGGAATATTTTATACGGATCCGCTACTGAGACCTCGGTCCTAGTTTTTATGGTCCGCCGTAAGCCTCATTATTAGAACTGAAACCAAATAAAATTCTTAAAAACAAAATGCTGCAGAGTACAAGCATTTGAACGAAATTGTAAAATAAAATACATCTTGCTAAATAAGTCTTTCTGTAGACAGGAATACGAAAAACACCGCGGGAAAAAATAAGTTCAATCCAAAAAATGACACGAACCTTCAAACAACTATTACTTTTACAATATCTAAGTCAGAATAACTTTTATAAAAATGATGTGTATATCCTTATGATTACAATAAAAAAACATATTATGTATTATATGTATCATAGAGTACATAATCTACATATTATTATAAAAAGTATAAAAAAATTGTTCCCATAGTCAAAAAGTACATATTATTTACAATATGTGTGTAAATTTTACAATCTGTCATCTATTACTTATTCAATTATGAAATTAATTAAAAGATACCACTTATTAGAGTAAAATTTTCGAGGACATTCGTCTAGTTTCAAGCTACGCCGGAGCTCATAATCGTTAAAATTAGTGCACGTCGAAAATTTCGAGCATCTTCGAAAAAGTTACGGAACTAAGCTTGATAATTTTAATCAATTCACAATTTTTGATGATATTTATAAAAAAACTATTTATTTATATTTATTATTTGGAATATTGTAAAAATCCAAAATACTATGTAATTTACAATCGGTCAAATTGGAGTACTTTTATCATCTTCTATATAAAAACCTACCTACTTATAGTTTATATAGCTATTTTTCTAGTTCATTTCCAAAAAAAAATATTTATTTAGGTAATTTGATGTAAAAAACACACAATTCGAAATAAACATTAAATATAATTATTTATCAAAACTCCTCAATTGTATAGAAATATTGTGACCGAGCTACCATTTATCTAGCTGAAAAAAAGTTATTACATATTACAGGCTTAAGTTTAACTCGTCACCTCAAATATTCGGCCCATTAGGGCTGATTGAAGGTTTGTATGATACAAACCTTCTCTGGACTTCCACGAATAATTCAAGACCAAAATTAACCAAATCGGTAAAGGCATTCTTGAGTTATAAACATTACAACGAAAAGTGGCATTGATTTTCATATACACCGTGACTTTTTAGTCGTCTTACAAAGGCAGCCCAGTTCATGTATCCAATGACTATACTCGGAATTTTAATTCCATTCCAGATTTGACAATTTCAGTGTGGCAACGTTATGAAAAGTAATAAATAGTGACGTTGCGAAATTATTCGATATGGAAATCGAATATATCTGAATCGATTCCTCTCGTTTATAAATTTACTCTCGTAAACTTAAGTTTATCAGGAAATAAAATATTTCTGAACCAATAATTTAGTTTTGACAATTAATTAACGATCTGAGACTTTTCTTTTGTAATTGTGTGTGGTAATAAAAAATGTGATCATGTTCACACGTTCCTTACGTGACAAACATTTTATAAATTGTCGCCGTCATCGCTGTCGCTATAGCTGTTACTTTATGTATCATTTACTATGAATTGTGTCTGTAATATTAATTGTCAATTAACATATCTAGATTACTCATTTTTTCCTCTTCTTTGAAAACATGGGATACACATTTAGACCATTCGGTAGCCGTAATTTTTTGAATGCCTCCCTGAAACTGATTCAGTGATTGTTTATCGATTTTTGTGTTCATCACTACACTGTTATATGTGGTATCATTATTTCACAAAATGACAGTGGTCAATGTCAAATCAGGAATCGAATTAAAATTCTGACTATAGTAAAAGTTCATAATAAAAAAATAATGAGATTTATATAAATTAAAAATAAAAATATTATTCATTATTATGACGCAAGGCGTAGTTTAAGAAACACTCTTCGCAAGCGCGGTCCGAGCCTAAGCTTCAGTAAGAGTGACTTTCACCTAATTTCAAGTGAAAGGGGCGGGGCATCGCGTGCGCCGACGTTGTCTAAGGATAGCGTTAGACAATCTGATTGGACAACAGTCCACGTGGGCTATGCTAGATTGGTTTGCGATATTTTGTCTCGTAGAAAATCTAGATGGAGGATACTCAACAGTTTGATGTAAAGATTTTTAACAGGGTGTTTCATATTTCTAATGTTTTATTAATATTTTTCGTACCTATTATCTTAATTAATGATAAAAAAAATAATAATCGCGCCTAGAGGTATTTTATGTCGGATACATTAAGTGGACAACTTTTGTAAGACGACTAAAAAGTCACGATGTATATATGTATGGTACCTATGGAATTTTACGGCCTTATTAAAAACAAGGTTTTTTTTAGTCTAGGTCTAAACCATTGAAAAAGTTTTTCTATTACAAATTGAAGGTAGGTGAGAATGAGCGACGATTTTTCACAGATTTGATCTTCGACGCTAGTTGCTGCCTCGCTTTCTTTCTTATTGATATCGACGCCTTCCAATATCATAAAATTTTCAGCCGCGAACGCCCACTCATTGTAGTTTTCGCGTCCCTTTAGTTTAGGAACACTCCTAGCGTCTGACTGAAGCCATTCAAGGATATAAATTAAAAATATATATGTATATACAAAAAATACATTCAAAATTCACTCTTATCTCAAACCTAATAAAGTCTTGTTGCCTTTGAGCGCGGACCGTAGTTTCTTTACAAAAGCTGATGGCTGTATTAGTATTGATACTTCTGTTCCATGCTTACTTAGACGGTTCATATCTTCTTCACCTCCCTGTTATATTAAACATACGCATATAGGATAAAACTATACATCCATACTCATATTATAAAGAGGTAAAATTTTTAAGTTTGTATGTAGGGGGTAATCTTCGGAACCGCTGGTCGGATTGCCAAAATTCTTTCACTGATAGATAGCTACAATGTTTCCGAGTGCTATAGGCTATAAAACATCACGCTACGATTAAATGGAAGTGTCAGTGAAAAAATTTTGGCAATCCGACCAGCGGTTCCAAAGATTACCCCCTACATACAAACTTACAAATTTTACCTCTTTATAATATAAGTATACCTAGAATATAGATAAATTAAGTAGTATACCTTCAGCAAGTTGATAGGTC
Organism: Spodoptera exigua; assembly: GCA_902829305.4. NCBI lineage: Eukaryota > Metazoa > Arthropoda > Insecta > Lepidoptera > Noctuidae > Spodoptera > Spodoptera exigua. The sequence goes on along the minus strand of LR824629.2, from coordinate 5,727,999 downwards.
GATTGTTGATTTCGGTGAGGGCCCAGTTTCCAGGTGGGGGTAGGCCTGCGCGGGCGCAGGCCGATTGCGCCACTACGCCCGTTATATTACATTCATTGTCCAACTTTAGGCCTGGAACAAAATATCATGGTTTTAGAAGTCTCTGTGAGGCCTAAGTCGTAGGATAGTCGGCCATGCACGGTGCTTATCAATAAGAGGCGTTTTTGTGAGGAATGGGAGGGAGTGTCAGACTCTTACTGACTAAAAACCCCCCTGTTCCTTCTCCTGCTCTGAGCCGAGGTCGCGGTACCTCATTGCGCTTACCCCTCCACCCCGGCTGAACATCAGCCCTGTAGGGCCCCGTCTGTGGTGGTCTATTGGCTCTATGAGGCGCGCGCGGGAATAAGAATCGCGTTGTGACTTCAAACTACTAGATCTTTTCTTAGTTAGTTACGTTGACCCACTTTCGAATTTTCTCCTGTATCGTGGGGGCGTTTACAGACATACAAATGCACATACACATCACACCCAGACCTGGATAAACAATTTGTAGAACACACAAAGAGTTGCTCCGTGCGGGAATCGAATTCGCGATACGTTGCGCAGTAGTTGCCAAGCGACAGCACTGATCTTGCAATCTTACTAACTTTGTTGGTTGTGAAAAGTCCTTAACGAAAACAATTATATATTACTAGCTACTCTCGCGCGGTTTTGCCCGCTGCTCGGCTCCAATTGATCGTAGCTTGATGCTTTATAGCCTATAGCACTCGGGAACAATGTAGCTATCTATCAGTCGAGAGGTGATCTCCGACCACCGTAAGCGCGGGTCTGCGGACGCCAGTAAGGGTAGCTCGCCGCCCGACCAGAACCAGACCCGAGCGTACGGCGCGTAGCGTTCCGCGCGCGCCTCAAAGAGCCAATAGACCACCGCAGACGGGGCCCTATAGGGCTCATGTTCAGCCGGGGTTGCGGGGCAAGCGCAATGAGGCACCGCGACCTCGGCCCAGAGCAGGAGAAGGAACAGGGGGGTTTTTAGTCAGTAAGAGTTTGACACTCTCTCTCGCCTAACCCTGGACGGGAGAAGTGATTTGATGATTTTCCCCTGACAAAAAAAGCTACCTATCAGTGAAAGAATTTTAGCAATCCGATCACCGGTTCCAAATATGCAAACTTACAAATTTTACCTCTTTATAATATTAGTATAGATATAAAAATTAATTACCTAGAGCTTCTTGATCCCTCTTATTAACAACATATATTTTTCCTAAAGGCACCCGATGAAACAGTATGTCGACCTGAAACATTCAAAAACAGACAATTGGTTAGTTTTCTAGGTCAAAAATAAATTAATTCGACGTTTCAATGCAATAAAATATTGAAAAACTCAAACTAATTTTTTTTTAAGCTTCCGTGTTCCATTTTAGCCCCATCATTGCTTTCCATGAAGCGTGATAGAGGTCAAACGAACTCAAATAAATAATAATCATAAAAAAACTAATTATCCGTATGTATCAATATTGGTCAGGTCATATCCACCAGTCCATAGCAGCCCTTACCCATAACCCTTTCAATTATTACCACATTGCACAATAGTCCTGCATCAACCGGGGATTATCCTTGGGTGCACTTTCATAGTGCATACAGGGATAATTGCCGGCTGATGTCCCATTTTACTTAAATTAAGGTTGTTCAACGGGCCTCTGCGAGTTGGCTTCGGCCCCTCGTACTACTTCCAAAGGTCCGGGAACCTGTGATCCCGTCAATGGAAACGAAAAAAAAACTGATAATCAGAAATTATAAGTCCAGGTTTCCTTACGATGTTTTCTTTCACCGTCTGTCAGTGGTGTCTAAATCCACTGATGATTTAAAAAAGAAGAAAAATTGAAGATCTGCACTTATAAACAATCTGTAGAGAGGTCAATTCTGTACATTAAATATATTTTCAAAATAACTACCAGGGGTGATAAGTGATCGACACTGATGCCAAAAATGCAATCAGTAAAATTTTTGTCTGTCTGTCTGTATGTTCCTTATACAAACAAAAACTACTGGACGGATTTTAACAAAACTCTGTACAATTATTCTTTATACTCCTGGTCAGGTTATAGGATACTTTTCATCACGCTACAAATAAAAGGAGCAGAGCAGTGAAGGAAAATGTTAGGAAAACGGGAGAAGTTACTCCCTTTTTAAAGCTTCCGTCGCGTGTGTAACCTTAATGGTTAAAGTTACATAGAAATTATGTATGACGGAAATATTGTACATAAAATTCTCAAAAACTACTTTTCTACAGCATATATCTATCTTTTATGGTTAACTCACAATAGCACGTGTAACTCCTGATAGCTTAGCAGTTCGAATAATAAGTAATCGCTGTTTTTTATCAACACAGCACGCGGGCGAAGCCGCTGGTGGAAGCTAGTTTAAAATGTGATGATTTTTTAAGTCATAGAACAAAACTTGTTGATTATGATGCTAGGAGCTTAGCCTGGGCCTCGAGTCTGCTATGACAATAGTGTCAGAATAGTAGATCATTGGTTGCAAAATTGTTGATTTTGACATGTTTGGTAATCTACTAACACGATAGCATCATTATGACTTTTTAATGATCAACCAATGCCACTTCATTGAAATAATTCTTTAGAACGGTAATCTCGTACATAATGACAAATGAATATTTGACATAATGCGGTAAATTAATAAAAAAATGTCAGTTCCTTTATTCAATGATTTTTTCGTTTAGAATATTAATGTGCAGTTATTGTTTATAATTCTTTACAAGACATCTCGTACTATAATACTATTACGACATCGCCGAACGCCAATGATCAGCCATTTTGAATTAACAGATTACGAAGTTTTAGCAAAATGACAATGGAATCGTGTAGGAATGACAACACTTTGAAAATATATTATTCTCTTTTTATGTTTCTCTGTATACACGCGTTACACTGTTCTCACATATTCAAACTAACTAAATAATGTATCAAAGAATGTTTATGTGACACTGATTTTAAAAGAGTAACAATGGAGTTTCTTGCTCGTTCTTCTCCATCGGAATCTACACTTTGGAACGAGCAAATAGCTTCACTAAGAGGACTGACCGACAGACTGACACTTTGTATCTTTAAAGTTGTGTTGACGTTCAAAAGTGCCTGTATGGGTCTAATTGAAATAAATTATTTTGACTTTGACTTTGACTTTGAATAGTAGACTCGGGCCCCTGATAGGTTGTCGATGTTTGACAACTATATTGATAAATATACTGACGGTACGAGTGTTGGCAGCGCTGAGTAGTTGTCGTGCATGTAGCGCGTCGCGCGGGCTCCGACTGGCGAGCGCCGCCACGCGGTCCCCCGCGCGACCCGACGCACGGACCCCACACGGACCCCACCACGCTATCCTGCGGGACAGACATGTATATCACATCAACTTACTAATATTATAAATACCAAGTAGTAAAACGTGGGGGAGCGCCATGCTTCGGCACGAATGGGTCGGCTCGACCGGAGTGATACCACGTCCTCACAGAAAACCGGCGTGAAATAACCAAAGGTTATCGGAGGTTCAATCTTTCCCCTACCCCAGTCCGTTCCCTTTCCCAAAATCTCTAAATCCCTAAAAGTTCGAAAATGCACTCGTAACTTCCCCATCCTTGCGGGTGTCCATGGGCGACGCTGATTGCTTACCATCAGGTAATCCGTTAGCTCAGTAGCCGACCTATCATATAAAAAAAAATCGAATTGATCGATATTTGGATGTTTGTTACTCAATCGGAATAGGAAATAGGCTACTTTTTATTAACATATCACGCGGGCGAAGCTAGTTTAATTTATAAATAAATACAAAATGATCTTCCTCGTCCTTTCACAATCCTTAAGTATGCGAACCCCTTATCCCTAAAAGGCCGGCAACGCACCCGTAACTTACTTTTTTCTTTTCTTTTTTAAAACGTTGCTCCACACTAGGATTTTCTCCTGTGACGTGGGTGCGTTTACAAACATACAATTCCACATACACATCACACCCAGACCCGGAACAACAATTTGTGGATCACACAGAGTTGTTCCGTGCGGGAATCGAACCCGCGACACGTTGCGCGGCAGCCAGTTGTCCAGCCACCGCGCCAACCGTGCAGTCCTTTGGTGGTAACTCCTTTGGTGTTGCGGGTGTCTATGGACGGCGCCGATTGCTTACCGTCAGGTAATCCATCTACTCAATTGCGGACCTATCACATTGAACAAATCTTTATAATATATGAAAATGGATCGCAAAATATGTTGGTAAGCGCATAACTCAACAATGCCTGGACCAATTTTGATAATTCTTTTTTTGTTGTGTTTTTTATTGTCAGGAGAAGATTCTTATCAAAGAAAATATTAGAAAAGTAGAGGGAAGATTAGGAAAAAGTGACCCTTTGATATCGAGATAGTTGGACCCGTGCGAAGCGGGGGGCGGACCGCTAGTTAAAAATATCAATAAAGACATTTATAAATACAACTTACCAAACTTGATTTTGGTAATCGGTAAAGACAGGAGGATGTGTAGTATTGACGGTGGCGACTAGTGCGGCCCCGCGGCGTTGCTCGGCGCGTAGACAGGCCGCCTGCCGCGCGCGGAGCGGGGTCAGCGCCGGCAGGGCGGCGGGGACAGACATCGATGGGGGGACGTCTGCTTGGAAAGAGATAATATATATTTGATTATGCACCATCATTTATTATATTTGATCCATATATCATCATCATCAGCCTATAAATGCCCACTGCTGAGCAAAGGCCTCTTCTCACACGGAGAAGGTTTGAGCATTAATCACCAGGCTTGCTCAATGCGGGTTGACGATTTCAAACTTATAATTAGAAATTATAAGTCCAGGTTTCCTCACGATGTTTACCTTCACCGTATGTGAGTGGTGTCTTAATAATCATAGAAAAATATAATAATATGTATGATATGATATATATGATACTTCGTCGATGGCGGTTGCAATCTAAGTCAAATTCTCTTTTTGGTAGGAGAATATAAGAAGAAGAAGAAGAAGAAACTCTTACCATTACTTAAAGAACTGCTCCTCCGACGCATAGTATCCGCTCGACCTTCGGGACGGGATCTGTGCACCACTTTGGCCGGCGAAGATATCGTTGTACCTCTACTGAAATATCAAAACAGTTTCTGAGGTCAAAAATTAATTTTGGATTTTTCAACACACTTTTTTTAAAACGTGGGGCAACCCACACTAGGATTTTCTCCTGTGTCGTGGGTGCGGTTATAAACATACAATTTCACATACACATCGCGCCCAGACCCGGAACAACAATCTGTGGATCACACAAAGAGTTGTTCCGTGCGGGAATTGAAACCGCGACACGTTGCGCGGCTACCAGTTGCCCAGCCACCGCGCCAACCGTGCAACACCAAATGAATACGGTAGTTTCCATCTAGTCAAATTCAATACTTTTATTCAAACGTCAAAAACGATACTTTTCTATGAAATTTGTATGAAAAACTGAGTTATGACGTCATAACATTTTTGCGTCAAATAGCTTACTTATTTCTTAATAATTAGCTAAAAAAATCTAAAATTCAGTGTATCGATCGATCGATGAATAAAAGTATAGATAATTTTCAATATTTTATTGTATTGACTTATGAATAGATGAATATATCGTGGTGGCCTGGAGGTTAAGGAGCCCGCTTCTCATGCATGAGGTTGTGGGTTCGAAACCTGGCAAGTACCAATGACTTTTTCCGAGTTATATGTACTTTCTATGACCATTTAGCCATCACTGACATACGGTGAAGGTAAACATCGTGAGGGAACCTGGACTTATAATTTCTAATTATAAGTTTGAAATCGCCAACCCGCATTGAGCAAGCGTGGCGATTAATGCTAACCTTCTCCGTGTGAGAAGAGGCCTTTGCTCAGCAGTGGGCATTTATAGGCTGATGATGATGATGATGATGATGATAATTGTATTGAAACGTCGAATTAATTTATTTTTGACCTAGGAAACTACCCAATTGCTACAATGCTAGCGTGTTGCCAGCCTATGGTAGGATAACAATTAGGTATCAGGTAACATTCATTTTTTATATAAAATCACAAGTTTTTGTTTAAACTATAAGTGTGGAAGAGCCAAGCTTCGGCACGAACGGGTCGGCTCGACCGGAGTGATACCACGGCCTCACAGAAAACCGGCGTGAAACAACCACAGCGTTGTGTTTCGCCGTGCGAGTGAGGTTACCGGAGGCCCAATCCTTCCCATTCCCGGACCCTTCTCCAATCCCTAAATCTCCAAATCCCTAATCCCTAAAAGGTCGGGAACGCACTCGTAACTCCTCCGTTGCGGGTGTCCATGGGCGGCGTTGATTGCTTACCATCAAGTAATCCGTCCGCTAGTTTGCCGACTTACTACATTAAAAAAAAACTTACCTATCTTGATTTTCTTCGTGTCTATTCGAATTTTCTTTTTTCGTCTGCGCTATAGACTTTAATCTAGTCAGCAATGACAGCTCAGTAAGTCCTCGCTTCCAAATAGGCTTATTCTGAGTATGATTTTGTTCTGACGTTTCTGAAAAAAAAAACATTCATATTGGTATTAAAAAAAACAAACAAGTTCGCGTGGAATAGTGACTTCGTGCAGATTTTTGTTTGAAAAGCTATTTAATGACCTTTCTCGAGTTCCAAACTATGTCTATACCAAATTTCACAGAAATCGGTTCAGTAGTTTAGGCGTGAAGAAAAGACAGACAGACAGAGTTACTTTCGAATTTATAATATACGTTTGGATATAGGATACTAGCGACTCGCCCTGGCTTCGCATGGATGCAAGCTGATACTAAATTTCTTCACTATTTAATGAATGTTATCTTTTTTTATTTACTTTTATTCACTATTTAATTAATATTACCAAAATTATTTCACTGATAGATAGCTACATTGTTCCTGAGTGCTATAGGCTATAAAACATCACGCTACAATCAAATGAAGCCGAGCAGCGGGTGAAATCGCGCGGGAGTACCTAGTTATACATAAAAACTTTCCTCTTCAATCACACTATCTACTAAAAAAACAGCATCAAAATCCGTCACGTAGTTTTGGAGATTTAAGCATACATAGTGATATAGGGACAGAGAAAGCGACTTTGTTTTATAATGTAGTGATTAATACACTCACCATTCTTAATTTCTCTTCTAGGACTTGTGTTCATTATTCTCGCTTCTCTCGGTCGATTCGCATCGTAAGCGTTCTGACTACGAGCCCTTTCGACTGACCTCAACCGATTAATATCACTACCACCATTATTTTGAACTCTACCATCGCCGTTACAATTAATTTCCGCGTTGACTGTGACACTAGAATTATTATTCGACGGAAACAAATATTCGTAGGTCGAATCACCGACTTCTAGATTTGGTAAAGAACTCTTTCGTGTTTTTTCAACATTTTTCAACTTTTTCACTGGTAACGGTGAAGGTTTTGGATTCGAGGTGGACGCCATGCATAGTCTCTCGTAGATATCCTCGTTTTGATTGGAAGTCGGAACATTCGGAAGAGTAGGAATAGTCGGAAGAGTCGGAAAAGTCGGAAATTCCGGCTCACTCGTCCCTGTTAGGCTCACAGTCGTAGTAAGACTTAGATGTCCATAATCAGAGTCTTTTGAAAACGTTGTGCCGTAATCATTATTTTCCGTGTTAACTATATTAACGAAATTTGGTTTTGTCTCTTCGTTTATCGTCAATTTTTGTTTGAAATCGAAGTTGAATACATCTGTTTCGGGTCCTAAGACAGGTATGGCAGTGTGAGGTGGATCCTTGTTTGAAACTTGTATTACTGTCACATTCGTTGCTTGGTGGTTGCTGGAAATAAAAAAAAATATTATTAAACAGTGTAATGGGTAGGCTCGACCGAAGTGATACCACGGCCTCATGGAAAACCGACGTGAAACAACCACAGTGTTGTGTTTCGCCGTATGAGTGAGGTACACCCATCTCTCCCCAATCCCTAAATCTCCAAATCCCATAATCCCCAAAAGGCTGGCAAGGCACCTGTAATTCCGGATTTTAGGAGACCTAATCCCAAAATCTCCAAACCCCTAATCCCCAGAAGATCGGCAACGCACTTGGCCTCTGTTATTGCGGGTGTCGATGGGATAGCTCAAAATTACCCAATTTTGAGCTAAAGCCTCTTCTTACACGGAGAATGTTTGAGCATTAATCACCACGCTGGTTTTAGAGCTAGTTAAAAGTAAAAAAGGATTTGTTCAAATCGGTTCACAATTGGCGGAGTAATCGCGTAACAAACATAGAAAAAAAACATACGGGTCGAATTGAGAACCTCCTCCTTTTTAACCGACTTCCAAAAAAAGGAGGAGGTTCTCAATTCGACCGTATATATGCTTTTTTATGTTTGTTCGCCGATATCTCCTTTATTTATGAACCGATTTTGATAATTCATTTTTTTATTGGAATGGAGATAGTCCCAGAATGGTCCCATGAAAAGGAAATCAGGATCTGATGATGGAAGACTAGAGAAATCGAGGGGAACTTTCAAAAATTGTAGGGGCGAGTGGTTCTTTTGCATATGATTTTAGCAAACTTCTCGACTCTACGACTCTTCGACTTTAACATTATAAAATAGTAATTAAATATTATTTTATATAATTTAACTAAATGAAAATATGTATTACTTTAAACAAAGTAAATTTATTTTTCGCTTTTTAGTTTACGTTTTGAAGTCGGTTTATTTTTGTTAAAAATTATTTTATTTTGAAGTCGGTTGAAAATAGAAAGAAAGAAAGAAAATGCATTTATTCGGCATCAGACATGAAAGCCAGAAATAAACAAAAATACAACACAAAAAACAATAAACAGGTTAAAAAGACAGAAAAACAAAAATACGCTAAACATACAGTACCTATCATATACACAGCGTTCTATAGGGTTGGCAGACATGTCTAAACCGAATGGGTCGCCAACTCAGCAAAAAGCTGGGCACACTGAGCACCCAACACTGATTTTCAGTTGACACCCCTGCAGTGACGCACGGACGAAAGCAACGCATAACTAGTACGTTCAGATTATAATATAAGAAAATAGGCACTCACCTCCCATTTTCGCTGCCCTCTGCGACAGCATCCCCGTTACAGACGACGACCCTTTGCGTGTATTCGTCTTCGCTACACATCTTATCGATTTCAGCGAAAAATTCTTCATCACTATCAGTAATATTGGTCCTTTTGAACATTGAATCGTCCAAGCATATATTTTGGCCGCAAATTTTCGCCACAGACTTTCTAGTTTCAACTTTATTTTGTGAAGTGCTCGGCAATGATGTGAATGGGACATCCCAATTCGATATATCTATATTTTCTTCTTCTGTTGACGTCGTGGGCTCGATTTCTGGTTGAGCTTCTGGTGCTTCTGGTATCGTTTCTGGGGGACGGGTCGTTAGTTCGATTCCTGGCACTCTGAAATGATAAAATATGTTATTAATTATAACCATATACTTTTATATCTTTGTTAACGCCTTTCACGCAAGTTCTGCAATTTCGTAGTCGCTGTTATTGTGTTTTAAGATTATTTTATCTATATATACTAATATTATGGAGGTTAAATTTGTAAGTTTGTATTTAGGAGCTAATCTTTGGAACCGCTGGTCGGATTGCCAAAATTCTTGCACTAATAGATAGCTACAATGTTCCCGAGTGCTATAGGCTATAAAACATCACGCTACGATCAAATGGAGCCGAGCAGCGGGTGAAACCGCGTGAGATTAGCTAGTTTTATTGTCAGAACAAAATAAATGTCAAAGTCAAAATAATTTATTTCAATAAGACCCTTACAGACACTTTTGAACGTCAAACAAAGCTTAAAGATAAAGTGTCAGTCTGTCGGTCAGTCCTATTAGTGAAGCTATTTGCTCGTTCCAAAGTGTAGATTCCGATGGAGAAGAACGAGCAAGAAACTCCATGGTTACTCTTTTTCAATCAGTTTCACATACAGATTCTTTGGTATATTATTTGATTACTTAAGAAAAGAAAAATTACGCGGCTATTATTTTGAATTTAATTATAAGGTGAACTTTAAAAAGAAATTTTTGCTTCTTTACCTGTCTGGTGGAGTTGGTGGCGTGGGCGGTAAAGGGGAGGTAGGATCCCTTGCAGCAGCCCTCGGAGGAGGAGGTAGGGGCGGAGGCGCAGGACCAGAACAGTACACATTCTCACCGCGCGACAGAATCTTTAACTCGTGTAGTGTGTTACGGAGGGTCGTAACCCAATCCTGCATTGACTCCCTGAAAACATTATTATAAAGAGTTAAAAATAAAAATATAATTAATTTTAAAATACATCTATACTTGTAGCGACATCTATCGCACAACATTGACAACAGCACCAATCACGTGCAAGTTTCTACATCGCGCTATAAGAGTTTACAACACAATTAGCACTGATACAAAAATCCCGACAACAACCGTCGGGCAGTAGCCCACCAGGCACGAACACCTCGCCTGGTCGGAGGATCCTCCCTTTTCAATGGAGGATGAGGAACTTTCCACCCTGTTCCTCATACCACTAAACTATTATTATAAAGAGGTAAAATTTGTAAGTTTGTATGTAGGGGGTAATCTTTGGAACCGCTGGTCGGATTGCCAAAATTCTTTCACTGATAGATAGCTACAATGTTCCTGATTGCTATAGGCTATTTAACATCACGCTACGATCACACGGAGCTGAGCAGCGAGTGAAACCGCGCGAGAGTATCTAGTTGGGAAACAAAATTGAACACTCACCAATCAGGAGCCAGCATCCGAATAGCACCATTATCGGTATCGATTAAAAAATCGTACTGATCTCCGTAATGGGGTTTGACACTAGCCGTCACGTGCCTAGCGGATCGGAGAGAGGCCCGCCATATTGGTTTATGGGTTATAGCCGCTGGGCTATTAGCCTCTGGGTACTGTTCTAAATACGGTGTCTTACCGTTGTGCACACAGAGCTGTGTCCACATCGGTTTCAGTGGAACTTTCTGTAAAAGAAAAAAGTCATATTTTTATTCCTGTTAAAGTATTGAACATTAGGATTTTCTTTTGTTGCTTCTTTTTTTTACTGCTTTTTTGGGCGAAATTTCTCGAATTTATAAGCATAGATAACGATTAATTGGGTGCTCTGTGCCCAGCGTTTGCTGAATTGGCGACCCATTCGGATTGGGCATGTTCGCCAACCCCGGGTTGTATTATTGTAACTTTGTTAGGCTGTTTTCACGTGGACACCCGCAACGGAGGAGTTACGAGTGCGTTGCCGACCTTTTAGGGATTAGGGATTTGGAGATTTAGGGTTTGGGAAAGGGTCCGGGAAGGGGAAGGATTGGGCCTTCGGTAACCTCACTCACACGGTGAAACACAACGCTGTGGTTGTTTCACGCCGGTTTTCTGTGAGGCCGTGGTATAACTCCGGTCGAGCCGACCCATTCGTGCTGAAGCATGGCTCTAAACTACTATTCAAACTTTTTATTGTATTTTTTTATTGTTGCATATTTTTGTTCTTGGCCTTCCAGTCTCAGTCCGAATAAAAACAGTTTTCTTTTCTTTTAATTTGCACTCGACGTCTACGTCGTCGTTATAGTACATGTATACTTATCTATACTAATATTATAAAAAGGTAAAATTTGTAAGTTTGTATATAGGGGGTGGGTGATTCTCCAAAAAACCTTAACTTTTATTTAACAAGTCATTATCCTCCCAGGTTTTTAAGCATCTTAGTAATTTATTTTATACAATATTTTTAATCGGTTGCTTGTAAGCAGTGGTGAGATTTAATTTAATAAAATAATTATCTGTGTTTTAATCAGCAGACTCGTTAATTTTCGGTTGAGGATAATGACATTATTAATTTTTTTTTAATTGATGTGAAGAATCACCCGGGTAATCTTTGGAACCACTGGTCGGATTGCCAAAATTCTGTCACTGATAGATAGCTACAATGTTCCTGAGTGCTGTAGGCTATAAAACATCACGCAACGATTAATTGGAGCCGAGCAGCGGGTGAAACCACGCGAGAGTAGCTGGTATAATATTATAAAGCCGGAGAGTTTGTTTGTTACTTTGAACGCACTAATCTCCAAAACGACTGGTTCGAATTGAATAATTCTTTTTGCGTTTGTTAGTACATTTATCAAGTAAGGCTTTAGGCTATAAAACATGATGTTACAATTTCTAGGAGCCTAGCAGCGAGTGAAACCGTGCTACAGAAGCTAGTTAGTTATCAATAAATTTTGATTGTCTCACGAGATTTAGTTACATGTCGTGGTGGCCCGGAGGTTAAGGAGCCCGCTTCTCATGCATGGGGGTGTGGGTTCGAAACCTGGCATGTACCAATGTGACTTTTTCCCAGTTATCTGTACTTTCTATGAGTATTTAGACACCACTGACATACGGTGAAGGTAAACATCGTGAGGAAACCTAGACTTATAATTTCTAATTTTAAGTTTGAAATCGCCAACCCGCAGTGATCAAGTGTGGTGATTAATGCTCTAACCTTCTCCGTATGAGAAGAGGCCATTGCTCAACAGTGGGCACTTATAGGCTGATGATAATGAAATTTAGTTACAATTTAAGAAGATTCCCCGCCCCCAATCCCTCCTCAATCCCTAAATCTCCAATTCCCTAATCCCTAAAAGGTCGGCAACGCACTCCTGTAAATCCTCCGTTGCGGGTGTCCATGGGCGGCGCTGATTGCTTACCATCAGGTAATCCGTCTGCTCGTTTGCCGACAAATTACATAAAAAAAAAGATTACCCACCTTACTAGTAAGCGGTCTCAGCTTGCTACCACCAACATCATTCGGTATCCGTTTAAGATATGCATTCTTCTGTATCTCCCTATAGTACACGGGACCCTCATCTCTTTCTCTGCTAGATGCCATCTTGGATTCTTCATTCAGCTGCTGGAAATAAAACATAAAAAAAATATTTCAAGTTTAAGTTTCGAAATGCAAAAAATCTTGTACCATGGCTTACTAGAACCTTTTTTTTATTGAGAAACGGACGGCAAATTAGTCAGCTTTCGGATTACCTGATGGTAAGCAATTTGCGTCACCCATGGATGTGTGGTCAGCCTTTTTGGGGATTAGGTTTTCGTATAGGGACGGGAAGAGTGGAAGGATTGAGCCTGCAATAACCTCAGTGACACGGAGAAACACAACGCTATGATTGTTTTAAGCTGGTTTTCTGTGAGGCCGTGGTATCGCTCTGGTCGAGCCGGCTCATTCGTGCCGAAGCATGGCTCTCTCACACATATTCGTGTGAAGGGATGAGTGATTTTTTTGTGAGGGGAAAATCATCAAATTACTTCTCCCGCCCAGGGCCGGGCGGGAGGGAGTGTCAGACTCTTACTGACTGAAAATCCCCCTGTTCCTTCTCCTGCTCTGGGCCGAGGTCGCGGTGCCTCATTGCGCTTACCCCGCAACCCCGGCTGAACATCAGCCCTTTAGGGCACCGTCTGTGGTGGTCTGGAACGCTACGCGCCGTACGCTCGGGCAAGGGATGAGATAGGTTACTTCAGAGGCTAGCAAAGGCAATTGTAAGCCTCTGTTGTTGTGGGTATCCATGGGTGGCTCAGGTTGCTCACCATTGATTGTTGTGACCGACTGTTTGGCCAATTCTATAAAAAATCTGTTTGAAAACCAACAGATAAGGAACTTTTCAAATAAAGATCATTATTTTGAGTAATGAGTAGTGAACTAAACAATTATTCGAAACGAATGCAATGGTAACTGATATACAAATGCATATACAGGGTGTAAACAGACACTTAACGAAGCCGTTAACAACGCATACTGCAGTTCTAACTAAGTAGCTTTACGCTAAAATTATCACTGGGAAACGACTTTTATTTTTAGGCATCAAGAAAATAATAATTTTATTGCGCGCAATGTAAAGCAAACGGGCTTCGTATCATTGTGTGCGTAGGTTCACAGCTAAGCATTAAAACGCTGTGATAAGTACGTAGGTCGACGTTTTACTTCGCAACAACAAAACAATTCTGTAAAATAAAAATCCTACTGCGATGCACGATGTTTTTTGTGCGGGTCTGCATTTATTTATTACGTACATTACTGTTCGTAACTTCAAATGCGTAATTTATTTAGAAAAATCGAAAATTCAGGTAATTTTTGTTTGGAAAAAAGTTTTGTAATAATACTTAGAATGCGATTGCGCAAAAAAATTATAATTTAAAAATGGATCTTTGACCTTCAATATCTTGAGAAAACGTGGAGTCCCAGCTTCTTAAAGAAAAAAATTATACAAATAATGGGTAGAATATTTGGCTTTCGGCTTCGTTAAGTGTCTTTTTACACCCTGTATGTCTTTGCATACTATTATGCTAATATATGTTAGTCTTTAATTACAGCATTTATGCATATTTCATTATTCATTGACTGATGAAACATATTAAAGCTTGCCTATTATCATATAAAAAATTCAAGCATATTTCTATGTAGTGTAATTATGCTACTAAAACATCGATAGATCTGCCACAATCTATACTAATATTATAAAGGGGTAAAATGTGTAAGTTTGTATGTAGGGGGTAATCTTTGGAACAGCTGGTTGAATTGCCAAAATTCTTTTACTGATAGATAGCTACATTGTTCCTGTGCTATAGGCTATAAAACATCACGCTACGATTAAATGCCGAGCAGTGGGTGAAACCGCGCGAGAGAAGCTGGTATACAATAATTATGACCACTGACTATTCTATTTGATTGTGTTATAATATTAAGTTTTGAAGGTGATATTGTGACATTATTTATCTCACTGGTAGTATAAGGTAAAAGCTTAAAAGACTAAGTATTCCAATATTTTTAATAAAACATTGCCCCACACTAGGATTTTCTCCTGTGTCGTAAGTGTGGTCACTAACATACAATTTTACTTACACATGACACCCAGGCAAAGAAAAACAATTTGTGGATCACTTAAAGAGCTTTTCCATGCAGTCAAAAGACTAAACTCTAATGGCAGCTTTGGGCTTTGTACTTCTTATTTATCTTAAGGTGAATAAGACTCTTTAACGGTTTATAAGTAAATTAAGTACAGTCTTATTACTAAAGTATAATTAATGCAAACAAGATACCTTGATCTAAAATGCATACATGAATACCAATAAATTAAAGTTGCACATCCATCAAACGCGAACATGTTTACGATAAAAAAAACTTGAATAATTGCCTTGTAGTTTTAAAGAGTTTTGCATTCAGTAACAATATACCAACTAGATGGCTAGTCGGGATTTGCGACCTATATCAGTACTAACGATCTACAATTGACGCAGTGCATGGTCGGAATTAATTGCGGAAGGCATACGGGACACTGACGTGACGGTGACTCAGTTATAAAATATTCACAAACACATCCTATTAAAGCAGTCAATCCAACTATGGAAACTTCAACACAGCGCGAATAACTTTCCATTATTCCGCTTAATATAAAAGTAACCCGGAAATCAACACATGTAAGACGAAGACACAACTGTGATGCTGTCGTTAAATAACAATTATGTGTACAAATGCGAATGAAAGCGCAAAAAATAATTACCTTTTTTCAAAGTATAAAACTTGCACCTTTCTCTTCTGTTTAAAGTAGGATGTCAGCGTTTGACCTTCATGCTATATTGTTATAGCGGCGGGTTACGCATTGATTGTGTCGTTGCGAAATAATAATGTTTTGTTTTAAATAACAATATTATTTATTTGACAGAAAACATGCACAATGAACACAAAAGCAGTAACGCCATATTTATTATTTATGACATTTGGAGTTTTATTGTTGCTATTGCATAAAAATGGCTATCTAACTTCAATAAAATTTCTGTTTACTTACTTTTCCGTTGTAATAAAAAGCCCTCAGGCGTAAACAAGTAAATTAAAAAATACAAGAATGTTATACAACATAATTACATACAAAAAGCAAAAAAAGGTTACGGCAAGATTGGAAATACTTCTTCGTTTTTTCCATCATACGTTTATCACGCATATATTTACATTGTTACTAAACCATTATTCTGTTTAAATTTTAATGTGATTAAAACACACTAATTTGTATAAAAATAAAAAACTTTTTGATAATGAACATAGATAACAATCAGTGATGGATGATAAAAATGGCAACAATATGAGGTCACTTCATCATTGTCTACCATAAACTCCAAAAAAAAAAAAAAATCATCATTGTCTATGTTGTCTACTTGACGTTTTGTTGTGCCGATAAAGTAAAGAAAACAAATAGGAAAACTTTGAGAGACGTAAGTTTACATTATTTCAATAATAGATAATAAGGCAGGTCGTTCACTTTGCTGTTTTAGAATGCTTTCCTAAACGAAATACTTCGTTTTATTAGCATCAATTTCGATTATCATAGTCACTGTCAAAGTGTTTCAACTTTTTAATTTTAGTACGTGTCATTTCCGTCACAGCGCTGCTGTCCATACTTATTTTGGTCACGTGACCAATTCAACCGCCAAAATAATTGTCATTTTTTTCGCCGACCCACAGAATTTTCTGTCGTTAGCAGAAAACGGTTAATTTCCACGCATTTCTTGTATATCTATCGTCAAAAACATTTGAAAACACGTGTTAAGCCTTTGGCTAAAGTGAATCTTAACTAAAAACTTGTAATTATGGCAAAGGTGCACATAACCAATGTTGTTGTACTCGACAATCCTAGTCCGTTCTTAAACCCTTTCCAATTCGAACTTACATTTGAATGCATCGAAGAACTCAAAGAAGACTTAGAATGGAAGATGATATACGTTGGATCGGCGGAAACCGAGGAGCACGACCAGGTCTTAGACACAATATACGTTGGCCCAATACCTGAAGGCAGGCACATGTTTGTTTTCCAAGCTCCACCGCCTGACGTGACACGAATACCTGAAAACGACGCTCTAGGCGTTACAGTAGTGCTCTTAACGTGTTCATACAGAGGTCAAGAATTCGTCAGAGTGGGATATTTCATAAACAACGAATACTCTGAATCGGAACCTGAACTACGCGAAAATCCGCCACCAAAGCCCCGTTTTGATAAAGTAGTAAGAAATATTCTCGCTTCAGAGCCCCGTGTGACTAGATTTAAGATTAATTGGGCGGAACCTGACGCGGCGGTGGCAACAGACTCTGGAGACGGAAATCTTGAGACATCGCACGCTCCTAGCAATGATTCTTATGGTGCATCGTTTAATGCTGATAGTCAGATCAGTGGGATTGAGTTCCAAGGCAGTTTGAGTGGATATGGAGACAATTCCAACTCTATAGCGCCTATGGAATGCTGAGGTAAGGCCTACATGAGTTTTTATTCCAAATTTAAAGTGTTTTTTACTGCTTTGTTGATCTATTAGTCATTAAGATAAACATTAAAGTAGATTATATTTTTTAAGTTGAAAAATGCAGTATATACTTAGCTAAAGGATCAAAGCTAGACATTAACTGATATTCTCTTCACAATAACCTTTGTCTTATATGACCAATATAAATGAATATGATTCATGTTTTCCTATAGGAATATAATATAATAAAGAATAAAAAGAAAATCAAATGACTTTTTGGAATTAAAGCTAATTTAAATGCTTTTTTGTGTATCTTCTTTTAGTCATATTTACTTATAAGATTTTGGCAGAAAGTCAATAGTCGATGAAAAAAATTTAGGCACGGATTGAAGTAGGTACACTGCCTACTGTATATGTTAGAATGGTGGCCATGATTTTTCTTCCTTTTACAATGAGATATTTGATTTACAATAGTCAGTATTACATTTATGACAGAATTAATAACTTATTTATTTGTAGGAAAGGCCAGTATAAGGCCTTAGCTGGGGACCTTAACTTAGAGGACACCCCATATCATTAGTCTAATTGAAAAGTAAACATCCATAGCTTGTTGAACAGCTATACAAAAAGGCTCAGTAACTGCAGACTAAAAATTTAGCCAAATGTAACCGAAAGTGAGGTTATTAACCATTGAATGAATTTCTCTGTCTATCTCTTGAGATAAGGACAAAAATTTGCTTAAAATTTTATTACCAGCCTTAAAAATATACAACCATTTGCCTTAAAACTTAGGTACTAACTCGCAATTTAATAAAAAGTCAAGTCATGACTTGTTCTAAAATTGTTTGTATATAAATTTTCCACTGAATGATTCATAGTTATGTGGTCATGGTTATATAGTATACATATGTATATTGCAAGTGAAACTAGTCGAAAAAAAACTATTTGCTAGGTGATGCATCAAATTTGACTGCACGGTTGGCGCGGTGGCTGGGCAACTGGCTGCCGCGCAACGTGTCGCGGGTTCGATTCCCGCACGGAACAACTCTTTGTGTGATCCACAGATTGTTGTTCCGGGTCTGGTTGTGATGTTCATGTGAAATTGTATGTTTGTAAACGCACCCACGACACAGGAGAAAATCCTAGTGTGGGGCAACTTTTAAAAAAAAAAAAAAATTTTGAAAATGTAGGTAGTGGTTCAGATGAGTTGTAAACTGTTGTAGGGAGAGAATAGGGAAATTTTTTGTCTCGCTTTTATAGACTTTTGTGTGATTATGTGACTTTTGACATTGGTTCAATGGTGGTTCTGTGAAAGACTTAAAATAATTCAACAAACCCCAAGCTAACGCTGACATTCATGCACCTATTGTTCTGATTCTGATTGTTTATGATTGAAATGTTAACACAGATAGAACAATTTATTCAGTAATGATAATATGAATCCAACATCTGAACAGGGTTGCATTTAATGACATACTGGTCCAGTGGCCCAGGTTGTATAGGGTTTTTAGTCAGTAAGAGTCTGACACTCATCCCACTCACTGTGGGAGGAGCCATTTTATGAGCCTCAAAATAAAAAAGATTTAATCCTTAAACCCAACGCTTGACAAAGTAATAAAGCAGTCAACCGTTCTGATGATATGTTATTTATAAACAATGATAAAGAACCTTTACTTGACATTTAGCTGGGATATTATGAATATCAATTAAAAGTCACCACTGAAAGGTTAATTAAAATAACAAAGGTAACTCTATGGCCAATAATGGCGCTTAGAAAGAGTAAATTTTAGAAATTGCATCGGTTTTCTATCTTACATTTGACTAATTACTATTTATGAAACCTTTGTAATTAAATGAGTAACTCTTTATTGTAGATTATACTCTAAATACACTTTTCTGCCAGCTAATCCACCCTCAGTCTTAAAACATTGTCTTTATATTCCAGACTTAAAATCTATCTGTTCAGTAGATTATGTATGAAGTCACAATAATATCTATTATGAAACATCTATTGATAGGTAGTATCAAACTTATACATTTATTAATATTAGAAGTAGGAGGACTTTAATAAACCTCAAAAATTTGTTTTTAATCGCCAGGATTATTGTTTTGAATTGAACATATATTTTTGTGTAGGATGATTCAGTGATTGAGGAAAGCTGTTAAATATCATACTATTAGCATTTAATTAGAAGTCATTATGAAAATTTATGCCATATAACTACCATTCTCTTTTTCCACACTACTTTACTAGTAGATCAACAAAAGCAGTCATTAATTTTTATTGTGCAACATTCATTATTTTTTTCAAACAGGATGTTTTCTATTATATTGTCTTTCTTTTAATTTCAGATGACCAAATATTAGTCGCTACTGTAAATGTCAAAGGAGAAAAAGATGGACTTGAAATTCTTATATAGTGCAAATTTGTTAAGCATCACTATATTATGATGCTGGAGTTTATCACAGTCAAGAAAGTTGTACAAGTAACTATTTTATAATTTTTTTTTTTGTGTAACTCCACATTATATTGTTGCGAAGGTAACTTGACGCGTTTAATTCTTAATAAGAGACATGTAAAACATGACAACTGGATTGTAGCTATGTTTTTCTTACCTACTAAGATTTCATAATATAACTGTGGATTTTTTCTCAATGTTTTGTTTAGTTTATGGTGTACACTTTCCGACAATGTCATGTCAAAAAAGGTTTTATAAAATAGTTACTCAACTTTAGACTGAGATCAAAGAGGTTTGTATTCGTGATTTTGGACTAGTATTAGTGTATAATATTGTTTTTAGATTAACAAACTACTTTATTAGAAGGACAATATTTTTGGTGATAAATGACAGGTGTGACTTTGTAATTGCAACTGAACTTATATTATCACAACAGTCTGCAATATTTTTTTACAATATTTGAACAAATACAACTCACTTTTGTTAACCGGAATCTATTAACGCTAGTTTTGCTTTAATAGATTCCTGTTTAGTTCCCGCTTTAAATTATTGATTGTCCCAGTTCAATTAAGATTACCATGTCAAAAAAAAATTTTTTTTTTCTATTGAAGTAGTGTCTTAAATAACCTTGTGTGACATGAACTAATCAAAAGTTGGCAAAAAAATGAC
This sequence comes from Spodoptera exigua, assembly GCA_902829305.4. Lineage (NCBI taxonomy): Eukaryota > Metazoa > Arthropoda > Insecta > Lepidoptera > Noctuidae > Spodoptera > Spodoptera exigua. Next base: position 5,707,572 of record LR824629.2, on the reverse strand, counting down.
TATGACTTTTTCTTTCTTAGTTTTGTTGTTATGTATAATATGATTTTAACCAGATTTACTACATAAACATAGTGTGGGTCTTCTGATGGGCCCCTTCTGGGATTAAAAATATCTTAAACTCACTACTAACAATTAACTAAATTAAAATCTAGCTTAAGTAACAAACTTTCTCTTAATTTTAGTGTCTACAAAAGACCCTGTAACTAATTCGACTGGGGTCTTTAGTCCCGCCACTTTAACCCTCGTCGGAAAACGACGGGAATGGCTTGGTGGGTTCCTAATCTGACGTATTATTTATTTTTTTATGTATACATTTTGAAATTATGTTGTACTTTTCTTTTTTTTTTTGATATCTTAGTGTATTGAGTGAATTTTACTATTATATCTCAGTTCGAATGCAAGGAATTTAGTTATAAATAAGTGATTATGTTTAAGGCATGTTTAAAACCTCAGCAATATGATGTAAAGGGGATTTAAATAAGGTATTTATACATTTTCTAACATTGTGGGGTCAATAGGCCTGTGGGGGTCAATAGACATACACCCCATAAGTTCATAAGCATATGTAAAAAACGTGTTTTAGTTCAATTTATATCTTAAGTGTTTGTTTTTAAGATTCATTTTCAATATTTTTTCTTTCCTTTCGCTTCTGACTTGCTTTTGGGGCTTAAAACTTGTGGCTGTATGGTTAAGGAAATGTACGATAGTATAACAGTGATAAGCTATCAATAACTACTGGATTATAAGCAATGTAAAATGAATGACGACCATGTTCGCTACGTCAAAAATATTCTGAACCAAAACTTACTATCTATGTCACACAACTTCCTACACACATTCTTTACATATGTGATCCGTATCTTACTCACTTCAAACTCACGAAAAAGATCCTGCAGCCATAAGTTGGGGCTACTCTGAAAATATTACGAAAACGAACTGAACTTTAACGTGAACTAGTTTAGTTCAACAAAAATGCACTAACACCCGGTTTCCGGAAGGCCGATCAATGTTAAAATCAATTTAATCTCTTGTCAAGTCATCTGATTGGTTGACTGAATTATCAACAACCAATCAGATGACTTTACAAGAGATTTAACTGAATTAAATTAAATATATTGTTTTAGTTCAATTTATATCTTAAGTGTTTGTTTTTAAGATTCATTTTCAATATTTTTTCTTTCCTTTCGCTTCTGACTTGCTTTTGGGGCTTAAAACTTGTGGCTGTATGGTTAAGGAAATGTACGATAGTATAACAGTGATAAGCTATCAATAACTACTGGATTATAAGCAATGTAAAATGAATGACGACCATGTTCGCTACGTCAAAAATATTCTGAACCAAAACTTACTATCTATGTCACACAACTTCCTACACACATTCTTTACATATGTGATCCGTATCTTACTCACTTCAAACTCACGAAAAAGATCCTGCAGCCATAAGTTGGGGCTACTCTGAAAATATTACGAAAACGAACTGAACTTTAACGTGAACTAGTTTAGTTCAACAAAAATGCACTAACACCCGGTTTCCGGAAGGCCGATCAATGTTAAAATCAATTTAATCTCTTGTCAAGTCATCTGATTGGTTGACTGAATTATCAACAACCAATCAGATGACTTTACAAGAGATTTAACAGGAGATTAGTTAATTTTAGCGTTGACAACCCTTTCAGAAACCGGGTGTTAGTCTGTCCTAATTACTGTCACTATTTTTTTCCTACATTATTTTAAATATCTATATAAAGAATTGCTGTTGACTTTGCTAACGGGAAAAACCAGTAACTAAGACTCTGCTGTCCTTAAAATAATAAAACAATGAATTTATTTTTGCAAATAAGGCCATAAAACGACACTTTAGCACGTCAAATTATATGTAAAAAAACTAGATTAACACCCGGTTTCTTAAAGGCTTGAATTAATTTATCTCCTGTCAAATCTGTTGTCAAGTCATCTGATTGGTTGTTGATAATTCAGTTAAATCTCTTGTCAAGTCATCTGATTGGTTGTTGATAATTAAGTCAACCAATCAGATGACTTGACAAGAGAATAAATTGTTTTTAAAACTGATCGGCCTTTCGGAAACCGGTTGTAAGCCTCATGCCTGTTTGTCATAAGGCTGTTACTTTTGAACCGTCATTGTTAGACAGGCGATATTCTGCTGTTTTAGGTTTTTTGGGTTTTTCAATATTTTATGTTAGCTCCGAAACAACCTTCTTGATTTTAGCACGAAAACTTTTTCGAATTGAGTGTAATTTTTAAGAAAAATAACTCGTAATATCGAAGTGTAGGTACCTATGTAAATTGCTGTAAATATATTGTGTTCTCATATTATGTTAAGTGTAAATTTCGTTTAGATTTAATTTTGATTATTATAATATAGTTTAGAAACTGAATATTTTTGTTTTATTTTAATTGGTTTGGTACTTATGTTGACTCGGCGTTGCGAGTGTCTCTGGAAAGCGCAAGTCTTCAGTGCTTCGGTGTTTTTGGGGCTTACAGGAGTTGCAGCGGCTGTCCTAATATAATAAACTAGCTACTCTAACGCCCTTACACCCACTGCTCGGCTCCATTTGATAGTAGCGTGATGTTTATAGCCTATAGCACTCAGGAACATTGTAGCTATCTATCAGTGAAAGAATTTTGGCAATCCAAAGAAAACCCCCTACATACAAACTTACAAATTTTTCCTCTATAATCTTAGTATGGATATAAAATATAATAAAAAAAGCAGTTCATAATCCTGACAAAGTTATCTTTACTGTAATTAAAAAATAAATATAAATATCCCTAAATAAAGAAAAGAGATTCAATGTACCTAACCTTTTATAAACACTCGCCACCCACATTAATCCTGCGTCTAGAAAGGTCAGTTCACCTTTTATATCAATTTACTGAACCTCTATGTTTAGTAGATATGTATAGAAAATCACATGAATAATGTTTACTTACTTTTAAAACGTAGGTATCAAATCCCTCTGGTTTTATTTTGTCGCCCACGCGCGGATAAAACAAGTAGGTAAATGTAAATAGGTAATAATAACGCCTGAGAGAAAATGATTTTTGTAGGGTAGATTGAAAAAAAGCTATTTTATACGAAACTATCTTTTGCCCGCGACTCCGTTCGCATGGAATAGTGACTTCCTACAGATTTTGGTAAAAAAACTCTCCTATGTCCTTTCTCGAGTTTCAAACTATGTCTGCACCAAATTTTACAGAAATCGGTTCAGTGGTTTAGGTGTGAAGAAAAGACAGAGTTACTTTCGCATTTATACCTACTTAATTTTAGTTTGGACAGCCACAAAACTTACCGTTTATTTTATAGTTAGCTTACTGCTTAGACCGTAGCCAATTACTATGGCCCCGTCCTGGAACAGTAGAAGGGACGATGGGTTAGAAAGCAGAAGGAGTCTGATTCTCCTCGCCTCACCCTGAGTGAGAGAAGTAATCAAAGATTTATTAACCCCCGACGGGAAAAGAGGGGTGTTATAACTTTGACGTGTCTGTCTGTCTGTCTGTGGCATCCTGGAGCCTGAACGGATGAAGCGATTTCAATTTAGTTTTTGTTTGTATTAAAGGTGACTTACGTGCAAGTGTTCTTAGATATGTTTGACGGAAATCTATTGAGCCGTTTAAAAGTTATGGGGGATAAGTGGGGAAGGGTAACCAAAGGACTGCAAATATACTCGTGTGGGGTGTCAAATGAAAGCGCACTGAAAGGGAATGTTGATGACTTAATTGAGAGAAAATGATATAAAATACCTATAAAAAGTAGGTAAAGGTACATAAAGTAAAAAAAAATAATTAGACACCCGACAAAATAGAAATATGTAGTAGATAATAAAATATATGGATCGGTCCCCCAACGCCACGTTTTTTAAAATTATTACTTATTTAAAGGGATATTAGTTTTTTTTGTCGGGGGTTTTTTAATTTTAAATTTTCTCTACCATAAGCTGCTTTCTTATCTACCTGCTAACACTGATGTGACACGAGTGCGTTACGAACAATCTTAGGATTTTGGAGAAAGGAAAATTTACCAAACCTAACCTAGCTATGCGTTTTTTTTTTTGTTGTGAGTGGAAAATCATCCCGCCCAGGACCGGGCAGGAGGGAGTGTCAGACTGTTACTGACTAAAAACCCCCCTGTTCCTTCTCCTGCTCTGTGCCGAGGTCGCGGTGCCTCATTGCGCTTACCCCGCAACCCCGGCTGAACATCAGCCCTTTAGGGCCCCGTCTGTAGCTATGCGTAGATTACTAACCAAAGCTAGATTATCTCAGTCAGGGACAGCTTGACAATGCAATACTCAGGCCCTTTGCGAATGATTTTACACGGAGATATTGACGATTGAAGTGAATTAGCGCCCGATTGTAAGACGAGTATAAAAGGGTCTTCCTAAGAATCGGGGCCCCCAAGCATTTGCTTTTGTCCGCAAACTTTTGGTCCGGCACTGTTTTTATGAATTTTATATAACTCTACACGTGACGTCCAAAAGTTTTAACGTCAAATGTCATACCCAATCAATTACAAAAAAATTGCTAAAAAAAATCTTATATTAATGATATCGTCTATGAATGAAATGAATAATTACCTATATTTTGATAATTCATTGTATTGAAAATTGAAAATAGTTTTTTTAATGGACCTTGGAAACATCCAATTTTATTCATTGGTGGGCCTTAGCTGTTCTCGCACAAAGAGCCTATTTTTTAATGCAAGCGCGGATCCAGCCTTCAAAAAAGGTTGTGGTCACAGCTACTAGAAAATCGGCTAAGTACGAGTCGGAGCATGGACATGCTCATTAACAATCATGCAAATCGTTCATGAACTTATGAATTAGATTTCCTTTTTTCCGAGCATCAGAACTTTGGTCTTAGGAATGTAAATAAACTTAGGAAGAAGTTGGATACGACTTCTTCTAATTTCTAATAGTCAGTTTCGATCCAAACCTATTTCAATCACAAGTGTATTAAGGTTGTGGGTATGCCCATCGTGCCCACAACGGTGGATCCGCCCTTGTTTGAATGCGGTCTATCTCTAAATCATCCAATCGAAACGATTTATACCTACGCGCCGAAATATTAACATCCCACGTGGACACTTCCAATTTTCCTTCTTTAATCTTTCAACGCCAAGATGACCAAAACCTCACCTACTCGATCTTTGCCAACAAGATCCTAACCATAAGGCAAACATATTTTTGTCCCTAAAAATAATATTTTCCCTATCTATATTTAGCGCGTTAACCCATCCTGCTAAACCCTTATTATATGAGAGGTGAAATAAATACTGAAGTATATGTCGCTAAGGAGTGTAATTCCTTGCCGGAGTTTGTGTTCCCTCAAGGGTATCTGGGAGGATTCAAAGCCTTAGTGAATAGGTTGCTAATGGGCGTGCTCCATCGTAGGTCATAATTTTTTTTTTTATGTAATAGATCGGCAAACGAGCTGACGGATTACCTGATGGTAGGCAATGAGCGCCGCCCATGGACACCCGCAACGAAAGAGTTACGAGTGAGTTGCCGACCTTTTAGGGATTAGGAATTTGGAGATTTAGGGTTTAACACTTAGAACGCCATGTCGGATAATGCTGTCCGACGCTAGCGGAGAGTTAGCCTTCAACAATTTTTGTCGGCAGTCAAATGCTTAAGGAGGGATTGGGGGAAGGGACGGATTGGGCCTCCGGTAACCTCTCACTCACACGGCGAAACACAACGCTGTGGTTGTTTCACGCCGGTATTCTATGAGGCCGTGGTATCATTCCGGTCGAACCGACCCATTCGTGCCGAAGCATGGCTCTCCCACACTTATAGGCAAATCAATTATAATTTATAGCTTTTATAGGCTATTAGGCACTCATGAACATTGTAGCTATCTATCAGAGAAAGAATTTTGGAAATCAGAACATTGGCACAGCGCCAAAGATTACCCCCTACATGCAAACTAACAAATGTTACCTCTTTAAAATATTTGTATAGATATGCGCTTCGTAGTGTATGATAGTGGCCACAAGACAGCTCATTGCAAACAAAATAATAAGTACAAACCTTACTGTCTCATTGGCGAGACAGTGAGGTTTGTACTTATTTTAAATCGACTACCTACTAGATGACTAACGCCCGGTTCCTATAATTGACAAACGATCCGTTTTAGTTACGAATAGTAGTTTTAAATACGACTCGTAAGTTAAAACCGTTCCTATAAACAACGCCTCGTCGTGCAACTTACTGACTACTTGCAACTAACGGATGGGAGGGTATCGGTAAGCGTATTGTATGGATATGACAGTCTATGGTGTTCCTATAAATAATTTAACCGTCGGTAGACGGTCAAGATGACTATTCGTAATGTCATTTGGTTACGTGCCGCTGTCGGTCAGTTAGAGTAGAATTTTTAAAGTAAGTTCACTGATTTCGCTTTTAAATCTTAAAATGTCGAGTTCAGATAGTGATAAAGAAGCATTTGATATTTTAACAAGCTCCAGTAAAACTGATTCAGAAGAAGATAATAATAGAGGTAACAAAATATGATAAAGAAAGAGTGGATTATTCAGCGTTGCTGGATGCTTACGAATATCAAGTAAGATTTCGACTCGATAAATAATCATCTGTGCAGTTACTTTATAATTTAATTAATAATCTGCAGCTCCAATCCAACTTATTCGGTTTTAGATGTTTTGAAGTGTGAAAACGGCGATTTCCTTTGGTGGCTCTTACGAGCTCATGCTTTTATACCTAATAGTTACAGAAGTGCTCCATAACATTCGTTGTTCGTGACAAGTAATGTTGATAAAATGAAAAATTTTACGGAAAGATACACAATGATTGCAGAATATTTACGTATGTAACCACATTATCATCCAATGATGTATTAGTAGGTAATACATGTACAACAAGAAGAAGAAACCTCCTTTTTTGTTTATTGTCGTTACTTCAAAGGTCTTTATATTTTTCAGTTTACACTAATGGATGATGATATCAAGATAAAGAGCAATAATGATCTGATTAATATTAATTCTCTAATAAATTTTATGAAAAATAATAAAACGAAAAAAACATAAATGTTTTATTTTACAACTTTTTGAAACATCTTAAATAGCACAAAAACACCAAACCATTTCAATGCCTCCATATCATTTAAATAAAAAAAGACATTTATTCAAACTACAAACTAAATATTATTATTACAGTCATTATTTTCCTTATTGACTCCTATTTCACCATCTTAAGCTTAATGTCGAATTTTTCTGTCGTTTTATCATAGTATCTTGCTATTGAAAATATAACGTTGGAGCCGTCCGTCACCTGGTTCATTTTAATCTTATTGGCTGTAATAAAGAAAGCTCATTAGCACATGTTTTAATGTTACAGTAATTCCATACACAATGAAAAGACAAAAGGTGTCCAACTAAATATGTATGTACATAAATAAGTCACATAATAATTATGCAATTATATTTTTACTTATTACATAATTAGAAGTTGGACCTTTGTATGGGAGACACATAAACAGTGTTAATATAGAATGATTTTTACCTTTGCTTTGCAGAAGCTTAGACATAGAGGTCATTCTATGTTTTGCACTTTGTTGGCACAATATCCATTTCAAACAATGACTTCTATATAAGTCAGTTTCAAACGTTGTCGTAGGCAAAAACAAACACGTATCTTGTTATCAGTAAATAATATATTGTAAATGAATCGAGATTGATTATTTGAATATATATTTGTTTAACGGATGTCAAACGTCATTGCCAAAACTCTTGACTATTACAACGTTCCGTTTCTATGGTGTTAGCTGCATTCAATTTGTTTGGTAAGGGAAAAATGATCACACAGATGCGTGCGATGGCATAGTTTTACTAAATAAAACTAAAAGATTAATTTGTATGTAAATCTGACTTATTTTATTTTGACTTGTGTGTTATCTTTAATTTCAATTCTACATATAACGAAACGCTCATCTGTCACTGAAGAGGACTCGGTATTTCAATGACTAACGGACGTTCGTAAAGAAAATGATTATAGGAACCGTATCTACGATTCGTATTCGGTAGTTGAAAAACGGATAGTAATGCGTATACAACGACGGCTCGTTAGATATAGGAACCGGGCATAAATCAATTAAAAAAGTCCTGTACCCACCATTGCTAACCTTACCTTTTTTCGAGTGTTTTCCTAACATAGGCCATTTTTCTTCCGATATTTTTAACCTGTATCTTTTTATTATTTACTAGCCTTTTGCCCTCGACTCCGTTCGCGTGGAATAGTGACTTCCTGAAGATTTTTAGTATAAAAACTATCCTATGTCCTTTCTCGAGTTCCAAACAAATTTGACAGAAATCGGTTCAGTAGTTTAGGCGTTAAGAAAAGACAGACAGACAGGCAGAATGTTTGGCGTGGCTTGCATGAACTTGCAAGAGCTGGTCGTTTTTGGAAAGAGATCAAAGGAAATTTCTGCAAGCGTTTGCGAAGTATTTAAACGTTGGGTTTAAGGCCTGGAGCTTGAGGACGCTCGCCAAGGCTCGGCAAGCGTGTGAGCGTACCGTGAAAGAAACAAGAAATTTAAATTTCACTCGAACGATGCCGCAGTTGGAAAGTTGTCAATAAACAGATTTATCTATAAAACAATTGCCTTGGCAAGATAAGAAATAGATAGGTAACTTCAGTTCACTGTTTATCTTCTGTTGTAGGAGATACATTTTATTTGTTGCTGCATTTATATAAATAAGGTAGGTTTTTTTTGTTAGGGGATAATCTTTACACGAGTTCTCCCGCCGCTGGGCCGGGCTAGAGGAAGTGCCTTACTGACTTAACCCCCGTCCCCTACGGGAAGCTTTCAAAAATGAGCCTATTTTTTTACTACCAACGCATTTGTTTGTTTTTCATAGGTCGACAAACGAGAAGACGGATTACCTGATGGTAAGCAATTAGCGCTGCCCGTGGACACTCGTAGTACCAAAGAAGTTACCACAATTGCGTTGCTGGCCTCTTGTAGGTCATTATGCTTTTAAGGATCGGGGTTTTGAGGATTTAGGATGGGGGGAAAAGGGAAGAATTGGGCCTCCGGTAACCTCACTCACACGGCGAAGCAACGTAAGTGTAGCTTTACGCCGCCGGTTTTCCGTGAAGCCGTGGTAGCCATATCACTCCGGTCGAGCCGACCCATTCGTGCCGAAGCATGGCTCTCCCACACTTAAAGTAACTTGATGTTGTGAGTGGGAATATGTCCATTGTTCATCAGATACGGCAATTCGTTTGGACGCCTGTTTAAAAATAGAACCCCAACAAAACAACACCTCCGACTACCCTTATTTACAGTACGGTCGATCTTTTAGGAACAAAATTGTGTACTGCGCAGCTAATCGGCTAACTTCAGACTCGCCAAGATACGTTGGCGGTATTGTATTTAAGCATAAATCCTTGAACACTTTTCTCAATATAATTAGAAAAAAGTATGTCATTTAAAAATAGGTTGCATTATCAGCTACCTGGGAAAAGTTATTTTGGACTCCACGTGTTTTGAATAGAGTACAAAGTTAACTGTAAATTGATAGCCTATTGTATTGTACGGAACTATCCACTGGTATACTAAAGACGCGTTCAAAAGGTTAATAAAAAAAAATGTCAGTAAAAAGTCACGAAATATATATTTTTGAGTAGGTACCTACATATTTTATTTTTACCTTTTCCAATTGAACTCCCAACCCGAACTCCGTTAAACGAATCATAATATGCAGCAAGTATAAGCAATTATGTAGCAATTAGCGTGGAATAGTGACTTCCTGCAGATTTTTTGTTTAAAAACTATCCTATGTCTTTTCTCGAGTTCCAAACTCTATGTGTACCAAATTTTATACAATTAGGTTCAGTAGTTTAGGCGTGAAGAAAAGACAGACTGGCAGACAGACAGCCAGAGTTACTTTCGTATTTACAATATTAGTTTGGATTTTTCAATCATCATTAATAGACAAACGCCAATTTTTTATATTCTCTGAAGGATCGTATTCGAAACGAGGTGATCCGACAGAGAACTAAAGTTGTCAACATAGCCCAAAGGATGAGCTAACTGAAGCGGCAGTGGGCAGGTCACATTTGTCGAAGAACCGATAACCGTTGGAGTAGACGTGTTCTAGAGTAGAGACCACGTCTAGGCATAGTGTAGGGCGCCCTCCAGCTAGGTGGATTGACGATATCCGCAGGGTGGCTGGCAGTGGTTGGAAGAGAAGAGCTAAATATTGAGCTCAGTGGCGTGTAATTTTGGAAGCCTATATCCAGCAGTGGACAGAATCAGGCTGATGATGATGCTAATACGACCAATGCCACAGACAACAGTCATTCTGGGGAATAAGAGTTCCTTCATCATACATTTTGAGCGCTGGTCCAAATAAATAAAACTAAAACGTCATTGTTGCCCAATAACTATTTCATTTATTTAGCTGCAATCGTTCTCTTTTGTCAAGGTGAATATACCTTTACCAACTCCATTGTAACCTATTATGAATGTCAAATAGATCGAGATACACGCACGCTGCTTGTGAACGCATTCAAAAGTTGGCGGGAATTTCACAATGACAGTTGTCATATTTTGCTAAAAAATGGCGTCAGTTTTCAAATAATTATTTTGAATTTTTGAATGATTGTTTGATTTTGGTGTTGGATCGTGTGTTTTTGATTGTAGTTTTTAATTTTTTTATAGTTAGCAATGTCGCTGAAGTGCGTGTTAATTATTTTTACGATTACGTGAGTGTTTTTTTTAATTATTTTTACCAAGTAAGTAACGTATCTTAAGTACAAATACTTAAAGTCTTTTGAAATTTTTAAGGGCTTTTTACGGAATTTTGTGGCCTAAAAATGTAGTTAAAACGGGATCCACGGGAATCATACCTATTGTTGCATACTGATACCTGATATTTTGTTCCTTCTAAGAAACTTTATCCATAGACTTCCATAGAATAACGATACCTATTCAGTTTGATGTCGTCTCTTGGCTAGTTACATTCGTATTTTTAAGAGAAAATCTGTATAAGCAGCCTGGTACGTTTGGTATATTTGCAATGGTATTGTAACTTTGTATCTTTGTTTACTTTTGTTGGACAAGAAATTGTAAAAGCTGTAACTAGCCCTGTGCCAAGCTCGATATGAAAAAAGATAACACCGTGATTTCTTATGGGTTCATGTGGGAGATTCATGCATCGGCACATAAATGATCAGCGTAGGTGATCTCAAGGCCTCATATAAAACAGACGAAAAGCCCGGTTTCGGAGATCGGGGGGGGTTTTTTTAAATAAGAAATGTAGACGCACTAAATTTTCCTTTACTTCCCTTTCGAAAATGATCTTAATGACCACCTTCTACGAAATCTGGACATAAAAATTTTAATCAAACGTTTGAATGGCAATCCTCCTTGACCAAGCGTAGTGATTAAGGTTTGAGACATAGTTGAGTGGGGTTTCGAAAAAAGTATGGGAGAGCCATGCTTGGGCACGAATGGGTCGGCTCGACCGGATTGATACCACGGCCTCACTGAAAACCGGCGTGATATAGGTAACCACAGCCTTGTGTGGGTAAGATTCTTCCCCTCCCCCAATCTCAAAATAAGGTCGCAATGCACTTGTAACTCCACTGGTTGTTTATCATCAGGTAATCCGTCTGCGCGTTTACCGTCTTATCACGTAAAGATTTAAAAATCTACTTTTTTTTTGTTTGAGTAAAATCAGTAAATGACTACTCCCGCCCAGCGTATGTCGATAGGAAGTGTCATACTCTTACTGACTAAAAACCCCCCCGTTCCTTCTCCTGCTCTAGGCCGAGGTCGCGGTGCCTCGCAACCCCACAACCCCGGCTAAATAAAATATCTATTTAAGGCTCGCATTCCCGCTCTGTGTGAGAAGAAGTCTTTCTACAGCAGTGGGCACTCATAGGTTATGTGTGTGTGTGTGTATATATGTTACTATGTAGATAACTAGCTACTCTCGCGCAGTTTCACCCGCTGCTCGGCTTCATTTAATCGTATCGTGATGTTATATAGCCTATAGCACTCAGGGACATTGTAGCTATCTATCAGTGAAAGAGTTTTGGCAATCCGACCAGAGGTTCCAAAGATTACCCCCTACATACAAACTTACAAAGTTTACCTCTTTATAATATTAGTATACCTACAAATGAAAACACAAAACATATATACTTTACATTTTATCACCCCATTGTTTAAATCAATCGGTGAGTAGTAAATATGTACCTACTGACCAAGTTTATTGTTTTTTGCAGTAACGCTGTGTTTTGGTCGTGCGCCGCAGCTCATGGAGATATCAAACACAATAGGTTAAATAAAGGTTAGATTTCTTTTGTTATTTTTGCTAGTTATAGTTCTATGGTCGATCGGTTGTGGAGGTTAACCTTAAGATAAACGATATTTGTATGTCTTTTTATTTTAAAGAGCTCGTTTAAAATACATAGAAAGATTATAAAATGCTTAATTTATTAGCTTACATCGATTTAGGTAAATACCTGATTAAATTTTTAGACAACTTTTACATAGATTATTTACATTGATAGAGAAAGCGACTTTATTTCATACTAGCTGCTCTCGCGCGGTTCCACCCGCTGCTCGGCTCCATTTAGTCGTAGCGTGATGTTTTATAGCCTTTAGCACTCAGGAACATAGCTATCTATCAGTGAAAGAATTTTGGGAATCCGACCAGCGGTTCCAAAGATCACTCCTACATACAAACTTAAAAATTTTACCTCTTTATAATATTAGTATAGACTATGTATAGTTTTGACATAACATTTGCTATCCACTTTTTTGTAAGGGGAAAATCATCAAATAACTTCTCCCGCCCAGGGCGAGGCGGGAGGGAGCGTCAGACTCTTACTGACTAAAAACCCTCCTGTTCCTTCTGCTGCTCTAGGCCGAGGCCAAGGTGCCTCGTTGCGCTTAACCCGCAACCCCGGATTTCCTATTCATCTCCACCATAAATCCCACCCTGTTCTCCAAGGAAACCCTTCCCTCAGTCCTCTACATTCTGCCTCGTAGTCACATGCTGTATGTTCTTTTCGCATTTATCCCGGAAATCCCTTCCGCATGATTCTTAGTGATTACGGACATCATTTAAACTTGTCTAATTTCTTACATGGTAATGTGCAGCTTTGGAAAAATGGCTGAAACCTGAGAATGAACGGCCGCGTCTTTAAAATGGTTTTCTATATTAATATTATAAAGAGGTAAACGGCTGCAGTCTTTCCGTCCGAATACAATTTAGGTGTCTTCAAGGCTAGAGTGAATAGGCTCTTAATAAACTAGTGCGCCTTACCATCAACGATTGCATCACTGCTTACCATCAGGTGGGGTCGCAGTCGAGAACTAGTTTATTGCAAGCAAAAAAAAATCTGTAAGTTTGTATGTAGGGGGTAATCTTTAGAACCGCTGGTCGGATTGCCAAAATTCTTTCGCTGGTACATAGCTACAACGTTCCTGTCCAGTGCTATAGGCCATAAAATGTCACGCCACGATCAAATGGAGCCGAGCAGCGGGTGAAACCGCACGAGAATAGCAAGTCGTGGATAAATTGAATGAAAAATGTATTTATGTTTTCACAGACCTCCATAAGATGTCCCTGCAACGGCTTTCCGCTCTTCGGGCGATTATGGCAAGTCAGCCAAAACCGCTTGCAGCTTACATTGTGCCTACTTGTGATGCCCATAATGTAAGTATTTACCACTTCTAAACTACATTGTTCACGCGGATTTGTTTGTTTTTTTAATGGGAAGAAATCGCTGCAACTTTTGTAAGCCAGGTTCTACAGAAGATACAACCTTGAAAACACCGGAACACTGAATTTCCGCCCTAGGGACATGATTGGGAGTCTTGGATCCCGCAACGAAATAAATCAGAAGACATTATTTGAGACGTAGATAAAACTAAATACTTAGTTTCCAGTTCCCTCGGTAAATTTAATGCAGGAGAAAGAAAGAAAGAAAGAAAGAAAGAAAAATAATTTATTTGGCATGAACAATTAGGGAAAAAAACAAAGATATGTACAATAATTACAATAAAAAAAAAAGGTAAACAACAAACTAAAACAACAATGTTAGCTTAGGAACTAAAATAAATATGTAAAAAAAAAAGTGCTTAAACAACTAAAAATTTAAGCATAACAAGAGAACAGCATACCCATGCCAAAAGGGTTGCCATCTCAGTATAAGTTGGGCTCAATAAGAACCCAACACTGGTTTTCAGTTGGCACCCTTGCAGTGACGTACGGACGGAAGCAACATAAATTTAAAGGAGACAGAATGACTTACACATCAAACACCATGAAAAGCAATGATATTATACGTAAAATGGTGTAGATAGGTTACCTTTACCTAACCAAAATTCGATTTGCACACACGTATAGACGTCAAAGTGGGATGGCATGATTCAATAATCGCGAGTGAAAAAGAGACAAATATGAAAAAGTGTGGCTGGTTAGCCACATTTTAATGTATCACTTGCTGAGCGCTTGTAACCTATCTACACCTTTTTACTTATAATATCATTGATGAAAAGGGAGTCTTGATGATTTTGCCCTCTCAAAAAAAGGTTATAGGTACCCAGTATATTTTAGGTAGGCTACTTTTTACCCCAGTATTGCAGGTGAAGTCGCTGCTAAAGGCTATTATCTAATATTCCTCTTGGTCTTTTCATGGTCTTCTGCAGTCCGAATATATAGCTCCAGTAGACGCCCGTCGGGAATGGTTGTCTGGTTTCACCGGGTCCGCTGGTACGGCTGTGGTGACTCCATCATCTGCCCTGCTCTGGACTGACGGCAGATATTACACGCAATTCGAACAGGAAGCTGATCTCTCATTGTGGACGCTGATGAAGCAATGTGAGTATTTTTTTTAATTAATTATTACCGCTACAACGGTTTGGCGAGCACCAAACAAGTGTCTTTTTCCGAATCATATGTACTTTCTGAAATTATTTAGACGCTACTGACATATATGGTTAAGAAAACATTGTGAATTTAAACTTATAATTTTAAAGTTTGAAATCGTCAATCCGCCGTGAGCTGGCGTACTGATTAAGCCTCAAACTGTCTCTGTTTGAAAAAAATGTCTTGGCTTAGGTGTGGGCAATTATAGGCTGATGATGATGATGATGATGACTGCAATCGATAATAAGAGACCTAGGAACAGAGACTTGCTATGTATTCTTTATGACAATTTAACACTTACCATTACACAAATCGTATAGATTCTGAAACAAGGTTGATTTTAAAACGTTAGTAAAATGTAGGTATTTAGGTCTGATTGAAATTCCCAGACTATGTTGACATAATAATTAGGTAGTTTCCTAGGTCAACAATTAATTAATTCGACGTTTCAATACAATAAAATATTGTAATATAACTATACTTCTATTCATCGATCGATCTATACACTAATTTTTAGCTTATTATTAAGAAATAAGTAAGCTATTTAACGCAAAAATACTATGACGTCATAACTCAGTGTTCATACAAATTTCATAGAAACGTATCGTTTTTGACATTTAGATAAAAGTATTGAATTTGACTAGTTGGAAACTACCTTATTGCATTATAAGCTTTGATTATTTTATCCAGCCTTACCTGAAACCCCGACTATGGAGAAATGGTTGGTGAGCAATTTGACAGATGGCGCTGCGGTCGGCGTTGATCCTCACACGTTTTCAAGGGACGAATGGAGTCCTCTACAGGTAAGGTTAAATGAGACTTCTTTCACTTCTTCTTCTTCACTTCTTCTTCTTTCTAGCTTTCCTTATCGTAAAGAGCCATAGGACCATCAGAGGTTTTTTTTTAATGTAATAGGTCGGCAAACGAGCCGACGGATTACCTGATGGTAAGCAATCAGCGCCGCCCATGGACACCCAACGCAACGGAGGAGTTACGAGTGCGTTGCCGACCTTTTAGGGATTAGGGATTTGGAGATTTAGGGATTGAGGAGGGATTGAGGGAGGGGAAGGATTGGGCCTCCGGTAACCTCACTCACACGGCGAAACACAACGCTGTGGTTGTTTCACGCCGGTTTTCTGTGAGGCCGTGGTATCACTCCGGTCGAGCCGACCCATTCGTGCCGAAGCATGGCTCTCATACACTTAAAAGCCAAGAGGTGGGGCCAACTAGACAGTTTTTTGAACATCGAAAAATAATCAAAATGACTTTTCTCGCCCAGAATATGACGAAAGGGAGTGTCGTGTCAGACTCTTACTGAATAAAAATCACCCCGTTCCTTCTTCTGCTCTAAGCCGAGGCTGCGGTACCTTATTGCGCTTGACTAGCGAACCCGGCTTAACATCAACCCTGTTGGACCCCATATTTTTTATATTCTATCTCTATTTTATTAATTTTTTCTCCTTTTTCTCTGTAGTTGTGTTCTTTCTTTCGTACTAACTACCCGTCTGTCTAATACTTAATTTTATAATATTTTTTGGTCTTTGGGTTTATTTTTTTGTATTACTATCGTATTAATTTGTATTATGTTCCCATTTATTTGTTAACTAGCTTTTGCTAACGATTCCGTTCGCGTGGAATAGTGACTTCCTGCAGATTTTTTGTATAAAAACTATCCTATGTCCTTTCTCGAGTTCCAAACTATGTCTGTGTCAAATTTCACAGAAATCGGTTCAGTAGTTTAGGCGTGAAGAAAAGGCAGACAGACAGAGTTACTTTCGCATTTAGTATATAGTAGTATATTATTTTAGATTATAGATTAAATATGTTTATGATTATAGATAAAATTTGTCTCTGCTATTGTTTGTGCTGGATAAATGTCCTATCTATCTATCTATCTATCTATTTTATTTTTGTTGTAGGCTGCTTTGAATAAACGCAACATGCAACTTGTGCCCGTCGGTGCCAACTTGGTGGATGAAGCAAGGAAACAATGCGGAGAACATTTACCTCCGCGACCATCCAACGATATCATTGCGTTGCCTATTAAATATACTGGTAAGTTCACTTTTATGACAGGGCCATGCTTCGGCACGAATGGGTCGGCTCGACCGGAGTGATACCACGGCTTCACAGAAGACCGGCGTGAAACAACCACAGCGTTGTGTTTCGCCGTGTGAGTGAGGTTACCGGAGACCCAATCCATCCCCATCCCCAATCCCTAAATCACCAAATCTCCAAAAGGTCTTGCCGACCTCGTAACTCCTCTGTTGTTGCTGGTGTCCATGGTGATTGCTTACCATCAGATAATCCGTCTGCTAGTTTGCCATCCTTTATTTATTATTATGCTTTCATTAAAAAATTTAGGTTTTTTATATTTTTTCAATATAAATGTGGGTGGTAAGCCTCGACTTGCTTAAGAAAGAATGGGTCGGCTCGACCGAAGTGATATCACGGCCTCACAGAAAACCGGCGTGAAATAACTACAGCGTTTTGTTTAGACACCACTGACATACGGAAAAGGAAATCATCGTGAGGAAAATTTTTTTTCAATGTCAGAGTAGAAATAAAGAAAGAAAAGACGGATTAACTGATGGTAAGCAATCACCGCCCCCCATGGACACTGGTAATACCAAAGAAGTTATTACAAGTGCGTTGCCGACTTCTTGTGGTTTATTAGAGATTTAAGGATCTGGGATTTGAGGGCTGAGGATCTATGCCATTAAATATTATGGTGATTAATGCTGAAACCTTCTTCATCGAGTAAGAAAAGGCCTTTGCTCAGCAATAGACACTTATAGGTTGAAGAATTATTGGCTCTTTGAGGCGCGCGCGGAACGCTACGCTCCGTACACTCGGGTCTGGTTCTGGTCGGGCGGCGAGCTGCCCTTACTCGCCGTCCGCAGACCCGCACTTACGGTGTCCGGAGATCGTCTCTCAATCAGAAAATCCCAACTTAAAAGGCTGGCGGGCAGCGTGATCAAGCGATCATCTCTTCTGGTCCGAGGATCCTCCTTCTCCGATCTTAGAGAACTTAAAGAATCTTAAGTTCCCTAAAGAATCTCTTTATATATAAAAAGTTCGTGTCACGTGTTTGTCCGCGATGGACTCCTAAACTACTAAACTTAAATTCGATTTGCATTCCGTGTGCAATTGGATCCAACTTTAAAGATAGGATAGCTTACATCTCAATTTATAGTCACAATAATACAGGGTGTAAAAAGACACTTAACGAAGCCGTTAACTACGCATACTGCAGTTCTAACTAAGTAGCTTTACGCTAAAATTATCACTGGGAAACGACATCTATAATTAGGTATCAAAAAAAAAAAAATTTTATTGCGCGCAATGTAAAGCAAACGGGCTTCGTGTCATTGTGTGCGTAGGTTCACAGCTTAGCATTAAAACGCTGTGATAAGTACGTAGGTCGACGTTTTACTTCGCAACAACAAAACAATTCTGTAAAATAAAAATCCTACTGAGATGCACGATGTTTTTTGTGCGGGTCTGCATTTATTTATTACGTACATTACTGTTCGTAACTTCAAATGCGTAATTTATTTAGAAAAATCGAAAATTCAGGTAATGTTTATTTGGAAAAAAGTTTTGTAATAATACTTAGAATTCGATACCCGTGGAGTCCCAGCTATGGTCTTAAAGAAAAAATGATCCAAATAATGGGTACAATACGTGGCTTTCGGCTTCGTTAAGTGTCTTTTTACACCCTGTATTTACCTTAGCCACAGCAACGCGTGGCTGGGTCTGCTAGTAAAGATCTGATATTATTCTTTCCACAGGCAAGTCGGCTGGCGAGAAGATATCTGAACTTCGTGCCAAAATGGAGGAGAAGAAAGCATCGGCTCTGGTCATCACTGCTTTGGATGAAGTTGCATGTGAGTTGGACTTAATACGATACGCCTAATTGTTCCTTATATCGGCGTGTTCCTAATTCCTGTCTTATAATTTTAGGTACCCTCTTCAATGTTAAGTTTA
Organism: Spodoptera exigua; assembly: GCA_902829305.4. Classification (NCBI taxonomy): domain Eukaryota; kingdom Metazoa; phylum Arthropoda; class Insecta; order Lepidoptera; family Noctuidae; genus Spodoptera; species Spodoptera exigua. The sequence goes on along the minus strand of LR824629.2, from coordinate 5,688,659 downwards.
ATGTAGATTGACTCTTGACTTGTCTTAATAAATTTCAAATAGGCACTCACCTAATTCCGGCCTTACTAAGATCACACATACATGTACACATGTTTAACATTCAATAGCGTATTAACCTGCAAGTGCCTTATTCAGGCCGTGCTCTAATATAGGCCAAGTTCTAATACCGGCTAAGTTCTATTACCGGCCATGTTCTTATATCGATCAAATTCTAATAACCGCCAAGTTCTAATGACGGCCAAGTTATAATGACGGCCAACTTCAAACAACGGCCAAGATCTAATGACGGCCAAGTTTTAATGACGGCCAAGTTCTAATAACGGCCAAGTTTTAATGACGGCCAAGTTCTAATAACGGCCAAGTTCTAATAACAGCCAAGGTCTAATGACGGCCTAGTTTCGAATAACAGCCAAGTTCTAATACAGATTAAGTTCTAATACAGACCAAGTTCTAATACCAGCCAAGGTCTAATTTTCACCAAGTTCTATACCGGCCAAGGTCTAATTCCGGCCACGTCCTTTTGAATACATTCAATATTAGTAACCAATACCATATTACCCTCCAAGCGCCCAATTCCGTCCACACGTCCTAACACCGGCCGTTTATCAACAGACACCCTCAACCTCCGAGGCAGCGACATAGAATACAACCCAGTCTTCTTCTCCTACTTGATAATAACTCCTTCTGCGGTTCTCCTATTCACGACCAAAGAGCTCTCGCCGGCTGCATGCTTGCAATTGTCAGAAGAGAACGTGCAATTACAACGCTACCCTTACGATAGCGTCGAAGAACAGTTGAGGAATATGGCTGTAAGTATATGGCATAATAATCGCCAGCCTATAAGTGTTCGGTGCTGAGCAAAGACCTCTTCTCACACGGAGAAGGTTTTTGCAGTAATCGCCACGCTTGGTCAAGGTAATTGGTAATATCCAACTTATAATTAGGAATAATAATTATAAGTCTTGGTTTCTTGGCGATGTTTTCCTTCACCGTATGGCTGTGGTGTTTAAATACAGTTAGCTTCTAATGCAAGGGATTGCGGGCTCGAAACCTGGCATATACCAAAGTGATTTTTTACCGAGTTATATGTACTTTCTATGATTATTTAGACACCACTGACATAGGTACGGTGAAGGTAAACATCGTGAGGAAACCTGGACTTATAATTTTGAATTATAAATTTAAAATCGCCAATCCTCCTTGAGCAAGCGTGGTGATTAATTCTCAAACCTTCTCCGTGTGAGAAGACGCCTTTGCTCAGCAGTGGGCACTTTAGGATGATGATGAAGGATATTTTTATTAGACTGTAAATATATTTAGTTATTGCTACTCTTTCAGCGGGTGTATAAGCTAAGCTAAATCCGGGCGCCAACGTTCACTGAAAATTGAGACTAAAACTGTCTGCTAACCGTGGTGATTATGGAAAATCCTCTTATATACTTATCCTGTGTCAGACGACTGCTGAATAATAGTATCGTATACACGTATACGACAGGTTTGCCATAATCCCCAAGTTTGAAAGCGGGTAAGAAATTGCAGTCTGAATGGTTAAGGTTTATCAGAGAACACTGCTCGCTGCCGCCGGTCTTACAGCTGTCGTTTCTAGCAGATTTCGCGGAAAGCGTAGAATACACTGTATTTTACTAAGCCATCACCATAATTATAATAAATTTTATTTTATTAATTACAGAAAGAACTAAGTCAGACGGGAGGCAAGCATTCTATCTGGCTCTCTAGTGATGCCAGCGAGGCGATACACAGAGCGGCGTCTGGGGTAAGCACAGAACTACTACATCAGCTTCAAAATCTAATATTAATAACTTTTATTAATCCCCACACTTGGCAGACGACTTGGAAATCCCTGCTTAGTTTTCACTAAATGATCGGTGATTTAAAAGACGGTCTGAATAAAAATTCACTTTAATTTTGATCCCTAAAGGTTCAGCCAAGTCCGGTGATTATAGCCAATACCTCGTCATAAAAATAAGTTGTTTGTTGACAAGTAGACTTTCAACTTTATACCGCCTTGATAATAGATAAAAAACACATTAAAATGGTTTTTTAACAAATATATTACGAATATCTGTTCTCTTCCAGGCTGACGTTTTACCGACCCCACTAAATATAATATCGGAAGTATCGCCCGTCAGTCTCATGAAGCTGATTAAGAATGATGTCGAATTACAAGTAAGTACCTATAAATAATTATATTTTAAAATTACTGCAACCTGCTCGCGTTGTTACTCCACTAACTACATTTACTGAAAATTAGCTTCCACCCGCGGCTTTGACCGCGTAGTAAGTTGATAAAAAGAAGCCTATGTCTTATTCCGTAAGGTGTCCTATGCCTGTGCTTAATTTCATCCAAATCCATCGAGCCGTTTTGGCGTGATTGAGTAACAAACATCCAAACATCGTTATTCATTTATCATATTAGTAAGACTAATCAAGTCACAACAGGATTCATATTCGTGCGTGCGTGCTTTCTTGGCATCGTCGCTGCGCTGCTCGAAAACTAACTAAATTCCTTGAAATGACACGGCTATGATTTATGGAATGATCTTTAGAAAAACTCTATTACATAGTTACAGTCACAACGGAACTCTTATTCATGAGCGAAAAATGTATGGGAAATTTGAGAATTAATCACCACGCTTGCTCAATGCTGATTGGCGTTTACATTTAATTTAAAATTGGAAATTGTAAGTCCAGGTTACCTCATAATGTTTAAATGTAGGTGAGCCATGCTTCGACACCAATGAGTGAGGTTACTGAAAGCCCAATTCTTCCCCTCCCCCAATCCCTAAATCTCCAAATCCCTAATCGCCAAAAAGACAGCAACGCAATCGTAACTCCTCTGTAGCGGGTGTCCATGGGCGGCGCTGATTGCTTACCATCAGGTAATCTAAATAAAGCTAAAAAACATATGCTTTCCTTCACCGGTTGTGTCTAAATAATTATTGAAAGTACATATAACTCCGAAAAAGTCGCAATCGTTTTTGCCACGTTTTAAACCTGCACCCTGGTCCTTGAGAAGCAGGCGCCTTATTTTATTTTATTTTTATTCAATAGGTACAGTAACAGACAGCAAACCAGACAAAGATTGAATACTACACTACACACAAATTATAAATCTGCAGTCCAGTAACAACTGTACACATCATCATCTTCCTGCCCTTGTCCCGTTTTATTTGGGGTCGGCGCAATATGTTTTTTTCTTCCATTCTGTCCTGTCACTCGTCACGCTATCACTAACTCCTCTGACTTCCATATCACTTCTCACACAATCCATCCATATTTTCTTTGGTCTCCCTCTCCCTCTCCATCCATCCACATTTATACTCATGACTTTTTTTTGTAACATGCTTTTCATCCCTCCTTTTCACATGGCCATACCAAGACAAACGGTTCCCTTTCAAATTTTCAGTCACTGCCGCCACTTTCAAACTTCCTCTAATATACACAAAAATAAATACAACATTCAGAAAACAAAATACAATTTGCTTCATAACATCTAGAGTTACTGATACACATTACGTTTTCCAATTGGGTAGTTTCCTAGGTCAAAAATAAATTATTTCGACGTTTGAATACAATAAAGTATTGAAAAATAACTATACTTTTATTCATCAATCTATCAATATACTCATTTTTAGTTTTTTTTTAGCTAATTATTAAGAAATAAGTAAGCTATTTGACGCAAAAAAGTTATGACGTCATAGCTCAGTTTTTCATACAAATTTCATAGAAAATTATCGTTTTTGACGTTTGGTTAAAAGTATTGAATTTGACTAGTTGGAAACTACGGTATTGTGTATATATACCTCTGCCTCAAGAAAAAAAATACTTAGAAGCATGTTTTATAACAGGGTTTCCGAGATTGCCACGTACGCGACGGCATAGCGGTTGTGCGTCTTCTGAAATGGCTTCACGAAGAAATCGATGGCGGTAAAGTAGTTTCGGAAATACAAGCTTCCGATAAACTACTCGAGTTTCGCAAGTAAGTAAATTAAATATATAAAAAAACTAGGTTTTATTATCACATACTAGCTACTCTCACGCGGTTTCACCCGCTGCTCGTCTCCATTTGATCGTAGCGTGATGTTTTATAGTCTATAGCACTCGGGAATATTGTAGCTATCTATCAGTGAAAGAATTTTGGCAATCCGACCAGCGGTTCCAAAGATTACCCCCTACATACAAACTTGCAAATTATACCTCTTTATAATATTAGTATAGACATATATAAACAACTGTTATTAAAAGTAAAGATCAAATACAAATAATGCATCTAAAAATTTATCTTCATTAGCTAGCGTCACGCCATTTGACGTATTATTTTAACGAGATCAGCGCCATCTATTAAGCAAAAATAGAAAAAAAAGGATTTTTTGACGTCAAAAATTCAAAGAGTATGTTGGGTAGGCTTCTTACTAACGTTTCAATTGTGGTTATTCGAGACATAATAGAAGAACAATACGTGCCCGAACGCCGGCGTTCGCTTGGAGGTTCATGAATTAAAGTCAGTGATACTACAAAGTAAAGAATAATCCAATCGCTTTTGTATTCACATCGAATCGTTTATAAATTTTGTTATAAACTCCCGACACTATACCACCAGCAACTACATATAACTCGGAAAAAGTCACATTGGTACTTGCCAGGTTTCGAACCCTCATGCATGAGAAGTGGGCTCCTTAACCTCCGAGCCACCACAACATAACTGACTATTTAAATATATTACTTAAATTTTATCTTCCAGGCTTGAAGAAAACTTCATGGGTCCCTCGTTCGCTACCATCCCCGGGTCTGGCTCAAACGGGGCCATCATCCACTACTCCCCCTCCAGAGATGGACCGCAGAAAATCATCGAGAAGGACGACATGTTCATTCTTGACTCCGGTGGACAATACATGTAAGTTTTATTATCCACATCATCATCATCATCATCATCATCATCATCATCATCATCATCATCATCATCATCATCATCATCATCATCATCATCATCATCATCATCATCGTGGGTCTATGGACGGTGAGTAAGAATAGCTAGCCGCCCGACCAGAACCAGACCCGAGCGTACGGCGTGTAGCGTTCCGCGCGCGCCTCAAGGAGCCAATAGACCACCACAGACGGGGCCCTATAGGGCTGATGTTCAGCCGGGGTTGCGGGGTAAGCGCAATGAGGCACCGCGACCTCGGCACAGAGCAGGAGAAAGAACGGGGGGGTTTTTAGTCAGTAAGAGTCTGACACTCCTTCTCGCCTCACCCTGGACGGAAGAAGTCATGATAATGTAGCGACATCTATCGCACAGCACACGTGCAAGTTTCTACATCGCGCTATAAGAGTTTTCTACACAATTAGCACCGATACAGATACCCCGACAACAACTGTCGGGCAGTAGCCCACCAGGCACAACACCCGTCTGGTCGGAGGATCCTCCCTTTTAAATGGAGGATGAGGAACTTTACACCTTGTTCTCTCATAACTCCAAAATAATATTTCCCTGAAAAAAATTCTTCGTATTATAATCATCATCTACGTTCACATCTTAATGCAGATCTTTTACTTTTTAAGAGAAATTGATCTGGCCTTCCTCTATAAGAATTTTTGCCATAATCCCAACACTTGGCAGACTTTACGTTCCAACTCTGCAAGTTATAGTCCTCGGGATTAACAGCATTTTCTTTGTCGGGGTCTCACCAATAGAGTGGTTTGCAGTACTACCACTGAAATTTCTTTATTTAATCACCAGGGATGGCACAACGGATATCACCAGAACGCGTCATATGTCGCGCTCGCCCACTCCGGAACAGAAGTCGGCGTTTACTCGCGTGCTAAAGGGTCAAATCATGGTTGGCGCCTGTTTATTCCCGCAAGGAGTCAAGGTAGGATTAGATTTTAATTATTAAATTCTTTTAGACTAATAATATCTTATAAGTATATCTCTATATCTTAATATATTATATAAATCTCGTGTCACAATGTTTGTCCTCAATGGACTCCTAAACCACTTAACCGATTATAATAAAATTCGCACACCATGTGCACTTCGATCCAACTTGAGAGATAGGACAGTTTAAATCTCAAATTATAGTCGCAATTTTGTCTGTTATTATTTGACAGTCACAATTATCTGTTAACTCCAAATGATTCTAACAGATGTCGATACCTTTCGACTGGGTTGAGTAAGTAATCAATAGATGGCGCTGCTATATGGTAAATCTATGAACGTGTCATATAAGCTACATTTTAACAGCATAATTTCTTATATAAAAATATACCTTTTTAATGATCGATCGATACACTAAGTTTTAGATATTTTTTACGGTTTTTCATACAAATTTCATAGAAAAGTATTGTTTGCGACATTTGGATAAAAGTATTGAATTTGACTTGTTGGAAACTTCCGTATACCGCTAACCAGCAACCACTATTGAATGTATGGTAGAAGTACCCACTTTAATAAAAAAAGAAAAAAAAATCTAAATGAGCGTAATGTTTGAATCTTATTCTGTTTTAATGATAATTGCACTGTTTCTGTTTTAATGATAAATGTACCTATAGTAGGGTAGGTAAAGTAGGGTAGGTAGAGTAAGGTAGGAAGAGTAGGGTAGGTAGACAAATGACGGGAGCGACGCCGCGGGTAAGGGCTAGTGCTTCTCATGTAAGTGACTTTGGTCTTTTATTAGAATAAAAAATTCTTTAACTACATTTTCACCCATATCGCTATAGGGCAACGTGCTAGACAGCTTCGCTCGTCACGCTCTATGGGAGGTCGGGCTAGACTATGCCCACGGCACTGGCCACGGTGTTGGCCACTTCCTCAACGTCCACGAGGGACCCAGCGGAGTGTCTTGGAGGCCGTACCCTCACGATCCCGGCCTAAAACCTGGACAAGTTCTCAGTAATGGTGAGTTTTTCCTAGTTACTTTAGAATTGTGATTCATAGCGGTTGAGAATATTGGTTATGATTAGTCGAGTAGTAAGTGTGGGAGAGCCATGCTTGAGCACGAATGGGTCGGCTCGACCGGAGTCATACCACGGCCTCACAGAAAGCCGGCGTGAAACAACTACCGGAGGGTACCAAAGACTCAATCCTGTTTGACAGAGAACTATTTAAAATTAAACTGAAAAGTAGTTAGTGTTTTTTCTATGTCCTAAGTCCGCAAAAGATCTGACGGATTACCTGATGGTAAGCAATCAGCGCCGCCCATGGACATTCGTAGTACCAAAGGAGTCGCTACAAGTGCGTTGCCGACCTCTTGTGGGTTATTAGGGATTTAAGTATTGGGGATTTGAGGATTGAGGATGGGGGCCTCTCACTCACACGACGAAACACAATATAAGTGTTGCTTTACTCCAGTTTTCTGTGAGGCCGTGGTATCACTCCGGTCGAGCCGACCCATTTGTGCCGAAGCATGGCTCTTGTCGTGTTAAATTTCTTTATAATTCAAAATACACAAACATTTAAATTCCAGAGCCTGGCTACTACAAAGTTGGTTCGTTCGGTATTCGACACGAAGACCTTGTGGAGACCATCAGAGTTTCGAAGGAAACGGACCATCCCAGGGTAAGATTTTGTTGATATACATCCTATAGGTACCATATATTATAATATAACAGTATGTCTTAAATTAAATAAATAAAATAAACTTGTGCTTCTTTGTAACCAAAAAAACGACTTCAAAAGTTTATTTCTTTACAATGGTATACTCTTATTCTCATCATATTTCTTTTCTACGATTTTTTATAATTTTTTTTTTACTGAAAATAATATTCACATCAATTACTTGTCAAAATATTTCTTCTTTTTAACAAAACAAAACCATGGAGGTTTTTTAATCATCATATTAACATAAAACCTCCATAGACATAATAAAAATACAATAACATTAACACCCGGTTTCTGAAAGGCTTGTCAACGCTAAAATTAACTAATCTCCTGTTAAATCTCTTGTCAAGTCATCTGATTGGTTGTTGATAATGCAGTCAACCTATCAGATGACTTGACTAGAGATTAAATTGATTTTAACATTGATCGGCCTTTTGAAACCGGGTGTAAAACTTACAAAAAAAATTCTTTCTTTCTTCCTTTCTTTCTTTTTCCAATTTTCAACCGAACCAAATTTCAACTATTGAACTAATAATAATAATTGATTTTAACATTGATCGGCTTTTGGAAACCGGGTGTAAAACTTACAAAAAAAATTCTTTCTTTCTTCCTTTCTTTCTTTTTCCAATTTTCAACCGAACCAAATTTCAACTATTGAACTAATAATAATAATTACATACTCTATGGCTCGATGTCAATATGAAATGTCAAATTTTTTCTCTTCAAAATTTATAAAATTATAATAAATACAAATATATATAATACCAATAATAAACTAAATAAAAAATACCCCTTGGCAAAAACAACAACACAAACAGACAAAATGAAGAAAATTTCGTACAATAAGACAAAGAGAAAAAAGGTAATGACGTAAGAACTTGGAAGAAACAATCATGTTGACGAGAGCCGCAGCACGTCGTGCACGCCCACCACCTCCGGCCTCGTCGCTCAGCTCCGCCTCGCCGCCGCCGGAATCCAGCCCCACCGTGAGTGATGTGACACCGGCCGTGGCAGTTGCGTCGAGCTCCAGCGACGAGTACTATTCACCGCCGACGACACCACCACCTACGCGTCGCCGGGGAGAACGCCGGCCGCCGGCCCGCTTAGGACCTCGAGGCCCACCGGCTTCTGATAGGGTCCCAGCCGTCGGCGGAAGTGTGCAGCGCATGCGATGGACGCAATCAATAAACGAAAACGTCATGCGCGCATACTATGGGGCTACAGAGGGAGGAAACAACCTGACCGCGTACCGTGTTCGGATGCTCTCTCTGTTTCAGGTGCTTGAGCCAGCCGTCAACGTATCAGCTCAACGACTGTCGGATCAGGTGCGGGTCATCCAGCGTAACCGTATGCTGGACGATACTGTGCTTGATCGCCTTCAAACGGAAATGGGTAGCCGTGCCAGTGCCTCCTCGTCGCGGACTGTGGTGCCAGCGACTTTGCCACTGACCAGCCACGGTATTGTTAGTGCCGTCGCTGATGAGGAAAGTACTGATACGGTTGCACACGTAAGTACCCAGTGCATTGATGAATTGAGGAGTGCTTTGGAATGTGCGATTCGGGAATATCGCTACATATCACCCGAACTCAGATCACGCTTACCTCGTTTGCCCATGCATAACAAGAATAAAGCGCTGGTGGCTGCTCTGGATTCGCAGTTATCTAATTATTTAGATGACTGCGAAGACCTCGGTGATACACACTCGATAATGTACTGCGCGGCCGTAGCGGCATGTCGTGTGGCTCACGTCAAATTCCCTACTAATGACGTAACCACACGACCGAAACCAGCTGTACCGGCCTGGTAGCACAGGATTGAGTGTCGTATTGCTGGGGCCAGAGCACTCATCGGCAAATTAATCTGCTTCAGGGAAGGTAACACCCGCCCCAGAGTGATGCGCTTTGTGAGACGGGCATTTTCGGGGACAGATATCAGCCCCCGAGACTATATGTCCCGCGTCACAGAGCGCATCGACTTTCTGAAGCAGAAGGTATATGCATGGGCAAACCGTATTCGGAGGTACAGGCGACGGGTGGAACGATATACCCAGAATCGCACATTCCGTAGTAATGAAAGGTGGGTGTATAGAGCTTGGGAGCGACCGGACCATGGTGTGACTGATAGACGCCTCCCGGATGATGACGCCATGTGTTCATTCTGGCGCAGCATCTGGTCGGTGCCTGTCAGTCACACTGAGGGTGACTGGATTCGGGATGTCGAACGCGCGTGCGATCCAATACCACAAATGGGGACAATTAACATTAGTCCCCAAGATGTTGCTCGTGCAGTCCGTCCGTTGCCTAACTGGAAATCTCCAGGGCCGGATGGACTGCACAATTTCTGGATCAAGTGGTTCACAAGGGCGCACGCTCGTTTAGCATCTCAATTCCAGTCTGCCGTAGAGTCAGGATCGCTGCCCAAGTTTCTAACGACAGGAGTAACCCACCTGCTCCATAAATCAGGTAGTACTGCGGAACCCAAAAATTATAGACCGATCACGTGTCTGCCGACGGTCTATAAAGTTCTTACATCCATACTGAGAAGTAAAATTAATAGTCATATTGACAAAAATAAAATCATGTCAACTGCTCAGAATGGATGTAAGAACGGATCCCGCGGTACTAAGGAGCTACTCCTCATTGATATGGCCATCAGCCAACAGGTTCGACGTGCCCGTAAGAATCTGTCGACATGTTGGATAGACTATAAGAAGGCCTATGACTCTATTCCTCATACATGGCTCATGAGGGTGTTGGAATTGTATAAAATTGATACAATACTACGCACCTTCCTGATGTCCTGTATGAGGCAATGGAGTACGGTCCTTCGCTATCCGGGATGTCGACATACCCAAAGGAACAGCGAACCTGTAAGGATCGAGCGTGGTATATTCCAGGGTGATAGTTTGAGTCCGCTTTGGTTCTGCCTAGCCTTGAATCCCCTAAGCACACTCCTAGAGAATTCAGGCCTAGGCTACCGGTTGAAGAGAGGTGGTCAGGTTATATCTCACCTCCTTTACATGGATGACTTGAAGCTTTTTGCCCCCAACAAACTGCAACTGATGGAGCTACTCAAGCTAACTGAAACCTTCAGTAGTGCCATCAGGATGGAGTTTGGTGTGGACAAATGTGCGATCATGCATGTAAAACGAGGGGAGGTTGTGGAATCTGTGGGAACTCAACTCACGGATTCCATAAACCTAAGGTCCCTCTCTCCAACAGAAACCTATAAGTATTTGGGTATGTCGGAAGCTTTAGGCATCAACGTCACTGACATGAAGCAATCGCTGAAGGAGCGTTTCTTTGGTCGCCTGAAGAAAGTATTTAATAGCTTTCTTTCAGGTGGAAACAAAGTGCGCGCCTTCAACGGTTGGGTCATGCCGGTATTGATGTACTCTTTCGGCGTACTCAAATGGTCTCAAACTGAACTGGACGCCCTGGATAGGCAAGTCCGAACAATGCTGACTGCATACCGAATGCATCATCCGCGGTCGTCGGTGATGAGACTGTATATCCCGCGGAAGTGTGGGGGTCGAGGCTTTTTAAATGCCAAGACCCTACACAACCGCGAGGTATGTAGTCTCAGGGAATATTTCCTAGCTGCCGACGTGGATATGCATCGAGATGTAGTGGCAGTGGACAAAGGTCTCACCCCGCTCTCCCTGGCTATCGAGAACTGGCACAAACCCGTCGTACTTGACACTAACGCTCGCAGGGAAGTATGGCAGAGCAAGGAGCTTCACGGACGCTTTTTCCGAGCCCTACATGGACCGGATGTAGACCAGGTGGCGTCCGTAGCCTGGCTGCGTTTTGGTGACCTCTTTGGGGAAACCGAAGGGTTTGTCTGTGCAATTATGGACGAAGTTATCATGACGAATAACTACCGGAGATTTATTGTGAAGGACGGCACGGTTGACATCTGTCGGGCATGTCACCGTCCGGGAGAATCAATTCGTCACATAATCTCTGGTTGTTCTCGTCTAGCTAACGGCGAGTACTTGCATAGGCACAACCTTGTAGCCAGGATCATACATCAGCAGCTTGCTCTGAAATACTCTCTTGTGGAATCGGAAGTGCCGTACTACAGGTATGAGCCCGACCCAGTCCTTGATAATGGTCATATCACCTTGTATTGGGACCGGTCTATCATCACTGACAGGACTATTGCGGCCAATAAGCCTGATATTGTGGTGGTGGACCGGAAGGAGAGGCGTGCAATGATTGTTGACATAGCCGTCCCACATGACGAGAACCTTGTGAAAGCCGAGAAAGATAAACTGATCAAGTATATCGACTTGGCTCGCGAGGTTGTCGACATGTGGGAAGTGGATTCAGCTATCATTGTACCGATAGTCGTGTCAGCCAATGGCTTAATAGCCAAGAGCCTCGACCAACATCTTAGGAGGCTCTCGTTAGGTGGCTGGATCAAGGGCTTGATTCAGAAAGTGGTACTCCTGGACACGGCTCGTATTGTCAGGAGGTTCCTTTCTCTGGAGCCCTGACCGCCGGTAGCTTGGACCCAGTTCCCGATACCGGTGGGACACTATTTTTTATATTTTTAAATGTTTTTTATTATTTATTTTTAAGAAATATTTAAAAATGTAATTTATATGTTTATATGCTGAATAAAAAAAAATTACATACTTAGCTTTATTTCATTCCACAGTATATACATTTCATTATAAGTGATGTAATTATTATTAAATATTAATCCATTAATAAATCCAACTGATAATAATTAATTTTTATTATGACTGATTTTGTTGATTTAATTTAGGTAATGTGGACCTGGGTAAAAGCCTCTCCAAAGAATTTCATTTATTTTATTCAGCCCGTTCCGTCTTAAAGAGCCGATAGACCACCACAGACGGGGCCCTATAGGGCTGATGTTCAGCCGGGGTTGCGGGGTAAGCGCAATGAGGCACCGCGACCTCGGCACAGTGCAGGAGAAGGAACAACGGGGTTTTTAGTCAGCAAGAGTCTGACACTCTCTCTCTCGCCTTACCCTGGATGGGAGAAGTCATTTGATAATTTTCCCCTGAATATAAGCCAGTTGTTAATAATAGCGTGATATGGTTTGGTTTCAGGTCGCGGGTCTGCAAGGAGATTTCGATGGGCGTGGCGTACTTGGCTTCCATACTTTAACTTTAGTCCCACACCAGAGAGATTGCATCGACGTATCCATGCTCACCGATTTTGAGGTAAGTTGTACCTTGACAGGCGTGATACAACGACCTCATAAAACCGACTTTAGTGCGGTGGCTGGGCAACTGAACTGTTTCGATTCCCGCACGGAAAAACTCGAATATAAACTAGTTATTTATAAATGTTTTTCTTTCTTTTGCAGTTACAATACATTAATAATTATCATAAGCGTGTATTGGAGACTCTCGGGCCGATCCTGAAGGAGAGACAGCTGGTTAAAGAATATAATTGGTTGCAGAACGAATGTGCGCCTTTATTGAGACGCTAATATGTAAGTTACTTCTTATCTATACTATCTATACTAATATTATAAAGAGGTAAAATTTGTAAGTTTATATGTAGGGGGTAATCTTTGGAACCGCTGGTCGGATTGCCAAAATTCTTTCACTGATAGATAGCTACAATGTTCCTGAGTTGTATAGGCTACGAAATAAAACATCACGCTTCGATCACACGGAGCTGAGCAGCGAGTGAAACTGCGAGAGAGTAGCTAGTTTTTAATAAAATCGCCTACTAAATTCTTTAATTCAGACCAGAAACCCATACATAAATGTTATTTTCAATGTGATGGATTACCTGAAGGCAAGCAGCCCCGGGACTTATTGACCCACGTTATAAAAACTTCTTCCTAAATAGTCAGAGTCATGCTTCGGCACGAATGGGTCGGCTCGACCGAAGTGATACCACGGCCTCACAGAAAACCGGCGTGAAACAACCACAGCGTTGTGTTTCGCCGTGTGAGTGAGGTTACCAGAGGCCCAATCCTACCCCTCCCCCTATCTCTCCCCAATCCTTAAATATCGGAAACACTTATCCCTTAAAAGCCGGCAACGCACTCGTAACTCCTTCGATGTTGCGGGTGTCCATGGGCGGCGCCGATTGCTTACCATCAGGTAATCCGTCTGCTCGTTTACCGACCTATATAAACGTGTTTTTTTATTTGTTTTTTATTTTCAGAGCATTATGGCGATGAAACGAAACATAATATAAACAATTTAAGATGTTATATACTTTTGCATTCTATGTCAAGTACAATAGCTAATAATCTTATATATATAACTAATATATAACATTATAAATATAATTGATGTTTTATTTCTTGACTGTATTACCAAAATATTTTGTTTTATTTATTTATTTACTAGTGTAGCGACATCTATCGCACACACGCAGTATCACATACATGGAAAAATAATAATCAACAGATGGCGTAACAGGTTCTACATCGCGCAAGTGAAGTTTACGCGCTAATAAGCACAATAGAAAAATCCCGACAACAACTATCGGGCAGTAGCCCACCAGGCACAACACCCGTCTGGTCGGAGGATCCTCCCTTTTCAATGGAGGATGAGGAACTTTCCACCCTGTTCCTCATACCTCTAAACTAGCTTTTGCCCGCGACTCTGCGTGGAATAGTGACTTCCTGCAGATTTTTGGTATAAAAACTATCCTATGTCCTTTCTCGAGTTCCAAACTATGTCTGTACCGAATTTCAATGAAATCGGTTCAGTAGTTTAGGCGTGAAGAAAATACGGATAGACAACTGGCTAGTACGCAACGTGTCGCGGGTTCAATTCCCGCCGCATATTATCTGACCGCAAGCTATTATAGTTAGCACTTATTTCGATTTTGTCGAGGAAAAATTTTGTTTTCAATATATGTTCTCAGATTTGTTAGCGTACCTAAGAGAAATAATGTATGTTGGAAGACAAATTGAAAAATAATAACGACTATATCTTTAAGAATAAGAAATTTTATTTGCTAGGAACATGGTATTATATTACAAGATGTAAAAATAGGTTATAGGTGAGTATTTCACACGACCACGTATTTTTTTTGTGAGGGGAAAATCATCAAATTACTTTTCCCGCCCAGGGCCGGGGGAGGGAGTGTCATGCCCGTTTTCACCAACAGCCCCTAAACAGTCACCTTAGTAAGGGCCACTTAACTTAGGGGACCGTTCAAATCATCCCTTAACTTAAATTTTGTTTCACCGTCCTAATGCCCGTTTTCACCAACAGCCCCTAAACAGTCACCTTAGTAAGGGCCACTTAACTTAGGGGACCGTTCAAATCATCCCGTAACTTAAATTTTGTTTCACTGTCCTAAGTGTCACCTAACTAAGAGCCCCCTAATTAGGTGACGTTTAGTGTTGAGGAACTATGCAAACAGTTATCGATAAATGAATCGATTAGACAATTCTATTGTTATTTTCGTAAATATACAACCTTAAAACAAGTAATTAACTTTTCTAACTTCAATTTATTTCGAAAAGAAGAGTCTTGAACTGGTGAATGTTAGATTAGTAACAAAAAGTTGTGTTTTTATTTTTTGGCTGTATGTTGAATGCCATAGCTTACAAAGACGCGGTGCCGGTGACATTTGATGCCACTATCCAGTGACAGTTTCATTTCAATCATTTCGTGAATTTTCGTGTATTTTCAAAAAATACCAAATTTTTATTAATTACAATGGCAGAAAAGAGGAAACGTGGTCAAAATTTTTCACTTGAAGATAAAGAATGTTGTTTATCCTGGCTAGCGAGTCACCACATCAGTTATTAATAATTTTGCAGTACTTATTGTTTGCATATTAATAGACATACTGCTTTTTCTATTCCAGAATAGTTCGGCATCATCTCCTCCTATATAATTTATCACATGAATAAATGTAAAGAAGGTTTCTAGTTAATACAATTAAAAGACTTTTGAATATCATTAATAGAGACATCATAGAAAGACGATAGGTGTGCGAACGACGGTATTCGCTGGAGGCTCAATAAATATGACACAAAGATCTGCCGTATCTGTATGTGTGCGTGTCTATCCATCTTATTAAATCATGTATTATTTCATAGGAGATTCAGTAATAAATGGTTACTCGTAAGGACCTGTGTTTCTCTAAACGCCCAACCTTATAATTGAATTTTTATGTGTGTACAGTCTATACATCCTAAAACATTTGGAAATCGAGCTATTCTGTAAAATTCTTCTTTTACTATTTGTTGTTTTTCTTCGGTGTCTGAAAATTGTATGAATTCGCTTTGCCACGAACCACGATAGCGTCAGACACTCTTTTTATAATTCTACTGCAAGTAGATACACTGATGGGTTTGACATCTGCTACAGATAATAATTGATTGCCTGTTGCATAAAATCTAAGGGCACACAGTAATTGGTTAATCGGTGCCACAGATTTATTTCTTTAAATACAAGTAAGGTTGAGCAGGGAACCTGTATCTTATGAAAAAGTCTTTTTCATCATATTTTTCAAAACCTTTCAATCTTTCACGATAAATACGAGGTCGTCTATACAAATGTCGGTTACTTAACAATTCCATATCTTCAATTGCTTAAAATCTTCAAATAAGTAGTGGTTATTATCCATTTTTATTATTTTTTATCTTATTCAGTAGGATAAAATACTGTTTGGTGATTCGCAAAATAACCTAACACTATGTGTCACTTAAACGTTACGGGGTCGTCAATTCATCCCCTAAATTATAAGGAACCCCTAATGATATAGGTGACACTTAAACGTTGGTGAAAACAAAACTCGTGATAAGTGTCCCTTATATTGGCTTAAGAGACACTTAAATTTTAGGGGCTGTTGGTGAAAACGGGCATAAGTGTCACCTAATTAAGAGCCCCCTAATTAGGTGACGTTTAGTGTTGAGGAACTATGCAAACAGTTATCGATAAATGAATCGATTAGACAATTCTATTGTTATTTTCGTAAATATACAACCTTAAAACAAGTAATTAACTTTTCTAACTTCAATTTATTTCGAAAAGAAGAGTCTTGAACTGGTGAATGTTAGATTAGTAACAAAAAGTTGTGTTTTTATTTTTTGGCTGTATGTTGAATGCCATAGCTTACAAAGACGCGGTGCCGGTGACATTTTGATGCCACTATCCAGTGACAGTTTCATTTCAATCATTACGTGTATTTTCAATAAATACCAAATTTTTATTACATAATTACAATGGCAGAAAAGAGGAAATGTGGTCAATATTTTTCACTTGAAGATAAAGAATGTTGTTTATCCTGGCTAGTGTGTCACCACATCAGTTATTAATAATTTTGCAGTACTTATTGTTTGCATATTAATAGACATACTGCCTTTTCTCTTCCGGAATAGTTCGGCATCATCTCCTCCTATAATTTATCACATGAATAAATGTAAAGAAGGTTACTACTTAATACATTTAAAAGACTTTTGAATATCATTATAAGAGGCATCATAGTAAGACGATAGGTGTGCGAACGACGGTGTTCGCTGGAGGCTCAATAAATATGACACAAAGATCTGCCGTATCTGTATGTGTGCGTGTCTATCCATCTTATTAAATCATGTATTATTTCATAGGAGATTCAGTAATAAATGGTTACTCGTAAGGACTTGTGTTTCTCTAAACGCCCAACCTTATAATTGAATTTTTATGTGTGTACAGTCTATACATCCTAAAACATTTGGAAATCGAGCTATTCTGTAAAATTCTTCTTTTACTATTTGTTGTTTTTCTTCGGTGTCTGGAAATTGTATGTCAGACACTCTTTTCATAATTCTACTGCAAGTAGATACACTGATGGGATTGAGATCTGCTACAGATAATAATTGATTGCCTGTTGCATAAAATCTAAGGCCACACAATAATTGGTTAATCGGTGCCACAGGTTTATTTCTTTAAATACAAGTAAGGTTGAGCAGGGAACCTGTATCTTATGAAAAAGTCTTTTTCATCATATATTTCAAAATCTTTCGATCTTTCACGATAAATACGAGGTCGTCTATACAAATGTCGGTTACTTAACAATTCCATATCTTCAATTGCTTAAAATCTTCAAATAAATAGTGGTTATTATCCATTTTTATTATTTTTTATCTTATTCAGTAGGATAAAATACTGTTTGGTGATTCGCAAAATAACCTAACACTATGTGTCACTTAAACGTTACGGGGTCGTCAATTCATCCCCTAAATTATAAGGAACCCCTAATGATATAGGTGACACTTAAATGTTGGTGAAAACAAAACTCGCGATAAGTGTCCCTTATATTGGCTTAAGAGACACTTAAATTTTAGGGGCTGTTGGTGAAAACGGGCATCAGACTCTTACTGACTAAAAACCCCCCTGTTCCTTCTCCTACTCTGGGCCGAGGTCGCGGTGCCTCATTGCGCTTACCCCGCAACCCCGGCTGAACATCAGCCCTCTAGGGCCCCGTCTGTGGTGGTCTATTGGCTCTTAGAGGTGCGCGCGGAACGCTACGCGCCGTACGCTCGGGTCTGGTTCTGGTCGGGCGGCGAGCTACCCTTACTCGCCGACCGCAGGCCCGCGCACCATTATCGTGTGAGGTTATAATTTAAAATATATTTAAGTAGATACTATATATTAACAAATTCTCTTGTCAAGTTATCAGTCCAGTCAAAAAGTTAATTTAGAATTTTGAAATAATCCAACGGAATCTTTCATATTCGTTGTAAACGCTACCGTTGTGACCCCACAGCAACCTGTCCCCATATTTATCCTTACTCACATCCAGCTTCAGACCCTGCCTATATCTTTTATTAATTATAAAGAACACAAGAACATCATTCTTCAAGTAAGGCTCCAAATAGTATTCGTGCCTCGATTCGTTCGAATTTGTCGATCCCCAAACTTGTCTATCGCCAATATTGTCAACGTTGGCGTCTAACTTCAAGTACATGTTATATTCGTTGCTATATATCTTGAATGTGACACCGTCATTCTCCCACACAGGTAATATTTTCCAACTAAGCCGTGTGCTGTCACATTCACATATGTTGTCTCCCCAAGCGAGACGGTCCTTGTAACTATCAAGATTAACATCCAACTTCAGCGGCTGTAGATATCCTTTATTAATGATTTTGACGTTATCTCCATTGAAAATCAATTCAAACGGCGATGGGAAACAGTTACGAACAATATTATCCGCTCCCCCATGCCACAGTTGATAAGCTAATGACATGACATTGCGCGGTACCGAATCAATTAGTCTTGTCACAGTTTCCTTAATTAAGTCTGAAAAACCCCCATCTGCGAAGACGATGGCCATTTCCGTAGCAACTTCAAAGTTACCATTAACAACATTCTTATAAAATTCTTCTTTTAGCAAAATTGGGTTTAGGAAGCTAACGTGGCTGTCATACTGCGTCAGCCCTTGAAGTTCGCTCGGTAAAGTCGCGTTCACACTTGGCAAGAGACTCTTTTTCTTTAATTCTTCCTTCAGATCCTCAATTTGCGGGGATTCGCCAGTTACCCCGAAAACTATGACCTTCCCATCTTTGCTGACGATGCGAGCGATGTCCTCAGCGCTGTTATGGATGTTCGGGCCGGCGACAGTGACCGTAGTCACTGAATCATTTTTAATATAAGCACTTGTGTCACAGTTGGTAAAGCTATGGACGGGAATTCGGTTGGGGATCTTCCTATCGCGATCCGAACCGCTGCTAACGAGTTGGTATTGATGGTTCACGTTATAACAATTCTTGAATCCTCGCACCCCGACATCAGTTTCTATTCGCCCTTCGCCCCAGTAGTCCACGTGCGGTATAGAGTCTTGGAGGGGTATTTTCACCAATTGAAACTCCCCCAAATAAGGGACTTCTGAGTAAGGGAATATTTTATCCACGTGTGTCACGTAGTTGGGTCGCTCGGCGAATTTCCAAACTGTCATCGAAGGCATCTTGATGTAGGTAGTTGCGTCTGGAAACAGAAGATAGTAATGTAATTCTGAAAAGGATTATTGGTTTTTGACGTCCGAATTGTTTTAAATGTGAAGTTAAGTTTATAATATGAAGGAGAACATCATGAGAAAATAATTTCTAATTACAAGTTTGAAATCGCAAATCCTCCTTGAGCAAGCGTGGCGATTAATGCTCAAGCCTTCTCCTTGTGAGAGGCCTTTGCTCAACTGTGGGCGAGAGGCATGCTTCGGTACTGCTGCGTTGGCACAACTAGAGTGATAACACGGCCTTATAGTTACAATAGCGTGATATTTCCAAAGCGTTATATCACGTAGAGGCCCAATCCATACCCCAAAATGTCATAAATGGATTTGGAACTTCTTTTGAGCATATATAGCGTATATTCGATAGCTTACCACCAGATGTTGGTTCTAATCTTAATGGGTCCCTTGTTGCATCATAAAAATATATTGGTGAGACAGAAAAACTGTTTCCTGGTCTTAATGAAATAGTCTCAGTGTTTTTTTGTGAGAGCAAGATCCTCAAACGACTTCTCGCCCAGGGTGAGGCGAGAGGGAGTGTCAGTAATGACTAAAAACCCTCCTGTTCTTCACTTGCTCAAGGCCGAGGTCGCAGTGCCTCAATCCCCTTGCCCCGCAACCCCGGCTGAACATCAGCCCTGTAGGGCCCCGTCTGTGATAAAGTCTCTTAGTGCTAAATGCACTTTTTTACTCTACACTACGTTACCAAAATACAAGTACAAACAAAACACTTAAGTATAAACTAAAAAAATACAAGTAAACAAGAACTTACTTACCAAGTTTCCAAAACTGAAAAGTCTGTGAAATAATTGTACATATACATGAACAACGATTTATATACAAAATTAAAGAGGTACAAAAATACGAAAATTTATAAATAGACAACCACAAAAAACAAAATAATCAATTTCTAAAATAAATTTGACCACAAGCCAGATAGATAAGGTTTGATGCCTAAAATATAATCAGGAACCAACTATTATCAGCCACCTATGCCTAAATTTAAAGGTCTTTTTCCTTTGGTCGAACGTTGGGTAGATATTGTCATAAAACTATTCTTATGAGGATGAGAGAACAGGGTGTAAATCATCCTCAACCTCCATTGAAAAGGAAGGTTCCTTCAACCAGACGAATGTTATGTTTGGTGGGCTACTTATGGCCCACGGTTTTGTAGCTCCGGACAAGGCTGTCCGGAGCAGGAGAAAGAACAGGGAGGGTTTTTCGCCAGTAAGAGTCTGACACGCCCTCTCTCCTGAGGGAGAAGACATTTAATGATTTTGTATACATCAAACACAAAAGCTACAACTATTTAATACTTATAATATCCGTCACGAAATAGCTTAAATTTTTTTGTGACGGGAAAAACGATAAGATTTGCGGATAATATTGAGAAATATCTTCGCAGCTTTCAATTACAATACATAACGAATCATATAAAATGGTTTTTTATACATCGCCTAGTGTTTTCCACGTGCAAGACTATAGGTAGGTAGGTAAACTATAAATAATAGGGGTTTCTTTACTAGTGTCATTACAGTTTCACCAATCGGTTGCAACAAAATTAGGTACACCGCTTTGTTTTCAACTAGGACTAGGAGTTAAGGTACTACCTACTGAACTTGTATATGTCGGTAGATCTTCCATCTCTTCTTCAAAGCCGGGGTTGCGGGGTAAGCGCAATGAGGCACAGCGACCTCGGCCCAGAGCAGGAGAAGGAACAGGGGGGTTTTTAGTCAGTAAGAGTCTGACACTCCCTCTCGCCCGGCCCTGGGCGGGAGAAATCATCTAATGATTTTCCCCTCACAAAAAAATCTCTTCTTCAAAGAGACCTCTGTTGACCTGAGTTCGTTTCGGCATTTCTTCTACGTGCAGTCAGATAGGAAATGTCGGCTTCATTGTGAGCGAAAGGCTTTCTATCAACACGTAAATGGTCTGAAACTCGAAATATGACCTAACCTGAACGAAAGGACGAGGTCTTTCAGATTAGGAAGTGACTAACTGAAGGGAAAGAATGCGTTGGCAGTGATGCTGTCAAGCTTTATTTCATTCAAACCCTGCAAAAGGTTCTGGTAACATTCTCGCTTATATCATAAAGTGTTGTGAAGATTTCATTAGATCTTGCCTACTCCATATTTTTAATATGTCTCTGAGGACTGGTCTGACTAACTAACTGGACCCAAAACTTTGGAAAATCCCGCGAGGTACAAGAAAACGATCATGCTGAAGTTAAACATTATAGGCCAATAGGCAATAAGTACTCTCATCGTTTCCCAAATTATATGAATACTTCACTTAAACAAACTTTAGTCTGCAGCTGCTGCTGTAGGTAGAACCGCATTTATATGATTCACCGCATGGATTTAGATTAACCCGCTCCGTTAGTACTTATCAAAGTCAAAGTCAAGTCAAAACCATTTATTCCAACTAAACCTTAAATAGGTACTTTTGAAACGTCAAAATCACGTCACGTCGTATCTTTTAACAGTAGCAGATAATAATATCTACTACTGTTGAAGAGGCCTTTGTTCAACAGTTGGAAGATATATAGGCAAAGGACTCTTCACACAAGAAGAAGGATATAGCATTAATCACCACGCTCCCTCAAGGCAGTTTGGCGATTTCAAACTTACATATAACTCGGCAAAAGACTCATTGGTAGGTTTCGAACCCACCACCTCAGAATTGAGAAACGGGCGCCTTAACCTTCGGGCCACCACAGTATAAAAATATTAAAGTGGATGTCATTTGTTTTGATTTTAAAAAGGCCTTTGAGCGAGTAGGTAAGGTAAGAACATCGGTTCTACTTTGTATACACAATACAATTGGATTCTCACTGAATTACTTTAGTTCTTTCTAAGTTACCTATGAGGTCATCAATAATACGCAAGGCAAGGTTGTTTTATTTCTTCGCCTAATCATACTCGATCGGGTGTCACTCAGGGTTCAGTTTTGGGTCCCTTATTGTTTGGATTGATGGTAAACGATCTAAATCGTGTCTCCAGCAAGCTAGGTGTTTATTTTATGCTGATGATCTTAGAGATTTTGGGTGAAATTTAGCAGATACGGAAACCTTGATAAATTATATTGATGCTGTGTACCAGTGAAGTAATGGAAATAAACTCCATTTTAATACAGCTAGATCTTCTTAATCCAACCCAACCGTTGATTTGTTTGCAGATTGGAAGGAAATTTTATTGGAGTGCATGAGGTACTGCGAGAGGAACTTAATATTATGAATGTAGTTGATTTTTAATGGTTTTTGTTGTTAATGTAATTGGATCCAATCCGTTGTAATATAACATAAATAAATAAATAGTAGGATAGTTGGATTTAGTAGGATAGTAGAATAGTAGGATAGGAAGCAGGATTATCTTTGGTAGAGGTAGCTTTCATGACTTATAAACAATAATGGGCTCAGAAATAAGAAACTCAGTTTATTACAAATAATTGTTATATTTATGAAATCTTACCTAAATTATGTGTAGTATAAGTAAGTAAGGCAATTAATATTTATATTCCATTAGAAATGGCACTATAAACGAATTGACATAAACTGTAAGCTTTATAATATAGATAATAATTGATTTCTCTAATATTTTTTATCATTAAAAATAAACTTAAAACTAAAAATTTTTTCGTAATCTATCAAGGAAGTATTTTATTACATGTTTTAAAGACTGTAACAATATTTTATGTAAAGTTCTTACTGTCATTGTTGATTAGATGCTTCAATAATAGGAGCCAGCCTTATTTTTGCTTCCATGACAGTACTTAGAATTATCTAAAAAACGCCGAAATACACCAGAAGTAACCTCCCGACTAAATTTTCAGTTTGATTAAAAATATATGTAGGTAGGTATATATAATAACAGTTTTACCTAAAAAAAAACATTGCATTCGTCCGTACCTACAATAACAGCATATTATTATTACAGTATTTCATACAAAATTCTTTTACTAATTCAAAATTTTAATACGATACAGATTAAAAAAAATGTCGGATATATTTACAGAGAATTATATTTAAAAAAAAAAACATTAATTTATTAAGAGACACATTCTGTGTTTTACAGAAGTATCATTAACAAAATCATCTGAGTGAATCTTGGGGATGGTATATTATGTCTATTTACAGTTTCATTACAATTTGTACAAAATAAAAAAAATGCAAATAAAGATTTGTACTATTTAACTAAAACTACATGATAAACTGCAAAGTTATAATTATTATCAGCTTCTGTCCGGGTTACTTGGATAAATAACGACCATATGTGTCTTTCCATGATATAACCTATCTCTATGCCAAATTTCATTCGGGTCTGTTCAGTTGTTTTTACATTTGAGAGTAACCTTTATACATATATACTTACAAACTTTCGCTTTTATAATATTTGTTGGATGACATATAATTATTTTACGTCAGCTATGTTAGGAGACTATTATTAATTATGGGTGAGCGAGTAATACTACTTTTAACTATAATATATTACACTATGTATAAAGACAATATGATATCACATTTTGCGTCGATAGAAAAATTGTTTTCTTTCAAAATATGATCGCAAGGTAGAGTTTCCCTGTAAACTGTGAAATTGGCGTATTTTATAGTACATTATTGTTGTAATATTACAAGTAGGTATTATTCGAATTATTCGATTAACAATTATTGTTAATTGAAACACTCATAATCCGTTCATATTATACCAAGCTGTATTATACGAATTATTCGTAACTGGATCAAATACGTATCAAATGATTTTATTCGAATTATTCGACTAATAATTATTCAGATTATTCGAAATTATAGAAAAATTCACCATCCGTTTATGTTATACCGAGCTGAATTATACGAATTATTCGAAAGCTGGAAACTATATTATTTGGGTATGAAATCATTTATTCATTGGCAAATACTTCTAAAAGGTTCCTTCTGAATTTAATAATATTATTCGAATTATTCGAGCCAATATTATTCCAGCTACATACAACGCATTTTCCGAATAATCGCCGACTGTTTCAACCCGTAATATCTACAATAGTATAAACGTTTTTTAAGTTTTAATAGTACCTAATTAAAAATGATCTGTGACCTACATATTTGATATACACGAGTTAAATTTGAAAATAGGGTGAGTATGGTTATTTTTTGCCAATATTTTAATAAATATTACAAAAATTGTATAATATTGATTGAGATAAGGTAATAGTATACCGTGATATTAACCGAGAAAAGCTCTACTAGTTTCAAGTCACAACGGGACTCTTACGCAGGTCAATAACTTATTACTTTAAAACGTTATTTTAAATTTTGTGAGAAAATGAAGATAAAATTAATACATTATAATATTTAAAATGGAAAGAGGTAGTATTTTGAGACTCATTAATTCAATTTCAGATTAAAGTTGTTATTTTGGAGGTAAAATGTAGTTAAAAAAAACTTTAACTCTAAGGGAAGGAGTCTCATAGAATATAATTATTGCTTATCACTGGGCATATTTCTAATCTGCGGATTGTGAATAAGATTTTTGAAATTATAAAAAAATTTAATGCCCGTTTGGCGCGGTGGCCAAGCTACTCGTTGTCGCCGAACGTGTCGCGGGTTCGATCCCGCACGGTACAACTCTTTGTGTGATCCACAAATCTTTGTTCCGAGTCTGTGTGTGATGTGTATGTGAAATTGTATGTTTGTAAACGCACCCACGACACAGAAAATCCTAGCGTGAGGCTACTTTTTTTTTCACAACTATATTTGTATTTCCCTTACTCTGTGGTGTGTCTCGTGGTTTCAAACCTACGATCTCCCGAGTCGCATACGACGCACAGGACCAACGTATAATTAAATTTCACAAAATATGACTTCAATTTATAAAAAAAAAAAATTGCCGACATTAAGACGTCCCCTATGACCGATCATAGGGAGCTGCCTTTATCCGGCAGATGCTGGTTATTGGCGCAGTGTATGTTCGTTAGTGGACTCACGTCCGGTATTAGGATATTAGCTTAAAATATAGGTAAGCAGCCACTTTGATATTCGTAAAAGGGAATGACGTAATTTGGATTAGAAACTATAAATGCTACAGAATACTGTCCGGTGTTTGGAATTGGGGATAAAATTACATTTTTTAAAAGGACACACATACTGTACACATTTGTATATACAGAAAAGAGGCACTAAAACTAAGTACCTACCTACACATTTTTGATAAAAAAACTCTGTAACAGAAAGCCAAAAGGCCCAATGCCAAACATCATCATCAAAAAAAAAAACAATTTCCTATTTATAATCTATGGATTATAAGAATCACAAATTAAGTCATTCCCTTACCTTCCTACATCTAATAAATAAAAACTATATCTAAGTTACATATAAAAATATATATATACCCATTATATGTGTTTCATTATAATTGTAATATACAAAATATAACAGAAACATTGTTTGGGAATTATTTTGTGTGAGTGACAGACAACACAGCTGTAACTATCATGTGTCCAATTAGTCTAAATGTGGGAGAGCCATGCTTAGGCACGAATGGGTCGGCTTAACCGGAGTGATACCACGGCCTTACAGAAAACCGGCGTGAAATAAGCCAGCTTTGTGCTTCGACACGGTCCGTAACGTTTCGCGCGCGTCTCAAGGAGCCTATAGACCACCACAGTCGGGGCCCTACAGGGCTGATGTTCAGCCATATGTACTTTCTATGATTATTTAGACACCACTGACAAACGATAAAGGAAAGCATCGTGAGGAAACCTGGACTTAGAAATTATAAGTTTGAAATCGCCAATCCGCATTGAGCAAGCGTGGTGATTAATGCTTAAAGCTTCTCCGTGTGAGAAGAGGCCTTTGCTCAGCAGTGGGCTGTTATAGGCTGATGGTGTGGTGTGAAAGCTTGATCATGCAATTACAAATTTAAAACTAATTTATTTTCTGTTATATTATGTATACTTATATACATATTACATTAATAATTACATTTTATATATATAATATATTGATAAGCATTATTTATTTATAATAAATTGTATTTTTAATACGGGGCCCTCGTATCGCTTAGTGAAATTTAACGAATTTTAATTTCTTTTTAAAGTCCATCTTATAAGTAAATTCAAAATATTAGACGCTTTTTTTTCTTTCCTTAAATAATCAAATTATCTTCTTACATATTCGAACCAACTTGATAATGTACCAAATAACCTGTAAGTATGCGAAACTGATTTAAAAAGAGTAACCATGGAGTTTCTTGCTCGTTCTTCTCCATCGGAATCTACACTTTCGAACGAGCGAATAGCTTCACTAAGAGGATTGACCGACAGACTGAAACTTTATATCTTTAAGCTTTGTTTGACGTTCAAAAGTGCCTGGTAGGGTCTAATTTAAATAAATCACTTTCGAAGTTATATTATATAGATTTAAAATATAGTGTGACTGTTGATTAAGGGCTGATTTTTCAATAGTTAGATAAATGTTGTCTGAGGAATAAAATTGTTGCTGTCACTGTCTTATACAAACATTCTGACGCGACAGCATCATGATTATTACCCAGGTAACTTTTATCTAACCATTGAAAAATATGCCCTAAGTACGTTTTAAACTTAGCAGTGACAAAATAAGCTCTCACTTCATAACAAAAAAAAAAACGATTATCTAAGTATTGTTTTTCTTGCGGCAAAAAAATCTGCGTCTAATATTTTTTCATTGTGTATTCCCGATGGACTAATTACATTTTTTTTACTTTAACGATGTTTGTGAAAACATACATACAGGGTGTAAAAAGAGACAACGAAGCCGTTAACTACGCATGCTGCAGTTCTAACTAAGTAGCTTTACGCTAAAATTATCACTGGGAAACGACTTTATTTTTAGGGTAAAAATAATAATTTTATTGCGCGCAATGTAAAGCGAACGGGCTTCGTGTCATTGTGTGCGTAGGTTCACAGCTTAGCATTAAAACGCTGTGATAAGTACGTAGGTCGACGTTTTACTTCGCAACAACAAAACAATTCTGGAAAATAAAAATCCTACTGAGATGCACGATGTTTTTTGTGCGGGTCTGCATTTATTTATTACGTACATTACTGTTCGTAACTTCAAATGCGTAATTTATTTAGAAAAATCGAAAATTCAGGCAATGTTTGTTTGGAAAAAAGTTTTGTAATAATACTTATAATTCGATTGCGCAAAAAAAAAAAATTAAAAATTCATCTTTGACCTTCAATATCTCGAAAAACCGTAGAGTCCCAGCTATTGTCTTAAAGAAAAAAATGATTCAAATAATGGTTAGAATACGTGGCTATCGGCTTCGTTAAGTGTCTTTTTACACCCTGTATGTAGGGGTAATCCATTAATCATGCGAGACTGGAAGTGGGTATAAAAGGGTCCATAAAATTTCACTAGAGGAGTATGTATAGTGGACATATAAAAATCAATGCCACTTTTCGTTGTAATGTTATAACTGAACAATGCTTTTACCGATTTGGCAAATTTTTGTCTTGAATTATTCGTGGAAGTCCAGAAAAGGTTTGTATGAGAGAAAGTTTTCAAAAAAAAAGTGTAGTATCGGCATCCACGCGGGCGGAACCGCTAGAACTGTATTTATCACGAACTGTATATATCACGAGTTTTTTTTTTTGATGAATCCATTTTGATCTTCCTAAAAGCACTTTGCCTTAATTGTGCCAAAAAACACAATGATTAATGGATGACCCCAAAAACGAAGCGGTCCAAGATACACTGGGTAACTTAAATCACATAATTATTTCACAATAAATTCACACTATTATTGTAACGCCATATTTTACAACGAGAGGATAAAACATTTAAAACCGCTACTATAAGGTGCACTTTGAATTGGAAATACTATTTAATAGGAGTGATATATTCTTTAGAAATTCATTCCTAGTTCAAAAGGTCCCGTTGTGAATATAATTGTATAGGTAGCTAAGCTTTTTCAACACCGTCCTTATTCCGTTGCGCTAACCGCCTTCTCCTATGTATGAAAGGGACAAAACCCCATAAGGCAGCGCCAAAAATTAAAACGAATCCTAGGGTAACAAATAATGATTTGTAAGAATGCGTGTATTCAAACCAGAACCCGCATATTGGAGGTCCGATCAACTGCAATATGCCGTTTACAAATAAACTTATACCGTAGGATGACATTAATCGTTCGGTACCCAACATCTCCGTCATAACCAGAGCGGTGACTCCAACGTTGATCCCCGATGCAATACCGAAAATGGAACAAAACGCACTGATAGCCGAATAACTTGAAACTAAAGGTATCATTGATAAGCTTATACCTGACAATAACAGACCGAAAATGAAGAAATAACGTTTAGGAGTCAATACTAAATCAGACAACGCTGATCCACCGATTCTACCGACCAAATCCAGCGCGGATATTATTGAGAGCAAATAAGCTCCCAGCGATTTATCGAAACCGCATTCTTTGGCGTAAGAAGGTACGAGAATAATGAAATTTGTATAGGAAATGGCGCACGTACAATTCGATATGAGAATGACTAAATAAATTGGGTCTTTGAGTAATTGTATGTCGAAGTATTTGCTGGGTTCCTTTTTGGCATCATCTTCTTTAGATTTCTTTTTGCAACCACAACAGTAACTGATGGGTGCTAAACTATCGGTAACTGATTTCAAACTGAATTGGGAGGCGAACTCGCTCGGTTTCTCAAAAGCCGATAACGTGGACCCGTGGAACGGCGTAGACATGTATTGGAAACTCGAAGTAGACGGACTACGTTTGGGAGTTTTTGGCACGCCCAATTTTTTGCCAAACGCTTCTTGGGAGTTAACCCGACTACGACCTTCTGGGACAGATTCTAAGAGCGAAGGGTTACTTGGTAAATGGCTTTTGCTTGATATGTTCTGAAGACCATGTCTGGATGAAACCGGAGTCGGTTTCCGGGTTCGATCCACGTCTTTGGAAGTGACCTGAACAGCGCTAGCAGATCTCGCGAAATCCTGTTTTGGATTTTCTTCTAATGCGACGTGGGATTGATTTTTGAAGATTGGAGGGGACCCGTTGAGGTGTTTGTCATTCGGGGTCGCCTCTTCTGGTGTCAGAGTCAGCTTGGGGTTTTCCGAATCTTCTAGTTCACCGGAGTCTTCTTCTATGAAGGGTTCCAACTGAAACAAATCAGAAGATACAATAGCACATACATAAACTCCTGTCTTTGTCAGTATACAGAGACTGCTAAGCCCCACCTACTACGCTCTATCTTAAGCGTACATCACTTTCATACAGCTGGTCTTAAAAGCAAGCACTCTCTTCTAGCACATATTCTTCTCTACCGAACATTATGTCTACCACAGAAGGGGTCCAATAGGGATGTACATCCGGGCTTGCAGATTTAGGGGACAATAATATACCGCAGCCCTGGCTTAGAGCAGGAGAAGGAACAAGGTGGTTTTGAGTCAGTAAGATTCTGACACTCACGCCACTCAGAAGGAGAGAGGCCATTAAACGATATTCCACTTAAAAAAAATACTTTTATATAAATTTTGGTGCTTAATTATTTAGTATGCAAACAAGAAAATTAATTTAACTAAAAATCGCGGGTTACTCACGTGTATAAATTGAGAAAAGCTCTACTAGTTTCGAACCACACAGGGGTTCTTCCTCATGAGCAGCGTGCGCGGACGCGGCGACGTCGCGCAGCCTACTCAATTTATACACGTGAGTTACCCGCGATTTTTAGTTAATTTAGTATGTCTCACGATAGCTATTATAAAAACAAAGAAAATTAATGTTAATTCAGTACAGAGTGACCATTGCTTGGTTACTGAACCAACCAATATGGTTACAAAAGGCTTCATTACTACATAGTATATAACAAAGTCGCTTTCTGTCCCTATATCCCTATGTATGCTTAAATCTTTAAAACTATGCAACGGATTTTGTGACGGTGATTGAAGTAAAAAGGTAAATGTATGATAATGTCTATTGAATAGTGGAGAAAGTTAGTATTAACATTGCACACGAAAAAAGCCGGCGCGGTTAAAAAAACAATTTAGTGTAACAATAGCCACTATAAGTAGGTATCTGTAGCCAGGGTTGCGGGGCAAGCTATTCCGCGGCCTCGGCCTAAAGCAGGAGAAGGAACGGAGGGGTATTTCGTAGGTAGCTTCAAATAGCTTTCACCCTCGCGAGAGCTTGAGTAATTTTTCCCTCACAGAAATTAAATTTTATATTATTTTATTATTTGCATACGAAAGAACTCAGTTAATTGATATAAATAGATAAAAAGTCATTTTTTATTATAGCTTAGAAAACCACCTAAATAGTATGTCTTAAAAATGATTTAGAAGTCATAATTAAAACATTTTTTTTATAAACATCTTAAACGTATAAAATAAGGTCGTGTTAGTTACACTACTTATACCTCAAGAACGGCTGAACCGATTTGGCTGAAAATTGGTAGGGAGGATAGGATAGGGTAGGGTAGGAAGGCAACTAGGTTGGATAGTATAGGTAATCAAAGCGGAACAAAGCCGCGGGTAAGAGCTAGTTTTAATAAATGTCAGTCAGTCGATCCGTTACTGAAGCTAACTCGTTTGTTAAAAAGAAAAAATGAAACAATACTTTTTCTTATAAAAAATACATAATTTATTTCACCTATATTTAAACTTACATTACAATGGCTTACAACCTAACATTAGCTATTTAAGATAAGTCAACAATTAAGTAACATAAAAAAATTACCTATTTTAACTTAGACCAGTAATAAATCTAGATAAAAATTCATAAAAAAACACATGTTTTTAATGTTATGCCCTCATTATTAAGTGAAATAGACAGATCTAAGGAGCTCAAACTCGATCAGCCTTATTACAAAACAAGGATATTCTTTAGTCTAGGTATAAACCATTGAGCCAGTTTTTAACCCCCGACGCATAAAGAGGGGTGTTATAAGTTTGACGTGTCTGTGGCATCATAGCTCCTGAACTAATGAACCGATTTCAATTTAGTGTTTTTTGTATTACAGGTGTTTTACGGGCGAGTGTTCTTAGACATGTTTGATGAAAATCGATTGCGCTTTTTAAAAGTTATGGGGTGTTAAAGTGGGGAAGAACAACTGAATGTCTGCAAATATGCTCAAGTGCGGTATCAAATGAAAGGTAATGTAAACTTGTACGTCACAAAAAAACAAAAACTTTTATAAGTTTGACGTGTCTGTCTGTATGTCTGTGGCATCATATCTCCTAAACGGATGAAGCGATTTCAATTAAGTAAGTTTTTTTGTATTATATACTTTTTAAAGGTAGCTTATGTTTTTTGTGTCGGGTGTTTTTAATTTTTAATTTATTAATATTGTATTTCAAATTGAAGGTAGGTGACAATAAGATTGAAAATACAAAACCTGACTCAATTGTTTAAATCTAGACTAAAGTGATAGATTTATCATCTTGCTATATAATAAGACACCACAAGGTTAAACACTTTTCACTTTTACACCAATTTTCCCTAATTATGGCACTTTATCTAGACATATTACAGATCTAAGTAAGTAATAATAATAAAAAATACAAATAATGGAAAAAACATCAAGGAATGAACGAAATGGATAAGGAATGAAATATAACTAATTATAAACGATTTTAATAATGAATGGATTGATTTCGAAATACTTAAATGGTAATATTATACTTACAAATTACCAAAAATAACTAATTTATAAAGTAATTAAAACAAAATATTTGGCAAGAACATTGAACATTTTTATAGGTTAGGTCCAATGATATCATAAAGTAAAATGGCGTAGATAGGTTCCATTAACAACATTCGATTTTCAAAACGGCACACTAATGCACACATGAACAATTCGTATGATTAAACGTCAAAGTGGGATGGCATGATTCAATAATTGCGAGTGAAAAAGAGACAAATATAAAAAAGAGTGGCTAGTTAGCCACATTTTAATGTATCGCTTGCTGAGCGCTTGTAACCTATCTACACTATTTTACTTATATTATCATTGGTTAGCGGCCGACCATAAATTAAGCGAGGTGTTTTTTTAAATTTTCGGCCCTTCCCTCCCCCCCTGGTGAGATGTCGTGAGATTTTATTCAACCCCTCCCCCATCCCCTAATCTCACTTGAGATTTTTCAAAATGTGAGTTTATTACGTAAACGCCTTGGATTGTTATTGTAAAAAGAAAAAATCAAATTTGTATCGTCCTTTTGTTAGTTAATGATCTTAATAGTACTACGATTACGCTTAAGATTAAATCCTAAGCATGTACAATCTGGATTAAATAGACCAAAACAGTAATTTTTTTTTTGTTTTAATCAGAAAAGAAAAGGCGTGATATTTGCCGAGATCCTCCTCCCCCCTTAAACACCTCACGTAATTGATGGACGCCCTCTTAGGTCAGTAAAACGAGTTGACAAACTTGTATTACCTGGTAAGCAATCGGCGCCAGTCTTCGACATCCGCAAAATAAACGAGTTACCAGTACGTTGCCTGTCTTTTGAACATTTTAGGAATGGGAGATTGGTTTGTGCTTTGAACATTATTTCTTTATAGATAACAATTCTACTTTAGAACTTGAAAGATCACTACAGACGGGGCCCTACAGGGCTGATGTTCAGTCGGGGTTGCTAGGCAATCGTAATAAGGCACCGCGACCTTGGCTTAAATCAGGAGAAGGAACAGGGGGTGTTTTTAGTCAGTAAGAGTCTGACACTCCCTCTCGCCTCAACCTGGGAGGGAGAAGTTCCCCGCACAAAAAAATATCTTTAAGAACAGTTTCAATAGCTTATTTAAAGATTTGATTTTAAAGAAATACACTTTTAAAAAGTCAAATGATCATGAGTGAGAATAACACCATGCAAATTAGTAACATTGGCTGAAAAAAAATTTTTGAACTGACATACTAACTTATCTCATTTATTGATAATAACGACTTTCTCACGTGAATTAAGTGAAAAAACTCTACTAGTTTCAAGTCACACATCATCAGCTTATAAGTGCCCACTGCTGAGCAAACGCCTCATTTCACACGGATTAGATTTGAGTATTAATCACAGCCCAGTCAAGGTTTCCCTACCATGTTTTACAATACGGTAGTTTCCAACTAGTAAAATTCAATACTTTTATCCAATAAATGTCAAAAACGATACTTTTCTATGAAATTAAAAATTATGACCTCATATTATTTTTGCGTCAGATGACTTACTTATTTCTTGAAAATTAGCTAATCAAATTGAAAATTTAGTGTATCGACAGATCGATGAATAAAAGTACGGTTATTTTTCAATAATTGATTGTATTGAAACGTCAAATTAATTTACTTTTTGAAGTAGGAAACTACCAAAAACTCGAAACCATTTATTTCAATTAGACCCTTACTGCCTGTAACAGTCTTTTTAAACGTCGAACAAAATTTAAAGATATAAGTATAGTGTCAGTCTGTCGGACAGTCCTTTTAGTGAAGCTATTTGCTCGTTCCAAAGTGTAGATTCCTATGAAGAAGAACGAGCAAGAAATTCCATGGTTCCTCTTTTCAATCAGTTTCACATACAGATTCCTTAAACAAACAGTTGGTTAAATTATGTGAGAACAATGTAACACTGTAATATTTATTCAGAGAAATATAAAAAGAAAATAACCTTAAGGACAATAGACAGTCCGGAACTGACCAATTAGAAAGTACATATGACAATAGTTCAAGTCAAAACGGGACCCTTATTCATGAGCGGTCGAAAAACGCCCCGATATGAACTTGAACGCTAGTAGAGCTTTTCTCAATTAACTCACGTAAGTAATTCGATATTTTAATTAAAATAAGTATGTCTCACAATAGTAACTATACAAAAACAAATACCTACATTATATAAACACATAAAATGACCCTTAAAAACTAATAATTCAGTTTGAAATTCGGAAAAAAATTAATAACGCCTCTCGCCAATGGGATAAACATAGATAAAAAATAAAATATAACACGTATTATTCATCTAATATTGAATAACACCAAAGTATTGGAGGGCAAGTTTATTATAGCAAGAAAAAAAAACATCATATAAAAATATACTCGATATCTGATTAACTTTTCATTCAATAACTTTTTTTTTCAAGGAAAAGGGACCTCATAGTATAATTTTCTCCTGAGTCGTGTTTTTAATGCAATGCAATAAGTCGGCAAACGAGCAGACGGATTACCTGATGGTAAGCAATCAGCGCCGCCCATGGACACTCGTAACGCCAGAGGAGTCGCCTGCCTTTTGCTCAGTTTTTTTACGGCCGATGACAAAAGTTTTGCTAGGAATTCACATAGATCCTTATCACATTCAGACCAGAAAATTATGAGCCCTGCTATGACTCGAAACTAAACGAGTATCCTCGAAAATTTTCGATGTCTAATTCGCAGCGTAATTATAACGGTAGGCACAATTACTGGACATTCGAATCTACAATTTGGAATGAGCACCTAGCTTCACTGACGAACAGACTGACAGACTACTATTCTATTTTGACGTTTCAAAAGTACCTTATTATGGTTCAGTTGGAATAAATGATTTTGACTTTGACTTTGACTTTGCAACCGGCGTCTAGTACGCAGGAGATAAATCCTAGTTTAGGTACAATATTAAAAAAAAACAATTATCAAAATAAAAAGGGACACTTAATGATATATAAAAAAAAATCAAAGCCTCTTAACGGTAACCTTTGTTCAATAACAAAATTTAAAAAAAAAAACACTTCACTTCACTGAAGAATCTGTATGTGGATGGCAAAATTGGTACAGTCGTTTTTGAGTTATGCGCTTACCAACATATTTTCATTTTTTTATATATAGATAACATTGAGCTCTTTCATAATAAAAGGCTAATTTCCAACTATTCAAATAGATTATCCGAAATGTCAAAAATGTTAATTTTCTATAAATTTTGTTATGTCAATAGCACGTTGTGACGTCATAAGTTTATACGTCAAAAACATACTTATATCTCTATATACAAATATGAAGTAAGAATAAAAAAAATATGAATGAATCAGTGATTATTTTAAGTATTTCCATAGTTAATTATCTATACTAATATTATAAAGAGGTAAAATTTGTAAGTTTGTATGTAGGGGGTAATCTTGAAAACCGCTGGTCGGATTGCCAAAATTCTTTCACTGATAGATAGCTACAATGTTACAGAGTGCTATAAAAATCACGCTACGATCAAATGGAGCTGAGCAGCGGGTGAAACCGCGTGAGAGTAGCTAGTTTTTAAGTAATTCCATAGTTTTATCTATATATATAAAAGAAAGTCGTGTTAGTTACACCACTTATAACTCAAGAACGGCTGAACCGATTTAGCTGAAAACTGGCAGGGAGGTAGTTTAGAGCCAGGAGAAGGACATAGGATAGGATAGAGTAGGTAGAGTAGGTTAGGTAGAGTGGGGTAGGTAGAGTAGGGTAGGTAGAGTAGGTTAGGTAAAGAAGGGTAGGTAGAGTAGATTAGGTAAAGTAGGGTAGGTAGAGTAGGGTAGGTAGAGTAGGGTAGATAGAGTAGGGTAGGAAGTGTAGGGTGGGTAGAGTAGGGTAGGTAGAGTAGGGTAGGTAAAGTACGGTAGGTAGGGTAAGTAGAGTAGGGTAGGTAGTCAAATGACGAGAGCGACGCCGCGGGTAAGAGCTAGTAAGCTTATAAAACTTATAAAATTAAATCAACTGATTTAATTTCTTTTTGACGGAGGAAACTACGCATTTGTGCATATTTAACAATGTATAAGGCTTTGTCTTACGTTATACAGAAACTAGATGGCGCCACCTACCGTGCTTCTTACATACCTTTTTTGTGCGTAAGTAATAGGAATGATGACGGGGTATAAAAAATATAAAGATACCTTACATTTTTTGTCGTATAATACCTAAGTACGTGTGTCGCCTGGACAGTCACCGCTACCATCAGTTGACTGGACAATCTCTTTACATGAGTACTCTTTATTTGTGTTTAATATATAATATCTTTCGTTTCATATATCATAAGAACTTGTTATAATATTAATATCATTGTGCTGTGTTTATATACCACCGTCTAACTGTAGGGTGTCTTGAAAACCTACTAAGGCCCTGTATATTAGAAAGAGACCAGTATCAGCGCTCTTTGATAAACCTGAACCTTTTAAATATCAAACTCCAACCTGCTTGGCAAGCGTGGAGATAATCATGTCCGGTCTTAGGTAGAAAAGCGCTTTTTCAATCAACATATAACATATAAAATCTAAACTATTGATATACAGGGTGTCCGATAATGAATGGATAACCTTGAAACGCCTTTTAGTGTGTCTAATGGCCGTTCGGCAAAAAATACTAAAACGAATATATCATAACGTAAAGTAGAAAAACTGGTGAGAAATAAATTACGCACAATTTTTCTAAAATATTTTACTTCTTTTTAAAAAAACGTTGCCCACACTAAGATTTTCTCCTGTGTCGTGGGTGCGTTTACAAACATCCAATTTCACATACACACCACACCCAGACCCGAAACAACAATTTGTTAATCACACAAACTGTTGTTCCGTGCTGGAATCGAACCCGCGACATGTTGCACGGCAGCCAGTTGCCCAGCCACCGCGCCAATCGTGCAGTCGTTATTAATTTGCAAGTTTTTTTAAATAAGTTCGTATTTTTTTCTGAACAATCTTTTTTTTTGTGAGTGGAAAATCATCAAATGACTTCTCCCGCCCAGGTTCAGGCGGGAGGGAGTGTCAGACTCTTACTGACTAAAAACCCCCCTGTTCCTACTCCTGCTCTGTGCCGAGGTCGCGGTGCCTCATTGCGCTTACCCCGCAACCCCGGCTGAACATCAGCCCTATAGGGCCCCGTCTGTGGTGGTCTATTGGGTCTTCGAGGCGCGCGCGAACAATCTAAGTCTTCGACTATATGACATACTAAAAGTCATTTCAAGGTTATCTATTCATTTCCAGACACCCTGTATTTAAAGAAAACGAGTAGACTGATTTTGTCTTTTTTATAAAATAGGAGGCAAACGAGCAGACGGATCACCTGATGGTAAGTGATCAGTACATCCGTAGGCGCGTTGCCGGCCTTATAACACTTTCAGTGTCTAGGGATGTGGTAAAGGAGAACG
The DNA here is from genome assembly GCA_902829305.4 of Spodoptera exigua. Classification (NCBI taxonomy): domain Eukaryota; kingdom Metazoa; phylum Arthropoda; class Insecta; order Lepidoptera; family Noctuidae; genus Spodoptera; species Spodoptera exigua. Next base: position 5,650,974 of record LR824629.2, on the reverse strand, counting down.
CTGGTTCCTTGAAGGTTTGAAGGTCTTATCGGTAAATCTTTTTAACGGCTGGACCGTATTTTGTTTTCAAGAAGTATATGTATATAGTAGATTCGTATAATGTTTGAACGATAAGATCATATGTAAAAATTGTGCGTAAAATACTAAAAACGTCAATTTACTTTCGCATAGAAAATGCTCTATCATACAACGTTAGATATTAGGCAAGAAACAAAACTGTTAATTTCATTTATTTTATTATGGCGGTACGGAGGTCGCCGTGTCAGCTATTAAAACATATAAATTATCATATTGCTTTAAGCAATAAGGACTACACTATTTTTAATCACTAGATGGCGTTAATCTACAAAGTGTTCAGTTTTTCCAATCACTGAAGCTGTCAAAAGACGAACGTCCAATGGCGTGGCACTAGCTAAGTCCCTATTGGACGAAAAATAATGGTCTTCTAGCGCCATCTAGTGAAGAAAAAAGTTACCTATGTTGCGTCAAAATCATGTCAAAGTATAAAAATTCGTTATTATTTATAAACATAAAATCGTACTTTTTAATCCCCAAAGGGGTAAAGGAGAGGTGTCAACATTTAATATAATACTTAAAAATTCGTCCAGTAGTTTCCTTAGTTTTGACATAAGAAAGTCTTTATGGAAACCAAAGTAATGTAACTTAGGGACCGTTTTCATGATACACTGTCTTATGAAAATACCTAGGCGTATACTTTTTTACTCAGAGTCAGGAACGGCCATGGGATTTTTTTAAAACTATGTTATTTCCCTTTGTTTTTAAGTATAATTTGCTTTGCATATCACACTATGGTATAAGAATAAGCCTTTATGTTTTGTCAAATTAAAATAATTAGTTTAATTAGTCTATAAAATAAACTTCCTTTAGAAGAAGTTACTATACAGTTAGTATACAGGGTGTCTAATTGTTATAACATTGTATTATTAAGAATTTCTAGAACTGGAAACCTGTAATAATACTTTTCGCGCCCGGGGAAACTAAGTTGAATCCTTTGGCTTTGTAAAAGCATATTATAATATCAATACTTGTCACATTTTCACATAAAAATGGCTTATAAACTACTTGATTCATTTTGGACACCCTGTATATAACAGACCTAAAAAACTAAACCTTAGCATTCTTTTGAGCCTCTTTCTTAGCCTTGTGCCTATTTATAAGAGGCATAAACAACCATAGAGAAGCCCCACAGATAAAAATAAGACCGAAAGTTAAAAACATTTTCATAAAATTTTTGTCCCTTTCGAACCATAGGCCACAAATTGGGGGACCTATTAACTGAAGTAAACCGTTCACAAATAAACTAATACCATAAGTGGACATAAGCCTTTCAACTCCTAAAATTTCAGCCATAACCAGCGTCGTAACACTATTATTAACTCCAGAAGCCAAACCAAACAACGCACAAAAAACGCTTATAGCCAAATAGGACTCCAAAAACGGAATTATGGATAACGTTATCCCGGAAAATAAAAGCCCACCAACGAAATAAAAACTCTTTGGTATCAAGTTTAGATCGCAAAGCGCTGAGCCTCCTATACGACCTACTAAATCTAAAGCGGAAACTGTACTGAGTAAATAAGCCCCTCTGGCCTTGTCAAAACCAATATTCTGAGCATGAGATGGCAACAGAATTATAAAATTCGTACACGAAATCGCCACAGTGCTGCTCGAAACCAATATAACTAAATACGTTGGGTCTTTTAAAAGAGATAAGTCGAAAAATTTATTCGGTTCCGCTGGCTTCTTTGACGGTTTTTTCTTGCAGCAGAAACAGCAATAAGCGACGTCAGCGACGCTCTCTGTGACGGATTTAAGCGAAAACTGTGACGCGAATTCGTTTGGTTGCTCGAAGGCTGAGAGTGTGGATCCATGGAAAGGTGTGGCCACATGAGCGAAACTTGACGTCGAGAAATTTCTTTTAGGACCAGCGTTAGTTGTGCTCAATTTTCGACTGAACCCTTCTTGCGAGCCAAGCTTTTTGAGGACCCCATCGTTGATGGAAGATGCACTGTAAGTAGATTTTGGTATGGGACGCGTGTACGATAATTTTCTTTTCGAATGGTTCTGTCTTATCTGCTGTGAAGACGTCATGTTTTGGATATTTGTATTGGAGAGTTTTTTGTCAACTGTATGCCCGTTTTCCGTCTTCTCCGGTGCCGTGACGGTCATCTGGAATGACTCGATCGGTTCTTCTTCTTCGAAAAGGATGTCGTCCTGAAATGTGATTGATTTTGATAATTATTCTTGAAAAATAAAATGATGTTTTTAACTTTATGTATGTACAGTAGTGAAAGATCTTGTATGTGTTATGAAAAACGTTTTGGAAAGAGTAATATTATTTAAAAATGCCTCAAAATGATAAGCTAAGACTTGGACACAATTTAAGAAAAGATTTCCCGACATTTTTTTTACAGACCGGTATAAACAAATTATTCGCAGCTAATGACATAAAATAGGGACAAGAAATAAGTTAAAAAAAAATATTACGTACAAACATTAAAAGAAAAATCTCTAAAGGGGATTTAATGCCTTGGGCATATTCGCCAAGTCGACCTTTAGGTAATACAGAGATTAAAGGCAGGTTTAGGTAAAGTTCACTCTATCCAAACTAATATTATAAATGCGAAAGTAACCTCTGTCTGTCTGTCTTTTCTTCACGCCTAAACTATTGAACTGACTTCTGTGAAATTTGGTACAGACACAGTTTGGAACTCCAAAAAGGACATATGATAGTTTTTATACCAAAAATCTGCAGGAAGTTACTATTACACGCGAACGGAGTCGCGGGCAAAAGCTAGTAAATAATATTTTGTAGAAACAAACGAATATCACACACAAGATCTTCCACCAAATCTAGCTAATAATCTAATTTTATAATAAGCATAATACTGTTAACTATTTCATCAATATGATTAAACAAAGAATGTTATATTTTACACATATTAATTAAAGACTTCAAATATTATAATCTAGTCTTAAAAAACCATTATGTACCATAAAAACTATGTCTTTTTACCAAAACCTTATAGAAAAATATAGCAAACATACTACTACATACACAATAAATCATGCAGTCAGTTAAATATAGTATAAAACATAATTTTAATTTATATATTGGCAACACCATTTAAATATTTACACGTTAATGGCAACACCTAGTTGTTATACTAACCACCACCATATTTTTTATAAAAAAACAACATTTCTATATTTAAAAACTTTATACATCTAGCATGTTATAAATAGTAGTTATGTCATCAAGTATTTAAATGTATAACGTGATTGGCAGAAATGACAATAACGCGAAAACTTTTCAGCAGTCATTTTTTTGTGGGAAAGGACTGCAAACGATTTGGCGGATTACCTGATGGTAAGCAATCAGTTGCCCAGACACACCAGCAACAACAGAGGAGTGCGTTGCCGACTTTATAGGAATAAAGGATTTGGAAATTAAGGGATTGGGGGAGGGGAAAGATTGGCTTTCCGGTAACACCAACACGGCGACAAAACCACAAAGTGGTTGATTCACGTCTGTGAGGCCGTTGTATCACTCCAGTCGAGCCGACCCATTCGTGTCGAAGCTTGGCTTAATCTCACTTTCTTATTTCTATTAATATGAAGCAGGTCTATTACCAAAACCCACTCTGTGCTGTGAAGTGTAAGTGTTGCCATAAACGCGTTTCGAGCATAATCACTTTCGTTATTTAAACGTTAACACAAAATAACAGTTATTTCACACGTTATTTTTTATAGTTGTCGTTATCTTACATAAAAAGCGTATTTTTGAAAATGAAACGATACCATGTCGTGAAAACTCCTGTACTTAATTACTTTATAAAATTAAATAAATAAATTATAGAAATGTATGTACGTATGCATACGCGTAACTGCGGAACGGCGAGCTTGAACTCGATATGTTTATTATCAGGACAAGGTTTGTACGGCTTAGTCGAGGTAGTTATTATATTTTTTATATATAATGGGCCGAAAGAATTTATTTTTAATCTAAAGATACATTTTGTACTTGTTGGCAGGCTAACTCTTACTACAGCCGCGTCGACAAGTATCATTCGGCTAAAAGCAATGCCAACGCCATCTATCGGAAATGAAATAAACTAAAACAAACATTTTCTTTAAGGAATAGGAATTATTTTTACCTCGCCGATTAGACGAACTAACTTAAAGTGAGCAATCGGCGCCGCCCATGGACAACCGCAACACCAGATTAGTTTAAAATTTGTCGCCTGCCTTTTGGGGATTGTTAGGGATTTAAGGATGAGATTTTGGGATTGAGGAATAATAACCTAACCTAACTCATATTGGGAAACACAACTCAAGCGTAGTTTCACGCCGGTATTCTGTGACACCGTAACATTACTTAAACTGAGTCGACCCATTTACGCCGAAACGTGGATCTGCCACACATAAACATTTTCTTGTCCGTACCTCTTAAAATAGATTTTTCTAATTACATTAATAGAGTAAAGTAATTAAATACAGCAGTTACAGAGAAACAGAAAGTGATTATTTTCTTATTGATTATAATGAAAATGTTAGTGAAAATATGTAACAACCTCGGAACCACTGTATTATACAAGATATCAAATAAAAAAATTATTATTAAAAAAACAAAATACCCGACTGCACACTAAAAAAAGAGTAAAACAAGCCCCACAATACAAATTTACTGAATATAATTTATAAATGTTGATGGAAAGCATCGCAGGCGGGGACCACCTTGACCGCAACCAACGAAAATTCTGCTACAACAACATTTATAAATTATATTCAGTAAATTTGTATTGTGGGGCTTGTTTTACTCTTTTTTTAGTGTGCAGTCGGGTATTTTGTTTTTTTAATAATAATTTTTTTATTTATAACTTTTTAGCTGTTTTTATTTAACGAAAATGTTGTAGATGTAGAAGACTATGTATATGTAAGTACCATTTTAAATTATTTCGACGACATTTGGCTTTAGATTACGAGTGATGTTACTCCGCAACATAAATTCTTTTTGCTTGCTAACGCATGAGTTGCTTTGCGTTGACGCAGAATTAACATGTTCCCGTGGGAATTTTGAGAAAAAACGTATCCTATATTAATTACTCCCGTGATTGAAATGAATCTAATGATACCGCATACATATTTTTTTAAAGGGAAATTTAGAAAAAATATTATTATGTCTTTATCCCGTGGGACTTTTAGGATAAAATGTATCCTATGACACTCCCGTAATCAAGACAAATCTAACGATACCTCATACATCAAAATCCATCAAGCCGTTTAGGCTACAGGAGGTCACAAAGGAAAAGACATACATACATACTTACATACACTCGAAAAACATTACCCTCCTTCTTTGGCAGTCGGGTAAAAATACATCTACACTTAAGCCAAAATCGATATAAAATTAAATTTTAGCGACTCCGCGGAAACTCTTTCATTCTTTCTTACTTTAATTTACTAATAGTTCTCAGTGCCGGCGTAAGAGCCACTGACACCCCGAGCGAAAATATCTTGGCGCTCACTTGAGGGAAGCAATATCACGTTCGGCGCTCACTTGAGGGAAGTTACATTTATGATCAGTACCCAAGTAAAATAAAAAAAAAATGCATATGCACAGAGCGTAGAGCACAGTTCTGAGGGTGTTTGCACTAGGAGAGGCAAGAGACTCCAACTTCAGACCTTGGCGCCCCCTAGAATTTGTCGCCCTGGGCCATCGCCCCATCCCCCTAACGCCGGCACTGATAGTTCTGAATAATTGTAATCAGTCTGTTTCAAAGTCAGAATTTAACCGCTTATTTCGAATCAGACTAAAATAAGGCACTTGAGAACGTCAAACAAAATACCTAAAACATAAAAAGAGTCTGTCGGTCAGTTCAAGGTCAGAAGTTATTTTCTTGTTCCAACCAAAGTGAAAACCTCCTATGGAGAAGAAAGACCAAGAATCTCCATGGTTACTCTTTTTATTTACGTCTTGTACTAACCTAAGGCCGTCATTGGCCATCCGACCACACTGTCAACTAGAAATCTATTAAACCAAATCCTCAACTAATGCTGGTCATCTGTTATTTAAGCTACATTGACATTTGTGATTCCGAGGTCGCAAGCAAAGCGTAAGTGAAGAAAATAAAATGGTAAAAAATCGTTGTCATACGCAGAAAAGAGATGGCGCTTTCGTCAATTACTTGCAGTCACATCTCTTTTTAGCATTTTTTTAATGTTTCTTACAATTTTATTACGTTAGTATCATAGTAATACTTTTCGTCCATAATATTATTTGTATAAACTTTTAGTTTTTTAAGAGTTAACTAGTTTTGAGTTTTTTAAGGGGCTTTTAACCAATCAGCCTTTTGTGTCTCATTGTAATCCAAAAGTACATTTCTATTATCATTAGATTAGCTTAGTATGTATTAACTACTGCGAGCGTCCCGATTATACTTGTATTAAATTTGTTCTACTTTTTATTTAAGTATATAAATAAATATATCGCAAAAGCTTGAATTTAAAAGCGATGAAAACACAGTATAAACTTAACCACTAATTTCAGGTTAGTACTACAGAATTTCGAAATTACTGGACATTTTACTATATAGTTTTCGGATGTGTGAGGATAGATGGCGTTACAGTGCAACGGAAATATCATTATTACGATCATAGATGGCGCTGTCCGTTGAAACGTAACTGTATTTATCAGTACACATCCGCTTATCTATTTACAGTTAAATAAAACTTTGAACTCTATTGTCGTGTACAGACGACGTGCCCCTGCCAGCAATGTCTTTTGAACGAATATGAAAATACTAGACTATAACAGAAAAAATTTTTTTTGGGATACGATCACAATGCAACATGTGAATCACCTGATGGTAAGCAAACACCAGAGGAGTTATAAGTGCATTAACCACTTTATGTCCCTAATGGATCCAAATTGGAATTGATCTCGAATCCTTAATGGGTATGAGGATAAGTGTTTGGTGGCTGGATGTGAATTGGGCGTCCAGGTAGATTGATTGCAATGAATGGAACTCCATTCGAAGTAAAGGGATCTAATCAAAAGATTATTTCACTATTGGCAGATTAATTTTTACAGTATTTTTACAGTAGTAGGGTAGTAGAGTACAGATCGGGGCTATCTAGCTGGGGTAATATAGGGGCGAAAATAATAAAAATTCATAGATTCACGTGAAGGCAATAGAGCTCAATATCGTTTGAAAAATCTGTTATGCATAATAGAAGTAAAATGTCACATGTAATCACTATTTTAGTGTAATGTTTATATATATATAGAAAAAATAACTAAATAAAAGCATCTAAGGGACGGACAGAGATACATTTCTACGCACAAATATTTCGAGGTCATAGTTTCTACAACATGATTTTTTTATATTGAATTTTAAAACGTAATGATGTCAGACTAGAATTCAATTTTCACTACCCTTATTCCTCTCGCGGGTGATTAATAGTAGACTAAAGAAATATATATTTGAGAGACAAGGCAGCAACGGTCCTCGATAAGTCTTTATCTTTAAATTCTTTATTTATAAAACAATAGGTTTCTGGATAGGAATTTTAAATGATAATTTCTCAAAGAAATTGCTCATGGCATTTCGAGTTTACAAAAATAAAATAATTATTTTGTTTTCGGCTTACTCGCGCAATAATTTGACGAGATACTCGACAAGTTTCAAGCCATGCTAGAGGCCCATAGTCAAAGTTAAAATAAAATATTTCAAACAGCGATCCATGGGCAAAATTCAAAACTATTAGTTTTTACTAATTACTATGATGTGAATTTCATTTTTTTTTAATTTGCCCCGTAATAGGATTGTCTCCTGTGTCGTGGGTTCGTTTACAAACATACAAATTCACATACACAACACACCCAGACCTGAAACAACAATTTGTGGATCCCACAAAGTGTTGTTCCGTGCGGGAATCGAACTCGCGACACGTTGCACAGCAGCCAGTTGCCCAGCCACTGCGCCATCCTTGCAGTCTAAATTAATAAAAATTATGACAATAAACCCGCCTTCTACGCTACGATTTTCTCCTGTATCTTGGAAGCTTTTACAAACTTACACATCACAACCAGACCCAGCCCAACAGTTTATAGTTCACACACAGTGCTATTCCAGGTTGAGCTGCCAAATATACCCGTGCAGTCAAAATGGGACTTTAAATGATATATTTATAAAGGCAACAACAACATGACGTGAAATAAAAAAAATATTATTAAAAAAACAAAATACCCGACTGCACACTAAAAAAAGAGTAAAACAAGCCCCACAATACAAATTTACTGAATATAATTTATAAATGTTGATGGAAAGCATCGCAGGCGGGGACCACCTTGACCGCCACCAACGAAAATTCTGCTACAATAATGAAACAATGAAACAATGAATTTATTTTTGCAAATAGGCCTTAAAACGGCACTTTTACACGTCAAATTATATGTGAAAAACTAGATGAAGCCGGTACACAACAGAAATGACTATAAATAAGCCTCTGTTGGTCCCCGCCTGCGATGCTTTCCATCAACATTTATAAATTATATTCAGTAAATTTGTATTGTGGGGCTTGTTTTACTCTTTTTTTAGTGTGCAATGGGGTATTTTGTTTTTTTAATAATAATTTTTTTATTTATAACTTTTTAGGTGTTTTTATTTAAAAATATTATTATGTCTTTATCCCGTGGGACTTTTAGGATAAAATGTATCCTATGACACTCCCGTAATCAAGACAAATCTAACGATACCTCATACATCAAAATCCATCAAGCCGTTTAGGCTACAGGAGGTCACAAAGGAAAAGACATACATACATACTTACATACATTCGAAAAACATTACCCTCCTTCTTTGGCAGTCGGGTAAAAATCAAGTTAACGCTCGTTTAGAGCTTTTTAGAGTGAAATTCCAATTTCGTTGCGTTAAATACAAAACTTCCAAGTAGCCAATTATATCAATTTTAAAATAAAGCCCATGCATAATTTTAATAATACCAGCCATACTCAGATATTTAATAATTTCTTCAATAATTTCAAGTTTGGTAACAATTTTATTAGACAAATATTGCATAAGACACTGGATACTAGGAAACTATAAAATAACTCTGACAACGGCAGTATGTTACTTAATGCTGATTTTTCAATAGTCAGATAAATGTTATCTGAGGAATAAAATTGTTGCTGTCACTGTCTTATACAAACATTCAGACGCGACAGCATCATAATTATTCCACATGTAACTTTTATCTAACCATTGAAAAATCAGCCTTATTTTGAAGAAACAGCGGGTTAGAAGGTTAGAAAGAGAGAAAGATAGCATGTTTAATGCGATTATAGCGTAAGAAAGCGGATTTAGAGTTTTCATTTAAAAAAATAATTAATATTGAACCTTCAACTTATAAAAAGACTAGAGCTCCCTAAACCGTTAGCAGCGCCATCTAGGCAGAAGTTGTGAAACTATGACCACCTTATATTTACATGAAAACACAGAATAAACGCAAAACCTTGCAGGCACTGGTTCTAACCATAAGACTGAATAAAAGTAAAGTTTTTTGAAAATATTATAAAGAAAAAATCTCAATAAGTAAAACAGAAAATCTTTACTTGAATTTGTAATACCGCAACATGTAAAGTAAAATTAATATTAACGACTTATCACGAAACTGTTCGAGGGTGTTCGACTAGTTTCAAGCGAATTCGGATTCATAATCATGAAATTAGTTGTGACATAAAAAAAACACAGCTTATTAGGTTATTGCGTTTTTCTTGTTGGAAATTCAAATGAATAAATAAAGTCACAATTTAGGGACCTATTGTGAATTAATGGGTAAACCAGTGAGTGCAAATTCCTGCATTCGTTTCTTTATACCTTGTAAACATAAAAACACAGAATAAAAATGAATTCGCTTACTGTACTTCATGATGTTCACCATGATGATAAAAGAGTTTCATTTTCAAAAACACACTTTCTATATCCCTTAAAGGGGTAATCCGATTTTATACTGCCTGTTATAAGATTTTTAAAGTCATATGTTGGGTGACTTTTAGTTAGTGAAGGACAGATAACCTACTAATAATGGTCATCAAACAAAAGTTGGTACCCACCCCAAATCCCCAATCCCTAAATCTCTAAAACCCTAATCTCCGATATCGCTCGCCAATTGCTTATCATCAGGCGATCCGTCCGGTCTATGCCTTAACGAACTTTGTTATAGCTGAAAAATACTTCTATAGCTGAATAATATAAATTGTTATATTTCCAATTTTTCCCCTCTCCCTCCCTCCAATCCCATCAAATGCACAGTCTTTTCACATTCCATACCCAAAGAGACAGATATGTAATATCGTCTACAGTAACGTATGCAAATATTATTCTGTTCCAGTTTCTCTGTGTTCTAAATTATAGGAGGGAATTAGGTTACCCCCAAATCTAGTGCAAGGCCAAGCCGCAAGTTACTCTAACTCGTAGGACATTTTTTTTTTGAATTGTACTGAGGATATTGCGCTTAACTGTCCATTACTAACTAAATGTCACCATATTTGATATAAAATATTAAGAATTTCACTATTGTAATTTAAATTAAAATCCAAGCTCAAATTATTGACCCTATCATCGATAGTAGCATAATCAACTCGACAAGGATTTCCACTTGTTTATTTATTTCATTTTTAAAAAACCAATACAAATACTTGTATTCAAAATAGGAGACAATATATTAAAAAGAAAAACAAATGTCAAATAATATTCTAATCTTAAAAAAATAACAGTCGTGTGTCGAATATAGTTAAAATTGTCGCGATAATAAATTATGATAATTTTATTATTATTATTAATACACGAACACAAATGTTGTGAACTGATGTCGTTGCATTATCCTTAAACCGTTATAAATGGAACCAAAAGCGTCCCCTATTGTTCTTAAATAGGGTCAAAAACCATGAAAGAATTATTAAAAAAAATGACATCGTGTAACCCAAAAAACCACATTGCCAAAGTTGGTAAGGCTAGTAAAAGAAAATGTAACAAAACCAACTTTGTCAATGTGTAACCAAATGAGTTTAAAGTGTAACCAAATGAGTCTAAAGTGTGTAATAAAAAAAAACTCAGTAAAGTAACCAATCTTCCGAAAATATAACCACTCATACAAAGCAACCATTTTTACCAATAAATATTACAAAATCATTCATTATTCTAACAATTTTGTTGAAAAGTGTAACCAACTCACTTAAAATCGTAACATACTAAGGCAAACTTAAAACCAACTCTCAAAGTGAAACCAACTCATTCATAGTGCAATTTACTGACTGTAAGAGGGAATGCAATAACCGAATTCCGATGTATTGGAATCCTGTCTTTAGCAGAACCATTTTAGGGTAAAATAATATAGTCAGATAAATGTCATTTATTTAGAATGACGCGAAAATAAATAATACTTGGTAGAATGACAAAAAGGTAAATATTTAAAAAATAAAATACTGACCTCTAATATCAGGTTTTCAAGGTGCATATAAATACAAAAATTACATTACAGAATTGCATTCCCTCTAAAATCAACTCACTCAAAGTGTAACCAACTCATTCATGACTCAAACCAACTCAGTATAAAGTATAACCAACTCAGTATAAACGGTAACCAAATAAGTATAAAGTGCAACCAACTAACCTGAGGACCATCTTCATCTTCTTCCGGTTCCTTATATTTCCTAACCATATGTTCTTCTACTGGCTGGAAGAGTAACGCGGCTGCCCATACGTTCAGCATTATACCGCCGAGGATTAGGACTGCTCCTCTGAAAGGATAGAATGGAAAGATATAAAAAAAAAAGTTGTTATTAATATTAAATAATGGAGGATAAGTATCACTTGTTTATTAGTCCCGTATATATCTATACTAATATTGTAAATGCGAAAGTAACTCTGTCTGTCTGTATCATTTCGTCAAGCTTAAACTACTGAACCGATTTCTGTGGAGTTTGGTACCGACTTAGTTTGGAACTCGAGAAAGGACATAGGATAGTTTTTATACCAAAAATCTACGGAAAGTCACTATTCCACACGAACGGAGTCGCAGGCAAAAGCTAGTGAGTTTATAAACAAAGCAATTAGACGATAGACATTGATTATAACTAAAAATATTTCTAATTAATATTGATAACATCCAAGTGGAGAAATTTAATATCAGCATTGCAACCGTGCGAAGCCGAAAGTCTCACGATAGTCTATACTAATATTATAAAGAGGTAAAGTTTGTAAGTTTGTATGTAGGGTTTAATCTTTGGAACCGCTGGTCGGATTGCCAAAATTCTTTCACTGATACAATAGCACAGCTACAATATTGCTTTAGTGCTACAGGCTATAAAACATCAAGCTACGACCAAATGGAGCCAAGCAGCGGGTGAAACCGCGCGAGAGAAGCTAGTTACTACACAAAAATACAGAAAAAAAACCAACTCACTTGTATCCATATTCTTCAAGGAGGTACCTCAAAACGGGCGGTAGAATGATACTGCCGAAGGCGCTGCCAGACATGCAGATACCATTGGCCAGACCTCGTAGTCGGACGAAGTATGACGTCACAATGTACACCGTCGGGGGGAACGCTAGACCAGCGCCCGTACCTACCATTGCACCAAAACTGGAAGACAGAAAGAAAATACCACTTTATTTACGTTTTTATCGCTACGCGTCTCATAGAAAACCGGCGTGAAACAACTACAGCGTTGTGTTTCGCCGTGTGAGTGAGGTTACTCCTTTCCTCTAAAACCTTACTTTAGGGCCGGCAACGCACTCGTGACTGTTCTGGTGTTGTGGGTGTTAGTCTGCTGCGATGATTGCTTACCATCAGGTTATCCGTCTGCTCGTTTGCCGACCTATGACATGATGATCAAAAAACGTCATGAGTGAGCTACACGCACAACAATTTTTCCTGTATCGTGTCGTGGGTGCGTTTACAAACATACAATTTCACATAAACATCACACCCAGACTCGGAACAACGATATGTGATCAAGTCCTAGTCAAATTATTTATTTCAAATAGACCACATCAGGCACTTTGGAACGTCAAGCAAATAAAAATGAATATCAAAAGGTTTAACTTTATGCGTATCAGTCTGTCAGTCGGTCCTCTAGTGATGCTATTTGCTCGTTCCAAAGTGTAGGCTTCTACGGAGAAGAACGAGCAAGAAACTCCATAGTAATTATTTTTTAATCATTTTTACAATTCGTTAGATGTGGATCACACAATAACTTTAATATGACGCTATTTATTCCCCAATATAATAAATGATTAAACGAATAGGTTCTCAATTTATCATCTACATTTTCACCATTTATCGCAATACAAAGAAAAACTATTCAACCTGATTCTATTATTGAGAAATTTTGAAAAAAAAGAACAATAATGATTTGTTTAAACCCGGGAATCGACCGCGAAAACCATAGCTCTTACCAGTCTTCGAAAAAAAAAAAACATATTAGGTACAATATTTTTTAACGCAATGCAAGATCTGACTAAGCAGTAGAAAAAAAGAACGCCAAATCAGTCACTAACCAAAAAAAATTAAAATAAAACTAACAAAAATTTTAAAAAATGTTACCTGAAGTACAAGTAAGTAATAGAGAACGCACAGCTACTGAATATCATCCCGAACGCAGCGAAACTGCCCCCTATAAGGGTCACCGTCCTATACGACCATTTCACTGATAATATCGACGATAGAGGTCCTGAAAACATAAAACCAATACATTAATATCGTCACCATTATCATTATAACTATCATCATCATTATCATAACACTCATCATCATCACTATCATCATTATTATCATCACTATCATCTTCATTATAATCACTATCATCATCATTATCATAACAATTATCATCACTAAAATCATAACTGTCACCATCATAATCAGCTTATAAGTGCCCACTGCTGAACAGAAAACTTCTCACACGGAGAAGGTAACATTGAAACGGATCGGCAGAATAACAGAAATAAATAATTGAGCTTTAAAAACATTGTAAAGTAATAATATATTAATATATAGTACTAATTTATATAAATTTTTTGTCATCATCATACGTAGTCGCGTCTGAGCAAAGGCCTCTTCTCACACGGAGATGCTTTTTCCATCACATGTCAACTTGGAGAGTACATTTAACATAGAGAAAGTCATATTAGTAAGTACTGCCAGGTTTCGAACCCATGCATGAGAAGGCGGCACCTAAATGTCCGGGTCACCGTGACGTTTATATAAATTATAGTTACTTAGAACTAGCTTCCGCCCGCGGCTTCGCCTGCGTGGTATGTTGATAAAAAGCCTATGCATAAATGCAGGGTGTAACCTATCTATATACCAAATTTCAAGCAAATCGATCCAGCCGTTTTTGCGTGAAAGGGTAATTAGCATACATCCATGCATTCTTAAAAACTTTCACGTTTATAATATTAGAAGGATAGTAGGATAGTAGGATTGGTAGGATTGGTAGGATTGTGGGATAGTAAATAAATAAACTCACCCAAACTGCTGTACAAGAAATAACAAAGTGCCACGATGCCTGATGATGCAGACGCGCTTGATTGAAACACATCATTGAACTCCACCAATAGAACGCCGAAGGATTTGATTGTACCCGGAATTAAGATATTCACTAACGTTGCACCTGTAGAGAGAGTATCGTAAGTAAATATTAATTATAACTATACATACTATATACCTAAATAAACAACATTGTATTGCTGTACTTCAAATATTCGCTTTGCATATTATTACTTTGCAATTTGAAGTTAAAAGTGAAAGCGAAAGTCAAAGGGAAAGTCAAAGTCAAAATCAAAATCAAAATCAAAGTCAAAGTCAAAGTCAAAATCATTTATTTCAACTAGACCACAACATACACTTTTGAACGTCAAATTCAAGTTCAGTGAAACTTTACGCAAAAAAAAAACAAAATAAAGATACGTGCGGGTTAAATCCCGTAAAACAGTAAAGTTTACGGAAACGGATTAGCATAAAAACTTAAATTTTCAAATCAAGCAACTTCTCCCGGCCTGGGCAAGAGGGACTGTCAGACTCTTACTGACTAAAAACCCACCCCGTTCCTTCTCTTTGTCTGGGCCGAAGCTACGATATACTATACGGTGCTTTCACTCGCATCCCCGGCTAATAAACTTAGGCTACCTTATGTGGCTTTGTAGAAGAATGATACTTATAAACAATTTATTTATTTATTTATTTATTTCACACTTCTTGCACAACGTACAATGGCGGACTTAACGCCTTAGGCGTTCTCTGCCAGTCTACCTGATATGAAGTCTACTTGATATGAAAATTTAATACTTCACCAGGCTCTATAATGTGAACTGCTATAATAAAATGTTCTTGAGTTATTTTTCGCCGTATGACGAAACCCCAATCTTTCCCCCATCCCTATATCTCTAAAGGGCCAGCAATGCACTCGGAACTCCTCTGATATCACGGGACTGATTGCTAACCATCAGGTAATCCGACTAGGCCAAAAACTGCTATTTTCAAAATATTTTCATTCCAGCAATAACTGCTGCAATAATATTCTAATCGTACATCACTGATTTAAGGAACTGTCATTTTTTTATTAATTTCCCACATTATGCGACATATTCTTTTGTCATTAAGTATGTAAGTACGAGATTACCGTTTTCTAGAATTATTTCAATGAAGTGAACACTGGTTGTTGATTGGTAAGTCACAATGACGCCATCATGTTAATACATGACACCCAGACCCGGAACAACAATTTGTGGATCACACAAACAGTTGTTCCGTGCGGGAATCGAACCCGCAACACGTTGCACGGGACCCAGTTACCCAGCCACCGCACCAACCGTGCAGTCAAAACTTAGGGCCCTGATCATTTGCCTATGCCATAAAAAGTTTTCCTTCCCCAGCGTTTGAACGGAGATGTGATGGCCATGGTCTGGCAGATTACCTACGAGAACGCACCATCCCCACTTCCCGTCAGGTGGTACCATCTCCCAGTCGCGTTCCGGCGCCGGACCGATAGTGAACCGG
The DNA here is from genome assembly GCA_902829305.4 of Spodoptera exigua. Lineage (NCBI taxonomy): Eukaryota > Metazoa > Arthropoda > Insecta > Lepidoptera > Noctuidae > Spodoptera > Spodoptera exigua. The sequence continues at coordinate 5,634,891 of LR824629.2, read as the reverse complement.
CCCCCGCATACCGCATTCGAGTCTTCTGGTAACTTTACTGTGAACAAAGAGAAAGGTTGCATTAGTCACAAGCTTCAAACCAAAGTAAAAGGTTATTTTTTCTTACAAAACCTTGCCCCACACTAGGATTTTCTCCTGTGTCGTGGTTGCATTTTTTTAATGTAATAGGTCAGCAAACTATCAGACGGATTACCTAATGGTAAGCAATCAGCGCCGCCCATAGACACCCGCAACGGAGGAGTTTCGAGTGTGTTACCGACCTTTTAGGGATTAGGGATTTGGAGATTTAGGGATTGAGGAGAGATTGGGGGAGGGGAAGGATTGGGCCTCCGGTAACCTCACTCACACGGCGAAACACAACGCTGTGGTTGTTTCACGCCGGTTTTTTGTGAGGCCGTGGTATCACTCCGGTCGAGCCGACCCATTTGTGCCGAAGCACCCACACAAACACACATATCTAGACCCGTAACCACAAAATGTGGATCACACAAAGAGTTGTTCCGTGCAGTAATCAGGTGCCCAGCAACCGCGCCAAACAACCACAGGCGTGTGACGGAGGCTACCATCAGGTAATCCGCCTACTCTTTTGCCGAATAAAAAAATATATTATTTATGATCAAAACATCCCCAATTTGTGGATCACATAAAGAGTTGTTCCGTGCGGTAATCATCACCGCGCCAAGCAACCACAGGCGTTTTTCGCCGTGTGACTGAGGCTACCATCAGGTAATCCGCCTACTCTTTTGCCGAATAATACCATAAAAATGTATTATTTATGATCAAAACATCCCATACTAACAAAAGCTATTGAATAGAATGAAAATCTTGCACACTCATACATTTACGTCATCATAAATCTAAGAAAAAGCATTACACTGATAAAAATATCCATATTCATGTTTTGGCAAAGCAGTATGACCTAATGACCTGACTCGGTACATTTCTCATTCAGTTTTTTTGGCACTAGTTTTCCATATTATTAGTCTAGACCCAGTCTAGGGCATATGTTAATATGGCATTATACCTATCTTAAATAACATTTCTTAAGAGCCGGGAATTCATAGCGAGTGAAAGATAAAATTTGATTAAGTATTTTTTCGAGGCTAAACTCACTACTTTGTGGAGCCTACACGTCAACAGAGGCCGAGGCTTCAGACTACCACAGACGGGGCCCTATAAGGCCGATGTTGCGGGGTAAGCGCAATGAGTCACCGGGCCTCGGCCTATAGCAGGTGAAGGAACGGGGGGTTTTTAGTCAGTAAGAGACTGACACTCCCACCACCACAGGAGAAGTAATTTAATTTGGCAAAAAAGGCCCAGAAGGAGATGGCGGGACAAACTTTAAATCCCCGACAAGGATTGGCCGCAGAAAAGAGTAAAAGAAAAATGTGCAGAGAAGAGTAAAAGAAGGATAGGTAGGCCTTTGCCCTGCAGTGGGACGACAAAGACTTATAATCAATTTCACTAATATTAAAGTTCTGCAAAAGGTCTCTGCGAGTTGGTTTTGACCACTCGTACGCCTTCAAAGGTCCGGGACCCTGTAGTACCATAAGTGGAAGCGAACATACGAAAATAATAATAATTACTATCATTTTTAATTAGGAAAAGGATTATCCAATGAATTCTCTTGTTCAGGAAAAGACGAGAGGCAGTGTCAGACTATTATTACTGACTTAAACTTCCCTCTTCTTCTCCTGTCTCGAGCCGGACCGCGAATCATCATTTTAGCTTGCAACCCCAGCCAGATGTCAGGTCTCGGGGGTCCTTTCGTCGAGAGATGATTACCGGCCACCGTATGCGCGGGTCTACGGACGGCGAGTAGCGTTCGGCGCGCGCCTCAAAGAGCCAATAGACCACCACAGACGGGGCCTATAGGCCTGATGTTCAGCCGGGGTTGCGGGGTAAGCGCAATGAGTCACCGCGGCCTCGGCCTAGAGTAGGAGACGGAACGGGGGGGGTTTTTAGTCGGTAAAAGTCTGACACTCTCTCTCATGCCAAACAAAAAAATCGGTCGGTCGGATATAAGTGTGTGGTTTTTAATTTCATAAAATAAAAAGTAACACACACGTAATCCATAAAAAAAGGTAAAGGATTGGGCCTCCGGTAGCAAAACAACGCTTTGGTGTACTGCCGATGTGTGTTTTAAAGCATAGGGCGCTAAACAAGCAGATGCTTCAACTGAAGTTAAGCAATAAGTGCCGTCTATAGATACTCACAACAGTCAATTACAAGTGCGTTGCCGGCCTTACCTGTCCGCTTACTCTACTTAAACCAGGGCAACACTCCATCAAACCCATAATGATAACCAAAGCAACCCATTAGTTGGAGCAAGTTAAAAATATAAGTATTTATAGAAGCTTACACCCACCGCTTGGCTGTGTGCCAATTTTGGAACTGGAGACGTGACATACGGGCTGAAACTCGGTCGAGCACGGAATGTTGGTTTTAAGGGGTAGGGGCGTTATAAGCAGCCTCTTTATAGTATCTAAGTGGAAAGTGATGTCCATGGACTAACTCAATCAATTACCACAGGAGTTAAGTGCATAGGTCTTACGGTGGATGATGCCAAGTTATCATTGAAATAGTGTTTTCGAGTTGTCCAATCTGGGCTAGCGTTGTGAGGAGAGCTCAAGGCTTGTACTTGATGAGAGAATGGAATGCTTATAAGCCAGTAAGATTCTGACGTTACCCAGGGTAGATGAATGATTGGATTGGATGTTTTCTTCTCTCAAAGAAAGGGTAATGCTATTGGGATAAATAAATAAAATATAGCATAATGCAAATGCGTGGTAATTCGAGACACAATTATAGTAAGACAATAGGTGCGCGAACGCTGGCGTTCGCTTTGCGTTTGATAGATTAAAGATGGTATCTCAAGAATAAGGACTTCTCGCTGACCAAATCGTGTATTTTTTGCAGTTGACAAGATACACTTCCTGGTCTTTCTCCATTGAAACATAACGCCGATTTTTTCGCCTGTCATAAAGGAGGCGATAATAGTTTGCCACGATACTGGTGACGGTGCCGTCATCGCCCGTATGTTCATCAGCACGTTTTAACTCCTTCCAAACAACTTTATTATCACAACCTACAATCTGACCTCCAAACATATTTGAGTGTAACACGCGACGGTCGGTTGAAATTACACGGTAAAGTAAACTTCATTTACATGAAGAATAAAATGTATTAATAATACCGGAGAAAGGTGGGTAGAGATCTCTAATCATCAATATTAGCCTATAAGTGCCCATTGCTAGACAAAGGCATTTTTTCAACCGGAGAAGTATTGAGTATTAACCACGATGCTTGCTCGAAGTGGACAGGAGATTTCAAATTTATGACAACAAGTTTTACACCCGGTTTCTGAAAGGCCGATCAATGTTAAAATCAATTTAAGCTCTTGTCAAGTCATCTGATTGGTTGACTGAATTATCAACAACCAATCAGATGACTTGACAAGAGATTTGACACCTAGTTAGTTGATTGTAACATTGATCGGCCTTTCGGAAACCGGGCATAAGTCTACGTTTCCTCACAATGTTTTTTGAAAAGGAGGGAAACGAGCAAAGGAATCATGATTTTATATGAATAAATGTAAGAATCTTTCGCTTTTCCAATAAAATTAAGGATCATGTAAACATTTGAAATAGAAACAAAGCAATAAACACGTTTACGACCAGTTTACGAAGATGAAATAATACTTACAACCATTTTAATGATCTGGATAATGCCAAGGACGAAATCTTGAGGACAGACGTCATCACGTCAAGGCTACTTTAAGCCGTCAAATTAATAGCTTTGTAATAAAGTTGAAAATAAAGCCGTTGACAATGCTGCGCTTTCTGAAGAACCTGAACTCTGCGTTGGACAATACGCTTTCCAAAGGGGGCCGGTCCCAGTGTTGTACGACCAAAAGTTACGCCACTACGCAAGCGAAAGCGCCAAAATCAACCGAAACAGACAGGAGATGCCTTACTAAGCAAGAAGGAATTTTATTTAGAAACTAGCTTCCCTCGATGCTGCTTCGCCCGCGTTGTCTTTACTAATATTATAAAGAGGTAAAAATTTTAAGTTTGTATGTAGGGGGTAAACTTTAGAACCGCTGGTCGGATTGCGAAAATTCTTTCACTGATGGATATCTATAATGTTTCTGAGTGCTATAAAACATCACGCTACGATCAAATGGAGCCCAGCAGTGGGTGAAATCGCGTAAGAGTAGCTAGTATGTTGATAAAAAGCCTACATTGTACTCCAAGGATATCAGCTATCTGCATACAAATTTAAACCAAATCGGTCCAGCCGTTTTTGGGTGACAGAATAACAAACTTACATCCGAACATTGTCACAAACTTTCACATTTATAGAATTAGTAGGATGTTTATAGGAATGCTCCCAACGGCACTGTTCCCGAGTGTGGAAATTATGGTAGATGATGCGATACTTCTTATGTCAAAAAGCGTACCAGGCTCAGGCTTGGAGTAGGAGGACGATCGGTATGGTGAATCTTAACACTGCCTCTCTCTTCACCCAGGTCGAGAGAAGTCATCAGTTGATTTTCAAACATAAAAAAACAGTTTTGGACTTGATGATCATAACATCACTACCACCAACAAGCCATCTTGAAAATAAAAGTCAACGATACGGGCAATTATTCCAACATGGCGCGACGAAATACCGTCCCGTATATTCCAAGTTATAAAATTACCATTATTTTTAGCTACCATTTAATTAACTGAATCGCTTTCAGATTTCAATCTCTGTTTATAGTACTGAAATAACAAACTGTTCAACTGAAACTTAATGTTTACATTACTCAATTCAGTTTTTTAATGCGAAGATATTACACCTACTGTTTTATATGTCTCTGCGTCATCCAATAGTTGACTGTTAAAGAATGGCCACCGGGCATTAATTTCAATTAAGAATGCTTCATATTAAAGTAGAAGTCAATATTTTTGTAGTGGTGGCCCGAAGTTTAGGGCTCGCGCTTTTCATGCACGAGGGTTCGAAACCTGGCAAGTACCGATATGACTTTTTATCGCTTTATAATATAAACTTTCTATAATTATTTAGACACCACTGACATACGGCGAAAAACTTTGCGAGGAAATCGGGACTTATCCGTAAATCTGCCTTGAGCAAGCGTAGTGAGTGCTCAAACCTTCTCTGTGTGAGAAGAGGCAGTGGGCACTTATATTAGATACCTACTTTTTTATGTAAAATGTAAAAGGACGGAAAACGAGCGAATAGATCACCGGATAGTGAGGAATCAGCGTCGCCCATGGCTACGCTCAACACCAAAGTAGCTACAAGTCCGCTGATAGCCTAGTACGCGTTAGGGATTGGGGATAGGAGTAGCGGGAGGATTGGTCCCTCGTTAACCTCACTCATTGATAAATGACACACGCGTTGTTTCAAATTGATTTTCTGTGAGACCATGGTATCACTGCGGACCATTAAAAATGAAACTGTTATAGTGTGGGAGAGCTATGGCAGAACTTACGGAACAATACTGTAAGAATATTATTCGTCAATTTTTTCCTTTCGGAGAACAAATTCGTCTTGTCTCCTTTGTCAATGTTTACAGGCGATCATTGACTTATGACTCACACACAGCTGTTGCAGATAAGAGCCGCCAAGTTTAACGTGTGTTTTGTTTCAAGAATCTGTGTCATACTCGGAAGATTTTTTTTCTATGGCTGTTTTGATAATTACAAATAGATATTGTTAGGGAAATTGAGGATGTGGGCTATTTTCCCGAATAAGGGAAAATAAACTAATTCATAGCCTATAGCAATCAGAAAAATTGTAGCTATCTATAATGAAAGAATTTTAGAAATCCGACCACCGGTTCCAGGTATTACCTCCTAAACACAAACTTAAACATTTTACCTCTTTATAATATTAGTGTAGATTTTTATTCCGGTGTGATGTGTTTGTGAAAATACATGTTTGTAAACGCACTAAAGAAACAAAGAGAATCCTAGTATGGGGCAACTATTTTTTCCGTGATCCGTGTGGGATTGCACTTCCAAAATAAATCTTCGTAGGCCGGAGTCCACTGCATATAGTGCTCATGCTTGAGAGGGCGAGTTCCAAATCTAGCAAGTATGTTGTGACTATTTCCGAGTAACATGTACTATCTAAGATTATTTAGACACCACTGACATACGGTGAAAGAAAACATCGTGAGGAAACCTGAACTTATAATTGGTGATTAAAGATCAAACATTCTCCGTGTATGAAACGAACTTTACTTCACTTATAGACTGTTTTTTTATCATATAGGTCGGCAAACGAGCTGACGGATTACCTGACGTTACCTAAGCAATCAGCTCCGCCCATGAACACTCGTAGTACCAACGGACTTAACTACAAAATGCGTTGCCGGCCTGTTGTGGGTGATTCGGGATTTATGGATAGGGGATTTGAGGGTTGAGGATGGGGAAGGGGGGAAGAATCGGGAAAACTCACTCAAGGCAAAACACAACCTAAGTGTTGCTTCACGCCGATTTTTTGTGAGGCCGTGGTATCAAAATGTATGTCCCAATGAATTTTTGGTGAGTGAATATTATAAACATAACGGAAAATAAGGGCTAGGGCACTTATTTTTTTTTTGACTACGAGGGTAAAGACGGTGTCTACCGACCTTCCCTTCATACACGAATACTAAAGAACAGAGTACAAAAATTCAAGCAAAAATTGTCTTTACATAAAAATGAACATTGAGACCGAACAATCAAATACACGTATAAGTACACGAAAATTGATTATTTATTACTTAGCTTCCGCCCGCACTCGTATAAAAATGATATAATACCGGGATTTTCAAAATAGCAGCGATACCTCGAATAAAGTGTGTATAGGAATTCCCGAAGCGGTTCCAATGATTACACCCTATATATGTATGTACGAACTTACAAATTTAACCTCTTTATAATATTAGTATAGATTACAATCGTACACACAAAGAAAAAATATAATAGATACAACAAAACCATTATTGTGAGCACAAAATAAAACAGCCTCATTTATTAACTAACTAAGTTTTTATAATAACTATCGTGACACATACTAAATTAACTAAAATTCGCGGGTTACTCACGTGTAAATGTTGAGAAAAGCTCTACTAGTTTCGAACCACAGAGGGGTTCTTCCTCATGAGCAGCGTGCGCGGACGCGGCGACTTCGCGCAGCCTACTCATACACCCTCATTTATATACAGCCTCATTTATAGCACAAACAGATACTTTCTAGTTAACCATTAGATCAAAACTTAGAAAAGAAACTTAGAAAACAATCGCTTCCTAAAAAAAGTTAGAAAACAGAGAAGAAAAGAAATAGTACTCACAATTATTATCGCGATTACGATCAGACATCGCGCTAAGCAGAAGAACATTTTGCTCTGATTACACATACACAACTGTGATTGCAAATGGCGTGTGAGCAAATAACAAAGCAGACTTCAGGCTTGCGTGTGATGCACAAGGGCTTGAACGAAGAGCATCAATTAAAAATTAAATTAACGTCTTAATTTACATCTTTGGAATTAGATTTTTTTTTTCAGACGGATTACCTGATGGTAAGCAATCAGCGCCGCCCATGAATACAACAGTGGAGTTACGAGTAGGTTGCCGACCTTTTGGGGATTCGGAGATTTAGAAATTTGTGGAGCGGAAGGGTTGGGTTAACCGGTAACCTCACTCATACGGCGAAACACAACGCTGTGGTTGTTTCACGGCGGTTTTCTGTGAGGCTGTGGTATCGCTCCGGTCGAGCCGACCCATTCGTGCCGAAGCATGGCTCTCCCACACTTGGAACGTGCGCCGACGATGCGTCGTGGTGGAGGTTAAGACTGATGCATGAAGGTCTACGCATCAATGTTATTTTTACCCGACTGCCAAAGAAGGAGGGTAATGTTTTTCGAGTGTATGTAAGTATGTATGTATGTCTTTTCCTTTGTGACCTCCTGTAGCCTAAACGGCTTGATGGATTTTGATGTATGAGGTATCGTTAGATTTGTCTTGATTACGGGAGTGTCATAGGATACATTTTATCCTAAAAGTCCCACGGGATAAAGACATAATAATATTTTTTCTAAATTTCCCTTTAAAAAAATATGTATGCGGTATCATTAGATTCATTTCAATCACGGGAGTAATTAATATAGGATACGTTTTTTCTCAAAATTCCCACGGGAACATGTTAATTCTGCGTCAACGCAAAGCAACTCATGCGTTAGCAAGCAAAAAGATAGGGCGTGGCCTGGCATGCGGCGCGCGGCGCGGTGCGGAGGGGGATATGCTCGAGTATACAGCCCGAATGCGTACAACATTTTCGTTAAATAAAAACAGCTAAAAAGTAATAAATAAAAAAATTATTATTAAAAAAACAAAATACCCGACTGCACACTAAAAAAAGAGTAAAACAAGCCCCACAATACAAATTTACTGAATATAATTTATAAATGTTGATGGAAAGCATCGCAGGCGGGGACCACCTTGACCGCCACCAACGAAAATTCTGCTAAATGGTGCACAACAGAAATGACTATAAATAAGCCTCTGTTGGTCCCCGCCTGCGATGCTTTCCATCAACATTTATAAATTATATTCAGTAAATTTGTATTGTGGGGCTTGTTTTACTCTTTTTTTAGTGTGCAGTCGGGTATTTTGTTTTTTTAATAATAATTTTTTTTCCGAGTGACCATACACTTTTTAATTACATTTAGAGATCACTGGAAAAAATCGTAAGGAAACTTGGAAATTACATTTCAAATCGCCAATCTGTCTTGTGCAAGGAAATTATTTAAAACCAGCGGTCCGCCTCCGCTTCGCCCGTGTCCAGCTCTCGCTAAAACGGTCACTTTTCCCAATCATCCCCTCGACACAACATTCTTCTGACAATAAGAAATACAACAAAAAACATTTGGCAAAATTGGTACAGTCGTTCTTGAGTTAGGTATGCGCTTACCAACACATTTCGCGATTCAGTTTTATACATTACAAGATTGACGTTCTTGGCATAAAGTACGGAAAATGTATTGAATTTGATACGTGGAAACGAGAATTTTTAAAGTGGTATCTACTCTTTTATAAACAAACTAAATAGGTACTCTCGCGCGGTTTCACCCGCTGCTCGGCTCCATTTAATCGTAGCGTGATGTGTTACACACTATAGCACACAGGAACATTGTAGCTATCTATCAGTGAAAGAATTTTGGCAATCCGATCAGCGGTTCCAAAGATTACTACAAACATACAAACTTACAAATTTTACCTCTTTATAATATTAGTATAGAAGTATAGATGAATTCTCTCTCTCTCTCTCTCTCTCTCTTTCATAACCTCCAGGCACCACAAAGTTACGTAGTCTAGTAGTTATATAAAATGTACTGTGTGGTCTAGACACACTATCAATATATCGAGCTAACTATACATACACAGATGAAGGTAGATATGTTCGTTTCTACGTCTAGTTACTACTTTAGCTAGACTTTACATTTAGAGCAATAACCTTATAGGACCTTATTCTTTAGGGAGGGGGGGGGGAGTCAGTAAATGACTTCTACGGCCCTGGGTGAGTTTTAAGAGGGAGTGTCAGACTCTTTTTCTGACTAAAAATGTTACCGTACATTCTCCTGTTTTGAACCAGGCTTACGAAAAACACGTGACATCTATCTATACTAATGTTAATTGCAATCCAATCTTATAAATGTGAAATTAACTCAGTCCGTCTGTCTGTCTGTCTTTTCACGCCTAAACTACTCACCCGATTTCTGTGAAATTTGATACAGACATAGTTTTGAACTCGAGAAAGGACATTAAAAGTTTTTATCCAGAAAATTCCGCTGGAGCGGGAACTTATAAAAAATCCCATGACATCAGGAACTATGTGGGTAAAAGCAATAATATGCAGGAAGTCACTATTCCACGCGAACGACGTCGCGGGCAAAAGCTAGTTCGTTTATATGTAGGAGGTAATCCTTGAAACAACTGGTGAGATTCCCAAAATTCCCAAAAGATAGCTACAACGTTCCCGAGATTCCCAAAATTCTTTCACTAATAGATTGCTACAATGTTTCTGAATATTAAAGGCTATAAAATATACTTGATTTGCGTATTTCAGTCGGTATATCACTTTTTTAAAACGCTGCTGTTTTTAAACATACAAATATTATTTTTTTACAAGCAAGGTTTGATTATAACTTTCGTGAGACATTATAAATTAATTATTATGTTTTCGGCTTACTCACGTAATAATTTGACGAGATACTCGACTAGTTTCAAGCCATGCTAGAGGCCCATATTCATGAGCAGCATTCCGCGACACGCGACTCGGACTCGGAAATTATTACGTGAGTAAGCCGAAAACATAATAACTAAGCAAGGTTTAAATAAACTCAAAAACCAGTATAAACAGATCTCACAATATATGGCAGATGATACAAAACGCGTCCAAGATAAACTGGTTTCTTATAGGACGATTTGTAGCCATACATTTACACAATATGTTTTTCCACTACACTCGAAAACTTTCCTGTTTACAAAACGATAAATACGCAATTACATATATTATTAATTAATTGTTTATAAACAAAACAATAATAAAGTTAATACATATCGCTTTATCATTCACCTACATTATAATACTTGGTAAAACGCTTACAGCTATGTAATTCGATAGAATTGGTTGTTATAATAATTCATATTACTACCTATTCCATGTAATCGTAGTTATACACGTGTGCTTCTGGAATTATCAGGCCTAGGGGCATTTAAGAGCCTTTACGAGGGCTTTCTTTTTCTTGGGGGAAATCATCAAATGACTTCTCACGCCCTGGACGGGATAAGAGGAAGTGTCAAACTCTTACTGATTAAAAACTTTAAGTGTGGGAGAGCCATGCTTTGGCACGAATGGGTCGGCTCGACGGGAGTGATACCACGGCCTCACAGAAAACCGGCGAGAAATAACCACAGCGTTGTGTTCCGCCGTGTGAGTGAGTTACCGGAGGCTCAATCCTTACCCTCCCCCAATCCCTCCTAAATCCCTAAATCTCCAAATCCCTAATCCCAAAAAGGTCGGCAACGCACTCGTAACTCCTCCGTTGCGAGTGTCCATGGGCGGCGCTGATTGCTTACCATGAGGTAATCCGTCTGCTCGTTTGCCGACCTATTAAATATAAAAAAAACTACCGCGTGTTTTTCTACTCTAGGGCGGCGCTGAGTGCTCACCATTAGGTAATCTGTCTGCTAGTGTGCTGACCTGTACCATAAAAAGAGACTACCTACTAAAAAAATAGTATGTACACAACACATTTACACTAATATGTATTATGAAGAGGTATTTGTAAGTTTGTATTTAGGGGATAATCTTTGGAACCACTGGACGGATTTTCAAAATATCTTTCGCTGATACATGTTCCTGAGTGCTATAGGCTATAAATTATACTTGATTTGTGTATTTTAGTCGAGCAATAGCTTTAAACGATGCTGTTTTTAAAACCCTGGGAACCATCTAATTATACTAATAGGTATTATAAAGGGGTAAAATTTTTAAGTTTGTATGTAGGAGGTAATATTTGGAACCACTGGACGGATTTCCAAAATTCTTTCACTGATAGATAGCTACAACGTTCCGTAAAGGCTATAAATTATACTTGATTTGCGTATTTAAGTCGAGCTATACCTTTAAACGCTGCTGTTTTTTAAGTCCCTTGATACATTAAGTACTTTTATACGTGTACCTAGCGCGGGTGGAAGCTAGTATTTACATACTTTTATTAATGACGTAAATAAGTATATTAAAATCCTTGAATACGATCATTACCGAAAATCGACACATCATTTAAAACTAGCTACTCTCGCGCGGTTTCACCCGCTGCTCGACTCCATTTGATCGTAGCGTGATGTTTTATAGCCTATAGCACACAGGAACATTGTAGCTATCTATCAGTGAAAGAATTTTGGCAATCCGACCAGCGGTTCCAAAGATTACCCCCTACATACAAACTTACAAATTTTACCTCTATAATATCAGTATAGATTATGACAGTCAAGTAAAATTAGCAAGTCGCTAATTCGGTGTGAACGAAGCATTATTTGTGAGACGGGAGCGTTTCTACACACTTTTTTTTAATAATCAACTTTATTTTCACGACTGTAGGGTTGAATTTCCAATAGTATAGCAGTATTGTTTGCACATATAGAGCTGTATGAAGAAGGAAATAAGGTCGATTTTCCAGTGGTTCAGTTTAATTATTGTTTAGACAGTTATTTGTCAAATTATCGCCCGATTAGTTAAGTGTTATGAACTCAATATACTCGGTGCTTAGATAAAATCTTTATTGCTGTTCGTAGACAAATATAAACGTTGTTTTCTACTGACCAAGGTCGAATTTTAAGTGACAGCAATTTCATGAATACTATTTGAATCTCCTGAACTAAGAAATAACTAAATAACAAAGTTTTTTTTTAATCGATGTGCATGAAAGTATGTCAGTCGTGTTTGATGAAGGTTGCAGCCTGGATGCGCAGTTTTTTTTTTACACCCCCGACGCAAAAAGAGGGGTGTTATAAGTTTGACGTGTCTGTCTGTCTGTCTGTGGCATCCTGGAGCTTTAACGGGTGAAGCGATTTCAATTTAGTTTTTTTTGTATTAAAGGTGACTTACGTGCGAATGTTCTTAGATATGTTTGACGAAAATCGATTGAGCCGTTTAGAAGTTAGGGGGGAAGGATAACCGAAGGTCTGCAAATATACTCAGGTGGGTCTCAAATGAAAGCGCACTGAAAGGGAATGTTGATGACTTAATCGAGAGAAAATGATATAAAATACCTATAAAAAGTATAAAATAAAAAATTAATTAGACCCCCGACAAAAGGAATATTAGATTTTTTGTCTGGGGATTTTTTAAACTTTAAATTTATAATTCTTGTATTGGAATAGGTCGGCAAATTAGCACACGTACCTATTACCTGATGGTAGGTACCTTAGCAACAGGCGCCGCCAAGGACACCCGCAATACCACAGGGATTATGTATGAGGGAAGGTACAGGGATATGACCACTTGTTTGTCGAACTATGATATAAAAAAAAATTACTTGCACACTTTGTCCGTTTTCGCTCGGTTGAAACTTGAAGCGTCTGACTTTCAAAAACACACAGACAGGTGTCAAATTCATTTAGATTTCTCATATATTAATAAAAACAAGCATTTCCAGCGGTTTCACTCGCTGCTCGGTTCTTAAGAATCTTAGTGTGATATTCGCCTATAACCTATCTCGGTAGCCACATTTTAATGTATCACTTGCCCCTTGTAACCTATCTACACCTTTTTACTTATAATATCATTGTATGCCAGCATCTGTCACAGAAGCTCCCCTTTTTTGGTAGGGAAAAGTCTTCCAATGACTTCTCCCGCCTTGAGTCGAGTGAGAACGAGTCATAATTGAGGTTGCACTCGTAAACCCGAGCGACTTACAAAGCGTAGGCACGTGTTATTTCAAACTATAATCTATCTTTGAGCCAAATTTTATTCAAATCCCTATAGCCGTTGCGTGATACAGGAAACATACATACATCTTCATCTAAAAATTTTAATCATCATCATCATTATCGGCACTTTTGAGCAAAAACCTTTTCTAACACGGAGAGGTTTTGAGCATTAATCACCACGCTTGCTCAAGCCGGATTGGCGATCCCAAACTTTTAGTTAGAAATTATAAATCAAGGAATTCCTCACGATGTTTTCCTTTACCGTATTTATAGGTTAATTAATCTAATTTCTAATTATAAGTTTGAAATCGCCAATCCGGCTTGAGTAAGCCGATTGAGAAGAGGCCTTTGCTCAGCAGTGGACACTTATTGGCTGATGATGTGAATTAGAAATTATAAATCGTTCACCGTAACTATGTCAGTGATTCCTAAACTTGGACATTTTGGCTTAAAATTGATGTAGAATTGCTTATTTGATAAATATTACGTACCTTTTAACTTTTTGTACCGATGTTTCACCATTTTATGGACACTTTTAAACACAGAAGACACTACTGAACCTACAGAACCAACTTACGAGAGAGCGTGGACGAGTAAGAAGTAACTACCGTCCGATTATAATATTATGAATGAACGCATAGAAATGTCATTCGAAAAAAAACGTCTACCCGACTTTTCTGAGAATTTTGATTGAAGGTTTTTACGTGATAACATGGCAAACGAGCAGACGGATTACCTGATGGTAGGCAATCGGCACCGCCCATGGACACCCGCAACACAAGTTAAGAAGAGGAGTTACGAGTTTATTGCCGCCTCTTTGGGGATCAGGGATAATTCGCCCTAGATGAGGCTAGAGAAAATGTCACACCCCGCTGTGTTTCATTCACGCCGTTTACCTGTAAGGTCGGGTTACTGTGTAGTTATTACTTTAATAAAAACCGGTACATTTGTACTGAAACATAGATCTCCAGCACTTTATTACTGATTTGGAAAACATGGAGACTATTCGCAATTTTGCCTTTGTTTAATCTACCAAACCCTTTTTTTGTCAGGGGAAAATCATCAAATGACTTCCCTCGCTTCGGGTATGGCGAGAAGGAGCGTCAGACTTTTACCGACTAAAAACTCCCCCGTTTCTGCTCCTGCTCTGGGCCGAGGTCGCGGTGCCTCATTGCGCTTACCCCGCAACCCCGGCTGAACATCAGCCCTATAGGGCCCCGTCTGTGGTGGTCTATTGGCTCTTTGAGGCGCGCGGGACGCTACGCGCCGTACGCTCGGGTCTGGTTCTGGTCGAGCGGCGACCTACCCTTACTCGCCGTCCGCAGTCCTGCGCTTACGGTGGCCGGAGATCATCTCTCGTCCACGCTACCCCGACTAAGCCCTATTGGGCCCCAAATGTAGTGGTCTCTTTAAAGTTCATTTCACTTTGCAGTATAAAGGTATCCTTTTATCATTACCATGTTTAGTTCCATTTAATCATTCAAACAGTATGAGTAAACGTTTATAAATCACATGCAGTTTGTATTCTCCTAAAGATGAATCATGGAATCGCGGCACAATAATATGAGTACGTGTAATTTTTTGTAAAAACAGCTGAGTTGAAATGAAAAGTAAATCGGTATTAACAAAGAAATTACTTATTTATCTTACCTCTGACTACTATTATAATGCGAATGTTTGAATGTTTGTTACTCAATCACGCCAAAACGGCTGAATGGAATAGGCCACATTCCGGAATAGGACATAGGCTTTTTATCAACATACCACGCGGGCAAAGTCGCGGACGGAAGCTAGTAAAATTTATTTCAAAAAGCTGGAACAGTATGGTAATAAAGACGAATGCATTTTATTGTTTAAACTTTTTCTGTGGTCATCGTAAGAGACAAAAACACATATTTCTAATGCGAATGAACAGTTGTTGTGGCGGCAGGGCTACCATCTGCCGCGTAACAACAAAATACGGTAGTGTCCAATGAGTCAAATTCGATACTCTTATCGAAATGTCAAAAACGATACTTTTCTATGAGATCGCGACATATGACGTCATAATGTTTTTACGTCAAACAATATACTACTTATTTTTTTTAATAATTAGAAAAAATCGAAAATTAAGCATATCGTCAAATCAATGTATCGCGGCAAAGCTGGCAACACTGGATACGCGCTGCGAATATAAGGCGCAACAACTTCATTTTTCTCAAAACCAACCGCTCGGTAGACGCACGTATATTTTGTTATATCGCAATTCAAGTCAAAATTCAATATTATAACCGCAACTCTGAATACAACATCACTTTTTAATTGGAGTCAGATTTTCATTCTACCCATATTAAACACAATGAATTAAAGTATGATTATAAGTAAGTTTGTTTCAATAGTTTGGTATAAAGTTTATTTTAGTCTAAGTTTAGTTTAAGGTCTTATCTGTCGCATTAGGGAAAACCCTGTAAAGATAGAATAAGTTTTGATAAATAAATAAATAAATAAATAAGTATTTTAACAATTCAGTGTATTGAAAAGTCAAAATAATAAATTTTTGACGTAGGTACTCGTAACTACCCAATTGTTGTTTCAGGTCTGTGGGTGTGATTCCGCATCGGCAGTCGCCGGTGGGGGGGCTGGACGACATAGATTTCCAGACCCCTCCACTCAGGCGAGGCCGGAGTTCCACTGGTTTTTTTAGTGGGTATACCGGGAACGTCTTTAACCGGGGAGTCCCACATAACCCTCCCCGTTCCCCGACAAAAAAATGTCTGTGGGTGTATTGTATATGTGAAATCGTATGTTTGTAAATGCGCCCACGATGACTGCATTAATCCCAGTGCATCGTTTATTTAAAGAAAACCGAAACCAGATTTATTTTAAGAAAGATTTTACAAATAACTATAACTTTTAAACTCCAATCTGCCCTCCAACCGCAGAGATTATAGAAAACTTTTTTATGCATAAGAAGTCCATATCATGTGCTTTTCTTATCAATGAATTAGAATTAAAAAAACAAAATACCCGACTGCACACTAAAAAAAGAGTAAAACAAGCCCCACAATACAAATTTACTGAATATAATTTATAAATGTTGATGGAAAGCATCGCAGGCGGGGACCAACAGAGGCTTATTTATAGTCATTTCTGTTGTGCACCATTTAGCAGAATTTTCGTTGGTGGCGGTCAAGGTGGTCCCCGCCTGCGATGCTTTCTATCAACATTTATAAATTATATTCAGTAAATTTGTATTGTGGGGCTTGTTTTACTCTTTTTTTAGTGTGCAGTCGGGTATTTTGTTTTTTTAATAATATTTTTTTTATTTATAACTTTTTAGCTGTTTTTATTTATCCCGTGGGACTTTAAGGATAAAATGTATCCTATGACACTCCCGTAATCAAGACAAATCTAACGATACCTCATACATCAAAATCCATCAAGCCGTTTAGACTACAGGAGGTCACAAAGGAAAAGACATACATACATACTTACATACACTCGAAAAACATTACCCTCCTTCTTTGGCAGTCGGGTAAAAAATAAACACATACCTACTTGAAATAACATAATTATGCTTTGTTTGGAGTTACACAAAAAAAAAGAGGTTCTATTTATAAAAAATTCACCTTTCTTCGACGATTTGACAGCTGCCAATCCGCCATCTTGATTTTGCGCGGCCGCTGGCACGACCAACACTTGATTGCCTTCTAGAAGCTTCTCTTTCGCTTCGTCTCCTTCGTTCTCTTCCAAAACCGACTTGACAGGAGTCGACATTTTGATTTTTTAAGTCGTTAATTTAAAAAACTTTGGCCAGATCTCATAATATAAAGTTTTGATACATTGGAATGTAATATATCTAAGTTAAAATATATGTTGCTACATAATACTATGTAGATGTCAGTCTTGTTTGATTGGCTGGCTTGAATCTGTAACAATAGAAACATATATTATTAAGCATATGTTTATAGTTCATAAATATGTATTTTAAAGACCAGACGTAGATAAATAATTATTTATTAAAACAAACAGTTTAATTAGGATTAAAATCCAGACTAGTATCACTACATAGTATGAAACAAAGTCGCTTTCTCTGTCCCTATATCCCTATGTACGCTTAAATCTTTAAAACTACGCAACGAATTTTGATGCGGTTTTTTATAATAATAAGAGTAATTAAAGAGGAAGGTTTATATGTATAATGACATACATTAAATAGTGGAGGAATTTAGTATTAGCGTTGCATCCGTGCGAAGCCGGAGCGGGTCGCTAGTTACGTATAAACAAAAATTAGGGGGCGTTCATAAAATACGCTATATGTTTAAGAGGGGGAGGGGGCCGAATCATATATCTCATCTAATCTTACGTTGGAGGTAGGAGGGTCTTGGCAAATAACACGTAATTTTTACGAGTCTTGGTGTCATGTGCATGTGAAATTATATGTTTGTAAACGCACCCACGACACAGGAGAAATTGGGTAGTTTCCTAGGTCAAAAATAAATTAATTCGACGTTTTAATATAATAAAATATTGAAAAATAACTATACTTTTATTCATCGATCGATCGATACACTAAGTTTTAGATATTTCTTAGCTAATTTTTTAAAAATAAGTAAGCTATTTGACGCAAAAATGCTATGACGTCATAATTCAATGTTTCATACAATTTTCATAGAAAAGTATCGTTTTTGACATTTGGATAAAAGTATTGAATTTGACTAGTTGGAAACAACCGTATTCCTCCCCACAAAAGAATAAAAGTACTTCTACATTTTTAATAGAAGTCTACTACTACATTTTTAATTATTCATCATCATCATCATCATCAGCCTATAAGTGCCCACTGCTGAGCAAAGGCCTCTTCTGTATTCTTTTTATGTACTTGTATTTGGGTGCCTATTTGTCGAATAAATGTGTTTTCTTTCTTTCTTTCTTATTTGCTTCTCATACGGAGAAGGTTAGAGCATTAATCACCACGCTTACTCAATGCGGGTTGGATATCAAACTTATAATTATTAGAAATTATAAGTCTAGGTTACCTCACAATGTTTACCTTCACCGTGTGTCAGTGGCGTTTAAATAATCATAGAAAGTACTTAACCTAACATAACGTTATTAGGTACTTAACCTTTTTTGTGAGGGGAAAATCATCAAATGACTTCTCCTGCCCAGGGTAGGGCGGAAGGAAGTGTCAGACTCTTACTGACTAAAGACACCCCCGTTTTTTCTCCTGCTCTGGGCCGAGGTCGCGGTGCCTCATTGCGCTTACCCCGCAACCCCGGCTGAACATCAGCCCTATAGACTCAACCTAAAGTTTAAATTATTACTAAAACTGGCGTAAAACAATAACTAATTAACATTATTGTTCTTTTGTTTATCGCTAGACATAATTGTAAGCTGGCAAGAAGTCTAATCATGCAGATACTCTTAGTATACCAAGATTTTAAGATAACAGAAACTAATAAAACAAATATTCCATGAATTATACCTACTGTGTAAAATTTATAATCAATTTTACACGGCTAAGTACCTAATCAATTACCAACGAACGAGATCGGAGAATAAATGTAAAATGTGTGACAGAAAAAATGATGCGATACGCCGGCTAT
Organism: Spodoptera exigua; assembly: GCA_902829305.4. Taxonomy (NCBI): domain Eukaryota; kingdom Metazoa; phylum Arthropoda; class Insecta; order Lepidoptera; family Noctuidae; genus Spodoptera; species Spodoptera exigua. The sequence goes on along the minus strand of LR824629.2, from coordinate 5,615,807 downwards.
CGAGGATGCGGTTTACCTGCTGAAGCAATTGACGACGCCGAATAGACACCCGCTACACCAGAGGAGTTACAAGTGCGTTGCGGGCCTTATGGGGATAGAGGGTTTTATTAGGGGAAAGATAGGAGCTCCGGTAACTTCAAACATACGGTAAAAACTGACGTTGTTTCATGGCGATTTTCTGTGAGACCGCAGTATCACACCGGTCGAGCCGATTTGTCGACCTTTATGGGATTACGGTTTTGGAGATTTTGGGATTGAGGGAAAGGAAGCATAGACACTCCGGTAACCTCAAACACACGGCATAAAACTGAGCTTGTTTAACGCCGGTGGTATCATTCCGGTCGAGCAGACCTAGTCTCTGAAGCATGGCTGTGCCACACTTTATAAAATCATAGAGTTCACTCCATGTTGTCGACATAAGTTAAATTACTTGCAGGGCAACCCTACCTTATGTCGACAACATGTAGGGTAGCAATGTACAGGGGTCTGGAGCAGGAGCACAAAGGGGTAGTTTCTAATCAGTAAGAGTCTGACAGATAGAAATTGCATATTTTATCCGTCTTAAAAAAATTACCTCCAGCTATGTAATATACACTGTGGCACTGACGGGTCTGATGGTAATAGGATAGGATGCAAAGACCTAAATATTAGGATCATGGCAAACCATCTTACACGGAGAAGACGGACGAGAGAACGGAGAACGTTATAAGTAGCTTGTCATAAGCATATGATTAAAAGTGCACCGACGAAAATTCTAGTAAGACACTGCCAAAAAATGGGCCGAACATATGGATACTAGATAAGGACATTTCTCTAAGTCATAGCGACGAAAAGAACATAAACTGTTACTTTCAACTTGACCTTAACCCACTAATGCTTATCGCTACACTTCGCCAACCGCGACTTCCTCCAACGAAACTAATTAATGTAATCAACCAACAATACCAATTGTCGAGAAGGTCTCTTAAAGAGGAAATTGTAAATGCTGATTGCAGAACTAAATTACAATTTAGTGCCATACATACCTTTGGATTTGCTTTAATGATAGTTAAATAGTGAGTAACACCCTGTCCATTAACACCCTATAAGTACTTACTGCTGAGCAAAGGCCTCCTCTCACGTCTTCGATTTAAGCATTAATCACTACGCTTGCTCAAGGCGGATTGGCGATATCAAACTTATAATTAGAAATTATTGGACCAGGTTTCCTCACGATTTTTTCCTTTACCGTATGTCCGTGGTGTCTAAATACACTTCAAAAGTACATATAACTCGGAAAAAGTCACATTGGTACTGGCCAGGTTTTGAACTCTCATGCATGAGAAGCGGGCCTTAACCTCCGAACCCTGTTCGCACAGCGGAAAGTTACCAAGCGGTTTTATTCCAGCGAATTATAATCAGCGATACAAATTGAAACTGCGCACTGCCAATCACTAGGTGCATAATGTAGAACAAAGTCGCTTTCTCTGTAATATAGGGACAGCCCTATATCTCTATCTATGCTTAAATCTTGAAAACTACGCAACGGATTTTGATGCGGTTTTTGACTGATTAAATAGGGAGGTTTATTTTATGTAAATATTCTTATTTATTTCGTTACGAGTTCCAAGACATTGATTCATGCCCCTGGGACGCGCCGGACTTCAGTGTTCTGGTGCTTTTATGGTTGTATCTACTGTAGAATCTAGTGCACAGGAGTTGCAGCGGTTTAGGGACGTTATCGCGGGCTTGCCACAAAAAAATATTCAATACTATTGCTGTCTTAAATCATATTATTTAAGTGTGGGTGTACCTTGTTTCGGCACGAACGGGTCGGCTCGACCGGATTGATTTCACAGAAAATCCGAAAATCAGCTAGAAACAACGAAGAACCAGAGCGTTGTGTTGCACCGTGTAAGTGAGATTCCGGAGGTCCAATTCCCCTGTCCCCCTATCCATAATCCTCAAATCCCCTGTCCTTAATCCCTAATAACCAATAAGAGGTAGGCAGGCACACTTGTAACTCCTCAGTTGCTGCGGGAAGCCATGGACGACGCTGATTGCTTGCCACAAATAATCCGTCTGCTCGTTTGCCAACTTTCAAACTCTATACATAATCAATTACACACAACTAACGCCAATGAGCTCTCGGAAAACGATATAATTATAATAACAAACGGTCCATATTCAAGTTACGCCCACACAATTCCACTTGGCGCGGATGAGGCGTCATATCACTTAATGTTGGTAAGCTATTTGATGCCATATCAACACTTGAATGGTTCGACCTTTATTGGATCATGAACAGGAGCTATGGAGCTAAAAGTATACATATCAAGGGTTATTGGGTACAGCGGGAATGAAGTAGGAGACGGAACAGGGCCTTTTTTGCCAAGAGTCTAACACTCCCTCAATATATCTCGCCATATCCTGGGCGAGTGAAGAAATTTGATTTTCGCTGCTCAAAACATCGAAATAGTCAAAAAAGTCAATATCATTTATTTCAATTAAACACAAAAAGGCACTTTTGAACGTCAAACAAAATTTTCAAGATGATATAAAGTGTCAGTCTGTCGGCCGGTCCTCTTAGTGAAGCTATTTGCTCGTTCCAAAGTGTAGATTCCGATGGAGAAGAACGAGCAAGAAACGCCACGGTAACTCTTTTTATATTATTTTTCTCTTTTTTAGTCAGACCTTTGATTTGTCGCAGGGACGAGTATGAATATAGCACACACTTCGCCAGTTGTATAAACGTCAGATCTATAAACATCAGCTCATGTAAAGATTGTCCAGTCAGCTGATGGTAGCGGTGACTGTCCAGGCGACACACGTACTTAGGTATCGTCATGAGCTAATGTTCACATGTAAACATCAACTCATGTAAGGAGATTGTCCAGTCTACTGATGGTAGCAGTGACTGTCCAGGCGACACACGTACTTAGGTATCGTCATTAGTAAACATCAGCTCATATAGTGTGAGGATTGTCCGAAGGGGTAAACGACCGAGCAACATAACTATACATAAAAACAATGGCGGAATGCCATCTGTATTTTCTTTTATAAATAAGTAAATATTATCAAGACTATGAATATGAGTACAGCAAATATTGTGAGCGTAGTGAAATAACGGCCGTATCATTGTTGAAAATAAATACAAAGAAATTATTGACTCAATTTACAATTAATGATACCGTAGACAGACTACACGATAAGATACACTATCGAGGGAAAATAACAGGATGATGTAATGTTTGGATTAAAAAATATGCCTATTACTTTTATATTAGAAGCGTTTAATTGTAGTTTTTGTTTTAAAGCTATTGCTTTACTGATTATACAATGAATGATGTCTTATCCATATTTAATTATTGTTTGATCCATATTTAAGACCCCCGTTCCTTCTCCTTCAGGTCGAGGTCGCGGTACCTTATTACGTACTTATACGCGCGCGCTTGACCCGTGATTAGGTAATAAGAGTCTGACACTCCCTCTCTCCTCACCAAGTGATTTTTTCCATCTTTTTATGGTATGTAGGCAAATGAGCAGACGGATAACCTGATGGTAAGCAATCAGCGCCGCTCATGGACACACGCAACAACAGGAGTTGTTGTCGAGTGCGTTGCCGGCCTTTTAGGGATAAAGGTTTAGAATACTTAAGGATTGGGAAGGGATGGGGGTATGGGGAGGGATTGGGCCACCGGTAACCTCACTAACACGGCGAAACACAACGCTGTGGTTGTTAACGCCGGTTTTCTGTGAGGCCGTTAAAATGAAGCCATTTGAAGATTTTTACACTATAAAAGAAACTGTCATATCTACAGGGACGTGTGTTATATGAGTCATGGCTTAAATTGAAGATGATACCAATTGGCCCTCATCTACACAGACTAATCATTTAATAAAGCCTATTAGTTTGTTTTGTTAATTGAACGCATTGCGTTTATCTCGCAAACTAACACTTAAATCATAAAATCGACAAACAAGAACTCGAGAGAGCCGTAGAGGCCAATTGTTTTAGAGGCTTAGAATCTGTCTCTTGTTCATCAGACTCTGCGCGAACGCCGGCGTTCGTGCACCTATTGTTATTTCAAAAGTTGTCTTCTGAAAAGGACATAAAAACTTAGTAAAAAGAAGACACTAAAACACAATATGAGAATCATTAACCACTTTATCCTTTAGCGTAAACTATACGAAAACCGTCACAGCAATTTCGGAGATAGCTCAGACAGAGAGACGGACGGAATAAAATACCTTATTAAACAAACGTAGGTACAGATAGACAGGAAAAAATATAGGTTAAACGTACGAAACGAACAAAGTGTAAATATTTGATAAAGCTAAATTATCATTGTGTACCTACTCTTGACATGTTTAATTAATAGGAGGCATTAAAAATATGTTGTTTACCTATTTTAAGAGCATTTTATATTTGTGCACGTGTAGCGAAAGAGGTTATTGCACTTTTGAATTAAGTTTTTTATTGATGTCATAGGCCGGTAAACCAGATAAAGGAATGACATCGAAAGAGATTAGAGACAGTCCTATTACCTCATGGTAAGTAAAACGCGCCGGCCATGGACACCCACATCATCAGAGTTACGAGTGAGTTGGCGACCTTCTGGGGATTAATGTTTTTCTTCAAACGACAAACGGAATACCTGATGGTAAGTTATCGGTGCTGCCCAAGGACGAAAGCGCAACACTAGAGGAGAAACGAGTGCTTTGCCGGCCTTCTGGAGATGAGGTTTTCGGTGATTTGGGAATAGGAGAGACATGGTGGGAGGAGAAGGATTGAGCCTCTGAGAGTCTCACTCATGACGAAATACAACTTAGTAGTTGTTTAACATCGGTTTCCTGTAAGGCCGTGGCCGAGGCCGGTCGAGCCGACCCATTCGTGCCGAAGCATGGCTCTCCCACACTTAAATATAAAGGAGAGAAGAAAAGGTGTGCATGGATAAATGGTGACACCAACTAAACGGATCTGAATGAAATTCGCCAAAGAAATAAGATTATAGGCATGGGTATTATCACGGTACTAAGAGTGGAGTTAGTGGCAGAAACTAGTTAAAAAAATCAAAGGATAACTAGACCACAAGTTGCCTAAGTAACAAGCAACAAATCTATACATCTATACTAATATTATAAAGAGATAAAATTTGTAAGTTTATATGTAGGTAGTAATCTTTGGAACCGCTGCCTGGTCGGATTGCCAAAATTCTTTCACTGATAGATAGCTACAATGTTCCTGAGTGCTATAGGCTACAAATTAAACTTGATCTGATCTCTATAAAACATTATGCTGCGATCAAACGGAGACGAGCAGCGGGTCAAACCGCGTGAGCGTGTAAATTCTAAAGATAGCTACAAAATAAGCGATATCTGCTCCATATCATAAGTAGTAGAAGCTTAATAGTATTTTGATGAAGCACATAACAACAAATAAAATAGTGATACTATCTTTGTATATCAGAATTTAAGATAAGTGGGCACAGTTCAAAGACTGATTACAAGGCCAGTTGACAACTAGACCGATTTTATCGAAATGGAAACAAAATGGGATGTTATTGTCGTCATCAAGTGGGGAGAGCCATGCTTGGGCACGAATGGGTCGGCTCAACCGGAGTGATACAACGGCCTCACAGAAGACCGGCGTGAAACAACCACAGCGTTGTGTTTCGCCGTGTGAGTGAGGTTACCGGAGGCCCAATCCTTCCCCGCCCCCAATCCCTAAATCTCCAAATCCCTAATCCCTAAAAGGTCGGCAACGCACTCGTAAATACTCCGTTGCGGGTGTCCATGGGCGGCACTGATTGCTTACCATCATGTAATCCGTCTGCTCGTTTGCCGATCAATTACATAAAAAAATTATCATTTTTTTATGGCACAAACCCGCTGCAACTTTCCAAAACCTCTGCAACTCCTGTGCACCAGGATCTACATTAGACACAATAATGAAAACACCGGAATACTGAAGTCCAGGGCGTCCCAAGGACATGACTATCTTGGATCCCGCAACGAAGTTAATCAGAAGATATTATTTGAGGAGAAGAAAAAACTAAATAGTTTCCACTTCCCTCGGTAAATTTAATGCAGAAGACAGAATGATTTAGACCTTAACGGCACATAAGAGACTGTACAACTGGAAGAAGCCCAGTCACCAAACACCACAGAAAATTTACTACTTTAATTGTAATGGGACCTATGTGTGAGCTGCTATAATAGTGCACTGCAATTCAGTACAAGCTCATCCCAGACGTCCGCAAGCATCGTCATCATCAGCTAGACGCCCTCTGTAGAACAAAGAACACCATCTAAGTCCTCCGCGTCGAACGACCACTCGCCACCTGCATCCATTGGCTCCCCGCGACTCTTAACAAATGAATTGTTGCATCACCACCATATAAGCCAAGCTTAGCGGAAAATATTGAGTGAATGAGAATGGATGAAAGAGCCATAGAAGGATCTATGGCAAGACGTCTCGAAGACACAGGTACGCATCAAAAATGTGAGCGAAGCGGAGTGATAGGCCAACCACATTTGTTGAAAACCCTATAAGCACTTGGGTAGACCGTAGGCGTGTTATGTAATAAGGACGCAGATCTTCAACTTTCAGAACAGGGTTTTTTTTAATGAATATAGGTTCACGCTTGACCGCTATCTCACCTGATGGAAAGCGACGATGCGGTCGACGATGGAGCGCGCTTACCTAGAAGTAACCTATTCACTCTTGACTTAAAGATTGTAGCTATCAGGAAACACCGACTCCGGCAAGGAATTCCACTCCTTGGCTGTACGCATAATGAATGTGCTCCCAAAACGTTTTGGATAAGGGATAAGTGGGATAAGACGACCCGGCGCCCCTTACACCATCATAGATGCTTAGGAGAGCTACCATATTCTTTTCCCAAAAAGTCAGGCTACCCCGTAAAAAACGGTTGTCTACAACAAGGTTTTTTTTGTCAGGGGAAATGCAAAAGACGAGAGAAAGTGTCAGACTCTTACTGACTAAGAACCCTCCGTTCCTGCTTTAACTTCAACTAGGTGGGATGACAAAATTGAGAATATAGGTACATAAGATGGCAATAACTGCTTATCGCGAAAAAATGATGTTAATAGGAAACCGGTTCTGACTCAAAAAAAATATGGGGCGGCCCTATAGTTTGTTAACAAATATTTCACAACGAATTTACTTAATCCAAGTATAAGATAGATTTTTTCAACGTCTGTCTTACCTGACCTTGGAACTCAGACACAACACCTACACGGGCTCAGGATCGCACTAAAAACAATTTCGACCTATGAGAGGACTATAAAGACTAAAATTGTACCTACAAATATTATGACTGGGTAGATTATACCTAAAAATACGATTGTTATTTTGATAACAAAATAGTAATAATTACATATCATATCATGTGACAAAATTACTCATGATCAATAAACTTGTAATTAGTGAAAACAAGATTGAGTATTTAATAGTTAATGATCATGATACAGGCTGTGTTATTTTGTCGATTGCAGAAAAAAAGGAGGCTTTTTTTTATGTAATAGATCGGCAAACGAGCAGACGGATTACCTGATGGTAAGTAATCAGCGCCGCACATGGACACCAGCAACGTAGGAGTTACGAGAGTGCGTTGTCGACCTTTTAGGGATTAGGGATTTGGAGATTTAGGGATTGAGGAGGGATTGGGGGTGGAGAAAGATTGGGCCTCCGGTAACCTCACTCACACGGCGAAACACAACGCTGAGTTTGTTTCAGGCCGGTTTTCTGTGAGGCCGTGGTATCACACCGGTCGAGCCGACCCATTCGTGCCGAAGCATGGCTCTCCCACACTTAAAGGCTTGCTAAATGACCGGTGTGTCAGGAATGGTCCTAGGCTTTAGTTGGTAACAACATTTTGGTAAAGAAAATAATACGCGTATAAAAGTTATGTATCCCGGGATTTTCAAAACAGCAGCGTTTAAAGCGATAGCTTGAATAAACACATATCAGGTTTATACAGGTTGTTTATTTATATATTCTTTATTGTACACAACATTACCAATTAAGACACAAAAAGCAGGCTAACAACCACAGAGTGTACAATGGGCGGTCTTATCACGCACTGTGATTTCTTCCAGACAACAGTTGTTTTTTTAGCCAAGTGCAAAATAATAGGCTTGCTAAATGGCCGGTATTTCAGGGATTGTCCCAGGCTTTACTTGAATGCAACATTTGAAAGGAAATAATACTAGCTTTATTTAGGTACAAAGCTGCAATACAACACTTAAAACATATTTTGTCTCGGAACGGTGAGCAACTGATAATTGATTTGGCCGCCCATAGACACCCGCAACAGCGGAGGAGTACAGGTGCGTTGCCGACCTTTTGGGATTAAAGATTTGGAGATTTTTGGATTGAGAAGGGATTGGCGGAGAGAAGGATTGGTCCTACAGTAACCTCACTCACACTGCGAAACACAACGCTGTGGTTGTTTCACGTCGGTTTTCTGTGAGACCGTGGGGTATCACTCCGGTCTAGCTGAACCATTCGTGCCGAAGCATGGCTTTCCCAAACTTGAAATTGGAGTTCCGTGGGTGAAGCTGTTGCGAAAAGACCAGTCTTACAACCAGAATCAGACTACACGATCTATCAACTAGTTGCTTATCTCCGTTGCTAAGAACCGATTTAGTAAGGGGAATAGGTACTTTATTAGCACGTCGTTATATTTATGTACATTGTAAGTGTTTAAGTGTCTAGCACGTGAAAAGATTAAATATATCGCTAATATTTACAGTAGCGTGTCGCGGATCCCCGCACGGAACAACTCTTTGTGTGATCCACAAATTGTTGTTCCGGGTCTGAATGTGATGTGTATGTGAAAATGTATGTTTTTTAAACGCGCCCACGACACAGGAGTAAATTATAGTGTTGGGCAATGTATTTAAAAAAAATTTTGATTAATACTCCTTTCTGGATGAGAGGGTACGACTGAGGCTTTGAGAGAACACTGCTGGAATTTCTACCAGTTTTCTCCCTGGTCTTTCTTTCACATCGAAATATGGAAGTTGGAAATTATATATGTGTATATACCTATATATTATATGACCATTTAGATAAATTTGCAATTTCATTGACATGAAACCGCGCCCTCGTTGCGTATAACATACAATGTTATATGTTACTATGAAAACTTCGATAAAGATATAGTAATTACAAAATTATCTTAAGCAGTCGATTTTATCGTTTAAACCAAGGTGATAGTATCTATGGTTTATCAGTAATTATAGTAAAGAATTGTTATTATTATTTTTTAATGATGTCATTCATTATTAAATTTTAAAACCAGCTCACTCAAACTTGCATTAGTAGGGGAGTTTACATACATCGCTATCTTTGGGTGCAATTAGCTCGCCGCCCGACCAGAACCAGACCCGAGCGTACAACGCGTAGCGTTCCGCGCGCCTCAAAGAGCCGATAGACCACTACAGACGGGGCCCTAAAGGGCTGATATTCAGCGGGGGTTGCGGGGCAAGCGCAATGAGGCACCGCGGCCTCGGCTTAGAGCAGGAGAAGACACGAAGTGGTTTTTAGTCAGTAAGAGTCTGACACTCGCTCTCGCCTTACCCTGAGTAAGAGAGGTCATTTGATGTATTACCCCATCTCAAAAAGCTTTGAGCGCATTGGGCATAATTCGCCATAGAGCCAAATCGAATAACGAGGCAGTATTTCTAGTTCTTAATTCAATAATACTATGAATAGCATTATCTTGAGGACTAAAAAAGCAAACATCGTTTTAAATGTTTAATCTCTTTATTGCATGGCAAATTCACACGTGACAGAGCCGTGCTTCGGTATGAATGGGCACGCTAGAACGGAGTGATACCACGGTCGCACAGAAAACCGGCGTGGAAGGTTGCTTTGGGTGACACATGTGTGGTGGCTCCTAAAACGCAAAAAAGGCGCGCTTGCAAATTCTCCGAGGTTGCAATTTCGATGGGCAACGGTGTCGATGGATTATTTTGCTTACCATCAGCTCATCGACTCGTTTACCTGCCCTATCACTTAAAAAACAAATCACTACATAGTATAAAACAAATTCGCTTCCTCTGTCCCTAAATCCCTAGGTATGCTTAAATCTTTAAAACTAAGCAACGGATTTTGTTGCGGTTTTTTTTTATTAGAGGGATTGAAGAGGACATTTGATATGTAACTCCATTAAATAGTTGAGAAAATAAGTATCAGCATTGTATCCCCGCAAAGCCAAGACGAGTCGCTAGTCTATACTAATATTATAAAGAGGTAAAATTTGTATTCTCTGATCTTTGGAACACCGAATTAGCGACTTGCTAATTTTACTTGACTGTCATAATCTATACTGATATTATAAAGAGGTAAAATTTGTAAGTTTGTATGTAGGGGGTAATCTTTGGAACCGCTGGTCGGATTGTCAAAATTCTTTCACTGATAGACAGCTACAATGTTCCTGACTGCTATAGGCTATAAAACACCACGCTACGAGCAAATGGAGCCGAGCAGCGGGTGAAACCACGCGAGATTAGCTAGTAGGTAATAACAATACAACAAAACCGATGTACCTAACATGACATTGAGATGTCAAGTCATCGTGTGATCACGTTCTCCTCAACCGAGTTCGTGTGGAACAGGTGGCTGGTCACGTGACCGTATCGCTATATGCCTTCATATATCACACACACATACATTATGTAGGTAGTTAATTAATATGAACACATACAGCTGCGTGTCAATAGTGTTCTTCATAAAGGATTAGTGTGAGAATTGTTAGGTTGTTACTATGTGGATATGATATATTTGTTTGTGTTGTTTGAGGGCAGATTTTTCAATAGACAGATAAATGTTATCTGTGGAATAAAATTGTTGCTGTCACTGTCTTATACAAACATTCTGACGCGACAGCATCATAATAATTCCCCAGGTAACTTTTATCTAACCATTTAAAAATCAGCCTTAAGTGAGCTTGACAACCTCTCGAATCGACGACTGGTGACTCGGAGGTTAAGGCGCCCGCTTCTTATGTGTTTCCAAAACTTAGAAAATTGGTTAGAGAAAGACTTTTTCGAGGAGTAGTGTTAGTCGAGAGTAGTTAGTGAGGATGAAAACTCTTTCAGGTACTTAAATGATATATTAGGTAGGTATCTACAGGCGGTTGACACCGCAACCCCGACAGGTTTATCTGAAAGCGCTGCTAGAGCTCTTTATCACGCGGGTCTTACAAGCGAGGGTGGCTGATTGCCCGACCAGAACCAGACCCGAGAGTACAGCGCATAGCGTTCCGCGCGCGCTTAAAAGAGCCAATAGACCATCACAGTCGAGGCCAAGGCTGATGTTCAGTCAGCCAGGGTTGCTCGGAATTTTCTTCTTTAACAGGTGAATGAACAGGGTGATTTTTAGTCATTAAGAGTCTTCCCAGGGCATGAGAAAATATTATATTATTTCCTTCCTCAAAAAATTCTTCCTCAATCGGCTCTTACGGTACGCTCAAGAAGAGTAATAGTGGTCACAATGATATTCCACTACACAGTTTTAAAATGTTCATCTATACTAACATTATAAAGAGGTAAAATTTGTAAGTTTGAATGTAGGGGTCAATCTTTAGAACCGCTGGTCGGATTGCCAAAAATCTTTCACTGATGGACAGCTACAATGTTCCCGAGTGCTATAGACTAAAAATTATACCTGATTTGCGTATTTGAGTCGAGCTATCACTTTAAACGCTGCTGTATTTAATATCCCGGGATACATCTATACTAGTATTATAAAGAGGTAAAATTTGTAAGTTTGAATGTAGGGGTCAATCTTTGGAAACGGCGCGCGGTGGTCGGATTGCCAAAAATCTTTTACTGATAGACAGCTACAATGTTCCCGAGTGCTATAGACTAAAAATTATACCTGATTTGCGTATTTTAATCGAGCTATCACTTTAAACGCTGCTGTTTCTAAAACCCCTTTCTAAACCATTACTTTTATACACTCACGAAGTCGCGTTCGTGAGCTAAGTATAATAACATGACATTCTAGATTACAAATTGTTTCGATGCGGAACAAAGATATAACTACACATTAATAGACAATGTAAATACAGTGATATTTACCGACCCAGTTCCTAACAGATATGCGGTGACGTCAGAACCCCATCAGCAATAAAATGATAAATTATATTCAAATCATGTCCTTCATTGTAATGCTATCTGAGCGAGAAAGAGCGTTTGATAAACAGACATATTATTATGTACATAATTGTTGTGTTTTTAGGTTTTTTACTTTAAAAGGAGGCAAAGAATGCCTTTTGGCGCTAGTCATATGCAGGAAAATGAATTGCTGTTACTTAGTCGCTTAATCTCGAGAACGGCTAGACCGAATAATTTTGGTGTTGAAATATACGTGAGAGTCGAGGGAAGATGAGTGAGGCACAACTGGGAGAAGCTCAAACACGAAACATTTTAAAGATCACCAAAAAACTATGTGGGCTTTGTGTCCGACGAACAAGTACAAGAGTACTTATTTCCAGTAACAGATATGGCAAAAACGCCTAAAAGTAATACACGGATATGAGTGCTAGATGTCACTAGGTCTTTGTCTGGCTGGGAAAATGTTTCAGCGAACAGTTCTCGGACCTCGATGTATTGCTAATTTTATTATTTTCTGTTTATTTCAGTCATCAAAGTCAAATCATTTATTTCAAATAGATCACAGCAAGCACTTTTGAACGTCAAGCAAAAACAAAATTAATTTGAAAAGGTTTAACTTTATGCGTGTCAGACTGTCTTTTAGTGAAGCTATTTGCTCGTTCAAAAGTGTACATTACTATGGAGAAGAACGAGCAAGAAACTCCACTCTTTTTCAATCAGATTTATATACAATACTAAAATAGGTACAAATTAAAACGTACTAAAATGGTAATCGACAGAGCCTTTCATGAAATTCTCTTATTACTCAATAAGAGAGTTTCATGAAAGGCTCTGTCGATATTGGTCTATAGTTCATACTAACTTGTGTATGGAAAAACTACTCTGAAACAGCGTTTTTATAGAAAAAATACGTTACTATGAAAAGCCGACATATGCTAATTATACATGATAATAATATTATATTAAAGACTAGCTACTCTAGTGCGGTTTCACTCGTTGCTCGGCTCCATTTGATCGTAGCGTGATGTTTTATAGCCTGTAGCACTCAGGAACATTGTAGCTATCTATCAGTGAAAGAATTTTGGCAATCCGACCAGCGGTTCCAAAGTTTACCCCCTACATACAAACTTACCTCTTTATAATATTAGTATAGAAGTATAGATAATAAATATTATATTAAAGATAATAAACCTCATTAAATGGTGGGTGTGTTCTTTGATAGGAATCGCGTGACGTTTGAGTCATTGTACTTACATGTGTTGGTAGTGTGATATCAAAAACATGGTTGCGCAACATAGCATGGCATCTCCATTGTAATTTTCTAAAGGATTATATTAACAGCCTGATAGATTTTACTGCTGAAAGTGAACTATAAATACTCTCATTAATTAGATTTTTTTTTAGAATAGGTCGGCTAATCATCTTGCTCATTACCTGGTGGGAAGCAATCCGCAACATACATTGTCATCCGCAACGTCGAGGTCGTGAAGGGCGTTGCCGATATTTTGGCAGTTATACATTTGTGAATTGCGGGAGTTAAAGCATGGAGATGGCCCTAATTGGGTAGCCAGTAACTTCCCTCACAGCGCGGAACACAACGATGTGGTTGTTTAACGCTTAGTTTTTTGTGTCACTCCAGTCGAGCTGGCCCATTCGTGCTGAACGCATCCTCTAAATTTAATTCAATTTGTCAAAAGATCAAGGCATTTTTGAGATAGCTGTTTAAAAATTTGCTAACAGAGAATTCTTCTAGTACACACATAAGACAGTCAAAAAATTCTGGATCGGTCTAAAGGTTTGACAAGAAACTTAATACAAATAATTTCAGAAGTCAGCAGTAAGTCTTTTCTAGCGTAGAAAGCCCGATAATGTAGAAAAGCTGGCGAAAAATGTTCGCTTATAAGTCACCAGACAGAAAAAAATATCCACAGATGGGACCCAACAGGAGTGTCGTGGTGGCCCGAAGGTTAAGGAGCCCGCGTCTCATGCGGTGGGTGTGGGTTCGAAACCTGGCAAGTACCAATGTGACTTTTCCGAGTTATATGTTCTTTCTATGATTATTTAGGCACCACTGACATACGGTGAAGGTGAACATCGTGAGGAAAGCTGTACTTATAATTTCTAATTATAAGTTTAAAACCGCCAACCCGCATTGAGCAAGCGTGGTGACTAATGCTCAAACCTTCTCCGTGTCATAAGAGGCCTTTGCTCAGCAGTGGGCACTTATGGGCTGATGATGGTGATGATGACCTAACAGGCCCGATTTTAGCCCAATAAGATACAACGACCTCAGCCTGTAGCAAGTAGGTTTCATTCAGTAAAAGTCTGACACTGCCTCTCACCTAACCTTGCGAGAGAAATCATTTGATCATTTCCTCAACACAGAAAGACGGTAAAAAAATAAAATTGCTGTTCTAATACATGGTGTGCGGAAGGCCTTTTTTTGTGTCGGGTTGGAAAATCCTCATGGAGACCCACCACCCTTGAGGAAGGGCGAAGGGTACTGACAGACTCATACTGACTAAAAACCAACCCGGTGTTCCTCCATTTACCCATGTGTCGGAGGGGCGGATATCGCCGAAGCATTCGTCGCATCCCCCCGACGAGTGTGTGCGGAAGGCCTAAGATGAAATAACTTGTTTCTCTTCCTGTTTCGAAGATCATGACGCATTACAACAAGTGGGGGAGAGTCATGCTTTGGAACGAATGGGTCGGCTCGACCGGAGTGATACCACGGCCTCACAGAAAACCGCCGTGAAATAACCACAGCGTTGTGTTTCGCCGTGTGAGTGAGGTTACCGGAGGCCCAATCCTTCCCCTGTCCCAATCCCTAAATCTCCAAATCCCTGATCCCTAAAAGGTCGGCAACGCACTCGTAACTCCTCCGTTGCATGTGTCCATGGGCGGCGCTGATTGCTTACCATCAGGTAATCCGTCCGCTCGTTTGCCGATCAATTACATAAAAAAAAAACTTGCTGTTGTAATACACGGTGTGCGGAAGGCCTAAGATAAAATTACTTGTTTCTCTTCCTGTTACGAAGATCATGAGGCATTCCATACAGAAAAAACAAGAGGACAATTAAAACAAATAGGTTGTTGTGACAGCTATCATCATTATCTTCAACAGTTTTGACCCAATTTGTTACTAAGTACTTACGACATTGTTAAGAACAAAGGAGAGAAGAATTTCAAAAGTATTATTGTGTGCTTAATACTAGTTTCTGTCATCGGCTTCACCCACATTGCAAGGTTAAAAAGTAGATGTAAATCTACTTTTTAACCCGGTTTCTGAAAGGCTTGTCAACGCTAAAATTAACTAATCTCCTGTTAAATCTCTTGTCAAGTCATCTGATTGGTTGTTGATAATTCAGTCAACCAATCAGATGACTTGACAAGAGATTATATTGATTTTCACATTGATCGGCCTTTCGGAAACCGGGTGTAAGTGTTATTCCAGACTATACATATAATCTATCTCTGTGCCAAATTTCATTCAGATCCGTTCAGTAGTTTTACGTGGAAGGGGAACAACGAACAAACATCCGTATCTAAAAGCTTTAGTTTTTATTTATATATTTCACATTATTTTATATTTCCTAGAAAGGTCAAGTGTGGACTGCACTTGACCTTTCGCCCATTTTAAGGGGAGAAAATGAGCAGAAAGAGAGAGAGTTGTAAGGTGTATAACTCCATCCCTCTTTCTCGCCGGAAGATTCACGTCTTAAAACATCATAGTAGGCCCTCAGATGTATCGTCTAAAATTTTCAAACAAATGGAAGCGTTGTTTCACGACTGTTTGCCGACTATTTAAATTTATTATGTGGGTGGCTATTGCAAATATTTGTAAACCTAAATAAACGAGAATGATGTATGATTTAGAGGGACACAGGTAAAGCCGAAATGAATGGTTAGTTTGTCTATGTCGATCAATGGTAATGTTGCTTCAATTCACTGTTTTTTCCTGTTTTGCCGTTCTAATAGGCGGTAATGGAATTCCCTCTCTTGATCATTTCAACAGATAGTAGGTACATCTTCTATTCGTTGCATAGCTAGCTACATCAAAATTCATAGAAAAGTTACCGCGAAACGTATCAATGAAATATTTATAGAGAAAACAGTTACAAGAATTAGCATTTTTTTCTATGATGTGTATGTTTTTTTTTTTGTCAGGGGAGCTCTCCCGCCCTGGGTTAGAAGAGAGAGCGTCAGCCTCTTACTGACTAAACCCCCCTCCTGTTTTAGGCGGAAGCCGCGGTGCCTCATTGCTCTTACCCCGCAACCCCGGCTGAACATCAGCCCTATAGGGCCCTGTCAGTGTTGGTCTATTGGCTCTTTGAGGCGGGCGCGGAACGCTACGCGCCACGGCTTCACAGAAAGAGGAGACGCCTTATAATATCAATATCATAATCTAACTCCCACAACGGAATCTTCTGAGACAAATTTTGTTATAGTGATGTTGCCCATACTATTACATAAACAGTTAAATTAAAAAGCGACAAACAGTTTTATCGTTGGAGCCGTTGATTGGTTACAATTGTCCTTATATCCGGCCACTTCGGGTCATTGAGCGCACTCCAATTGAATGGCACGATCCTTATACCGTGCGTTGTATTACATCATTGTCATTTGTACTAGAAAGGGCGGGTAGATTTTTTTTGCGTTGGGAAAATCATTGATTTGACTTCTCCCGTTCGGGTCAGGCGGGAGGCAGTGTCAGACTATTACTGACTAAAAACACCCCTTTTCTTCTTCTGCTCTGGGACGAGGTCGCAGTGCCTCATTGCGCTTTCCCCGCAACCCCGGCTGAACATCAGCCCTATTGGGCCCCGTCTTTGGTGATCTATTGGCTCTAATAGCGCGCGCGGAACGCTACGCGCCTTACGCTCGGGTCTGGTTCTGGTCGGGCGGCGAGCTACCCTTACTCGCCGACCGCAGACCCGCGCTTACGGTGGCCGGATATCCTTTCTCCTACTTGCAGGACGTAAAGTGAGTAATTTGATTTACCCTCAAAAAAACTATTGTTTAAATGTATTAAATGATTATGATTAAGCGACCTACGATGGAGCACGGGCTCTGCTAGTTTGTTTTTCCCGAAGGGTATAAACCGTCAGTCTTCAAGGCCTGAGTAAATAGGTTGCTTATGGGTAGGTAGATCGCTCCAATTAAAAAAAACAGTACTGAATCCTTTATTTATACCTAGCAACAAAGTAACATTTAGTTTATTACAAAAAAAACCAACCGTGTTAATACAAGGATAAGGTACAAAATCGCTTAACAACTACGACATAAGATACCGGTCAAGCCTTTTTTGTCACTATACACTAGACCTTAAGGCATATATTAGCGTAGCAGTTACATTGTAATTAAAAACACCTGTTCTTGTCCTAGAGTTGTTGTAACGTACTAAATATCGATATCGGTACGAAATTATTTTAATTGCATCTGACATGCAATGAGAAATTATATAAAACTCTTTATTCTTTATGGGATGGGACGGCAAACGAGCTGACGCATTACCTGATGGTAAGCAATCGGCGCCGCCTATCACACCGACACCCGCAACAACGGAGGCTGCAACAAGTGCGCTACCCACCCTTTAGAGATAATTTTTTAGGGATTGTGGGGGATTAGGGGAGGGATAGTACTGAAAATGCAATGTTTTGTCGATGAAAACTGATATAAACTCTTCAGCTACCGGTGACTGTGTGAGTGACAGACAGCAAACAGCTGTTACAAGTTGTAATAATTACTGCGTGTAGTAAGTTGTAATAATTACGGGGAGTGTGGAATGTATGAATGTGATGAATGTGAATGTACGAGCAAAACTCCAGAACGACTGCACCGAATTTGATAACGTAATTAACGTGTCTATTTTCAGGACCAGACTTGTATGGAAGTAACATTTGACAGCTGACATGACGTAAAAAAAAACATCAGAAAACTCGAAACAAAAACATCGATAAAACTCTTCATTAGCATATAAACATCACTATTTTGCAAATAAAATCACATACTGTGAAAAAAAAACCGTTACTAAACTGGTTTGGGCTTAAAACAGTTTATTCGGACAATGACACTAGTCTATACTTCTATACTAATATTATAAAGAGGTAAAATTTGTAAGT
Organism: Spodoptera exigua; assembly: GCA_902829305.4. Taxonomy (NCBI): domain Eukaryota; kingdom Metazoa; phylum Arthropoda; class Insecta; order Lepidoptera; family Noctuidae; genus Spodoptera; species Spodoptera exigua. The sequence continues at coordinate 5,597,550 of LR824629.2, read as the reverse complement.
TTGTATATAGGGGGTAATCTTTGGAAACGCTGGTTGGATTGCCAAATTCCTTCACTTATCATCATCATCATCATCAGCCTGTTGCTGTCGTCCACTGCTCGACATAGGCCTCCCCAATTGCACGCCACTGAGCTCGATGTTCAGCTCTTCTCATCCAACCACTGCCAGCCACCCTGCGGATCAGTCAGACAGGCCCCGTGTGGCCCGCGTTGGGCGCTTAGGCAACTGGACCGGGAGCTTTTCCTGGAAGCCGCAGTCGTGCAGGCCTGGGTGATACCACCGGTCAGGCCTGCCGACGTTAACGAGGAGGCGAGATGGCTCCAGGACGCCATGTCTCGGATGTGCGACGTGGCGATGCCCCGGATCCGGGCGTGCCAACGCAAGCGCCAGGTGTATTGGTGGTCGCAGGAGCTGGCTGCTCTGCGTGGTGAGTGCACCGCAGCGCGACGCCGATACACCAGGCACCGCAGGCTCCGTATCCGCCCTCTGGACGCTGAAACCAGAGAGGCGGAGCTGTACGAGGAGTACAGGGCGGCGAAGGCCACCCTAAGGGTGGAGATCCGGCGGGCAAAAGATCGGGCCCGCGAGGAGATGTTGGAGACTCTGAACAGAGACCCGTGGGGACGCCCCTACCGCATGGTGCGTGATAAGCTCCGCACCTGGGCGCCCCCACTGACTCAGAGTCTCCGGCCGGAGGTCGTGGACGAAGTGGTTGGGGCGCTATTTCCCCGACCACAGATAGGTTACACGCCTCCCACTATGTCTCCGCCCCCTGCGGTGCCCAATGCGGGCTACAACGACGACGACGGTGAATCCGCTCCGGAAGTGACCGAGGTAGATTTGAGGGTGGCGGTGCGCCGGCTGAGCGGCAAGAACACCGCCCCAGGACCTGACGGGCTGCATGCCAAGGTTTGGGTCCTGGCCTCGGAGGCTCTCAGGCCTCGACTAATTGGTCTTTTCAGCGCATGCTTGGAGAGGGGCCAGTTTCCGCTGTCGTGGAAGACGGGTAAACTGGTCCTCGTGAAGAAGCCGGGGCGTCCTGCGGACTCTCCGTCCGCGTACCGGCCCATTGTGCTGCTCGACGAGGTGGGAAAACTGTTCGAGAGGATTATATCAGACCGCCTCGTCGGGCACCTGTCTAGAAGGGGGCCGGATTTAGCGGACGGCCAGTTCGGCTTCCGCAGAGGGCGCTCCACGGTAGACGCCATCATGCGCGTGAGGGACCTCACGACGGGGACTGCGTTGGCCAGGGGGCGAGTCGTCGTGGCGGTGTCTCTGGACATCGCCAACGCCTTCAATTCGTTGCCCTGGAGCTGCATTCTGGAGGCACTCCGGTACCACCGGGTGCCTGCCTATCTCCGTCGTGTAGTCGAGGCTTACTTGACGGACAGATGTGTCATCTACCCCGGTCACCGGGGCGTGTGGAATCGGCGAGAGGTGTCGCGCGGTGTTCCACAGGGATCGGTCCTGGGACCTCTCCTGTGGAACATCGGGTACGATTGGGTGCTACGCACCGACCTCCCGAGCGGCGTCAACATTGTTTGTTATGCTGACGACACGCTGTTGCTGGCGAATGGGAGGTCACATCAGGCGGCGGCCGACCTGATGTCGCAAGCGGTCGCGACAGTCGTTGCAAGGATCCGGCAGTTGGGACTCGAGGTGGCGCTTCACAAATCCGAGGCCATGTGTTTTTATGGCCGTCGGAACGCGCCACCTCCAGATGGGTCCCAAATAATGGCAGGAGGAGTTACCATCGGCGTCGAGTCGGCGATGAAGTACCTGGGTCTCGTCCTCGACAGCCGATGGAACTTCACGGAGCATTTTCGTCGTTTGGCTCCTAAGTTGGAACGGTCTGGGGCCGCGCTCAAGCGGCTCCTTCCCAACCTCGGGGGGCCAAACGCCTCCTGCCGGAGGTTGTACATGGGGATTGTGCGATCCATGGCCCTCTACGGTGCCCCTGTGTGGGCGCCGGATTTGAAGCGGCGGCCGGCTCGAACGCTGGTCGCGTCCCAGAGGGTCATGGCTATCCGAATAATCCGCGGATATCGCACGATCTCCGGGGAGGCGGCGAACCTCCTTGCCGGATCACCGCCATGGGATCTGGAAGCGAAGGCGCTCGCGCGCGTCTACAGTTTGCGCGCAGACGCGCGTCGCCGGGGCGAGGATCCTCTGCCGCGCCAAATTAGTGCGTGGCGGAATGAGCTCCGGCGAGATCTCATGGCTGAGTGGAAGCAGCGACTGTCGCAACCGAGGGCCGGGCACGCTACTATAGCAGCGATAAGACCCCTCTTTGAGGAGTGGCTTGAGAGACGCCACGGCGTCCTCACCTTCCGCCTGACGCAGGTGCTTACCGGGCACGGCAGCTTTGGTAGGTTCCTGTTTCGGATCCAGCGGGAGGAAACGCCCGAGTGTCGTCATTGTGAGGATCACCTGGAGGACACGGTGGAGCATACAGTGGCGGAGTGCCCTGCTTGGGCTGAGCACCGCCGTGTTCTCAGGGAAGTGATCGGCGGCGGCGACCTCTCGCGCCCGGCCTTAATCGAGGCCATGGTGCAGCGTGAGAGGAACTGGGAAGCTATCTCCTCCTTCTGCGAAGCAGTTATGCTCGCAAAGGAGGAGGCGGAGCGCGTGAGGGAATTATCCTCCTCGCGCCCCAGCCGCCGCAGAAGGCGACATTCCGGACGTCGGGGATCGAGAGATGATCTCCGGCCACCGTAAGCGCGGGTCTGCGGACGGCGAGTAAGGGTAGCTCGCCGCCCGACCAGAACCGGACCCGAGCGTACGGCGCGTAGCGTTCCGCGCGCGCCTCAAAGAGCCAATAGACCACCACAGTCGGGGCCCTAAAGGGGTGATGTTTAGCCGGGGCTGCGGGGTAAGCGCAATGAGGCACCGCGACCTCGGCCCAGAGCAGGAGAAGGAACGGGGGGGTTTTTAGTCAGTAAGAGTCTGACACTCTCTCTCGCCTTACCCTGGGCGGGAGAAGTCATTGGATGATTTTCCCCTGACAAAAAAAAAAGCCACCCTGCGGATGACGTCAGTCCACCTAGCTGGAGGGCGCCCTACACTACGTTTGCCTAGACGTGGTCTCCTCTCTGGAACACGTTTACTCCAGCGGTCATCGGTTCTTCGACAGATGTGACCTGCCCACTGCCACTTCAGTTTGCTCATCCTTTGGGCTATGTCGATAACTTTAGTTCTCTGTCGGATCGCCTTTCACTTATAGGTAGCTACAATGTTCCTGTGTGCTATAGGCTATAAAACATCACGCTACGATTAAATGGAGCCCAGCAGCGACTGAAACCGCGCTAGTCAAGAATAAAATAGGTTGCTACAATGATATTTGTCTAGAACAACCCCACATGACTTAACAATAATTAAACTGGTATATAGTGGCTACTAAGACATTGTAAAACAGTCCCTTTAAATAAAAGATAGGAAGCAGATCATGTATCGCGTTGACCTCAAATAATTTGGGATGAGGGTAAGAATAGGAAGATGATGATACGGTGGCATAGCAGCTTTTGGATTAGCTGACGGTAAGCAATCTGCGCCGTCAATGGACACCCACAACACCAGAAGACCGCAAGTGCTTTGCCGGCCTTTTTGGGGATTAGGCATTGGCGAGGGATGGTGGAAGGCGGAGAATTTCGCCTCCTGTAACCACACTCACACGGCGAAAAACTGTGGTTGTCTTACGCCAGTGTTCTGAGCCAGTGTGGTAGCACTCCGGTCGAGCCGGCCCATTCGTGCAGAAGCATGTCTCTCCCACACTTTTTTTACCCTACCCTATAGTGCTAAAAGGACATTAATATTCGTTGTAGGTAGAATACTCGCCAGTGTGACTGCCGGACAAGAGGTCTCGTCTTCCATGGCCGGATGAGACAAAGTATTAAGTTTGGGGTTTCTCAAGGAGGTTGAATAAGTAGTAGCACCAAGTACAGAATTGTTTTTTCAGCATATGCCAATAACTAATCCTTCAAAGTGGGTGTTACATCACTACATACCCCTTTTGGGGATAACAGGTGTAACGGTACAAGGATAATAAAATCAACATTAAATTGCAATAGTTTTCAACATGCTCAATATAACAGGGTCTATTTGTGTATATATATTGCAATAGAATAAAGTCCTAATATAAGGGACTTGTTAAATAGTGAAAAATGGGTTTAACATTGTTAAGTAAGCTGTATGATGAAAAATAAACTAAATTTTTTTCTAATATCGCTGTATGTAAAGCATTTAAAATTAAAATAAGAACATGTAATGAAACCACAGATAATAAAGTGAACTTTAAAACAAGGCAATGACCAAACAAAGAGTCCATATAACTATTGTTTAAAATAAGAATTGTGTCACTGGTCACCATACAGCCACTTGTATATATTTGGTTTAAAAACATAATTGTAATATTAATCATTCATTTATTTTTGCCATTTACAAAGGATTGGCAGGCAGCCAGATTTCTTACAATCACACCATGTGTCCCAGAAAACCCAGAAATTGCTAACTAAAAAATATGTGAAGAAGTTTTTATGCTGGCTGTATGCGTTCATATCATTGTGCCACTTACAAAATGGAGTAAAATTATTGGCTGTTGCTATGACATGAAAGGAGTTTTATAAACAAAGAGGTTTGAGTCATGTTCATTGTTGTTCATAATAATTTATTGAGGAAATATGATCTTTAATGACAATACAAATTTTATTACAATCTTTTACCTAAATAAGGGTAAGGTATATGTAATATAAAAAATCTCTGATGTTATTACTCTACCTACCTGTAGAGTTTCAAGAATAATAAATGACTTCTGACTTAGTATTAATTGAATTCTAACTACAAAGTGTACAGGCCACTGTGCCTTGATTAGTTACTATAATTGACCAAAGAAATTCCATTTCCTATCATAGGTACTTAATCAAGAATTTAATTAAAACCGCTGTGATTAAAATAATGTGGAAAATACTAGCATAAAAACTTGTGTTGTGAGTGTTAATGAGAATTTAGGGGGTAAATGGTACTCGCGATTATATTTTCATTGTAAATCATAAACAAATGTATTACTTTTTAAGAAGTTTAAAGTCTAAGGCAGTATTTAGATTGTACGGGCGTGGTAATAAGATTTTCAGACCAAATTAAAACTTAATTTGAATATGAAATCAGAATAAAAACTATTATTCAACGAGGTAGGTCTATGAATAATAAAACGCGAAACTAACTTTCCATTTCGAATCAAGAATATTAATCTAACAAAGGACCGAAGTTACTTATATTTAAAATAAAATACATACCAAATTACGTTGAGCAGCAAATATGATGAAAAACGTGGTTCAAAATTATTAATAACACACAAATATAACACAGACACACACGCGAACTCACAATGTCTTGTCACAAAATATTTTCGTAACTAAAATAGTTGAACAAAATGGTTTTTTTTACGAATTTACGATAGACACCCGTCATATCCCATCTTTGTAAGAGGAATGAAATGAACGAAATAGAATGAATGATTTATCAATCAACAAAAACTCGCGGAGATTTACTCGCCATTCATTAACGCGTTCCAGGTTCTGGTAAGTATATATTTTAGCATTGTTTATTTTTTTATTTGGTCACATTTTTGACATCCATGTGATGTGACGTCACAAATGGCGAATGGCGCCAAATCACAAAAGTTGAAATAAATTGCCGGTTGCCACTACTACGAAGCGGGACTTCAAATAAAAATATAATAGTCTAGTAACTTTAAAAGTACTTAAGACAAAATTGAAAAGTTCTTAAGAAACACTACATGAAAGTTTATCATAGCCTTTTCGATCTCGTTAAAAGAATAAAATTAAGTAAGTATATTTAGCGCTAGCTACCCGCTGCTCAGCTCCGTTTGATCGTAGCGTAATGTTTTATAGCCTGTAGCACTCAGGAACATCGTAGCTATCTATCAGTGAAAGAATTTTGGCCATCCGACCAGCGGTTCCAAAGATTACCCCCTACATACAAACTTAGAAACTTACATAGGTACCAACTTACAAATTTTACCTTTTTATAATATTAGTATAGATGTCTTTACCAATCATGGGACCGCAGGGCCCCGGTCATTTATGAAGCGTATGAGGGGTCGGAGAATGAAGGAGGGTCCAAAACCTAAGGACAGTCCCCGGTTAGTGTAGGACCAAGGCAGATAGTGAAAACAAGGGATAAGGCTATGGGTTCCTTCCAGCAGTATCACTAATCTCGCAACTCTACTCTGGACGGCTAATGAAGGCAAGCTAGAGGTGGGAGACCTGTTCCTCGTCATTGTTCACTCCGGCCAGCCAAAAAAGGCGAGCCGGAAATAAGGAACAGTGACTTCTCCCTGGAGAACTCGGGATGATCGCCGCGGGATCGCTAATAATTCCCATCACCTCAATTGCGGTGCCCTGCGGGCGATTATATACAAAGGCTGTTGTTTAACTTTTCAAAATTGTTCACACAGCGTCTCGAGTTGTGCTATAGTAGTAGCCATACATAATACATACTAGAGCTAATAATTAATGTATGTGCACCTTTGCCTACCGGCTCATTGGTGTGACAGTATTTTGTTTAATGCTTATAAAATTTTAGGTAGATTAATGTATAATTGAGATATCCACCGTCAATAATAATTGGTGGGGCTTGGTACCTATGTCTTTTTATATTAAAGAGGTCGTATAAAATACATACCTACAAAAAAATATTTATTAACTAATATCGATTTACTTAGGTTTTGACGACTTTTAGATAAAAAAACATGCCAAGATTGTTTCCATTTGGTTTATTACCTTAAGCGTCTACCCTAAATATATTATTTTACAAAGCTACGTTAATACGCTACATTAATTTTTTCTGTAAACATCGATGTTACTTTCCAGCAAGACTGACTTCTGAAGTATGAATTCAATTGCACACCTGTTTACTCTGAAAAAATAAGGACAAAACTCTTAATAATCGTAAAAAGTTGTCACAAAGGACATTTCTTTTACTTTTTCTACAACTTTGTTAATCAGATTAGAACTAGACTAGTTCAATATTTTTTGCAAGCTGTTGTAACTGCTAGTGATCAATAACAGTTTTAATCGTAGAGTTTGTTATAATAATTAAAATGTAATATTTAAAAAACTTAATCAAAATATGTAAAAATAAAATACCTAACCTAAATGCCGCGCATAAAAATCGCATACAGATAAAATTTTAATAAATCATCACAAAATGTCATTCATTCAATTAATTTTATTATCATCATTCAATTTAATAGTGATGCGCCACGTATTAGGAATTCGGCTTAAGGACTTTCAAGAACGATTTATGGAAAGACGAAAAGAAAGACAAATGAAGGACCAAGCGCTACTGACATTGGAAAATGCAGTTTTAAACAATATTGAAGTAGTCAACGATGTCACTCATGACTTGAAAAAGGGAAACAAGTTTTCCAAAAAATGGAAGAAAATGGAGACTTTTGAGAGAGATTTTAGGCGCTTACTAGCGATGGATGGCATGAAGTATAATTACAAACGGGATTTCTATTGGAGGACTTGGCGTAGTGTCGCATCTTTCGGTGGTAGAGACAAAACTGTGTGTTACAAGTGTAATAATATCGTTCAAGCTCCAGGATACCAAAATTGTGGGATGTGGGTGAGTGAGTGGTGAAATACCTGTCTTTTTTTCTTCCCTTATTCCAAACGATTGAGAGTATTACATTCTTCATTCATTTTAACGTTTTGAGTGCAAGAGAGGTATGCTTCGGCACAAATGGGCCGGCTCGACTGGAATATTATCACAGCCTCACTGAAAACCAGCGTGAAGTAGGTAACACTTTCCTCGTGTTTCACCGTGTTTCCCGCCCTATCCTCAACCCTCAAATCCCCTATCCTTAAATCTCTAATAACCGTACCCCGTAATAACCCTATAAGGCCGGCAACGCGCTTGTATTATAACTCCTTTGGTATTCCAAGTGTCCATGGGCGGCGCCGATTGCTTACCATCAGGTAACATCTGGCCGTTTGCCGAATCACATAAAATAATCTAAATTGAACATTATCATATATTATTCTTAAAAATAGTATGCACATCCGGTAGGATTCCGCAGCATCAGCATGTTAATTTTATTCAATCATCCACATCGATTAAATTCGAAAACCAAACCTACTGCCGATGTGATACATTTAAGTCAGATTTAGCGCTTACTAAACTACTATCTGCATCGGAGCTATGGATTCTATATAGGTACCTTATTCGTATAACATTGAAGTAATTTACGAAAGAAAATTAGTGCCGTAAACTAAAACCTTTTTACCGTTTCTTTTCAGTAGACAATCGAAGAAAGACCTCCACCATGTCCCTATGAAATATTCTCAGTGATCACTGATAAGCAACTGTGTGGAGCCTACTATAATCAATACACAGATATGAACACTACTTGCCCAAGTATCATCAACTTTTCAGACTTAACAGCTTCATGTGAGAACCCCATTGAGACCAAATGGCGTTTCACCAAAATGTACAGTGTTCCAGAAAAACGAAAACAAAGGAACATAATTTGTGGAAACCAAGATTCTTGCGAGATTATTACTCATTATGAGGTTTGTTTGTTTACATAACATCTCTTTTGTTATTAAAGGTTCTTTATTAGTGATCGATGTTAAAGGGCCAGAAATTTAAGTGTGGGAGAGCCATGCATTCGAATCGGTCGGCTTGACCGGAGTGATACCACGGCCTCACAGAAAACCGTCGTGAAACAACCACAGTGTTGTGTTTCACCGTGTGAGTGAGGTTACCGGAGGCCCAATCCGTCCCCTTCCCCAATTCCTAAATCTCCAAATCCCTAATCCCTAAAAGGTCGGCAACGCACTCGTAACTCCTCCGTTGCGGGTGTCCATGGGCTGCGCTGATTTACCATCAGGTAATGCGTCTGCTCGTTTGCCGACCTATTACATAAAAAAATGCTCGCTAAACCAGGGAGATCCATGTTTCATTCGATTGACGTGAAACGACAGCAAATCTCTTGAGCAAATTACTCCGCGCAAGTCTAGAATTTACTGCATTTATTTGAGTAATTATTAATGTATATAAAGGGAAAGTGACTTTTTTATGTCATTCGTTAGCAAAAGAGTAGGATCACATGATAGTAAGCAATTGAAGCCGCCCATAGATCCACCATCACGCCTCCTACAAGGTAGGATCGCGATCGTGTCAATTGTTTTTTTTTTTGCTATTCACCTTCTTTAATACGTGTATCGAATAAAATACTTGTCACTAACCCGATCCCATTCGCGGATGTCGTGATTATATTTTTAACAGAGGTTATGATCTCTGATATAACTTTCCTTTTAAACTGTGATGTTCAAGGCAAGAGGCGACGTAATCGCGTGGAAAATAAGGCAACGCTTTTTATACATAGAATGGAACCCCTTAATCCAAAAGTGGACTGTTGCTAGTGCTACAATAAACAATTTTTCTTTTTCGTTCACAGATAAAACCAGATTGTGTTATATTCAGGATAATAAACTCAACAAATGATGTTATTTATTCACGAATTATGAGACCAAACTACGCGAATTACGTTTGTATCGACGCCTGTGGCCGTTTCAATCCAAACACGAGAAAAATCGTTAAAACCGACATACCTTTGAAACTAAACCTCCTCACTACGAGACCGAATGATAACATTGAAGAAAAAATACCGTTACAGAGTAAAAATAATGTTCTGAATGAATTGAATCATACAATGACGTTACCAATGGAAGCTGCTTTTAGCGTTTTCCCGCCATTAGAAATAAATAAAGTGTCAAAGTCAGTCACACCGATTTCAATCAAGACAAATGTTATGGTTAAAAAGCCCTTATTACTTGAAAAGAAAATGAAATGGAAAGTAATGAAAAGACAAGAAACTGATTTAGATTTGCAAGAATATTTGAAAAAACGTTATGTTTCGAAGTTTAAACTGTTTACACGGGAAGAATTTAATGATACATCGTCAGTATCGGATTCTTTTGAAGACGAAGCGTTGAATTCAATTGAACGTAATATTAAAATATCTCGATGGCGGGAAGCGACAACAAGAAGAAGGTAAACCATTGTAATAAAACAAATAATTTTGTAATGTAATAAAGTATATTTAAGGCACAATATTTTTAGATGTATATAACATGCAGTTTTTGTAAAACATAACACGTGATTTCAAGTCATTTACTATGATTAACATTTAAGGCTAATTTATAACGCCGGCAACAAACTTGGGATAGGTACCTAAATATAAATAGATGATAGTCTTATAAGTAAAAAAAAAGTGTGATGCTGGCATATTTTTTTTTTACATAACAAAATCATCATAGTCTAAAGTGTAAGCACTATTTATTGAAACTAAAATACAAATAAAATATGACGTTTAATATAGTTTTAATCAGCTTAACAAGGCTGGAATCTCAACAATAAACAAGAAAGAACTCAGTAGCAAACTAGGAAAGGAAATTTTTATTATTACATTTTCTATTTAAGGTTTTATATCCAATGAAGATTTTCGGGGCTTAACGAGATCGTTGTTAATATAATATAGTATTATTAATAGTTGTTTGATCGATTTTAATATTGAGAGCCCTTTTCCAGTGTAGCATTGACTTCTTTCTTTCTCTTTCCCCCTCTCGCTCGCTCTCTTTCTCTCTTCTATGTACAGTCTGCATATTTATTTGGTATGCAGATACAAAAATAATAACATGGCGGGCGAAAACACAATGCCGTATCGCAGCCCGGCTCGAAGAAAGAGAAAGAACAGGGTGGTTTTTAGTCAGTAAGATTATTATACAACCTCTCGAACCAATTAGGATGGGAGAAATGATGTTTTATAGAGTTTCCGGGTCATTTTTTTCCACAAGAAAGCACATTTTGGAACGAGCAATTAGCTTCAATGACGAACCGACTGTCTGTTTTATATCGACGTTTCAAAAGTACTTGTTTATGGTTTAGTTGAAACAAATGATTTGACTTTGCTCCATCAAAAAATATATGAAAATAAAGATTCAATACAGTCACAGTAACCAATATTGTTACAAAAGTTAATATGGCTCCATTAAAACACACGTGTTTCGTGTCACAATAGCTTCTGTCACTTTCTTATCTATATGTTCTCACTTTCAAACCAAATAACTATGCAAACTGCACAAGTCCCATACAACAGGATCATATTAATATTTGTATTATTTGTCAGTTACAATTTACAACACAATAATGTTATAGAGAGTCCTATAACTTAGGTATACATAAATATTAACAACATACAAATATTACTTATATCAGTCTTATTTGGTTGTTTGAAAATAACGATTACCTCACGTGTAGTAACTAAGAAAAGCTGTGAAGTTAAGCTATTTTCAAGTATCCACTGCGCAATATTTGACTAATGTTTTCAAAACTGAAAATTCTGAACTGCTATATTAGTTTGAAGTCACAACGAGTTCCCTTATTTTAACACATTGTCAATAGTCAATTACGGGCAGGTTTGCATATTCGAGGTAAACGTGATACTTGACTGGCTGGGTTCAATTTGAAATGCTGGCCAATAGAGTTCTCGTCACTGATTGTGACTATCTGTGACCGTGATTTTTCTTACTGTCACTCACGATGCGCTCACTGAAACTGCCCGTGAGTTACAATAATTAGGTATTATGTATGAATTCCAAAAAAAGAAGTCACTTTTGAATAAAATATTTTTTTTCCTCTTCTTTTTAAAAAAGAACTTGCCCCACCCTAGGATTTACTCCTGTGTCATGGGTGCGTTTATAAAAATACTATTTTACACACACACTCAGACCGGGAACAACAATTTGTAGATTACACAAAGAGTAGTCCCATGCAGGAATCGAACCCGGGACACGTTGTGCGATTTAGCCAGTTACTCAGCCTACGCACCAAGAGTGCAGTCAGCAATATTATTGAGCTAACTCCATGGTAATGTACAGGTCGGCTGACAATCACGCTGCAAATATAGGTCACTGCATTGTCACGTCACCGCTTTGAACGCACTCTCCTATATCTTCATTGCAACTCAGTGACAAACAATTTCAGTTAGCGGCAGGTCTTACTTTCATTGGATGATAATACTAATGGCAAGAATTACCAGACTATGTATCTAAATAAATTGAAAATACCAGCTTACACTCGTGAGACGAGAAAGACTACTCTACTAGTTTCAAGTTACAACGGGACTCTTATTTATTAGCAACGTGCCCGTCACGGCAACGCCGCGCAGCGAACTGATATTTTAGACTAAGACTAATATTATAAAGAGGTAAAATTTTTAAGTTTGTATGTAGGGGATAATCTATGTAACCGCTGCCGCGCTGGTCGGATTCCCAAAATTCTTTTACTGATTGATAGCTACAATGTTTATTTGAGTGCTGTAAATACTGCTGTTTTTAAACTCCCGTGATATATATGTTTTATACGCGTGCGAAGCCGCGGGCTGAAGCTAATTTTAGATGAATTTAGTATTACTCACGATAGTTTTTTACTATTTAAAAATCAGCCCATGTAGTTCACTCACACACAGACTAGAAGGATAATCGGAATCCTGAGTGACAGTAGATGATATAAGCAAAAATCACGGTCACAAAAATTCGCGATTAGCAGCGATCCTTAGTCTTATTGGCAGATATCTTCCATATTACGAATTATATTAAAATATAAGTCAAATAAGCTTTAAACAGGTTGTAGGGGAAAATATCTTAAAACTAATAATTGTATAATAATGAAAACATTATGCTACTCGCCTGTTCTATTCAGTGTCACATGTGGAGTTAACAATTTTTTTTTTATTTAATTAGAAACATTCATTGGAAGACTCTTTTGTGCTCTACCTTATAAACTATACTTATAATCACTACATAGTATTAAACAAAATCGGTTTCTTTGTCCCTATATCCTTATGTATAGTTACTTAAATCTTTAAAACTACACAACTGGTTGAAGAGGAAATTTTATATTTATAATAACATCCTTTATACAGTGGAGAAAATTAGTATCATTATTACACCCTGCAAAGCCAGGATGCCTCCCAAGTTTTAAAATAAAATGAAATTTTTTATATACTATAAAACTCAAATAAAAATAACGTAGAACTAATTGAATTAGCAATTTTCTCACCAAATCCTAATTAATAATAGTGGAAGACTAATCAATTCAAAAAGGATTGAAACTTGGCACTCGCATTTCTAAGTCTGTGTACTGTATAATAAAAAAAATTTTATACTTACTTAATATACCTAAAAATGTCTGTTTTTAAAACTAAAAAAATACTTTTCCTACTTACATTGTATACACTAAGTCATTTTTTTATATTTTAAGGCACTAACAGTTATATTATAATTAGCATAGTAAAATAGTATTTTCTAATAAAAATATATAAAATATTTTGTAATAAAAACGTATACGTACTTATTATTAACTTTGTATATACTTTTTACTTTATTAGACCCTTTTAAGAGAAGGCAACTTGAGTATCAACTATACCTAAGCAAAGATGGGTGTGAAATGTTTGCAAAAAAACACAAGGGTAGAATCAAGGCTTACAAACGGGTAAAGTTTTCAAACCTGTATTAAGTATAAACTTGATGCAAAACTTTTACATTTGGTTTTGTTGTATAAACTAGTTTCAAAAAAGTATCGTTTAGAGTATAAAAATCCGGTTAATACGGACACACCATAAAGCTGCATATATAAATCAAATTCAGTTTGGTTTCTGTTATTTTATTTTTTAAATCAGTTCCCAGCCTTGGCTTGTCAGTTCTCTTTAGTAGCCTTTAGCACCTAGCGCCCACTAGTAGCCTTTATGATTTTTTATAAAACATTTCACAAGAATTTCGGTGATTCTCCAAAAAACTTTAACATTGTGTCAGGTTGTGGAGCGTTTAAGTAGTATATAATGATCAATATTTTTATTAGATTCCTTATTAATGTAAAACTATTTCTTATTTTTTTATATATATATATATAATAGGTCGGCATACGAGCAGACGGATTACCTGATGATTAGCAATCAGCGCCGCCCATGGACACTCGCAATGGAGGAATTACGAGTATGTTGCTGACCTTTTAGGGATTAGGGATTTGGAGATTTAGGGATTTAGGAGGTATTGGGGGAGGGGAAGGATTGGGGAATTCTATTTTTATATTTGCCACAGATATGATTAACCATTAGATATTGTCTATTAAAACCTTGTTTACACTGTTCACAGTAAAACTGTTTAGACCGACTATGTCTTTCTCTAATATGAGGAATCAAACTCTTTTTTAGCATTTCCTTATTACAATAATCACAAATCGCTTTAGAATACTGAGATTTATCTTTACTTGCAATAACAGAAGATATATACTCCTTAAATCTATTGGCCTCTACATTATTTGTGGTTTTTATCACTTTTGAATTTGATTTTGGAATCTTTTTTATGTTTATAATGTTGTTGTTTACCTTTGTCATTTCGACGCAGACTTCGGATTCTAAAACGCGTTCGACCCATGTTTCGTTCAGCTGTTTTTGTACAAAAGTAGGTTCATTTTCTTGAAAATTGAAATGCTTCTTCCTTATGTGGTATTTCAGCAGCCTCTCTTCACAGAAAAAAATGTTACATGCTATACATTTGTATTGTTGTTGTGTGAAATATTCGTCGTGGACCTTTAGATGGAGTATTAGATTTCGTTTCTCAACAAACCCACGGTCGCAGTGGTCGCATATGTATGACGTTTTCTTATTGCCAGTATGGGAATTCACATGTTTCATGTAAGCGTCTCTTCTAAAATACTCATTAGAGCAATATTCACATTGAAATCGTGATTTTACAAGCTTGTGCTGGTATATATGAGCTTTATATTTGAAAGAACTGCCAATTACGACCTTCTTACATATTTCACACTCTGTTCTCTTCTTTGTAGTTCCTCCGACTTTTGTTTTTGTGCTCATTTTGTTATAAAAAATAAATAGTTTGGCTTTTTGTGAACTAAAATTGAACCAAAATAAAAATACAGTGTCAAAGTGGCAAAAAGTCAAAACATTAATTTTGTTTGTGACAGTGACAGGTCATATTTGGCTTATTTTTGACGTCAGCTGAATATGTCATTTGGGAGAGTGAGATAGAAACATTTAAAATTAAGGGTGTAAAAGAGACAACCAACTCTAATTTATGCTTAAAATACCTTATTGGACTGATCTTGAACGCGTGCATTCTTTTTTTAATTATCTAACTTATTATATAGTTCTTGAATAACTGGATATTTAGTCTTACTAACGTACACAAAAGTTTGTTACGATGTGTGATCTCAGTATCGCAAGCAAAGCCATTGCACTGTTATGTACTACTACTTAGTCTACGTAAAAAACTAACGTATAAAAATGAAAGTAGTAAGCGTAAGCGTAGAAAAGGAATACACAGGCGAAACATAAAAAAAAAAACGAAAATTTTAACAAAGCATTTTATTAACGTGCTACAATATTTTATGACTTAGTAACTATTATAAAAAAGTTATTCCCAAACTTACAAACTCATATAGCTTCAACACGGTAAGTTTTACAACGAAATTATAAACACAACATTCAGACGTCAGTTTTACTGCTTACTCACTTAAATGTTCAAGATTTAAAAAACGCTTGGAGCTCAAATTTGTAAGCAACATGTTCGACATACGACACGTACGACAAGAGATGGACTTTTTAGTTTGATTCGGGATTTCTTTTCAGAGTAGTCAGATAGACCGGAAATGTTCATCTAGGTTATTTTTACATATATTTTGACGTGTAAAAGTGTCGTTTTAAAGCCTATTTGCAAAAATAAATTCATTGTTTATTTTTTTCATACATTTCAAGACTAGTTATGAGTAAGCGTCCAAAAAAATCTACTTCTTGGCCTTATAATGTACATCATCACACTCTCTCAGCCTCTGAGCGGCTTGTTCAGGCGTCAAATCCCTTTGGGACTGTGCCAACATTTCATAGCCGACCATAAACTTTTTGACAGTTGCCGATCTCAGTAGCGGTGGTAGGTAGATGGCGTGCAAGAGCCAGTGAGGGGAGTCGCCTGGAGCAGCCGATGGGCCAGTTGGGGCACCTGGGATAGAGAAAGCGAAGTGAGTAGAAGAAGATGTGGAATTATTCAAGCTAGAAAGCGCAAAACAATGTGGACTGACTATCGTTAATCAGTATAACTGACCGATTAGACACAAAATTGTGAATTAATTGAGAAAAGCTCTAAAAGTTTCAAGACACTGCGGGACTCTTATTCAAGTTCACGTAAGTAGGCTGTTATTTTTAATGTAATCTATCCTAAAAAGAGGTAAAATGTAAGTTTGTATGTATGTAGGGATAGGTTCCCTCTGAAACCGCAGGTCGAATTTCCTAAATTCTTCGATTATAAACTTGCGTAGTTTAGTTTTAAAAATCCCGGAATACATTCGTTTTATGAGAATGCTAAGCAGTGGGCAGAAGCAAGTTAAGTAGGTACGTATATTTTACAATACGTAACAATTGCACAAAAAATTGATGGAATGAAGATTGGAGCTTATTAAAAGTGTAATTTGAACTTACCATGAAAACCCATGCTATAAGGGAAGCTGCATTTGAACAGATTATCATATTTGATGTTTAACTGCTTCATAATTTCCGCTAGCGACCGCTTCTGTTCCTCTGTCAAGTCGGTCATCCTCTGCGGTCTACCATTTATTGGTAGTAGCATAGTTTCGTAAGGCCACACGGCCCAGTATGGCACTAACGCCACCCATTCCGCGTTCTGAATTACAACTCGTTCCTGGAGTAAAAGAAAATGAATATAGATTCAAGTGTGTGACAGCCATGCTTCGGCACGAATGGGTCGGCTCGACCGGAGTGGACCACGGCCTCACAGAAAACCAACGTAAAACAATCACAACGTGGTTTCACAATGTTAGTGAGGTACCCGGAGGCCCAATTCTTCCCCCCTACCCTCATCTTCAATCCTCAAATCCCCTAGCCTTAAATCCACAATAACCCACAAGAAGCCGGTGCCTTGTAGTAACTCCTTAAGTACTAAAAGTGTCCATGGGCGGCGCCGATGGCTTATCATCAGGCAGGGATTAAATCAGACGCCCACATTAGGCGATATTTCGTGCGTCGGGGATCGAGCGACGATCTCCGGATCTTGGCGAGTAAGGGGAGATCGCTGCCGAACCAGAACCAGACCCGAGCCTACGAAGCGTAGTGTTTGTTCGCGCCACAAAGAGCCGATAGTCTACCAAAGGTGCTCAACAGGGCCGATGTTTAGCCAGAGGTGCGAAAGCGCAGTAGACACCGTGGTTAGAGCAGGAGAAGGCACGCTCTCGCCATATCCGGAGCGAGAGAAAATGTTTGATTATATTATTTACTCCTCAAAAAATGCCTCTCGCCTGCTCTTTCTAATGGTTAATCTGGCGCTGCTATCAATTTAAAACATCATACATATTCCAAAAAAATTGACTCTAGGATAGTTGACCTATTATTTTACCTTCTTGATCATTTCTTCCTTCAAATAGTCTAACAGCATGGGACGTTTGAATTTGATGAAATATTCCTTCTGGCATCTGTGAATTGATAAAGCGATAACATAAATAAGTGTGAGCTATGCTTCGGCTCGAATGGGACTTATAGAATACCAGCGTGAACCAACTCTTACGTTGTATTTCATTGTGTGAGTGAGGTTACCAGAGGCCCAATCCAAAACCTGGATTTGTAACTTCTAATTATACATTTGGAAATGTCAATCAGCCTTGAGCAAGCGTGGCAGCAAACCGTCTCCGTGTGCGAAGAGGCCTTTCCTCAGCAGTGGACACTTATAGGCTGATGATAATGAAGATTGAATTTGAAATAGTTGTCAAATAAAATTCTTACCGTTCCTTAACTCGAGGTTCATTGGGCAAGTAACTTGACGCCCAGATTTGACAGTGAGGGTGGGGATTCGAACATCCCATAATTGCCCCTTTATTCTCAAATATCTGCACCCACGTGTACTTACGACCCAACTCTTGTAGCTGGTTGACCCATCTGTAAAATAAAAGGTTTAAAATTTTGAACAATATTCCTACACGTGTCTCGGTTAGATAGCTTCGCAGCGGGCGAAAGAGTGTTTCAAGCTGAAAGAAAGCCATTTATTAACACAAAAGACGCAAAAGCAACAAAACAAACAAGTAAAACTAACGACGACACAAACATATAAGTATTAACATTTAAAGACGCTGAAGTTGCGCCACCCTGCGAAAAAGGGACAGCGCTCAGTATATATGCTGTGCCTCGCTCACGCAGGCACGAGACAACAGCGCTGACCAGCTGCAGGCAGAAGTCACCGTAATTTATCCGTATTACCCCTTGCGCTTGCCCTACAACTCCAAATATTTATAGGACAGTCAATTTATTGAGTAAGGCTTCAAAACAACACTCTACATTCAAAGTGTGGGAGAGCCCGTGGTGTGATATCACGGCCTTACAGAAAACCGGAGTGAGTGAGAGCCCCCATTCTCAAACTTTTTTTTAATGTTATTGGTCGGCAAACGAGCAGACGGATTACCTCATGGTAAGCAATCAGCGCCGCCCATGGACACCCGCAACGGAGGTTTTACGAGTGCGTTGCCGACCTTTTAGGGATTAGGGATTTGGAGATTTAGGGATTGAGGAGGGATTGGGGGCGGAGAAGGATTGGGCCTCCGGTAACCTCACTCACACGGCGAAACACAACGCTGTGGTTGTTTCACGCCGGTCTTCTGTGAGGCCGTGGTATCCCTCCGGTCGATCCGGTCGAACTTCAAAAACCCTGTCCTTAAATCCCTAATAACCTACAAGAGTTTTAATAACTCCTTTGGTATTTACCTACGAGTGCCCATGGACGGCGCTGGTTGCTTATAAACTACTAGTAGCTCGCTGCCTAACCAGAACCAGGCCCTAGCGTGCGGCGCGTAGCGTTCCGCCCGCGTCTTAAAGAGCTAATAGACCACGACAGATGCCCAACAGGGTGGAGGTTTAGTCGGGGTTGCCGGTCAAGCGCATTAGCATTATGTACCGCGGCCTCGGCCTAGAGCAGGAGGGATTATAAGTCAATAAGAGTCTGACACTCCCTCTCATCTCACCAACGCTACGTGAATAGAATGTGCGAAATACTTACTCGTTAATAACAGCTAGGATCTCGTCGACGGTCATCAACGGTATGGTCATCGTGGAGTCAGGGTGAAAGCACATCACTCTGCAACGAAAGAAGAAACAACACATCTTATTATTTAAGAAAAAATATTAATATTCTGTTCAACTACACAAAACTAACAATGGCGAAAAAAAACCGCAATGGTTGTTTCAAGCAGGTTTTCTGTGAGGTCTTTGTAAGCGGCCCAAAATTATTAATGACAGTAATGTTAACTTATGACACTATAATTGATTAATTAGTGGAAGTACGTAATTTATTTTTGACCCAATCATCATCCTCTTTTTCCGAGCTATTGCGAAAAAATCACTGTCTCAGTGTGGCTCGCAAAACTACTAAAAAGGTTGTCAAGATATACCTGCAAGTTCCCTTAGCAGCTGATGATCTGAAGAGGGGATGTTCTGACGGTGGCGGATCAGGCACGCGCTCTAATAACGCCGGGAAGTCATTTGGAAACACGTATGTGGAAGTGTAGGCAGGATTGCGCTGAAATCAAACATTCAAGTGGCAATTCAAGTGTGAGAGAGCCATGTTTCGGCACGAATGGGTCTGCTGGACTGGAGTGATACCACGGCTTCGCAGAAAAACCGGCATAAAACTACCACAGCGTTGTTTCGCCGCGTGAGAGATTCATCATCAGCTTAAAAGTGCCCACTGCTGAGCAAAGGCCTCTTCTCACACGGAGAAGGTTAGAGCATTAATCACCACGCTTGCTAAATGCGGATCGGTTTTCAAACTTCTAATTAGTAATCATAAGTCCAGGTTTCCTCACGATGTTTACCTTCACCGTACCTATGTCAGTGGTATCTAAATAATCATAGAAAGTACGTATAACTCGGAAAAAGTCACATTGGTGCTTTCCAGGTTTCGAACTCACACCCTCATGCATGAGAAGCGGGCTCCTTAACCTCCGGGCCACCACAACGTGAGTGGGATTACCGGAGGCTTAATCCTTCTTCTTCTCTCCCAATCTCTATATCTCCGAAACTCTAATCCCCAAAAGGTCTGCAACACGCTTTTTTTGCTGATTGCCTACCATTACGTAATATGTCTTGCATGCCGTTTTGTCACATAAACAAAAACTCCATTGGCATTGCGAATGTCCATTCACGGCGCTAACTGCTTACCATTCAATCGGTAATCCGCTTCTTCCGTCTATTAAGCGAAAACCCTTACCTGCCCACTGGACCTCGTAGCACCAGGCAGGAGGGGGTTTAATGGGTCTGGTGGTTGGTCCTCAGGAGCTGCTTCCGTCTGCCCGCTCCAGGGTCGAAGGCAGCGATGCGGAGAGACGAGAACCCATTCATCTTTGAGGGGGTTGTATCGAACATGCTGGTGTTCTGGTGAAAATGAAATATGGAGTCGTAAGTCTATCTATTCTATATCTTATATCTTTATACCAGCGATCCGGTATGAGGTTATTTTAATAGAAAGAGTGATTGAAGAGGTAGGTCAGTAGTGTGATTCTGTAAGACTTCATTCTAAACTTCGAATCTGAATCCGCTGTGAGTAGTAGTACACTAGCGCTACACTTGCGAGTTGAACTAAATTGACAGCAACATTTTGATAGATAAAGTATGAGATGACGTTAAAAGAGGCATTCTAAAATTTTATTTCCCCGTCACTTCGACGCTCACTTCGAACTCGAACAAGATTCACCATCACATATTAAATAACGTTGATTAAATAGTGGGGAAATTAATTATCAGCATTGTGCCGGTGCGGGTCTCTAGCTAACAATAATATTAGATTGTTTGAAATATTGAAATAACCGACTTTTGCTACATGTATTTATATTTGTAGATATGTAAATACAAAACGCTTTTTACAGTTTTGTTTTGTTTGTCTGTCTATATGTCGGTTCTGGCTAAGCTTAGGAATGGCTACACCGATTTTGAGCGGACATGTATTAGTAGGTGATGTCATAAGGAGTAACTTTGGCTACTTACTTACTTTCTAAGTTTTCCCACGCGATAGTGATAAACAAATTTTACGCGGATAAAGTCGCGGGCTACAGCTCGTCTCAAATAAATATGATAAATAATATATGAGACCTTTGTGTTAAACTGTCAATAAATGTGAATAGAGATAGCAAAACACGCGATTATGTGGCTGCGGATAGTAAATATAATTAATTAGATGCAGAAAATAAATAAGTAGGTATAACATGAATCTTGTGGAAGAGTCATGATTCGGAACTTCAATCGACTCGACCGGAGTGATACCAAGGCGCCCTCACAGAAAACCGTGTTTTGCCGTGTCTGTGAGGTTACCTAAGGGCCCAATTCTAGCCTTAATCCTCAAATCCCATAACCTTAGATCCCTAATAAAACACAAATTGCTGGCAACGCACTATAACCTAGTTAATTCCTTTAATACTAGAGTGTCTTTGGACGGCGCCGACTGTTTACAATATAAGAAAATTCTCCAAAGAAGAAGAGTAGATCTAACGTTTCATAAAGGGCGTTAGGTTATGTACGGCGATCCCAGACCGGAATAGAATAACCGGGTGCCCTGAGTGAGCGACGAACGCGACGCAACACGGCGCGACGCAATGCGACGCGATTCTATACGCGACACCATGTCCTACGTAATTTTGGTCATTACTTCTCGAATCATGGAGAAGTACAGTACAATTTTGCTTGAATGCTCATATTTAAAATACAGACTTTTAAAAATATATCGTAAAAAGCACAGAAAGAAAACAAAATTTTTACAAAGAAACACATTTACAAGAAACACCAAATTGTTAGTTCGTGTTGTCGCATCTGGTCACCCTCAAAACAAGTGCGCTTTACGTCGCGTCTCGCGGCAGACTCTCATTCATATAGGCTACATGTAGGGTATGCCGTTGAGTTGATCGCGTTTGTCGCGTTCGCAGCGTCGCGTCGCGTCGAGTTCGTCGCTCACGCAGGATACCGCGTAAGGAACGGCGTGGGTTTTTAATTATTAATACTAATATTACCTACTTTTCGCGCTGCCGGCAATATTTCCCTAAATACGGCTGTGGCAGGATCGAGGGATACTTATGTGTTTACATTGCCCTTGCTCTCTCTTCGCTTTCAAGTTCCGGTAATGGCAGAGTACGCGCTGTGTCTTTCTGAGCGATTGAGCAGAATGTAAACACATCCTACCGCTCGCGCTGCCGGTTCCTTGAAGACCCCAATAAAAACCGCTTTTTTGGGAAGCGCGAGTGTCTTTAGCAGTGCCATGAGAAGTATAAGTTTACATAATCGTCCTGTCCACGTCTCTGCTCACTTCAGCTAAATGTAAATGAAGCGTAAGAGCCTGCCCCCCCCCCTCCCACCTCTCCAAAAAATAAAGTTTGATTCAGTAGAAACCATAAGTTCACCACCGGGTTGATCAATTGTTGCCAACGTCGAAAATTAATTGACTACCATTTCTTTTATAATCCCTACGAGGTTAAGGACATTGGAAATCCTCTGTTTATGCTCCAATTACTCAACTACACATTACATTATACTTACTTGGTAGTAGTAGGTATACGTATACATTATATAATGTATAATGTATATATAACTATACTCGAAACAATTTTACTGTAGTTACCACGTCCAGGAATCGAAACCGCGACTTATCGCGTAGTAGTAGTATCGTATTTAATAATAATTTAAAACAACTTGTATCAACTAACACATTAATAAATTACTTAATAAACGCATCGAACTAAACGCCAAATTGAAAATAATCACAGATTAAAAACAACGACAGGAAGATAACAACAAAGATGGGTTTAAAAACTTTGAAAATAAGAAAAAGGCACTCGTACCTGTAGGTTTGAATTCTTGCATTATTATTTCTTAAATAGTTTCGAGAAAAAATATGAAAATAATATTATAACACGTTCGTTCACTGCCCCGTCAAGGGCGTCACTGAACTAACGCGTACAGATTATTATTGAATTGATAACAATGCTTACTTTACGTCAATGAGTAATTAAACAGATCTGAAGTTAGGTAGAATCCAGTTATTTTCACTGACTAGGTACTTACCTACTATTTTTACAGATGTTTTTGTAGGTTATAAATAACACAGCAACAACATATTTGTTGTGAAATGTCACTATTTGACGATCAAAGCTATTAAAACTATTTTATTATAAGTACTTACTAACAGAAATAAATAAAACTCCACAGCTACAACTGTTTTTAACGTGAGCTAGCCAAGCCTGCGTTCATTTGTTCGGTAGGTACCTACGATACTGTGCCGACTCAATGAGACTGATACAAGCCGGCCTCAAGGGATACCAGTCTGTCCAGACTGATACCTAGCGTTTTAACACGCCGTGTTAGTGACCTTTTTAAATATCAGTAACAAACTTATATTCCTCTGATTATAAGAGGCCAAAGGTTGAGGTGCCGCAGAGGACACGGTGGAGCATACGGTGGCGGTGTGCCCTGCTTGGGCTGAGCACGGCACAGCTCGTGTCCTAAAATAAGTACCTAATTGGGGCGGCGATCTCTCGCGCCCGGCCTTAGTCGAGGCTATGGTGCGAAGCGAGAGGAACTGGGAAGCCGTCTCCTCTTTCTGTGATGCAGTTATGCAAAGAAGGAGCCGGACCGCTTGGTGCTCTCCTCTTCCTTACGCCCCAGCCTCCGCAGTGGACAACACTCCGGGCGTCGGGGATCAAGAACAGATCTCCGGCCACCGTAAGTACTCCGCCCGACCAGAACCAGGCCCGATTGTACGGCGCGTAGCGTTCCGCGCGCGCCTCAGAGCCATAGACCACTACAGACGGAGCCCTGTAGGGCTAATGTTCAGCCGGGGTTGGGGGGTAAGCGCAATGTGGCACAGCTACCTCGGCCCAAAATAGGAGAAGGGACGGGGGGGGGGGGTTTAGTCAGTTAGAGTCTGACACTCTCCCGCCCGGCCCTGGGCGGGAGAAGTCATTTGATGATTTTCCCCTGACAAACGTCAAACTTCCCTTGATCCCCGACGCCCGTAGTGTCGCCAGTTGCGGCTGCTGGGGCCTGAGGAGGAGGATTGCTCCCTCACGCGGGCCGCCTCTGTCTTTGCAAGCATGACTGCTTCACAAAAGGAGGAGACGGCGTCCCAGTTCCTCTCACTCCCCACCATGGCCTCGACTAAGGCCGGGCGCGCGAGGTCGCCGCCGCGATACGGCGGTGCTCAGCCCAGGGCATACCGCTACCGTATGCTCCACCGTATCCTCTAGGTGGTCCTCACAATGACGACACTCGGGCGTTTCCTCCCGCTGGATCCGAAACAGGAACCTACCGAAGCTGCCGTGCCCGGTAAGCACCTGCGTCAGGCGGAAGGTGAGGACGCCGTGGCGTCTCTCAAGCCACTCCTCAAATTTTTTACCTTGATATCGCGTCGGAGCCGGTGGCAGAAGCAAGTAGGTAACAAATAAAACACGACATCTAAGTATGATACGAAGTCCTATCTACATTTTTTTTTTAATCTTTTTAAGCAATATAAGATGGTATAATACTTTAATAAGTTGTATTTTGATATCATCTACATATTATCTTATGTTGTAAATCGAACGATATTGTCTATACAAAAAATATATTTTAATATTAGGTATATCAATATACTATGTAATACTTAGGTACCTAAGTAGGTAGGTATTATAACTAAGTTTCTCCACTGTTTAATCAATGTTATTAAACATTTTTTGTCGTGTGATAGCTCGGCAAACGAGCAGACGTATTTATTACCTGATGGTAAGCAATCTGCAATCTAAAATTGCAGCCGTGGTGGCCCGTAGGTTAAGCTGCCCGCTTCACATGCACGAGGGTGCGGATTTGAGACCTGGCAAGTACCAATGTGACTTTTTCCGAGTTGTATGTACTTTCTATGATTATTTAGACACCACTGATATACGGCGAAGGTAATCATCGTGAGGAACCCTGGACTTATAATTTCTAATTATAAGTTTGAAATCGCCAACCTGCATTGAGCAAGCGTATTGGGCAAGGCGTCAAGCTCTAACCTTCTCCCTATGAGAAGAGGCCTTTGCTCAACAGTAGGCACTTATAGGCTGATGATGATGGTAAGCAATCAGCGCCGCCCACACCCGCAACAACGGAGGAGTTACGAGTGCGTTGCCGACCTTTTAGGGATTAGAGATTTGTATTAGGGATTGGGGAGGGATTGGGGGTGGGGAAGGATTGGTCCTCCGGTACCCTCACTCACACGGCGAAACAAGGCTGTGGTTGTTTCACGCCGAATTTCTGTGAAGCCGTGGTATCACTCCGGTCAAGCCGACCCGTTCGAACCGGAAAATTTTATATAAAGGATAAAAAAGTAAATAAAACAACACTCATATTTTTTCACGTTATTTATTAAATTAGTAGAACTACATAATACACAGAGGTACCTAACTAAATTAGCATTCTTCGACAGGGGCGCCACCACGTTGCAAAATATTCTCCGCCAAATTCAAACCGACGCTTTTCCAATTCTGAAATGAAAAAAAACATAGAAATATAGTATACTTTTTTGTCAGCGGAAAATCATCCAATGATTTCTCCCGCCCAGGGTTAGGCGAGAGAGAGTGTCAGACTTACTGACTAAAACCCCCCCGTTCCTTCTCCTGCTCTAGGCCGAGGTCGCGGTGACTCATTGCGCTTACCCCGCAACCCCGGCTGAACATTAGCCCTATAGGGCCCCGTCTGTGGTGAAATATAGTATACTTAGTAGAATAAAGTCGGTAAAGCTCAAGAGGGTACCGCGGCCTCGGCTTACAGCAGGAGAAGGAACTGGGTGTTTTAGTCAGTAAGAGTCTGACACTCTCTCTTGCCTAACCCTCATACCCTGGGCAAGAGAAGTCATTTAATGATTTTCCCCCCACAAAAAGTAGGATAAGCATTTTATGAAATACACATTCTTCTATTCATAATTCACAGAAGGTTCAAAGTCATCATCATTCACATAAGAGATTAATTTTTAAACATGGTAAAATTTGTAAGTTTGTATGTAGGGGGTAGGTAATCTTTGGAACCGCTGTAATTGAATTTCCAAAATTCTTTCCCCGATAGATAGCTACAATGTTCCTGAGTGCTAAAGGCCATAAAACATCACGCTACGATCAAATGGAGCCGAGCTGCTTTTCTCCGGCGAGAGTTTTTTTGTTATTTATTTGAGTGCGTTTGACTTCTAACACGCCTCATGGAAAGCAGTGCGGGTCTAAGGTGGAACACGCAAATTCAAAAAATGCCTATTGACTCTTGCTTTAAAAGTCGCTAAGTCGTAGGTCGTAGTAGACGTAGGTATCAAGCGTTTGGAAACCTCATTCACACGACGAAACACAACGAAAAGTATTACTTTTCGCCAGTTTTCTGTGAGGCCGTGATATCACTCCGGTCGAGCCGGGTAATTAGTGTCAAAATATAGCTCACCTACACTTAAGTTATTACCTTTTTACAGCGCACACATTTAAAGGTTTTCTTCTGTTTCAATGCCGACCCCGACTTCATGTGACGGTGCGATCTGTAAATAAAATAAAAAGGAATACAAATACATTTTTAATGCGTTTTAATTACTGTCTATTTAGTAGAGTTTAAAGTGTGATTTATTATAATTTTTTTTTTTTGTTTGGAACGTTGAAAACCAGCAAATGATGCCTAGACCCATAAGCAACCTATTCACTCGGGCCTTGACGACACCCAGATTACGATATTCAGTCAAAATATCTAAAACTTAGTGTATCGACAGATCGATGAATAAAAGTATAGTTATTTTTCAATATTTTATTGTATTGAAACGTCGAATTAATTTATTTTTGACCTAGGAAACTACCCAATTTGTTTTATCAGAACCGACAAGGAGTACAATGCGGCCGACGTATCTTGGCGAGTCTGAAGTTAGCCGTTTGTCTGCGCAATGGATATTTTAGGAACAAAAAAAAACTACGTTTAAAAAAACCGACTTCAAAAACAAAAAAGTGTCAAATAAGTAATTAAAATTGATATT
Source organism: Spodoptera exigua (assembly GCA_902829305.4). NCBI lineage: Eukaryota > Metazoa > Arthropoda > Insecta > Lepidoptera > Noctuidae > Spodoptera > Spodoptera exigua. The sequence goes on along the minus strand of LR824629.2, from coordinate 5,570,401 downwards.
TTAATACCACTCTTACGTACGCGAAGCTAATACTTTTAATATTAATAATAAAACACTATCAATTCTATGTGCTACCTATTCATAGGTTTGAAGTCGGTGCCAAGCCCTAAACAGAATAAAACAAAATGAGAATTAAGACTGTTTAATTGCTGAAAGACGAAATTTCCACAACTAACAACGCAGCTATCTACTACTACTTTTAACAACCAAGTACGAGAAAACTTTCATAATTCATCCAAATATGTATCTTTCTAAGTTATATACAGTTTCGCCGGTAACGCAACCATATAGACTTCTGATTCTACGCTAACGCCATCAAGTTAGAAAATCGGTACTACATTTCTTAAATCCTAACAAATAAATTCACACGCGCCCGGCGAGTGTAGGTACTCATGTATCATGCTTATTATATTATGTATTAGGCTTGGCACCGACTTCAAACCTATGAATAGGTAGCACATAGAATTGATAGTGTTTTATTATTAATATTAAAAGTATTAGCTTCGCGTACGTAAGAGTGGTATTAAAATATCAATTTTAATTACTTATTTGACACTTTTTTGTTTTTGAAGTCGGTTTTTTTAAACGTAGTTTTTTTTATTTTTTACTTTTTAGTATCTGTTACAAGTTCTTCTGTAAACTACAGTAACATTTTAAATATAAATTAACATATTGAATAGTATATACTTTTTAAGTAGCTTTGTGTACCTAGGCCTACGAAAGGAGCCGCTCGATAAAAAAATATAGATCTCAAGAAACGGGAAAGTTCTCATCATCATCATCATCATCATCATCAGCCATTTTAATGTTCCCACTACTGGAACACAGGCCATCTCTCTAGGAAAGTTCTTAACAATATAAATTAAGTCCAAACACGAAGTAGCTACTGTAAACCGTTGAGGAGTTCCCTAGACTGTCCTTCGTCTTTATCATCTGATCCCTGATGACAGTCACAATCCATCTAGATGTAAAGTTCTTATCAAAACGAATTAATTAAGTTCAAACACAAGGAAGCTGCTATGAATCGTTGAGGAGTTCTCTCGACTGTCTCTCGGTTCCATCCGGAATTCCCTCGACGGTCCATGGTCTCCATCATCAGGTAAACTGCAGACCTTCAGTTGTTATAATACATACAGGTACAAAGTTTTCATCAATATAAATGAATTAAGTTCAAACACGAAGTAGTTACTGTAAACCGTTCAGGAGTTCCTTGAGCTGTCCTTCGTTCTCATCATCAGACCCTTAATGACAGTTACAACCAAGCCTGCTGCAAAGTGCTCGTCAATACGAATCATTCAAGCCCAAACACAAGGCAACTACTTCAAATAGTCAAGGAGATCCCTCGACTGTCTTCCAGCTCCAACATCTGGTCGACTTCGATCTTCGTCAAGTTGTAGTGTTGATAAAGGCCTACTTAAACATCATACAAAAACACTACTCGCCCCTACAATTTTCGAAAGTTCCCCTCGGTTTCTCCAGGATTCCATCATCAGATCCTGACCTCATGACAATGGGACCAAATGGCAAGTATACCCTATCGAATAAAAAAAGAATTTTGCAAATCGGTCCAGGCGTCTTCGAGTAATCGGTGTACATACATAAAAAAAAAAAAAAAAAAAAAAAATACTCGTCGAATTGAGAACCTCCTCCTTTTTTGAAGTCGGTTAAAAATTGTGTACTGCGCAACTAATCGGCTAACTTCAAACTCGCCAAGATAAGTGGGCCGCACTGTACACAGACTTCTTAGCGGTTCTGATAAAACAAATTGGGTAGTTTCCTAGGTCAAAAATAAATAATTCGACGTTTCAATACAATAAAGTATTGAAAGATAACTATACTTTTATTCATTGAACGATCGATACACTTAGTTTTAGATATTTTTTAGCTAATTATTAAGCAATAAGTAAGCTATTTGAAGCAAAAATACTATGACAGTTTTTCATACCAATTTTATAGAAAAGTATCGTTTTTGACATTTGAATAAAAGTATTGAATTTTACTAGTTGGAAATTACCGTATTATAAACGTATCAGATACATCGAGTATTTATTTATAAAGCACTTACATCATATTAAACAAACAATACGGACATTTATATTTTGTTGACTGTATATGTTTCCTTCTGTAGTGGACTATTGTTGCGTCCACAGACGGGAATCTATGTCGACAGGTGAGACATTCATATCTGAAAATAAGATAAAATCATTATAATCATCATCAACCTATAAGTGCCCACTGCTGAGCAAAAGACCACTTCTCACACGGAGAAGGTTTGAGCATTAATCACCACGCTTGCTCAAGTCGGATTGGCGATTTCAAACTTATAATTAGAAATTATAAGTCCAGGTTTCCTCACGATGTTTTCCTTCACCGTATGTCAGTGGTGTCTGTGAACGTGTCGCGAGTTCAAATCCCGTCAATTCACCAAAAAACTCTGTGTGTAATCCAAACTAATATTATAAATGCGAAAGTAACTCTGTCTGTCTGTCTTTTCTTAACGCCTAAAGCCCCCCCCCCCCCCAATCCCTTCTCAATCCTTAAATATCCGAAACACTTATCCCCAAAAGGCCTGCAACGCAATCATAAATCCTTTGGTGTTGCGAAGGCCAGCAACGCACTCGTAACTCCTCCGTTGCGGATGTCTATGGGCGACGCCGATTGCTTACCATGAGGCAATCTGTCTGCACGTTTGTCGACTTATCTCATAAACAATTCTACCCAGACGTTAAGAAGTTCCAGTGGAATAAGGAAAACCACATACCTACATACATACATGAACCCTAAAAGCATAACACTCCATTTTTGGGCAGTCGTGTAAAAAATATAAGCCCTAGTGTAACTTGAAACTAGACGGGCCATCTCGGCAAAGAGTGTTACGTAAGTAATTTAAACACGATTTCCTACCTGGTGTAGTGATTCGACATATGATCGTTATAACTAGCTCCTGGGTTCAATGTCTGTTGACAAACATCGCATTTTAGGCCGCTGTCTTTCTGAAACAAAAAACTAAATAACTGAAACGGTAGGACCGACCAAGGTAATTTTCTTTTCATATGTATGAAAAAAATTCATACTTATATTATATAGATTTAATCGATAGAATCCGTTTCAAAAATAAATTTTTTTGAAACGGATAGCTTTTTTTTGAGGGGTGGAGAATCCCTAAATTTCTTCTCCCACTCTGAGTGAGAATTCCTTGATGCAACTGATCCCTTTGGTACTATGAGTGTCCATGGGCGGCGCTGATTGCTTACCGTCAGTTAATTCGCCTGCTCGTTTGCCGACCTTATATGACAAATTAATATAATTTAAAGCGTTTAGCACTCAGGAACATTGTAGCTATCTATAAGATAAAGACTTTTGGTAATCCGACCAGCTGTTCCAAACATTATCCTCTACATGTTACAAACTTACATACCTCTTTATAATATTACTAGCTACTCTCACGCGGTTTCACCCGCTGCTCGGCTCTACTATATCGTAGCGTAATGTTTTATAGCCTATAGCACTCAGGAACATTGTAGCTATCTATCAGTGAAAGAATTTTGGCAATCCGACCAGCGGTTCCAAAGATTACTGCCTACATGTTACAAGCTTACAAATTATACCTCTTTATAATATTACTAGCTACTCTCGCGCGGTTTCACCCGCTGCTCGGCTCTACTTAATCGTAGCGTAATGTTTTATAGCCTATAGCACTCAGGAACATTGTAGATATCTATCAGTGAAAGAATTTTGGCAATCCGACCAGCGGTTCCAAAGATCACCCCCCACATACAAACTTACAAATTTTACGTCTTTATAATATTATTATAGAAAAGTACTTACATCAAAATGTTTGCGTTTGACGTGATCTTGTAAATTCTCTTCATAATTAAAACCTAGGAGGCAAGCTTCACATTTATATAAAGACTTCATATATGTCTGACTGGCCGCCATCTTAGATCGTTCTTCAATCAATTCTTCATTTGACAAACTTACAGTTTTAATTCTCGATCTCATCGAATATATTGATACTGAAAAAAAAGGTTATAGTACTTCTTTACTAAACATAGTCATTTTCGGCTATTTTTAACACCCGACGCAAAAAGAGGGGTGTAATAAGTTTGACGTGTCTGTCTGTCTGTGTGTCTGTCTGTCTGTGGCATCCTGGAGCCTGAACGGGTGGAGCGATTTCAATTTAGTTTGTTTTTGTATGAAGGTGACTTGCGTGCGAGGCTATGGATCGGTCACAACGTTTTCTTTTAATTAATTTTAAAGAAATACTAGATTTCCTGTCGGGGGTTTTCTAAATTGAAGTAAAAGAAAACGTGGCGTTGGAGGACCGATCCAAACATTTTATTGTCAACTACATACCTATTTCTATTCTGTCGGGGGTCTAATTTATTTTTTTATTTTATACTTTCATTAATTAAAATCGTTTTGTCTCGCTAAGTCGTCAACATTCCCTTTCAGTGCGCTTTCATTTGAGACCCCACTCGAGTATATTTGCAGACCTTCGGTTACGCTTCCCCACTTACCTCCCCCCCCCCCCATAACTTCTAAACGGCTCAACCGATTTTCGTCAAACATGTCTAAGAACACTCGCACATAAGTCACCTTTAATACAAACAAAAAAAAAACTAAATTAAAATCGCTTCACCCTTTCAGGCTCCAGGATGCCACAGACAGACAGACACGTCAAACTTATAACACCCCTCTTTTTGCGTCGGGGGTTAAAAAGGTTGAATTAAAATACAGGGTCAAACTTACCACCTCTATAAGTATCAACTTTCTTCTTAGTAGTAGACTTACTAGGAATTTCCAATTCTTTATCAATTTTGTCAACAAATATATTTTTTTTAATACCAAATTTACCTTCAGCACCTAATACATGATCAACCATATCAATTGTTTTCTTATCTACCTCCATTAAGTTTTCTGTTTTCAATATTATATTTTCTGTATTTCTACTTCCAACATTGGCATTACTGACTATACTATTTAAAACAGATATATTATTGAGATCAATACTTTTATTTAACAAACTATTTGATAAACTGTTCAATGATGTAGCCAAAATATTGATACACGCACTATTTTGATTGCTTTCAATAATTTTCAATGCATTTCCTATATTTTTAATTTTTCTTTCATATGCTTTCAAACTCTTTGGTTTGATTATCATTTCTGGAGTTTGATTTGTAATCTCTTTGCTGTCTATGGTTTTATTTATATCCGAGTCTATACTTGTCTGTGGTATATCAATATTTTTCAGTTTTTGCATTTTTAGATTTCCATTCTTTTGATTGGAAATTTCAATGTGGCTCTCCTGAAACAAAAGATTTATTTATGTTTGAAGAATTCATCTTCATCAATTTTATAAAGAGTAATTTTATATTTGAATTTGTAATTTTGTTTGTAGGGGGTAATTTTTGGAACCGCTGGTCGGATTGTCAAAATTCTTTCACTGGTAGATAGCTACAATGTTCCTGAGTACTATAGGCTATAAAACATCACTTACGATCAAATGGCTTACTTACAACGCTTCGCCGAGAAGCGGGTGAAACCGCGCGAGAGCTATAGCATAGTAGTGAATAGTATGTATAGTAGCTAGAATAGTTGGATTCACATTTAAAATATTAGTAGGATAGTAGGATTCGCATTTAAAATATTAGTAGGATAGTAGGATTAGCGGGATAGTAGAATAGTAGGATTTACATTCAAAATATTAGTAGGATAGTAGAACAGTAGGATTTACATTTAAAATATTAGTAGGATAGTAGGATGAGTGGGATAGTAGAATTAGGATTAAGATTAGGATAAGACTGTATCGAATATAATAAAGAATTGTGGCCAAGTTGAAATTAATGAGTTACCTCAGTAATATGCTTGAAGCTATTTTTCACTTGTAGTGTAAATAATTTTATTTTTTTCAAAATACTATGGCATTTGTAACAAACCACTTGGCTGCTTGATTTTATCTGAAAAAAAAATAGATTGTGGTAACTGTAGAATTGAAATTAAGTCATATGACTTATTTGTTCAATCCGGGATTTGACCAAAAAAACATAGCTTATCAATTACATTTTTGCTTGGCAGCAATAAGGCAGTAAAAAAAAATTAAATTAAAATATGAAAACAGGCAGTCTGTAATAAAGTCAGCTATTCTTGAAAACAAGGAAGTCTCAACTGAATAGGTTGCTTATGGGTAGACGTGCTCCATCGTAGGTCGCATCATCGCTAACCAACAGGCGTGTTAGCGGCCAAACGCTTCATCATCATCATCATCATCATCAGCCTATGAATGCCCACTGCTGAGCAAAGGCCTCTTCTCATACGGAGAAGGTTAGAGCATTAATCACCACGCTTGCTCAATGCGGGTTAGCGATTTCAAACTTATAATTAGAAATTACAAGTCCAGGTTTCCTCACGATGTTTACCTTCACCGTATGTCAGTGGTGTCTAAATAATCATAGAAAGTACATATAACTCGGAAAAAGTCACATTGGTGCTTGCCAGGTTTCGAACCCACACCCTCATGCATGAGAAGCGGGCGGTTTAACTTCTGGGCCACCACGACTACCAAAATGGCCAAACGCTTGCCCATAACTAAATAAAAAAAACATATAGGTATGTTTATGGTATTAGAAAATAACACTCCTCTTTTGAAGTCGATTAACCTTTGAATCGTAGTAATTGTAAACACAATAGTGAGACAACAGGCGCGGACGCCGGCGTTCGCTTGCGGTTTATATGTATAAACAGTTTTCCACTTACCGCTGGCTTCATGAAATTATTTAAAAATTCAGAATGTGAACATGTCGATAAATGTATAAAAGGAACTTCTTGAACAAGACAACAGACGCAGAATTTCATTAATGGCTCCATAGCTTCTTTATTTTGAGTATTTTCCGACTCTGTAAACATCATATGGGATATTACACTGGACTTTATACATGAAAACATACACACAAAAAAGAAAATTATATATAAGTATGTCAATTTTACAATGGCTACTGCTTATTTTCTCTACATACAAACCTTTTTTGGAAGTCTACAAATAATTGAAGACTAAAATTAGCGAAATCGGTAAAGGCATTGTTGAGTTATTATACATTATAACGAAAAGTTGCATTGATTTTTTTAAATATATATTAGATAGTGATAAAAATTGCAAAAAGATTTTACAATTTTTAAACTCTTACTAACTAAATACCCCCTGGTCTTTCTTCAGTTTCTTGGCCGAACTACATTCAAGTTTAAGGTATAGCCATAATCGGAATAAATTTGACTCGAAATACAAATGAAAAAGCAATCAGTAAATACAAAAATATATGATATTGTAAAAATACCTAATATAGATTGTTGATTGTTGGATTCCACAGAACTATTGCTTATTGAGGCCCGTAGTGCTTCTTGTGGCTGATCAACAATATTATCTGAAAAGTGAAAATAGATTTATGTACTGTTCATTCACCAATTTAGACTGCACGGTTGGTGCGGTGTCTGGGCAACTGGCTGCCGTTCAACGTGTCGTGGGTTCGATTCCCGCACGGAACAACTCTTTGTATGATCCACAAATTGTTGTTCCGAGTCTGTGTGTGATGTGTATGTGAAATTGTATGTTTGTAAGCGCACCCACGACACAGGAGAAAATCCAAGTGTGGGGCTATGTTTTTATAAAAAAAAAAAAATTAAGTAGGTAGGTAATAAAAATATCAACTAAAAAACGACCCTTTTAATTGAAATGAAATTTCTCCACTATTTAATGGATGTTATCTATACTAATATTATAAAGCTGAAGAGTTTGTTTGAACGCGCTAATCTCAGAAAATACTGGTCCAAATTTAATAATTAATTTTTTCACACACATCAAACTTGTAAAACCCTGTTGTTTTTGCCTTGGGGGTTGAAAAACAACAAACATAATTCTCCCTTTGGCTTCTACTTATAGCATAGACTAGCGACTTGCCCCGGCTATGCCCGGGGTACACATATATACCAAAACATTGCTCAAGTATTGCTCTATAAATGGCATCAAAATCCGTTGTGTGGTCTAAAAAGATCTAAGCATATTTACACACATACAGACACCGGGAAGCGACTTTGTTTTATACTATACTAGTTGTACACAAATAGTATCGCTTTACAATTTAAACTTTAACTTTTAAGTGTGGGAGAGCCATGCTTCGGCACAAATGGGTCAGCTCGACCAGAGTGATACCACGGCCTCACAGAAAACCGGCGTGAAATAACCTCTGCGTTGTGTTTCGCCGTGTGAGTGAGGTTACCGGAGGCCCAATCCTTCCCCTTCCCCAATCCCTAAATCTCCAAATCCCTAATCCCTAAAAGGTCGGCAACGCACTCGTAACTCCTCCGTTGCGAGTGTCCATGGGCGGCGCTGATTGCTTACCATCAGGTAATCCGTCTGCTCGTTTGCCGAGCTATTACATAAAAAAAAAAACTTACCTGCAGTTTCTATGTTACTATGCTGTAATTCTATGCTGCTAGTGGAGGGTGAACAAGTTCCTTGTGCAAGTATCTCTTCTATTAATGATGCACGCTGCCTTTTTATTACTGCAGACCGAGGCATAGTTGTAGCTGTTCTTTTTAAACGATCAGGTTGACATTCAAATTTAGTGGGTACACAAGATGGTTTCATTCTTATTGCTGAGACAGAGCCCATAATATGGTACTCCATGTAATTTTCCATGTCATTTGGTAGCTGTAATAAAACAAACAAGTATTATTTATATGGAAAATACTAACCTCACAAGTAATTTTATTTTAAAGCACTAAAATACTAGTATTTGACGACTAAATAAATGAATAATACTCACATCAAAATGGTCCTCGCAAAAGTAAATTGAAGATTTAGGTGATACAGTGGACGGATCGCGTCGTGCTAATTGCAGCCACTTTTTACGAAGAGGCCCCGGTTGTGGCACATGAATAAATAATTTATTGGGATATTTTATTGTTGTACTTGTACAGCAAGGAACTGTGCAAAGTTTGTATGATGACGAAGCCATTTCTTCGAGATTTCAAGAAATACAGCTTTCACAGGATCATAAATCATTCACTTCACTGTTTATTGAATCATGACGTAACAGCCTAATTTGTCACTTGTACGTCAAGTGACTTGCTGTTTTGGCGGGAATTTTGAATCGTATTATTTAAAATGACTGTTTTTGTTAGAATTTAACTTTAAAAATGAAATAAACAATTATTAAACGTATCTTTAGTGTCCTGAGAATATAATAAAATACTTTTAAAAAAAATATCAAATACCCAACTGCGTGTAAAGAATTATTACGTTCCAGATAGTAAAGCAGCATTAATATATTTGTCTTTGTCTAAAGCTTACAGTTAAAAGAAAAAGCAATACAAAAGATGAATATTCATTTCCCTCCATTCATACTTTACTGAAGAACTTTTGAACGATTGAATGGTGGTTTACGGTCTTTACGTCAAATGTCAAATTAGTAATTTTTGTACAAAACTCACAGACTTCACAGAGCAACGTCGTTGTATTTTTAATAAAATTGTTGTTTTTAACGCTCATTTTTGCAAAACAAACTTTGAAGAAAGTGATACGGTTAATAGTTGCTCAATTTTATTAACGGAACAATGTTTTTTGTGTGGCGAGCTATGGTTTAGTGAGAAATATTGGACGATATTGCTATCGTTCGCGAAGGATTGGAATCACGTATTATTTGTGAGTATGCTTTGTATTCTAATTGGCTTGAAGGTCTCCTAATCATTTCTGTTAGCCTGGTACCCGTGATGACTAATCTCTTTTATATTTAGGCGATTTAGTTTTGGTCTTGTTAGCCTTATTTGTAAATCTAGTTTAGAGTTGTTTACAAGTTTTCGAAGTTGATCGCAATCTTTTTGATAAACATTGTTTATGGTTGTTTTTAAAAATAGATGTCGGATCGTTCTTTTTGTGTGATAAAAAAAAGAATTTAGGTAATTAGCTAAGCTTATAAGTTTTTATTTAGGGGTATTATAATACTAAAAAGCCACTATGCTAAATACGGTAACTATTAAGAAATAATCCCTATTCTCTGCGATAACAATTGAATCTTGGCCTCTTATAAGAAATTTTGCCATTTGTTTTGTTATTACCTGCCAGTTACCAACTTTGAACATCAAATAATCTTCTTTAATCACAATTAAAAATAATGTATCGAATATGGGGAATCTGTAAAGTGACTATGAATTAATATAGCAATAATTTAAATAACAATAATATTATTACTTATATGTATACTTCTTGTCATACACTCTATTTCATAGTCCTTCTATCATAGCTTCATCAAACAGGATTTATTTATTTAGATGTTTTTTTTTATAAAAAGAAATTGCCATCTTCTGGATTTTTCCACTGCCATGGGTGTGTTAATAACATACAAGTCTAGACTTGGGTTGCGGGCAATAAGGCATGTTAGCCTGTGCTTAGAAACAGGAGAGGGAATGTGGGGTTTTAGTCAGTAAGAGTCTGACCATCCTTCTTGCTGCTGAGTGGGAGAAGTCAATGGATGATTTTCCCCTCACAAAAAAAGAAGAAGAAGAGAGAATCCTTTAGTAACTCAAAAAAATTCAACTGTTGCCAATCTAACATTCTGTAAAGAGTAAAATCCAGTTTTTATTAGACTTTGGCAAAATTGGTTAAAATTGGGTAGTTTCCTAGGTCAAAAATAAATCAATTTGACTCAATTTGAATCAATACAATAAAATATTGAAATATAACAGTACTTTTATTCATCAATCAATCAATACACTGAATTTTAGATAATTTTTAAGAAAAAGTAAGCTATTTGACGCGAAAAAACAATGACATCATAACTCAGTTTTTCATACAAATTTCATATAAAAGTATTGTTTTTGACATTTGGATAAAATATTATATTATATATAGATAGTATTCAATTTGACTAGTTGGAAACTACCATATTCTAAGACAACTTTTCTTGACATGAGATAAAATTGTTAATACATATTTTTCTACAATTTTATCATTCTTTATTAGCTGTACATAAAGAAAGGAAATATTAATAATGAAATAAAAATAAACTACATATAGGTAGTTAGTTTGTTTTGCTTGAACACAATAGATGAAAAAATTCCATGACGCCAGATATGTGCCATTTATTTTTCTTTTTATGTAATACATAGGCTAACGAGCAGACGGCGGATTACCTGATGGTAAGCAATCAGCTCCTCCCATGGACACTCGCAACGGAGGAGTTACAATAGCGTTGCCGTCCTTTGAGGGATTAGGGATTTGGAGATTTAGGGATTGGGGCAGGGGAATGATTGGGCCTCCGGTAACCCCACTCACGCGGCGAAACACAACCCTGTGGTTATTTCACGCCGGTTTTCTGTGAGGCCGTGGTATCACTCCGGTCGAGCCGACCCATTCGTGCCGAAGCTTGGCTCTCCCACACCTAAAAGTTATGTGTCGTTTCAAGCCATTGAAGGTTATGTGTCTTTTTAAGGCACATTATAATATACCATAATCTTAAACTATTAAGTTATATCAAAGAAAACATGGTCGATTTTGAAATTGCCTTTATTGAGCAAGGAGACTATTTTATGTTTTAAGATGGCCAGTGAGCAGACTGGTCATTCAGATCGGGTAAGCAATCGGCGCAGCCTATGAATATCTGCAGCACCAGTGACTTACAAATGCAATACTAGTGATTTGGGGATTAATGTAGAGGGTCTGTACTCCAGTACACACAAAGCAAGTGTAGATTCACACCGCCAAGCGATTCCCTAAGACCACGACGGTGCTCAACCAGCAGGACATACCGCGTTTGCATGCTCTACCGTATCCTTTGTGTGGTCCTCACAATGACGACGCTCGGGCGTTTCCTATCGCCGAGTCCGAAATAGGAACCTACCTAAGCTTTCATGCCCGGTAAGCACCTGCGTCAGGCGGAAGGTGAAGACGCCATTGCGACTTTGGGCAACTATGGGTCTTACCGCTGCTATAATAGTGTGCCCGTTTTTTATGTGGTACGGCGGCTATCGAGTCGGCTATTAGCTGATCGTAAGCATGAATCAGCACAGCTCATGGACGCAAAACCAAAGTTACATGTGCAAGTGCGGGGTTTTGGGGATAAGAGTTTTGGCGATTTAGATGATGAGTAGGAATGAGGGAGGAAGGATGGACCTGGTAACCCTACTCACATGGCGAAACACAACTCTGCAGTTGTTTCACGCCGGTGTACTGTGAGTACAGTCGACAAATAGTCGTGGTGCCAATACGACGCGGTGTTATGCTGACTAAGTACCAATGTGACTTTTTCGGAGTTATATGTACCTACTTTCTTGAATTATTTAGACACCACCGACATACGGTGAAAGAAAACATCGTTGGGAAACCTGAACTTATAATTTCTAATCATATGTTTGAAATAGCCAATCCGCTTTGAGCAAGTGTGGCGATTAATGCTCAAACCTTCTCAGTGTGAGAAGAGGCCTTTGCTCAGCAGTGGCTTCTTATAGGATGATGATGTAGTGTACTGTGAGGTCCTGGTATCACTCCAGCGTCCATTTGTTGATTTTAAATCACAGCGTAGCTCGCGCGCTTATATTTAAAAGCATGTATTTTTGTATTGATTCTAGAAAATTATCTATTACGGAACTAGTTCGTAAGGATGAAAACATAAAAACAAGTTTATTAACATATCTATATTAACGTTTAAATTACATTACTGCTGACATTTCAAGTGATATCTAATGTCGGGTCAAATTTATTATTGCTAATAATAATTTTGTTGATAGCATATTATTGTCTACTAATGTAGGTAGTAACCTAGTATTTATGTTTAATTGGCGACTTTTTTAAATGTAAAAAACTTTGTTTCACCCTAGGGTTTTGTCCTTTGTCGTCATTGTGTTTCCATACATACACACAAGCTACCCAGACCCGAAATAACTTTAAATGGATCGCACAAAGCGTTGTTCCGTGCGGAAATCGCATCCGTGACACGTTATAAAGGAGCCAGCTACTGAGCCAACTGTGCAGTCAAGTCTTTATTTATTCATTAATACATAGTCCATCTATCACCCATCCTGAGACTCCGATTCGAATAACCTCAAAACCGCAAAAGGCGGCAACGTACTCTTTACAACTTCTCTGGTATTCCAATTGTCTATGTGCGGCGCTCATAGCTTACCATCAGTTAATCAAGGGTGCTCGTTTGCCGCATTATCCCATAAAAAAGCGCCGGGGGACCAATCATTCACCCCTTCCCTCAAGATCTATTCCTTTTGTGTTAGGGGTCCATCACGTGATCTGTATGTTTACCGTTTTATACACCTACTAGCGGTTTCACCCGCTGCTCGGCTCCATTTGATCGTAGCGTGATGTTTTATAGCCTATAGCACTCAGGAACATTGTAGCTATTTATCAGTAAAAGAATTTTGGAAATCCGACCAGCGGTTCCAAAGTTACCCCCCACATACAAACTTACAAATTTTACCTCTCTAGAATATAATAACTAGCTACACTCGCGCGGTTTCACCAGCTGCTCGGCTCCATTGGATCGTAGCGTGATGTTTTATAGTCTATAGCACTCAGGAACATTGTAGCTATCTATCAGTGAAAGAATTTTTGCCATCCGACCAGCGGTTCCCAAGATTACCCCCTACATACAAACTTACAAATTTTACCTCTTTATAATATTAGTATAGATATAGAAAAGCACCCAGGTCGAAAAGTTACTCTAGAGATACGTACATTATGTAAATGTAATATTTATTTAGATTTATAATTAACAACACTACACTCCATAAGACACTTTCGCATGGAAAGTTAAAATAAAAACTTTTTTTTTCATTTTATTGTTTCAAAGTGGGACGGTCTCGTTTTAAAAGAAAGTGTTTTGAAGATTAAATTAATTAATTAGTAAGTTTTAATGCAATTAGAATATATTTAAATGTATGTAGTTTTTTATGTATGTATTATTTTTATAATGGTTGAAAAATTCAATTAAAGTGCGGCGTCGCTGATTGCTTACCATCTCAAACAAATGCCCGCATTTGTCGTTCTTTACATACCACCTTTTTTTTTTTTTTGGTATCGGGTTGGAACATCCTCATGGAGACCCATCGCCCTCGGGGAAGGGCGAAGGGTACTGTCAGACTCTTACTGACTAAAAACCAACCCGGTGTTCCTCCACTTACCCATGTGTCGTAGGGGTGGGTATCGCCGAAGCATTCGTCGCAACCCCCCGACGGGTATTGGCCCGCCAGATGGTTTGGCGGGCCCCGTCACCCACTGCGGCCGTCACCCCGACCGCAGGACTCAACTATGAGGCGCGCGCGGGACACGGCGCCGCCGCCTCGAGGCCTGCTGCTGGTCGGACGACAGGCCGCCCCGAGTTTGTCGTTCGCAGGCCACGCCCTACGGTGGCCGTAGGTAGGCCACCCTGCGACGTCTAGTGCGTCTGCTGCGGGAGGGGAGAGAGGAGGCAGCCTCTCTCTCTCTTTCCGCCGCCTCCTTTGCGAGCATCACGGCCTCGCAGAAGACATACCTCATACCACCACCTCATACCACCTCATACTACCTAATCACACATCTTCAGCTTTATATGTTGACTCTTACAATAATAAAACTAGATTAGAACACTTTTTTCCTGGACTAGGTTCTGTATTGGGTTTGTCTTAATGGCCACAATTGGCAGACTTGGACATAGCAGTTTAAAAGGTTCAGGATTATCAGAGAGTGCAGGTTCCCGATCTCCAGTCGTGTAGTCCTACAGTCTACTCTCACAATACACGTGAGAAGGTCATTTTGAGTAGGGAATATCATTAACATGACTCTTCTCCTGCCCTGTGTGGGGCGAAAGGGTATTTCAGTCTCGTATTGACTAAAACCACCCGGTTTGTTTGTTATCCTGCTCCGGCCTGCAGCCGCGGTCCCATATTGCGTTTGAATCTGCAACCCTGAACCTGCGGGAAGGCTAATCGGACGTAGTTACGCAAAAAGGAACAAAAACCACCCTACAAAGTGACACTTTTGAGATTGTAAAGTTTAATGTTGAAAGGGTTTTTCATTGATGTTTTAGTTTGTAATTTTGTTGATTTGGAAATCGATCCAAGTGGATTGTATTCATTTTAAGTTATAAGTTGTTGATGTGTTTCTATTTCGTATATAGCTTTGATCATTTTTGCGGCATTTAAATAAAAATAAGTCTTCGATTTTGGGTAGTACCCTATATTAAAAAAGGTCAAATTCACATATTTTGAATAGGGTGTTATTACTAATAGAAAAAATACACCTTAAAGATGAATTTGGCATATCCAGCTCTTTTCGAGCAAACTGTGGGTTGCATCCTTTTTGCGTAACTACGACCGCGTGCTGATATTTATAATCTTCTCAGCCGAAAAATAACCTCAATTTTTCTCATTACAGGTTGAAAACGACAGTACAAAATGGATCTAGTACAAAACCCAAATAACAATAGAGATGGAATGAACAACGAGGTGTCTTCGACATCCAGTGATGATGCAAGCGTACCAGTCAAACGATTGACGAAGGTATACAAGAAGCATTATAAGGAGACGGCCATTTCTGACAACGAAATGGTGCCGCGCCAAAGGAACCTACAGACAAGAAATCATTACAAAAGTACTGGCAACTTGAATGAAACATACAGAGACTTCAGATCTCTACAAAGCAGTATTAGCAATATAGACCTAAGTCTGCACAGGGAAGATATAAAGAAATTCGAGTCTTTACAAATACCTATTGTCGGATATGAAATAATGGAAGAAAGAGCCCGATTCACGATATACAAATTGAAAGTCGAAGATGATAATTCTGACCAGAGTTGGTTAGTTTTCCGTCGGTACACAGATTTTGTTAGACTGTATTCCAGGATAAAGGCTGAACAGCCGAATTTGAACTTACCCTTGCCGGGAAAGAGGTGGTTTCGCGATAATTTCGAGCCGGCGTTTTTAGAGGACCGGGTCCGAGGATTACAGATATTTGTCAATGCGATATTGATGAAACTCCCCAACCATCCGGTTGTAAGGGAATTCTTCTGCTTAGATGAACCTCCCCAAGTTTTTAGTTATCAGCCTGAGGTACAGGCCGTTTACGGAGCCCTAGAAGACTCGATAAGTACTTTGAAAATGCAGCTGAAACAAAAGGACGCGACTATAATGCATTTACAGAAACGATTGGCTCAGTTGGAAGCTCAAGTTAAAAGTTGCGGTAATTGTAGTTCTAATGTGTAATTTAGGTATTTGATTTTTCAAAGTTAAGTAGGGTGAATAGAGATTTAAAGTGAAGGGTCCCCAACTAATACGACACGGGTGCAAAACGAAAACGTCGCGTTGCAGAAAATTTTAAAAATGGTCACGCGTCGGCAACCATATGGCGTCGTGGTCTTTATAGATCGCTTAGATAAAGCCCTCATAGCTAACTAGCTGTTATCCGCATCGTTGCTTGCGAAAAAATGTTGCTTATGATCTTATCCGTCCAAAATTTCCAAATAATTGGTTTAGTAGATAAAGCTTTAGGTAAATATGTTGGGATGTGGTTAAAGGAAGGGAAAACCCTCCAATGCTTCCCCATGGCACTCCCACATTTAAAAGTATTATTTTTTATAACAAGCGTTTTCTATAATAATTTACAAAATGAACTGTAACTATATACAATTAGAAGATATTTCCACCTGTGTTTACATAACACGTATTTACATAAGGATTTTAACGCCATTCTTACGAAATTAATTGTTCTTTCAGAAACATAGTTTTCTATACAGTCTGTGAATACAGATATTCTATATATACATAAAAATCAAAGCCACTTCTCGTTTTAACGTTATAACTCAACGATGCCTTTACCGATTTTGGCTAATTTTGGTCTTGAATTATTCGTCTAGAGAAAGATTTTAAAATTCTCTACGAAAATTAAAATCTTGAATGAGTGTAAAGTCGACATCCACGCGGGAGGAGCCGCGGGCGACCGCTAGTATTTTATTGTAAAACATTCATATCATCTCTGTTCACCCTGAAAATATCTTTAAGACTCATATTTAATTTAGATTTTGTACAAATAATAATATATAATTAGAATTGTATACTAGAAAATTACTCCGAAATAACACGGATTTTAATACACCAGGCGACATATGGCGAAAACTCGCTTCCGATTTAGGAGCGACTCATAAGATAACTTAGGAATAATGGCATAGTAATGGCTTATCTCGCCTTAGGTGCTGTGTCAAACTCTCACTGACTAAAAAAGCTGCTCTAGGCCGAGATCGCGGTTTGCAAATGCGACTCTTAAATATAGTTTTTTTTAATAGGCTGGTCCTATCGACCCTATATTTCACAAGTGGCCTAAATATACAATGAAATTACTTAATATTAAGTGTTTATTAATTCATTTGTCCACACAGCCTATTCGCGGTAACTTTTCGAGGAAGGCTCGATTAGTTTCAAGTTGCACCGGGACTCATGTTCATGAGTAGCGTGCGTTCGAGGCCTTATTTTAATTGGTTTAGAATGTTTCATGTGAGTTATCATTTAAAATGTTTTTGAGGTATATGTTATACAAAAAAAACTGTGTGTTTACTAATCAACTGCATTATTATAATTAATTCTGTTTTTTCATCTTCATATAATGATGAACTTATGTGGCATTGGCAAACTAACTAGTATTATAAAGAGGTAAAATTTGTAAGTTTGTATGTAGGGGTAATCATTGGAACCGCTCATCGGAGATGAAAAATACGCAAATCAAATATAAATTATAGCCTGTAGCACTCAGGAACGTTGTAGCTGACTGCTCTTCCAAAAGGCCTTCCCTACATACAAACTTACAAAATTTTACCTCTTTATGATACATCAGTATGCATAGAATTGGGAAATATGACGTATCAGATTTCATCGAAATATGTTAAGCGGTTTAGGAGTAAAACTCTTACATACCTAGACTCATATACATTAACCATTGCTCATATCTTAAAAATATTAATCTTCATAGTTTTTTTCATAAATAGGTGCTTTAAGTCACTAAGAATTCGCATTTAAATACATAAGGTACAAAGTATATTAAAAATTAATAGTATTTTAGACTATATTGAACTTTATAGCATTTGTATATAAGGACTATAATGTAACTACGAAATTGGAAAAGAAATCTTGAACTCAGACTTGCGCAAAAGTATTATATCGGGTCTCTGAGAAAAGCTCTACTAGTTTCAAGTCACGACGGGACTCTTATGCATGAGCAACATCGTAAAACTCAAAAAAATGACAATAAATTCTGACAAGATCACCATTTTTCCAACAAAACCAATTCTTTCCTCTCCTTCTCCCGCCCAGGTCCGGGCAGGAGGGAGTGTCAGACTCTTACTGACTAAAAACCCCCCTGTTCCTTCTCCTGCTCTGTGCCGAGGTCGCGGTACCTCATTGCGCTTACCCCGCAGCCCCGGCTGAACATCAGCCCTTTAGGGCCCCGTCTGTGGTGGTCGAATGGCTCTTTGAGGCGCGCCCGGAACGCTACGCGCCGTACGCTCGGGCTCCCCTATCCCTAAGGCCTCATTTACGTTTAAGCGGCGCGTTGTGCGGTGCGATGTGCGGTTCGTCATACATTGCTCGTGATGTTCATTTGTTTGTGTTTGCACGGCCGTTGACATGACTTGATGCTGTAATGTACGACAAATGAACTACGCGCCGCGCAACGCCCGGCGTGTACCTAAATGATACCTAAATCCCCACAAAACTACTTATCCCCAAAATGCTCCAACATTTCTGTTGTTGCGGCTGTGTTCATAGGCTGCGCCGATTGCTTACCATCAGGTAATCGGTCGTCATATCACACGACAGAATCAAAATCCAATTTCCTATAAAACGAAGGCAGTTTAAAAAAAAAACAGGTTTCAAAAAACTTCTGTGATAATTTTACTAACATAGAAACTTCAATTTTACTATAAATTAGTTTTATTATAAGAAATAAGCAATATTAATTAGTGCCTTTAAAATTAACATAACTACGAAAAATTTGTACCCAGCTCTGTTTATTTACACAGTTTAGTATGTAAGGGTAGTGTCCATATAATAAGTCTTTAACTATGAAATTGCCGTTTTGCATGAAAAAATTTAAACGATTACAAATGACTACTTTTGGAAAAAGAATCCCATGTTTTTAAAACAAAATTAATAAGCCTTTGCCTAACAAAAACTATTTTGATTTGAAATGGGAATTTGAAATGCAGAACGGCAATTTCATAGGTAAAGACCTATTATTACGTGAGTTGCTTTTTTAAATTATTTGACCGTCCATCCCTCCGTGGTGATATGTCGTGAGATTTCTAAAACGGCGGAATAGGGATGGTGACTAAAAAATAATAATTAGTCCATCTTTTAGAACGCCAGAAAATAGTAGATACGTTTTCTATAATCTAACTGACGGACTAATTAGAATCTTGTTGTTTTAACCCAGGAGACATTCCTATTCTTGCGTTATCTATCGCATTGGATTGTTTCTAAGAAAGATATTTACCCCCCTCTTTCCAATATAAGATTAGGTGAGATTTGATTGTAGCTCTTAATCCATAAAACATCTCACGGAATTAATAGACGCTCCCTATGTTAGAAATTACATAAGAGACATGGCGTTGTTAAAAACAATGATGATTTTTCAATAGACAGATACCTAAATTTTATCTGTGGAATAAAATTGTTGCTGTCACTGTCTTATACAAACATTCTGACGCGACAGCATCATAATTATTCCCCAGGTAACTTTTATCCAACCATTGAAAATCAGCCCTTAGTCTAAGAATAGCTACTGGCTCTACTGAATCAATGTTTATTTGCTTAGTAGAATAATTCTTAGGGTGCAAAAACGATTTGTTATGTTAATAGTTTTATTTATGTATACATCGTGTATTCTAACACTGTATGTATATGACATTTGGACCAATTTAATATAGAATAAGAGTCACATCTCATTAGCACTCATTCCGCACTGACTCGCCACCTGATAGTATTCTTAACATGGTATGGCATGCTCTCACTACATCGACTCCGTAGGCTCCAGCTCGTCTCAGTTTTAAGCCCTTTACGCGCGGACGGCGGATGGACCACTCTGTGACGACGGTGCCGGATGGCTCTAATGATCTGTGACCCTAGGACTTATCTAGAATGTTCGTACCATTGTGCAGTTTCCTTAGTCAACAAGAAATTATTTTTACAAAACCGTAAAAAATCCTAAATATATCTACATCTTCGTTCATTAACTTTACAATATACTTAATGTTATTTGACGTTAAAATATGATTCCTAGAAAATTTTTGACATTGCGAATATTGAATTTGACTAGTTGGAAACTACGGGGTTTTATTGTAAATAAATATTTAACCACAGATAAATAAGTTATTAGTGATAATAGTACAAATTTTTAACATCAAATCTTTTGCTAATAAAATCATTCTGTTTATTTGACTAAGGGCTGATTTTTCAATAGTCAGATAAATGTTATCTGAGGAATAAAATTGTTGCTGTCACTGTCTTAGAGAAACATTCTGACGCGACAGCATCATTATTCCCCAGGTAACTTTTATCTAACCATTGAAAAATCAGCTCTTAATGATTTTCAATTCTTAATTTTGTATTCAATTCTTAGGGCTAGCATTGGCCCTTCGTTATAATGTAAATATGAAATGTGCATTAATTTTATTATTGTTTAGGTCTTAGTATAGTTTGTGTAATAATATAATTATTAATATAAACAAATTTGCATGTTTAAAATGTGTATTGTTTCAATTTTCAAATAAAATTTTATACTATTAATGTTTGTTTTGTTTGCTACTTCTCCAATTGAATATGTTCAGTTATGAATAAAACGAAATGAACTTAAAATGTTGAATTTAACGCCATCTATAGGGACGATGGCTGGGAGCAGAACATATGTAAGTACACTACGTATGTGCTCAAGTTTATTTTGTAGCCCTGTCAATTCCCAATTATGTTTGAAACATCAAAATCTAAACAAAACAACTACATTTTCTATAAAAAAAATGTTGAAAACTTAACAGTTCCGTGGATCTATTACGCTCCTGAGCGGAACGTCTGCAGCCGTTCTAAAAACTCGAAACAAGGGTGTCAACATACTATTGTCCCAAGACCTGCTAAGATGCAAGTAACTGATTTTTTATTTGCTATCGGTGGGCAAAGAATGCAGGCTCTTGTCTTGTCGTCTTGGTAGGTATTTTAGAGCAGTCATTGCCTTGTATTCAAACAATGTCCGACCTACCACACAAATTGAATCCAAAATCGGGCCACCTTGATATGCATGAACTTGTGGGTGCAGCAGTTGAAGTTCTACTTTCAAGATTTTTTCTATATTTTCTAACCTTATGGTTCAAAAACCCCCTCTGGGTTTAAAGTTATGAGAGAACAGGGTAGAAAGTTCCTCATCCTCCATTGAAAAGGGAGGATCCTCCGACCAGACGGGTGTTATGTCTGGTGGGCTACTGCCCGACGGTTGTTGTCGGGGTTTTTTATCGGTTCTAATTGCGTTGAGAACTCTTATACCGCGATGTAGAATCTGTTAGGTACCTACGCCGTTTTTTAAACTTTTAGAGCGGTTATTCCCGAAAATATTGACATAACCAAAAAAACTATCTTTGTAAATCCCATTCATTTTAAATACCTATACAACCAATATAACACACGTTAGGGTGATTTCTCTAACATCCTTTGGTGCTCACATTTCCAGAACTTTTTCAGCCGGTGTTGTGTACTCAAGTATCTTTCTTACCTTCTTTCTTCTGAAGAAGTTACCTACATAGAGAAAGAAATATGTTGAGGTTAAAAATTGCTTGGTGATTTTCACTGGATAAAGGGGCAAACAAACAGACGGATTGCCTGATCGTAACACCAACAGTTTTTTTTTTTGAGGAGAAAATCATCAAATTACTTCTCCCGCCCAGGGCCTTTATTGGGCGGGAGGGAGTGTCAGACTCTTACTGACTAAAAATCCCCATGTTCCTTCTCCTGCTCTGGGCCGAGGTCGCGGTGCCTCATTGCGCTTACCCCGCAACCCCGGCTGAACATCAGCCCTATAGGGCCCCGTCTGTGGTGGTCTATTGACTCTTTGAGGCGCGCGCGGGACGCTACGCGCCTCGAGCCAAGCTGCCCTTACTCGCCGACCGCAGACCCGCGCTTACGGTGGCCGGAGATCGTCCCTTGAACACCAAAAGAGTTGGAATTCTATTGGTCTTTAGGAGTTGGAAATAAAATAAAACAACCAAATAAATGTCTATCATAACGTTTATTTGTAAATAAAATATATTTAAAAGTTTTCTTAATAAGTTGCACTTTCAGTATTAATATTAAATATAAAATCTGTCCGTATTATTGCTACAGGAGAATACTTATAGTATGTACATACATTACATAGTATTCGAATACATTTGTTGCAGCCAAGTTGCTTAATAAGCCGTTTAATTAACAGACTAGCCTGTTTATTAAATGCCGCTCTAGGTGCACTAAGAAAGAAATTCCCACAGGAACGGGAATAAGAGGGGAAAATTCTTTTGTATGAAAAATCTTAACCGCTTAAGTTAGACGCTTGAAATTTGGCACGCAGGTACCTCAGAAAACTTAAAGTTTAGTTGCAATTAGATATCGCAATATTCCCGCGACAACAGTGTTTAAAAATGCCTGGAAGTTATACACGTGCGAAGCCACTAGCGGGAGTTTGTAATGTATAATAACGTAGGTAACTGCTCAATTAGAAAATATTTCTAAAAGTTTTACACGCTTGCCGAGGACTTGTGAATAAGAATTTCGGCTATTGAATAAAACGGCTAATGTTCGGGCCTTTAAAACGGCTAATTAATATAATTGGCTGCGACATATCTACAGGATGTTAAAAAATATACACACAATTTCAAGCGCTAATTCAGGCCATGGATAAGTCATAAAATTATTTGAAAACTACCCTCACTCATTCAGCGTGACCACGCTTGCGTAGTATCACGCAGCTTTGCTGTGAGGCCGTGGTATAACTTTGACCAAGCTGCTCCATTAGTGAACCTTATAAATTTTGGTGTAATTATTATAACATGGTCTGAAACAGCCTTTAAGGGCGTGCGTGTGAGGGCCTATTCACGAAGGATAAAAAACCGCTTAGTATATACAGATACATTTTGATTACAAAACGTCATTATTATCAATATGTCACATTAACTTATGGGAGCTTATACTGAAGACCGTGAAACAGACATATTTTCTGCATTTAAATAAAAATATGGATGACGACATTTATTTTTAAATATGCATCTAGGACGTCTTTTAGAACTATTACAGAAAGGTATTTTTCCATTATTACAGAATTAAAAACACTCGAGTAATACTTCATTTCTTTGGTCTATCGGTAATCTATACAAAGATTATTTAAATGCAGTTCATTAGCTAACATCGATTCAGGTAAACAATCTTGGCATGTCTTTTTATCTAGAATTTGTCTAAAATTTTTTTGTAAAAATGTTAGCAATTAGATATTTACCTAAATCGATGTTAGCTAATAAACTGAATTTAAATAATCTTTGTATGTATTTTATACGACCTCTTTGATATAAAAAGACACTCCAAGATAGTTTACCTTTAGATAACCACCTAATACCACCAGACCAGAGGAATGACTTACCAATCTCACAGTTCATTTTTCCTTATGTAACTGACGTACTAAATAGATTTTATGTTTTATTCCTGTCGTCAGCCTTATTGACGTTAACAATAAGGATATTTTTACAATGTGATTTTAATAACTATAATATTAGTTATAAAGTTAGAATAATTGAAAAGTTTGATACTCAAGCAGAATATAATTGGACTACATAATACAATGTAATTTATAAACATACTAACAACCTAGCCGGATTGAATTAATTGCATCTTTATTCTTTGCAATGAACTAAAATTATAAATAACAATTTTAAAATTCATTGACTTCTTATACTAAATTTTACGCGTTTCATGATAACAACATATTATTGAGCGAGTCTGCTTGCGACCTCGACCTTTGCAGCCAGATCGAAACGTTAAGCCTTCCAAGGTATTTAAATAATTACTCTTCGCGTCAATACCCGTTTAATAATATGTCATTGGATTCTTAGCTTAAAAATGTACAATCAAATTAATTAAAATAAACTGTCACTTCAGAATGACAGTTTTAATGACCTTTAGCTTTTAATTTCTAAAAAAATCGCACTGTACAAATATCGGGTTTATGTCTTATGTGTTATATTACATTATCATGGAGAGGCGTATTATTGTAGTATTTTTCTATATACAATTCTATTAAAAGCGGTTTCCTCCTACGTCCGATCCGATCTGAACTCATAAAAGTGTGGTTCGCAGTAACCATATAAATTGAGTAATTCCCTCAATGAAAATGTAATTATTTCAACTTCGAAAACTGTAGTAATACTAGAAGAAAATCAGAAATTTTCTTATAGCTGCATTTATTTTTTTAGAAAATGCAAGTGAAATAAATATTGTATTTGACTTTAAAAAATACATACATAAATGACGTTTTTGTCATTTCGAAACCATTCGTGCCGAAACATGACTCTCCCACACTAAAACTCTTCTCCAAAATTTTGCTTTTACTCAAATATGAATAAAACTATCAAAAGTGGAGTTAGAAAGTTGTTGTTTCGCATGATTTCTAAATGTGAAGAAAAACAACAGGAGAAAGACGCTGAATTCAAACTGAAATTTGTGGTGACAAGTAAACAACTTTGTTGAATTTCGTAGGTGAGTATTTTTTTTTTAATTTATTTATTATAGGTTCGCGCTTGACCGCTATCTCACCTGACGCACGCTTAGAAATCGATACTTGTTTGAAAACGTTATTTATATTAAATTTATTAATTAAAACATTGCCCTATTTTACAGAAATGAGTGTCACAACATTGAAAAGAATAAAAAAGGAAGGTGTCTGAAAAAACCTAGGAGAAAAAAGGGGTTTATAAGCTTACAGTGCCCGACCTAGATAGTTTTGACATTGAAGCAATCTTATATATAAAAATGGATCGCAAAATGTGTTGGTAAGCGCATAACTCAACAACGCCTGGATCAATTTTGCCAATTCTTTTTTTTTGTGTTTGTTATTGTCAGGACAAGGTTTTTATCAAGAGAAAATATTAGAAAAGTAGAGGGGAAGATTAGGAAAAAGTGACCCTTTGTTAGTGAGACAGTTGAACCCGTGCGGGGGTGGGCCGCTAGTTCATAATAAAATTAACGAATTTTACATCGTTAGAAAACAAGTTCCTACATTGAAAACTCTGTTATAATGCTTTTAGGGAAACTTTTCGCCACTTATTACTCTCCAATGGCTATGAATATAAGAAAAATAAGAATTTGTGGTCATTGCTAATTCAACGCTACGATATATCTGCCTGGAGACATCGGTTTTTAAGAACCATTTTTTTAAATAAATAAATCTCTTACATCACAAAATCGCAAAATTGTCATAAGAGAATGGCTTACTTTGAATAATATTCCATTTGAAGACTATTACACAAAAGCAGAGCTCCTATCTATACTAACATGATAAAGAGGTAAAATTTGAAAGTTTGTATGTAGGGGGTAATCTTTAGAAACGCTGGTCGGATTGCCAAAATTCTTTCACTGATACATAGCTACAATGTTCCCGAGTGCTATAGGCTATAAAACATCACGCTACGATCAAATGGGGCTGAGCAGCGGGTAAAAACACGCGAGAATAGCTAGTGTTATGTAAACCGAAATACACTAGCAGTGGCGGCGTAAAGGGGGGGCGGTGGGGGCGGTCCGCCCCGGGTGCCAAGCATCAAGGGGTGACAACACGGTGACAAAAAAATACCAACTCTGTCACGCAGATAGTAGGACGGGACAGACGCATCGCGGGCGGAAGGGGCAACTTATTTCGGTCCCTCCCTCCCCCAACCGTGTCCGTTGCCGGCAACGTATGCCGGTCGCGAAACAATGACAATGACAATTACTACCCGTGCGGTTAAAGAGGCGATAGGTGTGCGAGCGAGAGGTAAGTAGGTGCGATGCCATTTCTAATCCCATTCTTTATCCGCACGGGTAGACAGACAGTTGGTCAGTCAGTGTTATTGTTTATAACGTCGCGTCGCGTTGCGTCACATTAATTCAAACGAAAGTCAATAAATACTAAATATTGTGTAATAAAGGAGTGAGTGTATTGGCGGATAGTACACAGAGTTTAAAAGGTGAATTTTATTTGAACTATACACCTATTTTTTCCCACATTAGTTATATATGTATCTAGTTAAATTATATGTTTCGGCCGATCTGAATTTAACATTCTGTTGACAGTATAAATTGTACGTATAATTAATTTATCACGACGATGTAAAATGAGCAGTATAATGTTATAATTTTAATTCATGCATACAAATGGCCGAAACCCGCCATAATAGGCCGCCGCCTATATAGTTCCTCGGTATTTCTCTCTCTTTAGCTGCGTATCAGCCACAGCACGATTATTTTATCATGGCCGCTCTGAAATCAGGCTTTCCGCACTTAGCGCATTTACTTTCACTTGTAACAAAACTAATTGATTCCTTAATTTTTTAATTTTCAATCCTATAACCGATCAATATTCTACGATTAGTTTTTAGTTTTGTTTTGAGTGTACAGTAAATGCGCTAAGTTCGGAAAGCCTACTTCAGAGCGGCTATCGTAAAATAATCGTACAGTACGTACGGACTTCAATTTAAAAAAAAAGAAAAAATAAGTATTTTTTAAACATGATTTAAAAATGGTTTTGCTTAATATTTTTATAGTTGAACTAAGAATTCAAATTCATCCAACATAATTTGCACTATTATTATTATTTAAAGAAAATAAAAATACACTGCCGATATACTGCTTGTCTTACTTCTACTATGGTATAATATGATAATGAGCGAGAAAAAACTGACAAAATTAACAAGTATTCCTTTATCGATCTTTACAGAATATAAATTTATTATGAAGAGAAATAGACCTAGTGGATTTCAGCAAAGAAAAATAAAAAAATCAAAAGAACTTGCACGTGAATCGTTATCTGGATCAATTTTGAAATTTGTAGCACCTTCGGCTTCTCTGGTACCAAATACATCACAGCAAAGTGTTGAAAGTGACCTTCTTGATGTAACAGATGATGAAGAAACACGGCGCCAAGATGCATTAGATGAAGGGACGCTGGGAAGAGAGCCTGACAATTTTGATACACAAGATGAAAGACAAGGCGAAGATCAGCACCAAGAAGAATATGACCAAGAAAAAGGGCGAAATAGCGACAATGAAGAAAAATCCCAGCAAATTGAAAACGATGAAGAAAAGGTGCATGGCACTACTCATTTCGATGTTGCTACTTGGCCAACACCAATGCCTGATGATCTGAGAGTTGAAATCGTTAAAGCGGGAAGTGAACCCTATCAAAACAGAGATGGTCCATTTGTAGACACTGTCCAAAGATCTGGAGACAAAATAAAAGGAAAGAGCCGACATTTTCATTCAGAATGGTTTTATAAAGCGTTACCAAATGGAGAAAAAGTACTCAGAAAATGGATGGTATACTCTCCAATAAAAAAAAGCTTATACTGTTTTTGCTGCAAACTATTCACGCACCATGAAACAAAACAGAGTTTCGTTAACGGTTTTAATTCATGGTGGAAACTAAATCCTAAAGTGTCTGAACACGAGAATTCTGAGGGCCATCTCTCCTGTTTTGAAAAATGGAAAATCTTGGAGAATGGATTGAGGCTGCAAAAAACTATCGATTATGAGCATCAAATGGTCTTAGACCAAGAAAAAAAGAAGTGGCGTGACATTTTGAGTCGCCTTTTGGATATCATTCTTTTCCTGGCACGCCAAAATCTTCCTCTAAGAGGACATAGAGAAGGGATTTCATCAGACAATAGAGGGAACTTTTTAGAATTAGTTAATCTATTGTCAAAATATGATCCAGTGCTAAAAGAGCACAAAATTAGAATTGAACATGCTATCGCCTGTACAAAAAGTAAACGGGTAGATTCTTATTTGTCTAAAGACATTCAAAATGAGTTCATCAGTCTTTTGGGGAGAGAAGTAAAGAATAACATTTTGGACGACATAAAGAAAGCTAAATATTTTGGAATTATTTTCGATAGTACACCAGACATATCACATGTTGATCAGATGAGTTATGTAATCAGATATGTTCATATTGAAGGCGATCAAGTTGAAGTGAAGGAATCATTTCTAGGTTTCTTCCCTATAGCTGGAAAGACTGCAATCGAACTTACGGAAAATATCCTTACGCAGTTAAAGAGTGATAACTTGGACATTCATCTATGTCGGGCTCAAGGATATGATAACGCTGCAACCATGGCAGGAGTTCATGGTGGTGTGCAATCTATCATTAAGCAACACAATCCTAAAGCTTTGTTTATGCCTTGTGCTAATCATTCGCTAAATCTATGTGGGGTGCACTCTTTCATGAGTGTTAGTTCAAGTGTAACATTTTTTGGAACAGTAGAAAGAGTTTACACGTTCTTTTCGTCATCCACACATAGATGGGAAATTCTAATGAAAAGTGTAGGCGTATCGGTCAAAAGACTAGTAGAGACAAGATGGAGTGCTCATCACGATGCTGTTAAGTCATTGAAGAATAATTTTGAGAAACTTGTATCAACACTCGAAGAGATGTGTGATCCCAGAAGCAGCAGAGAAAACGTCGATACAAGAGAAGCAGCATCCACACTCTTACCAGCTTTATGTGACTTCAGTTTTTTATGCTACCTCTCTTTTTGGTGTGAAATCCTAGAAGAAGTTAATCAGACACAAAAGTATATCCAAACATCTGGACTATCGCTGGAAAAGTGTGTTATAAAAATTAAAGCCCTAAAAATTTTTCTTCAAACTCAACGTATACAAATAGTGGACAGAGCTATTTCCTACGCAACTGAGAAATGTGAGGACTTGGATATCTCCGTTGAAAGAAGAGGAAGGAGGAGATTCCGAAAACGAATGCCAGGAGAAATGTCCCAAGATGTTGGACTAACATTGCCAGAAGAGTTGCATAGAGCTATGTTAGAATGTCTTGATAGATTTTACGAAGAACTAGAGCATCGCTACAAAGCAATGGATGATATTCTCATAACATTTGGTGTTGTTCAGTCTGAAACTCTACTTACGTCAACAGAAGAAGAACTTCGTGATAAAGTTCCAAATCTTACAAAAATCTATGATGAATTTTCTGCAGAGGACATTATTTTGGAGATTTTACGACTGAGGCGCCACTTGGAAGCTGCCAGCATTTCTCTTCAAGAAGCGATCCAATGGACTACCTTGGAGCTTCTGAAATTTATTGTAAAATGGGACTATTCTGAGTCTGTTCCAAGTCTAGCTCTATGTCTAAGATTTTTTTTAACTATTTGTGTTTCGGTGGCTACTTGTGAAAGAAGTTTCTCAAAATTAAAGTTAATAAAATCTTATTTAAGATCTACAATGAGCCAAACACGACTTTCCAGTCTATCCATTTTGGCCATTGAAAAGGAGAGGAAAGTAAATTTTGATAATGTCATTGAGTATTTTAGCAAAATAAAGTCACGTAAACACGTTTAATATTTGTCGTTTTATTTTGAGGGTGCTCGATAGAAAGTCGCCCCGGGTGCCAACCTATGCTACGCCGCCACTGTACACTAGAACCAGTATATGAAGGTGATGGACGTCTGAAGCGGAATGGGCATGAAGTATTACGACATCCCCCTATCACTGCGATCTAAATGCCATTGAGTTAATATGGAGTTTGGCTAAATGTAAAGTGGCAAGTAAATATTGGCCTGGCCGCAGCGGATTATAAAAGATTCATTTTAAAGCATAACTTCGAAGAAGTGGAAGAAAATGACTGATCGTGTCATACATGTTGATAATAAATATGTATTATAAAGAAAGGGACAGAATTACAGAAAACAACTAAGAAAGTTTCATTATTAATGTTGGAAACAGTGATTGTAGTGACTCTAATGAAACTTTTCAAATAAAGGTTTTAGATTCAGGTCTTGATTTTTTGAAAAGTATTGTTTTTTTATTGTTTTTAAAAGCTACTAATTAAAAAAATTTAAAAACACTGAAGACCAGAAAAAGTGGTAATGCGAGGCCTGCTTTGGCCAAAGAAAATGCCCAGCCAGTCACGACCACAGTCAAGAGTGAACGACCAAACAGAGATGTAGGTTAGGTTAGCTATTGTTGTATTATCTGTAATTATTAATACTAATCATTGTCACACTAGAACTGTCAATGTCATTGTCATCCTTTTACTACAAATAAGGTGGCCGAGAGTGTCGGCCATTGACAACGTAACTCTGGTGCAGTGAGCTGCCCGACTGTGTACTGTGCTATTAAAGTCAAGTATCCAAGATCCAAGTCTTTTAATCATATCACATGGTGTCAGAAGTAAAAGAAAACTGAAGAGAAGAATTTAAGTCGTCTCGTAAGTCGGTCGCAGAAATTGACCAGTCGAGTTCCGAGCCATGCGGCGTGGGCGACCAAGATGGCGACCAAGGTCTTAACAGCAGGATAAAACCGCTATATTGACCGAGAGACTATCTCCGGCCGCCGTAAGCGCAAGTCTGCGGACTGTTGAAATGTTTTGAGTTCCACAATGACAGTTTACAGAGCTTCGAAGGAGTTTAAGATTCCATGGTCGACATTAAAAGTGAAAGTGACGAAGTACAAAACTCTACGAGAGGGCAATAAAGATGCAGAAATCGTAGTATTCAAGATAGGAATGCCGTTTGCGTTATCTATTGAAATAGAACAAAAGTTACTGACCTATATTATTGAGAAGATGCAAGAACGTGGACCGATCGCATTCCAAAACAGGAGTCGCAGATGTGGGCCAAAAGGCGGCAAAATTAAAATGGGACTGCGCCGGACACGTCAGCCGAATGCTTATGGAGAGATGGGCCCATATCACCCAGTGGACACCTCAGGATGGAAGCCGCAGGCGGGGTAGGCCCCGGAAAAGATGACGTGACGATCTAGACGCCTATCGTCGAGACTGGTGGACACGGTCGCGAGATGGGGAGGCCTTTGCCCAACAGTGGGACATTACAGGCTAGTAAAAAAAAAGTGGTTTTCGTCTTACAGTACTAAAGTACCAAATAAAGCGAATAGCATTATCATTGGCTAAAGCTGCGAACATTTGCTGGACATTCAATGAAAAGAGGGATCTGCAGGTTGAAATTGGTGGGTGAAGTATAAAGAACGCTACGGATTGTCTTTGCGGACACCGGAAAATCTTTTAACAGGTAGAGCGATTTGTTCAAACCCTGTTATTTTAGAAGATTTTTATGAAATATAGAAAAACAGTTAAATGAACATGACATTCCACCCGAAAGAATATGGAACTGCGATGAAACTGTTCTGATTTTTGTCAACAAATTGCTACAAGCATTGGAAAAAAAAATAACAACAGAACATATGCAGAAAAGGGTCCGACAACCACATTATTGGCGTTTATGGATGAAAACGCCAAACGCCTCCTGCCGGAGGTTGTATATGGGGATTGTGCGATCCATGGCCCTCTACGGGGCCCCTGTGTGGGCGCCGGACTTGAAGCGGCGGCCGGCTCGTACGCTGGTCGCGTCCCAGAGGGTCATGGCTATACGAATAATCCGCGGATATCGCACGATCTCCGGGGAGGCGGCGAACCTCCTTGCCGGATCACCGCCATGGGATCTGGAAGCGAAGGCGCTCGCGCGCGTCTACAGTTTGCGCGCAGACGCGCGTTGGGAGAAGTTATTTGATGATTTTCCCCTCACAAAAAAAAAGGATGTTATATTCCCCCATTTATTATATTCAAAGGTGTAGGTAATAATCATACTAGATACAGTATCAAATACTGGGCAGTAATTCAGTCTATGCAGAATGCTACAATACATCACCGCTGCACTAACCTAGTGAAAAATATATATCAGAACGCCACCTTAAAAGTAAATCTCGCTCCGGAGACCAAACCAGTGGAAATACAAAGAGGAGTAAGACAGGGGGAGTCTCTCTCTTCGAAACTCTTCACATTGGTACTAGAGGATGTCTTTAAAATGTTACACTGGAGGGCAAGATACTGAATAACCTTAGATTTGCTGACGACAACGTACTGTTCGCAGACAATCCAATTGACCTTAAAACCATGATGCAGGAACTTAGTAATGCCTCGGCACGATGCGGTTTGGAATGAAACCAAGGTCATGACGAACTGTTCAAACACCACCATATCCATCAAAGTAAATGACGCCATTATTGCGAGAGTGGCTAAATATGTGTATCTGGGACAAGTGGTAATGAGAAAAGACAACGAAGCCAACGAAATTGATAGGCGTATAAGATTGGCCTGGGCAGCCAACTACAAACTTGAGTTCGCCTTCCGTATGAACATAACTGCTAAACGGAAGGCGCGCATATATGACCAGTGTATCTACCGGTGCTCACATACGGTTGGTGTTTATAAAGGACATCCTTCAAAAACTCCAATTAGCCCAAAGAGCAGTAGAAAGGAAGCTGGTAGGCGTTACGCTAAGAGACCGCAAAAGAAACCAGTGGCTAAGACAGTAGAAAGTCAAGGACGTCACATAGCGTATTGCGAAACTTAAGTGGGAGTGGGCTGGTCACGTTGCACGCAAACAGGGTTCGTGGTGCAGAGCGTTCTTATATGTTCAAAACAAATAATATAAAAAAATAAAGCAAATTCTGATTTATAAACAAAGATGACTTTTACGTTCCATTGTACCCCAACTGTTTCTAAGTAAGCTATTTGACTCAAAAATACGACGTCAAAATTTGAAGTTTCATAGAAAAGTATCGTTCTTGACATTTGGATTTGGATAAAAGTATTGAATTAGACTAGTTGGAAACTGCCGTATTCTTGCTATGAAAAACGGATGAAGGATTTAAATTTGTAATGTCCTGAATTTCTTTAATTTTCTTCTTTATAACTTTTAAATGTGGGAGAGCCAAGCTTCGGCACGAATGGGTCGACTCGACCGGAGTAATACCACGGCCTCACAGAATAACGGCGTGAAACAACCCAGCGTTGTGTTTGGCCGTGTGAGTGAGGTTACCGGAGGCCCAATCCCTCCCCTTCCCCTATCCCTTCCCGATCCTTTACGCACTCGTAACTCATTTGGTGTTGTGGGTGCCCATGGGCGGCGCCGATTGCTTACCATCAGGTTATCCGTCAGCTCGTTTGCCGACTTATACCATAAAAAAAAACTTTCACGAGTTCAGAACGAATGAAGGACAAAACCACTCTAATAATAAAATTGTCGTTAAAATTAGATATATACATAGCTTTTTTTAATTAATTCATAATACTAAGTAGCTTCTTTGTTTATAATTAGAATGCTTTTTACACCATCTTAGCCAAAGAAATTACCGCAAATGACCCCCTCTAGAGTAAATTGCTCAAATGACCCCACCTAGAGTAAATTGCTCAAATGACCCCATCTAGAGTAAATTGCTCAAATGACCCCACCTAGAGAAAATTGCTCAAATGACCCCATCTAGATTAAATTGCTCAAATGACCCCATCTAGATTAAATTGCTCAAATGACCCCATCTAGATTAAATTGCTAAAATGACCCCATCTAGAGTAAATTGCTCAAATGACCCCATCTAGAGTAAATTGCTCAAGTGACACATCTAGAGTAAATTGCTCAAATGACCCCATCTAGAGTAAATTGCTCAAATGACCCCATCTAGAGTAAATTGCTCAAATGACCCATCTAGATTATATTGCTCAAATGACCCCATCTGGAGTAAATTGCTCAAGTGACCCCATCTAGAGTAAATTGCTCAAATGACCCCATCTAGAGTAAATTGCTCAAATGACCCCAAAAAACTCAAACGACCCCGATCTCATACAATAAATCTTTCTACTTTGCAAGGTTGTACGTCATCGTCCATGTATTCTACGAGCCGTTTATTGGGTATTACCTTATGTACTCGCTTTCTATGTGTATATAAGGACGCTTTTTGCTTGAACGTTTGCTGGCAAATGTCGCAGGATAGAGGTCGTTCACCCGAGTGAATTACCTCGTGTTGGGTTAGAGCTTTCTTGTCCTGTAATAAAGAAATCAATAACTTCATAAAAAATAAAAAAAACATATGGGTACACCCATATAACATAATATGGGTGGACACAACTTAGTTACACTGTTTTCACATATAGGGGTCATCCTTATAGAACATTACACGTAAAGGGTTTAAAAAACGTTGCTCCACATTAGGATTTTCTCCTGTGTCGTGGGTGCGGTTACAAACATACAATTTCACATACCTACACATGACACCCAGACCCGGAACAACAATTTGTGGGTCACACAAAGAAATGTTCCGTTCGGGAATCGAACCCGCGACACTTTGCGCGGCAGACAGTTGCCCAACCACCGCACCAACCTACTACTTAGACTAGACTACCTACTACTTGGACTAGAAACCGCCCGTTCTTTCTCCTGCTGTGGGCCGAGGACCGCGGTGCCTCCTTGCGCTTACCCCGGAGCCCCGGCACGTACAGGTGGGTGGTCGATAAAATATGGCAAGGGGTGTTGCGGGTGTCCATGGGCGGCGCTGATTGCTTACCATCAGGTTCGCTCGTTCGGCGTCTTAATACATAATCTATATATATATAAGAAAGTCGTGTTAGTTACACCACTTATAACTCAAGAACGGCTGAACCGATTTAGCTGAAAATTGGCAGGGAGGTAGTTTAGAGCCAGGAGAAGGACATAGGATAGGATAGAGTTGGTATAGTTCGTTCCATAATTAGAGACTACAATTTGACAACAGCAAATGTCAAAATACAAAATAATGTGGCCAGATTTTTCATCATAGTGATGGGCCCGAGTACGATCTTTTAAATAAAATACCGATACCGTTTTTTACCCTGAGCAAAATAAAACAATGTTGCGGTGATGTTTTTTATAGTTTATCGAATTAATAATAATAATTTAAAATAAAAATGCGAAATCCAAGACTGGCTAAAAGAAAAACATTATATTTGAGGAACCTATACCGAAAGCCGAGCTGTTGGAGATTTCCCGGAAAGAGAAGAGTAATTATGAATGATACGTTATGGAGTGATGGCTGCTAAAAGGGGGGTCACTATGTAACGGTTGCCTCCTTACCATTGTGATTTTAACCCGACTGAGTTAGTATGGGCACAGGAAGGTACCAGGGAAAGTAGCTAAAAATAATAAAGCTTTTAAAATGCACGAAGTCCAGAATTTAATTTCGGTATTTCGGTCAATATCGGTCGCGGGACTTCACTATTTATGAAATGGAAAAAACATGCAACACTCGAAATGTCAAATCGTTGTCTCTAATTATGGAACGAACTGTAGAGAAGGTTAGGTAGAGTGGGGTAGGTAGAGTGGGGTAGGTAGAGTAGGGTAGGTAGAGTAGGTTAGGTAGAGTAGGTAGAGTAGGGTAGGTAGTGTAGGGTACATAGAGGAGGGTAGGTAGAGTAGGGTAGGTAGAGTAGGGTAGATAGAGTAGGGTAGGTAGAGTTGGGTAGGTACTCAAATGACGGGAGCGACGCCGCGGGGAAGAGCTAGTAAAAAATATAGGTACTAACCGTGAACGCCTTTCCACATTCTTGACATACGTGAGTCCGTGGTTTTTCTTTCTTCTGTCCGTGTATCCTCATCATATGCTTGTCTACATTAGCTCGGGACGCTATTGGCTATAAGAAAATACAAAACATAAATAAATACATCATGGTTGTTTTTAATTATAAGTGTGTGAGAGCCTTGCTTCAGCACGAATGGGTCGGCTCGACCGGAGTGATACCACGGCCTCACAGAAAACCGGCTTGAAACAACCACAGCGTTGAGTTTCGCCGTGTGAGTGAGGTTACCGGAGGCCCAATCCTTCACCTACCTTTCACTGATAGATAGCTACAAGGTTTCTGAATGCTATAGGCTATAAATCATCACGCTACGCTTGAATGGAGCCGAGCACCTGGAGAAACCGCGGGAGAGTAGCTAGTTTGTTATATAGCTTTAATTTTAAGAATATTGTTTCTAATATCAGTAGGATAGTAGGATTATGTTATATAAGAATGGATAACCTTTCAATACCTTTAAGTATATCTTATGGCCATTCAAAAAGTAAAAAAAAAAAAAACGAAAATAAAATATTTTATAAAAATCTTGCAAATTAATTTATTATAGACAAATCGTGCAAAATTTATTTTTAAAGCAATGTTTAATCATCGTGGTTAATGGTTATGCAGTAATGTAATGAACGTAAATGTTAAAGGATCATTTTGTATTACCTCTAGCCCAAGTTCTTTTACTTCAAGACATAATAATTTAGGTACTAACTATGATACTTTCCTTTTCGTTGTTTTTCTGAATGGCCAAAGGATATACTAAAAGGCATTTCAAGGTTATCCATTATTTACCAGACACCCTGTAGATGTTAAGTATTTTTTTAAGAATATTGTTTCTTAAATAACTCGTATGTCATACCTTACTACAAATGGGGCACTTGTGTGTAGTTTTGCCAAGATGTTGGTAGTTGAAGTGATCCTGCATCGCTTGCTTCGTTGGGTAGCCCTTCTTGCACATCGGACAGGGGAATCTGTAAATAATGAAATGAAACAGTGAAAAAAGTATCGGGAATCGAGCGATCCAGTGCCCGTCCCAGCGCCAGTGTGACCTTTCAGTGAGCATGACAACTCCAAGCTGTTATAAGGACCGACATTCTGCTTGTCTAACCAATTGTTATGGGTTAAAATATAATTCTATAGGATGATCTATATTCTAATGGGTTAAAATATCTATATGATCTATACTAATATTATAAAGAAGTAAAATTTGTAAGTCTGTATGTAGGGGGTAATCTTTTGAACAGCTGGTCGGATTACCAAAATTCACTGATAGATAGCTACAATGTTCCTGAGTGCTATAGGCTATAAAACATCACGCTACGATCAAATGGGGCTGCGCAGCGGATGAAACCGCGCGAGAGTATCTAGTCATAGATAAACTTACTTGAAAACCTGTTCCGATGCATGAGCTCTGGAGTATTTAAGATGAGCTTGGTACGTTGCAAGGTGGGAGAAGGTCTTATTACACTCGGTGCATTCGTATCGACTTTTATTTTGATGTCTTTGTATGTGGTATTTTAATTGTATAACTCGAACCATTTTGTGGCAGATCGGACATTCCGATCTAGGTAGCGGGCCTTCGTGGAGTCTGAAAGAGAAATTTCGTATTAAAATTCGTTGTGTTTCGCCGTGTGAGTGAGGTTACCGGAGGCCCAATCTCGCCTCTTCCCCTATTCCTTCCAGATCTTTATATCCGCAACCCCTATCCCCAAAACTCCTTTGGTGTTGCGGGTGTCAATGGGCGGCGCCGATTGCTTACCATCAGGTCATCCGTCTGCTCGTTTGCCGACTTATACCATAAAAAATATTTAGAACGGAAAACATACGTAGTATTTGCAACTAACAAAAACCACAACTTATACAACTACATACTAGCTTTTTCCCGCGACTTCGTTCGCGTGGAATAGTGACTTCCAGCAGGTTTTTGGTATAAAAACTGTCCTATGTCCTTTCTCGAGTTCCTAACTATGTCTGTACCAAAATTTCACAGAAATAGGTTCAGTAGTTTAGGCCTGAAGAAAAAACAGACAGACAGACAGAGTTCCTCTAGCATTTATAATATAAGTTTGGATAACCCATATACATGTCTCCGCATTTAATTATCTTTAATTATGGAGAGCATGCTTGAAAGGGAACAAATAATTAAAAAAAAACAACAAAAAAGATTATGGATTATTGTAATTAGCTTTTTAGGTACTTACTTGAGATGTGTCGCCAACGTAGTTCTATTAACGAAACGTTTTTTACAATGGTCACACTGTAACCCTTCTCTATGGAAGCGAGCCACGTGATTCTTGCGAGCTCGGGAGTTTCTGAAACGTAATGATACTTATAAATATATTTTAAGACACAATAGTGAAATTACGAACCGAACAAACACAATTTACTAATAACAAAATTACGAATTATTTAAATAAGCTAGTATGCCCGCGACTTCGTTCGCTTAGAATAGTGACTTGAAAACTATCCTATGTCCTTTCTCGAGTTCCAAACTATGTTGGTACCAAATTCCACAGAAATCGGTTCAGTAGTTTAGGCGTGAAGAAAATACAGACATGCAGACAGACAGGCAGACAGACGGACAGACAGAGTTACTTTCACATTTATAATATTAGTTTGGATTTATAAGTAAAAAGTGAAAAGGTTGCGGATTGTTGTATAGGTGAGTACTATGTTTTGGATCAGAAGTCCCATCTTAGAGTACATATCAAACTATGTATTGGTGCACATCACGTTGCGACATTTTAGAACGTTTCTTTGACTGCACGGTTCACGCGGTGGCTGGCTGTCGCAGCGGGTCGCGGGTTCGATTCCCGCCCGGAACAACTCTTTGTGTGATTTACAAATTGTTGTTCCGGGTC
This sequence comes from Spodoptera exigua, assembly GCA_902829305.4. Classification (NCBI taxonomy): domain Eukaryota; kingdom Metazoa; phylum Arthropoda; class Insecta; order Lepidoptera; family Noctuidae; genus Spodoptera; species Spodoptera exigua. The sequence continues at coordinate 5,531,860 of LR824629.2, read as the reverse complement.
TGGGTGTCTTGTGTACGTGACATTGTATACTAGTACCCTAGTGTTTTCTTTTTTAAATACTAAACCTAAAAACCAAACGTTTCGTTTGATCTTCCAATTCTTTCAACGAATTATAAAGTTTTTCATAATCGTTTCTAACACACTGCTTGTTCTGTTGTCCAGGTGATAAATCAAGCGGTTGTTGGACTGATGTTAAATTGTTAAGATCTATCAATAAGTTAGTCTATACTAATATTATAAAGAGGTAAAATTTGTAAGTTTGTATGTAGGGGGTAATCTTTGGAACCGCTGGTCGGATTGCCAAAATTCTTTCACTGATATTTAGCTACAATGTTCCTGAGTGCTATAGGCTATAAAACATCACGCTACGATCAAATGGAGCCGAGCAGCGGGTGAAACCGCGCGAGAGTAGCTAGTAAATATATAATATAAAAAAACAAACTTACTTAAAGAACATATCACACTCCAGGCACTGGTATCCTTCGATGGACGTCTTGGACAGCAACTTGCGAAGGTCCCCCGGCTTGGGCGGGTCTCTCTGTTCCTTTGTATCTTTATCTTTCTTCTTTTTACCCTGAAATATAAGAATTTTGGTGTATTTGAGTATATTTTTGTTTATGTGTGTAGAATAATGGGATAAGGGAGAATAAAGTGTGGGAGAGCCATGCTTGCGCACGAATGGGTCGGCTCGACCGGAGTTATACCACGGCCTCACAGAAAACCGGCGTGAAATGACCACAGCGTTGTGTTTCGCCGTGTGAGTGAGGTTACCGGAGGCCAAATCCTTCCCCTCCACCAATCCCTCCTTAATCCCTAAATCTCCAAATCCCTTATCCCTAAAAGGTCGGCAATGCACTCGTAACTCCTCCGTTGCGAGTGTCCATGGGCGGCGCTGATTGCTTACCATCAGGTAATCCGTCTGCTCGTTGGTCGAACTATTAAATAAAAATAAAAAAAATAATGATTTCAGACTAGATATTGAAAAGAAAATATCTTTCTACAATATTATAAACTAGAAAGTGTGTAAGTATTTTTTACAGTTTTTTTTTGTCAGTGAAAAATCATCAAATGTCTTCTCCCGGGCAGTGTGGGCTGGGGCGGGAAGATGTGTCTCTTGTCGACCTAAAAACCTCCCTGTTCCTTCTCCTGCTCTGGGCCGAGGTCGCGATGCCTCATTGCGCTTACCCCGCAATCTCGGCTGAACATCAGCCCTATAGGGCCCTGTGGGGCCGGTGCTTAGATAAGCAAGATATTATGAGAAGTGTAATATGAACGCACGGCCGCGGCAGTCCCAGCCAGACCGCGGTATTGTATAATCGTGTGTGAAAATAATAGACATTTACTCAGTAAACATTGTTTAATTTAATATACCGAAAAGAGACCCCTGCAGGCCCCGTCTGTGGTGGTCTATTGGCTCTTTGAGGTGCGGGCGGAACGCTACGCGCACTACGCTCGGGTCTGGTTCTGGTCGGGCGGCGAGCTACCCTTACTCGCCGTCCTCAGACCCGCGCTTACGGTGGCCGGAGATCAGCACTCGTTGTGAGTAGGTACGGGTGGATGTTTTTTATTTGAGAGCCAACACAACAACACCCGTTAGTTTAACTAGTTGTAAACTGAAACATGCGTTTCTCTTTAGAACGGGTCCACTTAACGTGGTGTGGTTCCTTCCTCAAAGGACCACTACAGTTCATTCAACTTGGACGGTTCTCACACATTATATTATTTTTTACATATCGCCTGGATTTTTGAGGCAAAAATCGCTGTTTATCGAATAGGCCATCTATTTGTTTGTAAGTAAAAAAAATATATTTTTTTTAAATGTTGCCCTGCACTATGATTTTCTCCTGTGTCGTGGGTGCGTTTAAAAACATACAATTTCGCAGGGAATGTGCACAAAATACTGTGGAAGCCTTCTGCCCCACCCAGGGACATAGTAACTTAAGTAAGTCAAGTCGTGGGTGCGTTTAAAAACATACAATTTCACATACACAAGACACCCAGACTCGGAACAACAATTTGTGGATGACACAAAGAGTTGTTTCATGCGGGAATCGAAGACACGACACGTTGTACGGTAGCCAGTTGCCCAGCCACCGCGTCAATCGTACATTCAATATTAATAAAAATGTGTTGGGGATTTTTGGGAGGACTGAATTCCAATAAACTTTGTTTACATAAGTACTTATTTTATTTTAATTTAATTTAGAATCGTAATTTTTGCAATTTCTATCTTATTACTCTTCCTACTATTTTAAATTATATTCTTCTTTTATTACTAATTATTTTTTGTGTCACTACGAAATATTTTGTGCATGTTGTGACACCTTAAAATGCTGTACATTTAATTTTATTATAGTGTATTTAATGTTTAGATGTAAGAAATAATGTAACAGCTACTGGTTGTCCATAATTCAAATAATAAATAAATAAATAAATAATCAGTAACACCTACCTTATTCTTCAAATCTCCAATCTTGATAGTGGATAAATTTGTTTGTTTGCTCATATGCGTGTTAACGTGTTGTTGTATGAGCTTAGTACTGGTTTCTTCGTGGGAGCACAGCTTGCAACGATACTTCAGGTAATGAGAATCCGTGTGGGAAGCTATCTTATTCTCATCGACGTACAAATAGCAAATTTTGCAAGCCACTTGCCTTGGTTTCTGGGGAGAGAAAATATTAATAATCTTCTTATATATAAAAATGGATCGCAAAATGTGTTGGTAAGCGCATAACTCAACAACGCCTGGACCAATTTAGCTAATTCTTTTTTTGTTGTGTTTGTTATTGTCAGGAGAAGGTTCTTACGAGAGAAAACTTTAGAAAAGTAGAGGGGAATAGGGACACCAGGATAGTCGGGTACCCGTGCGAAGCGGGGGCGGTCTGCTAGTTAAGTAAGTAATAAAATTAAGTGTGGGAGAGCCATGCTTCGGCACGAATGGGTCGGCTCGACCGGAGTGATACCACGGCCTCACAGAAAACCGGCGTGAAACAACCATAGCGTTGTGTAAGTGAGGTTACCGAGGGCCCAATCCTTCCCCTCCCTTTATCCCCACCCAATTTTCAAAACTCGAGTTCTTTTTAAACGTTGCCCACACTAGGATTTTCTCCTGTGTCGTGGGTGCGTTTACAAACATACGATTTCACATGCACATCACCAGACCCGAAACAACAATTTGTGGATCACACAAACTGTTGTTCCGTGCGGGAATCGAACCCGCGACACGATGCACGGTAGCCATTAGCCCAGCCACAACGAAAAATGACATTGATTTTTATATGCTACTAGCTTTTGTTCGCGACTGCGTTCGCATGGAATAGTGTCTTCCTGCAGATTTTTGCTATAAAACCTATCCTATGTCCTTTCTCGAGTTCCAAACTATGTCTGTACCAAATTTCACAGAAATCGGTTCAGTAGTTTAGGCGTGAAGAAAAGACAGACAGACAGACAGAGTTACTTTCGAATTTATAATATTAAGTTTAGATAGATAAATAAATTAAATGTCGTGGTGGCCCGGAGGTTAAGGAACCCGCTTATCATGCATGAGGGCGTGGGTTCGAAACCTGGCAAGTACCAATGTGACTTTTTCCGAGTTATATGTACTTTCTATGATTATTTAGACACCACTGACATACGGTGAAGGTAAACATCGTGAGGAAACCTGGACTTGTAATTTCTAATTACAAGTTTGAAATCGCCAACCCGCATTGAGCAAGCGTGGTGATCAATGCTCTAACCTTCTCCGTATAAGAAGAGGCCTTTGCTCAGCAGTGCGCACTTATAGGCTGATGATGATAAATAAATAACTCACCGCTCTATGAGCTGATACGAAGTGGTCTTCAACTTGTTGCTGTGTGTAGAATCCAATGATACAGAGCTCACATTTGTACACTGAGCTAGCATACTGAACCTTCTTCTTGGCCTCTTCTCTGTAAAATAAAAATACATAAAATTTATATCTTTCTCATCATTGGTCAATATATATATACATAATTAACCTGCCACCCATCCGCTTCCAATCCTTAAATATCCGTTTAGCTGTTATGAATAGAGTCTGTTCACAAGCTAATTATCCAACTACGTAATATCATAAGTGTGGGAGAGCCATGCTTCGGCACGAATGTGTCGGCTCGAACGGAGTGATACCACGGCCTCACAGAAAACCGGCGTGAAGTAACCACAGCGTTGCGTTTCGCCGTGTGAGTGAGGTTACCGGAGGCCCAATCCTTCCCCTCCCCCAATCCCTCCTCAATCCCTTAATCTCAAAATCCCTAATCCCTAAAAGGTCGGCAACGCACTCGTAACTCCTCCGTCGCGGGTGTCCATGGGCAGCGCTGATTGCTTACATGTTTAATCTGTCTGCTCGCTTGCCGACCTATCACATAAAATAAAAAAATAAATATCAGACCAGAAGGGTGTCAATGAAATAAAACATCCGAAAGCGATCACGGTAAATTGGCGACTGCATACAATTACATGAACTGCGGACGCAGCCGGATCGCTACACAGTTACACATCTTCTTATATATAAAAATGGATCGCAAAATGTGTTGGCAAGCGCATTTATAACTCAACAACGCCTGAACCAATTTTGCTAATTCTTTTTTTGTTGTGTTGTTTATTGTCAGGAGAAGGTTCTTAGAGAAGAAAATATTAGAAAAGTAGTGGGGAAGATTAGGAAAAGTGACCCTTTGATTGCGAGATAGTTGGACCCGTGCGAAGCGGGGGCGGGCCGCTAGTACATACCTAATATAATGTTAGAGGTACAAAGTACAATGTGTGCGTAGCCTACATCCGAAACCTTTATCCCTTAAAGGCCGGAAACGCACTTGTAGTAACTTCTTTGGTATCACGAGGGTCCGTGGGCGGCGCTGATTGCTTATCATCAGGTAATCCGTCTGCTTGTTTATCAACACATTTGATAAAGTGTGGGAGAGCCATGCTTCGGCACGAATGTGTCAAATCGACCGGAGTGATACCACGGCCTCACAGAAAACCGGCGCGAAACAACCACAGAGTTGTGTTTCGCTGTGTGAGTGAGGTTACCGGAGGCCCAAACCCCCTCCCTATCCTCAATCCTTCCTTCATCCCTAAGAACCCACAAGAGATAGTCAACGCACTTGTAGTAACTTCTTTGGTATCACGAGAGTCCGTGGGCGGCGCTGATTGCTTACCATCAGGTAATCTGTCTGTTCGTTTGTCGACCTATTACATAAAAAAGAATATTAGATATATTACCTGCACTTGAGCATATCACTTTCAGTCATATATTCTGTGACATAACCTAGTTTTGGTTCTGTCTTTTCCGTCTTAGGTTTAGTATCGGGTTGAGTAATTATATTTATTGATTCAATCTGAGATTTCGACAAGTTCCTGAAAAAAAAATCATACATTTACACCCGGTTTCTGAAAGGCTTGTCAACGCTAAAATTAACTAATCTCCTGTTTAATCTCTTGTCAAGTCATTGATTTTAACATTGATCGGCCTTTCAGAAACCGGGTGTTAGTATAATACACTAGCTATTATCGCTCGGTGTCACTCGCATAAGAAGAGTAACGATGTATTTTCTTGCTCGTTCTTCTCCATTCGAATCTACAATTTGGAACGAGCACCAAGCTTCACTGACGAACACAATGACAGACTAATAAAAGTATGTACCAAATTATTGTTTAGTTGGAATAAATGATTTCGACTTTGACTTTAAAATGATTTTGACTTTCACTTTGAAATGATTTCGACTTGATGACTTGACTTTGAAATGATTTTGACTTTGGAATAATTTAGACTTTGAAATGATTTTGACTTTACTTTGAAATGATTTCGACTTTGACTTTGGAATGATTTAAACTTTGAATTTGAAATGATTTTGACTTTGAAATGATCTTGACTTTACTTTGAAATGATTTCGACTTTGACCTTGAAATGATTTTGACTTTGAAATGATTTTAACTTTGACTTAGTCAATAGTTATGTGTAAAAAAACAACTTACTCGATGGTGAGATGTGACATCACCCCGTGGCTTGTTCCGGAGTCAAGATCCAAGGAGTCAGGTCCAACCACTATGTGGGACATCACTCCCGTCACCGGATTTTCAAGAACTATCTCCGGAACTGCAAATATATTTTTTTTTAGGATGACTGGTAATTAGTGGTCGAAATTTAAACATTTGTCGAAGAACCGATGAATGTTGGAGTAGATGTGTTCTAGAATGGAGACCAGGTCTAGGCAAACGCCCTCCAGCTAGGTGGACTGAAGATATTCGCAGAGTGGCTGACAGTGGTTGGGTGAGAAGAGCTGAACATCGAGCACAGCGGCGTGCAATTGGGAAGGCCTATGTCCAGCAGTGGCCTGCTTCTCATGCATAAGGGTGTGGCTTCGCAACCTGGCAAGTACCAATGTGACTTTTTCCGATTTATATGTACTCTCTATGACTATCTAGACACCACTGACATACGAAACATCGTGAGTAAACCTGGACTTATCAATTTCTAATTATAAGTTTGAAATCACCAATCTGCCTTGAGCAAGCGTGATGATTAATGCTCTAAACCTTCTCCGTGTGAGAAGAAGCCTTTGAGACAGGGGGCACTTAAAGGCTGATGATGTGTCCAGAAGTGGACGGAATCAGGCTGTTGATGACTATTTTAACATCTGATTGTACTTATGATAACAAACAAGGTTGTTGTTTCATTTTGTTGTTAGCGAGTTAATTGAGTACACACAAAGCAGGTTGGCCCTACCAGCAACCATATTATATAACCTCTCTATTTTGTAAATTTTTCTACTAACCTTCCAAAATATGTTCATCAATGTCCAAAATATTAGTGTCCTGCACATGGCTTACATCAAAATGTTCATTCTTAACGTTCTGTGGCTGTGTTTGTATTATATAACCTTCATCTCCGGTGGAGAAGTCAAAGAAGATCTTGTCATATTCCGTTTTTGTCTCCATCTCGAGACAGGAGAGTGATTGGGACATATATGTGTGGTCCATGCTCTGTAATACATAGACTAGTTAAAACATTTGTTATGGCAATTACGACAAAAGGTATTTATATGGTCAATGAATTTTTTTTTATGTAGTAATTCAGCAAACGGGCCTTCGGATTATCTGATAATGAACAATCAGCGCCGCAAAAACAGAGGAGCTACGAGTGAGTTGCCCACCTTTTAGAAATTAGGGATTTGGGAATTTTGATCAAGAGAAGCTCTTAAGTTTATCATGCAGTGTTGAAAATCTTAAAATTAAAACATAAATATTTATTTTATATGTATACGGCAAAGAAGCAGATGGTGCGCTTGACGATCGATGATCCTTATTGAAATTTTAATAATGTGTACAATACGATAAAATAGGTTGTAAAAATAAATAAATAATATTTTTTGAATGAAGTTCTGAATTTTAAAACAAATTGTTTTTCTTATTGTAAACTTACCTCCTGTGTCCTGCTAAGAGCTAACACTCTGAGATGCTCCTGTGCGCTGTGGACCTGCCACTTGAACTTGTGGAACCTCTTTAGCAGGGCCAGGCACTCCCAACACACTAGTTGTTCCATCTCCGGCATGGGCTCGCTGAACTGAAAAGATAATTATAAAAGTCAAAATCCAACTAAACCATTATAAATAAGTACTTTTGAAACATTAAAAAATAGAATAGTTGTCTTTTAGTTGGTTTATTAGTGAAGCTAGGTGCTTGTTCTAAATTGTAGATTCGAATGGAGAAGAATGAGTAAGGAAGTAAATTGTGAGTATCTCTTTAAAAAATTTAAATTTATTTAACAATTTCACTAATATGCTAGAAATTATATCTAATTACGAGTGAAACAGAATGATCTTTGAGTTCTTTTTTAGTCAGATAAGAAATACTGGCTTCATCAAGATTTTCTTGTCTAATTGGAAAATCAGTAAATTCATTTGTTTTATTTACACAATGTATTTACTGTGTGTACTGTTATTTACCTCAGTCATGAACAAAAATAATTTTCGGAAAAAAATTATGTCTTACAAACAGTTTAAGTTCAATTCCGTTCACAGGACCACAGGATCCCGGACCTTTGGAAGGCATATGAGGGGCCGAAGCCAACTCACAGAGACCCGTTGAACAATTTTAATATAAGTGAAATGGGACATTAGCTGGAAATTATCCCTGTATCCACTGTGAAAGTGCACCCAATGATAATCCCCGGTTGATGCAGGACTATTGCGAAATGTGGTAATATTTGAAAGGGTACGGTTTGCTATGGACTGGTGGATATGATAAAAGTTTAAGTTACTATTATGTTTCTGATAATGGCAGGAAGAGTTGAAGATGGTTAATGAAAGAAGTAACGGGAATATTCAAAATTAAAATAAAATTCCAAATATTTAATTGGTGTTGGGGACTCATACAATTTTGCAGTTTACGTGAATTTTGTATTGGGCATTACAAGGCGTGAAGTAGTTAATTTAATTACACATAATAATAACTATAAATACCTAGGTCATATTTTTAGAAATATTTAAAAATGAAATTTATGTACTAAATAAAAAATGTAAATTGACCCACTGACCAGGATTTGTATTTCAATTTTTGCAAAAAAGAGTAATAGCGGTGTCAAATAACTCCAACAGCATGTACTTAAAAACTTTGTGTGGTTAGTAGCGACACGCCACTAAAACTACTTAGCATAAATATATGCTATAGTTTGACCTTATTATTTACGTAATCATTAATCAAGAGCTAAATTTAAATTAAATAAAAACAAAAACTTACCCTGTCCCCCGCAAAATCGTACATTAACAAACGGAAAATATCCTGCGCCGTATTATTTAAATCAAATAAATCTCGATCACTGCTCAAACAAGTACTGCATAATGCCCTATACCCAGTCTCAACATCCTGCTCCATTTTATTGTAATTCTATAGACTTTTCAATAATAAATTCTCAACTTTTTATTTGTTGTGATTAATTTTCGGTATCAAAACAAAAAGTAATACTCCCATGTAAAATAGACGAAAATTGATGAACAACGTTAAACTGCACTGCGACACCACAAAATGGCTGCCTTACCTAGTGTTGCTATATATAAATATAAATTCCGCCTGCGTCAGCGGCTTAACAGCTGATGTGATTATTTAAAGTTTTGTCATAGAAACTAGGCATAATTTTTCAGAAAAAATATTCATAACCTTGCCCCATCACTAATACTCAAAAGAAGCTTTTTAATTTGTCTCACATCACATGTTTTTCGTGTAAAATATATTTTTGATTTTTTTATTATTTTTTTGTTCCTACATATTTCTTTGATATAGAAATGAGAAGAACATACAAGTATTTACTAAATACACTTAATTTTGGTTGCAATTTTAAGTGATAATCCTGTGTTTACTATTAATATGATTTTTAATATAAATAAGTTAAAAAAATCCGTTTTTTTCTGCCAAGTGGCAATACTTAAATGTCAACGTCAAATTGTCAAGAGACTTTTTGGCGGGAGTTCAAATATAGCGCATGAAAAGTTTTTTTCATTTGTGATTTTTTTTGAATCTAATATTTTATTTCATTGTAAATTGCATGTAAATAGTAAAGTGTACATAATAGTGTATTAAACATGGATGTTGGCGAGGGCGGGGGCCCAAAACCCCCGGCCCCAAAAAAACATAAACTTAAAGACTTGGACGATGGCGGCGGGGTTAAGGAAAGTGATTTTTTACCCTATCTAAAACCCGGATACAAAAGACTTTATCCAGAAAACTCTTCAAATTTGGAGTTCAAAGTTTACGTGCAGGGTGAAAAAATTGGCAATAAAAGTCCAACCTTTTTAAATCATATATTTGTAAATGAGGTAAAAGGTGTAGTAGCGATTCGCAGAATCAATGCTAACAAGATTGCGGTGGTGTTCAAGCAGTATAATACTGCTAATAATTTTCTATGTAACTCTTCATTTCTGGAGAAGTACAACTTTAAGGCGTTCATACCAGCGGCAGACATAGAAAGAACAGGAATTATCCGATACGTACCCACAAACATCTCTAACAAGGAGCTTTACTCAAAGCTAGAGTCGGAGTACGAAATAATTGCAGTGCGACGATTCACCAAGAAGGTTGGACAAGAACGGGTACCACTTAATACAGTGAGCATTACCTTTCTGTCCAGTTCTTTACCACAAAATGTACAATATGACTTATTCTCTTACCGCATTTTTTACTATATCCCTCCTCTACAACAATGTTACCGTTGCTTCAAATTTAACCACTCAGCCAAAATATGTAATGGCAAACAAAAATGTAGCATTTGTGCTGGGGACCACTCATATAGAGAGTGTGATAACCCCTCAGCAATCTGCTGTGCTAATTGCGGTGGACCACATTTAGCAATTTCAAAGGCATGCGAAATCAAGTTAAAAAAGATAATGGAAAAAAAGGAACGTATTACTTACGCTAGTAAGGCTGAAACTAAACTTAATGTGACTCAGGGAGATTTCCCACCATTGCGCAAACCAAGACCTCAGGTCAATGTAAATAAAAATTCTGTTGTAAATAAAAATGTAAATTCTGCACCTATAAATAATGTACCTGTAAATACTGAACCTAAAATAATTTCTGTTGCTGATGTCAAGGCTCAACTCCTGGCAAATAATGACTTACTTAAGGCCATTGTTCGCACACTCATTGTAATCGCCAATAAGGGCAAGGATGATCCTCCAATCAATACAACAACTATTAAAGATATTCTACTGGAGAATCTTACATAATGGATATAGACTCCAATATACAATCTCAGCTATGCATTGCTCAGTTTAATATACAAAGTGTATACAGTAAAAAGCCCTTACTCTTAAAGTTTCTTAATGATAAAAATATTGATATTTGCCTTTTAAATGAAACGTGGATTAAAGATAACAAACCTTTCCACATTCCTGAATATAATATACATTTCAAAAATGCAGCTAATGAACATGGGGGAATAGCTATCCTCATAAAACATAATTTAAAGTATACAACTTTACAAACCACATTTTATGAAGATGTACAAACTGTTGCAATTTCTCTTTCTACAGAGTTAGGTGACTTATCTATTTTGACTGTGTATTGTCCACCACACAGTGGCCATACTAGATTAAACAAATTGAGAAATATCATAAAAGAACTGCCCAAGCCAGTGTTCATTTCAGGAGACTTTAATGCTCATCATATTGCTTTTGGCTGTGTAAGCACCAAGGGCAGAGGGCAGCAACTATATGATATAATTGATGAGTTGGATCTATGCTTGTTGAATGATGGCAGTTTCACAACAAATAATCGGCCTAATTGTAACCCATCAGCTATTGATATCACTTTTACAAGTGCAGTTTTAGCACCACTGTGTGATTGGACTGTACATGATGACAGTATGGGTAGTTATCATTTCCCTACAATTACAAATCTTACTTTAGCTGTTAATAAATATCAAACAAATCCTCCAATAGAGAAATTTTTATACAAAAAAGCAGATTGGGTGAAGTACTGTGAAATATCTGAAACTTTATTTAATGATATCAATGTGGATACTGAGAACCCTTTGAAGTCATATAATACCTTCTGTAATAGACTTAGCTCTTTGAAGTTACTTTGCATCCCAAAGTATACCAAGACTAGTTCATATAGAAGTAGGCCACCAGCGCCATGGTGGAATGAGAAGTGCGAACAAAGCGTCATTAAGTCTTATCAAGCTTTAAAATACTATAGAAGTAATCCTACAATGGATAACTACATTATATATAAGAAGTTAGACGCCTTGAAAAAGAGAACCATATCTGAAGAAAAGAAAAATGGTTGGCGCAATCTCTGTGAGTCTTTTAATAGAAATACTCCTATCAGTAAGATTTGGAACTATATTAAAATGTTTAAGGGTAGGAAAACTCATAATAAATCACTTTCTGATGAATTTGTTTTGCCACTCTTAGATAAACTATCAGATAATGGATCTGATGGTATAGTTGATGTTGATATGTATTTTAATATTAATAATGATAATAATGAGACACAGTTTTTAATTGAACCTTTTACATGGCATGAGTTTAATATGAGTCTTCATTCCCGAAAAAATTCTGCGCCTGGATTGGACAACTTTCCTTATATTTTGATAAAACATTTACATATATTGGTGCAAAAATTGTTTCTGAACATTCTTAATGCACTTTGGCTCCATCAAGTAATTCCACTGACTTGGAAAACACAATGTGTGATACCAGTGCTTAAACCAGATAAACCAGTCAATGATGCTAACTCATATCGACCTATTTCATTATCATCCTGTCTTGGAAAAATTTTTGAGAACATGGTTAAGATTCGTCTTGATTGGTATGTGGAATCGAAGTGCATTATCCCAACTATTCAATTTGGCTTCAGAAGAGGCAGAAGTTGTGCAGACAGCTTTGTTTCTCTTATCTCAGATCTGAAAAGAGCAAGAAATAATAATGCTAGTGCAGTATGTACCTTTTTAGATGTACAGGGGGCATTTGATAATGTGCAACCTGGTATTTTGATTAAAATTCTGTCTGATTTAGGTATTCCAGGAAAATTTTGTAAATGGATATACTCTTTCTTAAATGAAAGAATACTATATGTAAAACACAATAATATTTTACATGGTCCTAGGCAAGTGAGCAATTTCAAAATAAAGTGTACCCTGTTCTAAAATTGGATTTATTTTTTATATGCATATATTTTTTTAATTTTCCATAATATAATAGGAAAATATAGTTTAATATACAGAATAACAAAAAAGAACGCCAAATTCGAGGCATTTTCCTGATAATATCAAAACAAAACGGACTTTGTGGCGGAACTAGTTCCGTTATGTGACCACATTTAAAAGCGAAATTAAAGGAAAATATGTAATTAATAAGCCTTTTTTTATTTAATTGAATTAATAATACATGTATTTAATTGATATATCAAAAAAAAAATAGCCGTAACTTCTAGCATTAATATAAAATTCCTTTTTTAAATTCGATTTTGTGACTATATTGCTTTTTATTTGGTTATTTTTAAACTTTACTCCAAAAGCATAATATTTTATTTCATATTTGGTACCTTTTTAGAATAGGTATTGATTTACTGTAAACATATTTGTAACTGTATAAATTTAAAAGGTAAAAAATCACCTGATTTTGTAGATTTAATCCCCATCAATTTGAAGGGACAATCACAAAATGGAAGTCTTAAAATCATAAGGCTATGAACACACATACTTTGTAAATTGCTTAATAATAAATAAGTATTTATTGATAATTTAAAATTGTTAGCCTTATTTCTCAAATTGGAACTAGTTTTGTGTTTTAAGGAAATAATTACGGAAAAAAATTAAGAATTGGGAAGGTAAGAAATAAAACAATCATTTTAAATATGCTTTTATTTTTGCCTTTTTTAAAAATTATAAGAATAAACCCAATAGTAATTTAGGTAGTAGTAACATCAAGCTACCCCAAACTGTCAAACCCCAATTGGACATAAACATTATTTAATTGTAATAACGCTGAAAAACAAAGTTTGACTGATTGGGCTAGCTTGAAACTAGTCTGTACCTCTTGACATCAATCTCATTAAAATTTTGCAGGATACTGATTTATAGGAACTCCAAAGTTTATAATCACATAACATTTGAGATCAATAGGTATTAAAAAATTAAGGCCATATTTGGTTACTTTGAATAAAGTTATCCAAATAAAGTAATAACAAATTAAAATACGAAAACTTAATATTAGTATTCTTTTTGCGTCAATTACAGAGTATTTATTCATTTATACATTACCACAAAATAAAAAATAAATCCTTATATAACCTAAAGTTTTGATCAGTCTTACTGTTTTTTTTAACTATCATCAAGTTTATATTGTAAATAATAATTATTATAAAACCTACTTAAAAAAATAATATTTTTTTCAGTCGTATTGATTAAGCAAATCTAAAAATGTTCATAATAATAATTTGAATAGTAAAAAATAATCGAATTAATCTCGGATACCAGAGAGCAAGGTTTAAATAAATTCTACAATCTTAACAACAGACGCAAACTAAAACTCCTTAAATACAGTAAACAACTTACATAAAATTTGTTTTATTAAATAAAAATAAATGAAAAGAATAAGATACTAAATCAATTCACTTTACGAGCAAGTGTAAATTAAATAGTTACATAGTATGAACCTATTCGTATTATCCACCTACTTAGTTGTACGCGGATCTTACTAGAATTAAACACTACCCATATGGAAAACAATACTAAATTAAGTTTAGAAAAGCTTACCTAGCGTTTAAACGTCGTCAGCAAACTTCAACCTGTAAATTAAAAATTGAAATTTCACATTACATTATTTCGGTCAGTAGGGATTTATATTATGAACTAAGCTTTATGCATTCCGACCTGTAGTGACTTGACGTTCCGTTAAATGTGACCATAGAATAAGTCACACAACGGAGGTCACATAATGCTACCTTCTTGTAGTTTTAAATTATTTAAAAATTACTCACCTTACTTAGCACTAATAAGTAATTAAGAATCGAATACCTATACAAATTGTGCAATTCGTCAACATTAACAATAATCAAATAAAGCGATATAAAACAGTAAAACTTGGTCACATACCTGAGCAAAGAAATTTAAACAAGGAGCACTTCAACAATGACGTCCGCACATCTCACAGATTAGTTTCACAGTGAAATCAAAACGCGTCTGTCGATAAAGGACGATATATTGTGTTGCCATTTCATGCCAAATATTTTCCATTATAGAATAATTTGTGCTAAAACACGCGGTCACAAGACGGAATTTTCCGGTAAGCTTAAATTTTCGATTTAAATTCATATTTAATTTTAAAATAAAATATGCAAAAAAATATATCTTTGACACCTTTAACTGATAAATACGACTTCTAAGTATTTAAATTGTATAAAGAAATCACTCTCAAAACGGTTTTTTTTTATGAAATCAATCATTATCTGATCTTAGTTGGGAAGGGGACACATAAATTTGATGGTCTTTAATATTTTAAAAGTTTCGTAAGTTTTTTATTTATTTAAGTAACAACAAAACGACATTTTTTATAAATATTTAAATATATTTTCTTCTCACTTAAATTAATATATGCAGTTAAAATTTATTCAATCTCAAAGAAATAAATGAACAAAAGCAAGGGACAAGGCGAAATCCATGGGTACATTTTTTTTTGAAATTGCTCAAGTGTCAAAAGGAACAATGCAAGGGGCAACTTTGTCCCCATTGTTATATAATATATATACATCTCAAATTTGTAAATATGTAAATATGGATAATGTAAATATTTTGCAGTTTGCTGATGACCTTGTTGTATATAGTGTACATAATGATATTGATTTGGCAATTGCTAATATTAATAATGCTCTTAGTCAATTATATCACTACTACAACAATAAACTTCGATTAAATATCAATCCCAACAAAAGTAATGTAATGTTTATAACAAAAGATTTACCTAGCTTGTCTGTGTTATACAATGATAAAGCAATTCCTATAGTAAGCAGTCATAAATTTTTAGGTGTGCAAATTGATAATAAACTGACATTCCAAGGTCATATCAAGTACATTTTACAAAATTCTTTGAAAGGCTTAAATATCATGAGGTGTTTGGCAGGAGTCTCCTGGGGAGCTGACCCAGTTACTCTTGCTATTTTGTACAAAGCCATTGTAAGAAGCCATTTTGATTACAGTTGTCTAGCCTATATTGATTGTAATTATGTACATAGATTAGATATAGCACAAAACAAAGGTCTGAGGATATCTGGCGCCATGTGCTCAACTCCCATCCGTGCCATGGAAGTTGAGACAGGGGTGATGCCCCTTAGTATAAGAAGATATCTACTTGCTCAAAGATTTTCTGTAAAGCTATTTGCAGCTAATAATAACGAAGTTTTAAGAAGAATTTTACCTCAGTATCCAGTAGTTCACAATGTGTCTGGTGTGACTGGGGCTGGCCTTCACTGTCATATTATCCCAGATTTATCTCAGGTTATCCTGGAAGCACATTTTAAATTTTCGAATATAATTAAAAGTTCTCATTGGGCATGTTACTCCACAAAGTACAAGATATTGTTATTTGAAGTCTCAATTATAAATACAGTAGTTAGTAATAATGAGGAGTTATTAAACTTTATTCACCTTAACAGTCACTATTATAGACTTTATACCGATGGCAGTAAGGGTTTGTCTCATGTTCGCAGTGCTGTTTATGATCCTCAAATTCAGTTTTGTCAAAGCTTTGAGCTTAGTCTTTTATGTAGCATATTCACTGCAGAGGCTTATGCAGTTCTTGAGGCCCTGAAAAAAATTTCATCAATGCATTACACAACCTATTTAATTTTGACTGACTCTTTAAGTGTGATTAAAGCATTAGAGAATATTAATTTTCATTTCAAAACAAATTATCTTTTAATTAAGATTCGAGAAGTTTTATTTAATTTAAAAAATAAAGGCATTTCAGTTTCTTTTATGTGGATCCCTTCACATAAAGGTATTACTGGCAATGAAATCGCTGATAGAGCTGCATTTGATGGGATAAATTGTATAAATGTATCTAATATTGTAAAGGTACCTTTTACGGACTGCTATGCACTGATTAGAGAAAACATAAAACATGTATGGAAAGACTTCTGGAAGAAAGACCAAGAAGAAAAAGGAAAGTGGTACGGTACTATTCAATCGGACTTACCTGTGAGACCGTGGTATGACCAAAAGCAATACAAGTACGCCAGACGAGATTTTATATCTACTATATGCAGGCTTCGATTCGGACATCATAGAACACCCGCACACCTTGCAAGACTCAAACTTGATGCAAATGACAAGTGCTTGAATTGTAACGTCTTATGTGACATTAGTCACATAGTGTTGGTATGCAGTGACTACAACATGCAAAGGTTGATTTTAGCCAGTGAACTAAGTGAAATTGTAGATAATGTTTCCTCCCGCCGCCTAGAAGATCTACTACGTGATCCAAAGTGTTTAGTGCCGTTATACAATTTCATTAAAAATACTCTGGAAAGTATATAATAACATAAAACCGAGTAAATTAAAAGACTTGGCTTAAAGGACTCGTATCCAGGCCATAAACTCCAAAAAAAAAAAAAAAGTCAAATTGTCAATAGTAAAGTGCCAGATTTGTGTTTCTTTTGCAAATTATGAAAAAAAAACAGTAAACAACAAGAATTTTTACTTATTATTAATTAAAATCTAAATAATTATGTATGAAGAGGAAGTATTTAAAAATGAATAGTAGCCGTATTTCGTTTTGCCAGGCTTGTTTAAGTTCAGATCGAAGTTTATTTCGAGTCGACGAAGATGAAATTTTCAAAAATATTTTAGAAATGGTAAACAATTAACAGAAATATTGAATTAAAATTATGTATTTGATATTCAGACAATAAATTTACTTCTTTGTTACATACACACACAAACGTAAAATCTTGTGGAAATCAATGAAATACACAAAAATCATATTTTTTTACTTGAAAAAATAAAACTCAGTATTATATTATTTTTCTTACATTGTTTTTGTTGTAAAATTTATTTTTTCTTCACCTTATAAACTAGACACTAAGCCACTATGTCATCTTATTTATTGCTTTCAACAAATAACATCATAAACCAATAAAAAATATTTCATATTTTTGGTCCAATAAACAAATTACAAATGTATGCAATTATCACAATAGCAACCATTTTTTTTTGTTTCTTTTTTTAAAGTTGTGTATTTCAAAAGTGGCAGTGCTTTCCTAAATTAAAAAAAACAACAATCACTAAATATAAGAAACCAAAATAAATATGAATGAACTTTTACAAAATAAAAATTATTTTAAAATTCCTCTTGCAGACATTACCTCCTCCAATCCTCATATGTTGGGAATGCCTGGCCATAGTCAAAAAGATAAAAAGTTTTAAAGCCAAAGTTGAAGAGGCACAGAGAATATTAGCTTATCATTATTCTAATAATCAGGTAATTTAATATTTATTATAACATTCAGGTTAATTCTAGCTTAATATTAAAATAAATAATTATCATAGAAATTCTTTTTCTACTTAATAAAGAAACTTTCTCCATTTGTCGCGCGGTTTCACCCGCTGCTCGGCTCCATTTGATAGTAGCGTGATGTTTTATAGTCTATAGCACTCAGGATCATTGTAGCTATCTATCAGTGAAAGAATTTTGGCAATCCAACCAACAGTTCCAAGGATTACCGCCTACATACAAACTTACAAATTTTACTTCTTTATAATATTAGTATAGATATATAAACTTACAAATATTACCTCTTTATAATATTTAGTAGAGTAGATACAGTAGGTAGATAGATATGCATGTATGTAACAAGCACTTGCCATTGCCATTAGTTATTTAAAATAAATGTATTTGTATTAAAATGTATTGTATAATTTATTTAAAAAAATATTTACAGAAATCTTCACTAAAAACCTTATCAAAATTAACAAAAGCAAACTTAGATCATACAATAAATATTATATATAATGAACAAGATGAAGAAAATAAACAAAAAATTGAAATTAAAATAGAAAACCATTCAGATGAAAATTATAATTATGAACAAAGCAATGATCTTTGCCTCAATCAAGAAATTAAAAAAGAAGAAATCATAGACACACAAACAACAGTTAAAAGAAATAAAAAAACACTCCACTATAGAATTGTCTATGAGCAAAATTCAGAAAAGGATCTGAGGAAAAAGTTTTCTATCAAACCTGAGGAGTTGGGTCTGTGGTTGGATAGAGAAAGAAAAAGCGATTTTTATAAGAATAAGAATTATAAATATAAATGTAAACTTTGTTTTAATGGATATAAAGTTAAGGATAAATTAAAATCTCACATGTTAAAACGACATGATAACGTGAGTATTTTCTTACATTTTTGAAAACAGATTTTAATATTTTTGCTTAGACTTAGCGACACATTGAAAGTACTAGGTTTAATTATTCTTCGTCATCTTTTTACAGACATATTGCCATTAAAAAAAAATAGTGTTACGTGCCTGACGTCACGTTCCTGACTATGCGGGCTTGGGTTACGGGATTGGATGAAATGAAACACTAATACCAGATTTCAGACTTTCTATTGCACTTAAGTTACAGCGTCCACGGAGTTAAGTTATCGGCGTTCCTCTCCAGCAGAGTCCGGCCGACTGACACAACTTTGCCGTTCACGCTGACTTAACTCACTTAACTGACTGCACTTCACTATTTCACTGCACTTCACTATTTCACTCACTTTTCTTCTTTTTCACTTCTTCCTTTTCTTCCGAATCGCTTTAGACTTAGAACTCAACTGCCAGCGGTGAGCCGCAGTTCCGCTTATATACCCCCGGTTCAGGTTCTGGAACATTCAATTTCGTTATTCTTTTTGATCGTCATGACTCCAGAACCTTCCAATAATTTCGTTACTCATTTTTATTTATTCTCCTTCTCGCTCTTTAATTTTTCATTTCTTTCACACAAATAATTCCAGAAAGTTCCACAAAACTTCTATCAACTAAAAAACTACATGTTTACGGCGGGACTCGAACTCGGGGTCTCCGTGGTGTAATCCACACGCCTTACCGATTACACCAACTCGTGTTGACAATTCACGACGAAATTTACAATCTCTAGGCAACGTTTGACAACCATCCATTGACGTCATGATGTCAAAGAGTTTGAACCACTTTTCCGTCACACTGCCCCCCTCTTAAATTCGCTCGTCCCGAGCATCGTTGCTGCCGTAATACCTCGCCAACCTGTCTATATGGACAACTTTCAAAGGGCTCCTTGAAGTCTTCCGAATTCTGTAAGTAATGTCATTGATCTTCGTGACTATCTCATAAGGACCTTCCCAACTCGGTTGCAGCTTCGGAGATTTTCCCTTCCTTCTGACTGGATTATGAAGCCAGACCAATGACCCCTCTTCAAACCCAACAGAATTGGCTCGTCGATCATAGCGCGTCTTTGCGCGATCACTAGCTTGAAAACCGGCCTCCCTGATCTGCTCATAAATGTCCAACATTTTTGCCCTTAACTCGCTTATGTAATCGCTAAACTCGGTGCGAGAGTCGCCAGGTGGACAGCCCGATACAAGATCTGCCGGTAATCTCAATTCCCTTCCAAAATTTGCAAATGCAGGCGTCTTTGCGGTACTTTCATGTACAGCAGTCCGATAGGCAAGCAAGAAGAGAGGTATGTAAGTGTCCCAATCTCTCTGATGGCTGTCAACCACCTTTGCTAAGTGTCGCTCCAATGTTTGGTTGAAGCGTTCGACCATTCCATCTGACTGTGGATGATAAGGGGTCGTTCGAGTCTTATGGATTCCCAAAAGTTTACAAGTTTCCTGAAAAACTTGGGATTCAAAGTTCCGTCCTTGATCACTGTGCATCTCCAAGGGTACTCCAAATCGGGTGAATACTTCGTTTACCAACTTCGTCGCTACAGTTACTGCCTCTTGATTCGGTATGGCAAAGACCTCCGGCCATTTTGTAAAATAGTCCATAACCACTAAAACGTAGCGATTGCCCGAATCAGTGATTGGAAATGGTCCAGCGATGTCTAAGGCTATTCTCTCCCAAGGCATACCAACATTGTAGATTTTCATCGCCCCCCTGCTCCTTGTTTGTGGACCCTTGACAGCTGCACAACTAGTGCATTTCCGGCACCAATCTTCGACGTCATATTTGCAATGCAACCAATAAAACCTCTCCTTGATCTTCACCAAAGTCCTCCTAATTCCCAAATGTCCTCCAGAAGATCCATCATGGAACGCTTTTAATACATCCCTTATTTTTGAACGAGGCACCACCAATTGCAAATGCTCGTCCTTGCCGTTTGTTGATTCCCATTTCCTGCACAGAAGTCCGTTATGCAGCGTAAGGCTTTTCCACTGTGCCCATAAACCTTTCGTTACCGCGCTATATTGGGCGACGTCACTCCAACTTGGCTTGTTACCACTTCGTAGCCACTCCAGTATTGGTTTAATATCTGCATCTCTTTCCTGTTCTAATTTCATCGCATCATTTCCCCATGCCTCGTCAACAGTATCAGTCCTTATCACCTTAAGAAAAGCAGTTTCCTTCTTAGCACAATGTTTGCAATCTTCCACGCATGGGCGTCTCGATAATGCATCTGCGTTGCCATGAATTCTTCCGCCGCGATGTTCGATTTCAAAGTCAAATTCCTGAAGTTGTTCCAGCCATCTGGCTACTTGGCCTTCGGGATCCTTAAACTGAAGCAGCCATTTCAAAGCAGCGTGATCAGTTCTGATCAAAAATTTCCGTCCCAGTAAATACTTCTTGAAATGGTGCAGGGTTTTGACTACGGCCAGCAATTCCCTCCTGGTCACGCAATAATTCCTCTCTGGCTTGGATAGTGACTTGCTGAAGTAAGCAATAACCTTCTCCTGCTCACCATCGCGTTGTGAAAGGACACCTCCTATTCCAATATTGCTGGCATCCGTATCAACTACGAATATTCCTTTCGCGCTGGGATATCCGAGAATTGGTGTGTTACAAAGCCGTTCTTTTAGTTCTCGAAAGGCTTGCTCACAATCCTCGTCCCAAACAAAGGCACGTTTATCCTCTGTCAATCGATGCAATGGCTTGGCAATGTCCGAGAATCCTTTCACAAACCGCCGATAATACGAGCACAATCCAAGAAATGCCCGAACTTGCGTTTTGTCTTTAGGTGTTGGCCATTCCTTGACAGCGACAGTCTTGGCTGGATCAGTCTCAATTCCTCTCTCAGAAATAACATGTCCTAGATAATTCACTTCGCGCTTGAAGAAAGAGCATTTCTTTGGACTCAACTTTAAATTTGCTCCACGCAGCTTGTCGAGTACCTTTTCCAATTTCCTTAGATGATCGTCAAAATCCCGTCCAACAATGATGATGTCATCGAGGTAAACTAGGCAGGTTTCGCCCAGCAGTCCCGCCAGCACCTGTTCCATCAAACGCTCAAAAGTTGCCGGTGCATTGCATAATCCAAATGGCATCACCTTAAATTGCCAGAGTCCCTTCCCAGTTGAGAATGCGGTCTTTTCCTTGTCCTTGGGATCCAAATCCACCTGCCAATAGCCGCTTTTCAGATCGAGCGTTGAAAACCATTTCATGCCACTCAATGTGTCAAGTGTGTCATCGATTCTTGGTAACGGGTAGCTATCCTTCTTGGTTACATCATTCAATCGTCGATAGTCTACGCAAAACCTCGTTGAACCATCTTTCTTCTTGACAAGCACGACAGGTGAACACCAAGGGCTAGAAGAGGGCTCTATCACGTCATTTTTCCTCATATCGTCAATCATTTCTTCAACCTCTTTCTCACGAGCGAATGGTATGCGTCTGGGCCTTTGACGAATTGGCATTGTATCACCTGTGTTTATTTTATGCTTCACCAAACCAGTTTGGCCAATATCACCATCGCTTCTTGTAAACACATCAGAGAATCGAAGAAGTAAATTTCTAGCTTTCATAGTCTCCACTTTTGTCAGACTTTTGTTTTCGTCTAAGATTTTCGTTACAAAGTCTATTCCCGTACTGTCCTTTTTCACAAGATTCTCTGAGCATTTTCTTATCCAGGCCACTTCTTCCAATACGCCCACAGGCTCTCCTTCTTCAATCGTAATTTTTGAATCACTGAAGTTGAATACCGGAATGCGGTTGACATCAGATGACCCCACGACAGTTCTTGCCGGTAGCCATGAGCTTACGTGTTCCGATTTATCAATCACAGCGCACCTTCGAGGTAAACTTCCTTCCTTCCTCCTAGGTAATGCGATTGGTACGAGAGTCTGTGATTTTGGTGCAAGAACAGTTCTTCTTAAACAGCAAACTTTTCCCAGGGTTCCACCCTTCATCGGAATTTCCTCAGTTCCACATAGTAAAACTCCAGATTTTAAGTCGATGTTACACTGGTGCTCTTGCAGGAAGTCAAGTCCCAGGATGCAGTCATCCAGAATTTTGGCCACAATAACCTCATGTCGATAAACACGTTCCCCAATTTTGATTGTTACATGCAGTTTTCCACTTATCGGTATGCACTGGCCGGTAGCTGATTTCATTCGTAGGCCAACAATTGGTTTAAGGTGTTTCCTGATGTTTTGCTCGAGCAGCCGAACATTTATCACCGTCCTTGAAGCTCCAGTATCTAATGTTAGCTGACTGTTTTTCCCATTTACTTGACCGTCTATCACCAGAGTATTTCCATCGTTGGTTTGCTTGATGTAGATTGTTGGGGTTGTTCCACTACCAGCCAGCGCCCACCCCGCAGCCCTGGCTGGATTTAAGTTTCCCTGCTGGTCAGAAGTTGAGACCGCCGCGTCCTGGCGGTTCATCTTCTTCGGGCAGTCGCTCCGTATGTGCCCACGCTCTCCACATCCATAGCACATGAAGTTCCGACGGCGTGGAGATACCTGCTCCGTTGTCGTCATTTCCCGCAGACGTAAGGTACGGGAGTTACCACGCACGGCTTCCACTTCCAATGCATGGGCCAGAGCTTCTTTCATGTTCTTGTGATGGCCCAGATGAACAGCGGCTCGTACTTCGGGGTCCCGAATACCGTCAATGAACGCTTGGAGAAGCGTGCCTTCAATCATTGACGGAGTCGACCGGAAAGCTCGACGCACAAGTTTCTCGATTTCCACGGACCATTGCTGTAGGCCCTCATTAACACGCTGAGTACGCTCTTTTAATTGCGCTCTGTACACGTGCTCGAGGTGGCTGTCTCCAAAACGTGCCTCAAGTGCGTCGAGGAGGGCACTAAAGCTGAGATCCCCACTTGCGCCGATAGCTTCCAGCACTGAGAGCGCTTGATCACGGAGGGCCAGGGTAAGGGCTGACTGTGCTTCCTTCTGAGTCCAACCATAAGCCTCCATAAGTGTCTCAAATTGTAGCTTGAACGCGGTCCAGGATGTTGTTCCGTCGTAATGGGGAATCTTAAGCCCTTTCGTTGCACTTGAAGCCGCATTTGGGGCTTCAAAAACGGCTGCAAGACGGCTTCGGCTCTTCAAAGGGCTTGGGCTTGTCAATTCCTGCTTGATTTTGGAGATCTCTTCTTCCACTCTCTCCTCTATCGCCTTGACGCGATGTTCCAACTTGCCTAACCCTTCCTCCACTTCTTGTACCCGTTCGACAGCCTTTTGCAGTCCCTTCGTGAAATCCTTATGCATGTCTTCCAAGCGACGCGCTTGCTCCTCTTGGCGGCGAGCTTGATCCTCTTTCAGCTCCCGTAGCTGCTCCGCCTGACAGCGTGCATGCTCCTCTTGGCGACGAGCTTGATCTTCTTTCAGCTCCCCTAGCTGTTCTTCTTGGCGGCGCGCTTGCTCTACCATCATTTGCTGCAGCTGTAGCAGTAGATCCACCTGCACAGGCTTGGCTTCTGCATCGCTGGTTTGAGCTGCAGCACTCTCTTCCCTCACACGCTGCGCTTCTGCCATTGCACGGGTACTCACTCCTCTTACGTCCTGCGGCACTAGCGGCATTTTTCTCCAATCCCACTTCTGACACCAAATGTTACGTGCCTGACGTCACGTTCCTGACTATGCGGGCTTGGGTTACGGGATTGGATGAAATGAAACACTAATACCAGATTTCAGACTTTCTATTGCACTTAAGTTACAGCGTCCACGGAGTTAAGTTATCGGCGTTCCTCTCCAGCAGAGTCCGGCCGACTGACACAACTTTGCCGTTCACGCTGACTTAACTCACTTAACTGACTGCACTTCACTATTTCACTGCACTTCACTATTTCACTCACTTTTCTTCTTTTTCACTTCTTCCTTTTCTTCCGAATCGCTTTAGACTTAGAACTCAACTGCCAGCGGTGAGCCGCAGTTCCGCTTATATACCCCCGGTTCAGGTTCTGGAACATTCAATTTCGTTATTCTTTTTGATCGTCATGACTCCAGAACCTTCCAATAATTTCGTTACTCATTTTTATTTATTCTCCTTCTCGCTCTTTAATTTTTCATTTCTTTCACACAAATAATTCCAGAAAGTTCCACAAAACTTCTATCAACTAAAAAACTACATGTTTACGGCGGGACTCGAACTCGGGGTCTCCGTGGTGTAATCCACACGCCTTACCGATTACACCAACTCGTGTTGACAATTCACGACGAAATTTACAATCTCTAGGCAACGTTTGACAACCATCCATTGACGTCATGATGTCAAAGAGTTTGAACCACTTTTCCGTCACAATAGAATTCAATTAATGAGAAAATTTCAAAATAATTGTATAACGATAATAGCACATTTGCCCTACCCGAGAATCGATCCCCAAACTCACCAAGACGCGTAAATGTAAATATAAAATTGAAAAATATTTTTTCGTGATGTGGCAATTGACTAGTCGAATTATATGATGGTAAGCAATCAGCGCCGCCCATGGACAACCGCATCAATAGAGGCGAGTGCGTTGCCGACCTTTTAGGGATTAGGGATTTGGGGACGGGAAGGATTTGGCCTCCGGTAACCTTACTCACACGGCGAAACACAACGCTGTGGTTGTTTCACGCCGCCTCTTTATAATTTTAGTATAGATTATATATTAATATTATATGTTTTTCAGTCTGTAGGCCCATACGAATGTGAAACATGCCACGCCCATTTTGAAAACGAGACCGCACTCAGTAATCATGCGAGGTCTCATAATTTTGCATGGGAATGCATCAAGTGTGGGTACCAATGTTACTCAGTGCGAAGACTCAACTATCATGTAAAATGCCATAGAAGTTATCAATGTGTTTATTGTGATGCTGAATTTCAGTGAGTATGTTTTTTTTATATGAATATTACCTACTACTAGCTTTTACTAACTTCGCTCCCGTCATTTGACTACCTACACTACCTTATTTAGATACTTGCCTACACTATGCATCCTACTCTACCTACCCTACCTACACTACTCAACCTCCCCTACCTAGTTACCTACCAACATTACTGTACCTAGACTACCCTACGTAGTTACCTACGTATAATACCTATCTTACCTACCCTACTCTACCCTATCTCTAGGGTACCCTACCACCCTACCTAGTTACCTACCTATACTACATACCTTACCCTATTCTACCGAGTTACCTACCTACACTACATACCCTACCCTGTTCTATCTAGTTACCCACTTACACTACCTAAATTGATCTACCTACACAACCCTACCTAATTACCTTCGTATAATACCTATCTTACCTAGGGTACTACTACCCTACTTAGTTACCTACCTTTTTTTTTATAATTGATAATTTACAATGTCCACGGACTCGGGGTCCGTGCCCTTGTCAAACAATATAGTTACCTACCTACACTACAGACCTTACCCTATTCTACGTAGTTACCCACCTTTTTTTTGTGAGGGGAAAATTGTCAAATGGCTTCTTACTGACTAGTGGTGGAGTGTCAGACTCTTACTGACTAAAAACCCCCCTGTTCCTTCTCCTGCTCTGGGCCGAGGTCGCGGTGCCTCATTGCTCTTACCCCGCAACCCCGGCTGAACATCAGCCCTATAGGGCCCCGTCTGTGGTGGTCTATTGGCTCTTTGAGGCGCGCGCGGTACGCTACGAGCCGTACGCTCGGGCCTGGTTCTGGTCGGGCGGCGAGATGCCCTTACTCGCCAACCGCAGACCCGTGCAGTTACCCACCTACGCTACCTAAATTACTCTACTACTACCTACCTACTCTGCCTAGCCTCTATATTCTCTAGAAGGAACGGGGTGTTTTTTTAGTCAGTGAGAGTCTGACACTCCCTCTTTTCCCACATACATGAAACCGTAATACGATGATTTTAGTTTAGCTCTTCAAAAATCTGTAGGACTGTATAATATGTTGTATGTAAACAATAAACTAGCGGTCGCCCGCGTGGATGACGATTTTACACCATTCAAGAGTTTTTTTTTAATTGTCTCTACGTAAAAGCCTTTTCTGGACTTCCACGAATAATTCAAGACTAAAATTAGCCATATCGGTAATGGCATTGTCGAATTATAACATTGCAACGAATTGATTGATTGATTTTTATATACCTACATCTTCTATACTAATATTATAAAGAGGTAAAAGGACATGGCCAACTTTTGTATGGGCGTTTGCATAGTTATTGAATTCAATGTACATCAATGATTTTTGGTGTTTACATTCGTGAATATTATTAAATTAAATTGCAATAAATAAAACACATGAAGAACTCGTAATTTTAACAAACAAGACGAAATAGTTTCACTAAACCTTTAGTCAGATTACTGGCCGTAAGCGCACGAAATAAGATTTTGCTTTTAAAAACCATGGCGTTTTAATTATTTATTTATTTATTTATAAAATAAAACAAAACAATATGTATAAAGAATAATGATTTATTTATTAAGGAGAACAAATAAAATAAAACTACGTAATAATTCACTTTCATATTTTTATTATAAAGTGTATTTTATTATGTTTGTGTATGGAATGTACGTTTCTGTAATATATATTCTGTATAATTGGGTAATAATATGGTAGTACTTTCCATTTGAAGCGGCCTGCTTAAAACAGGTGGTAATGGTGGTGGCTCTGGTGGGCTAACCACTTGAATATAAGGGGCTGCTGCATTGTTGTCCGAACCCAATTCCTGCAAGTTTCGTGATAAGTCCTGCACTGTCTGTCTATTTGCCCGCATACAGCACACATGACAAACATAGTTGCTTCTTGAGGTCTGAAAATAAACCCCAGTTAGAATAAACACATGTTTTCAAGTTTTATGTTATTGTACAGTGAGAAGTATTATGTTACAACATGCCTACTTTAAAGAAGTCTATGCAAACATGGAAAATACATAAAGATAGATATTATAATTACACATACCTACTATGAGTACTTTTTTTATAGATTAATATAGATAAATACAAGTACATATATAAAACAATGAATAAAAAACAAAATGCTTACCACATTAATAGTATTTTGTGATATTAGGCCAGCTAGCAATGGAGAGTCCATACTGACATTATGGTGTCTTATTTTTCGAACCGATTTTCCACAACCAAGGCAAGCCATGTTATGCCCCAGTAGTCTCTCATGTTCACCAGCCTCAGTATTCAATAATAAGAAGCGTGGTTGACAAATGAATGTCCCCAGAGAAAACTAAAAAAAGATGCACTATTTAAAATCGCATACCATTATAAAACATAAAAAACAGACTAAGTACTATACTATTCCGACTTCATACCTGGGTTTGAGCTATGGTTAACCAACGTGAAAGTTTTGTTTGATGGTGTGCAGAAAGCGAGGATATAAGACGCCTCTGCAGCCTTTGTACGCCTATTCCGCAGTTGATGCACCTCATCGTAATCCACAAAACAAATCCAAAACGCAAAACAATTACTCCAGTATTCTAAGCAAGATTAACAAAAACACGCTGTCAAAAGTGTCAAACACGTTCCGTTTCGTTTAAGTTTTTTTTTTTTGGTGAATTGGATAAAAATAAAACATAATATTATTATAATATGAGTATATTTTAAAATGCAACTAAAACCAATGAATACAGTTTCGTATGAATAAAATGTTCCCAGTGTTTGTTTTTTTTTTCCATTTGTCGATCATATCACACGTTTTCTACGAGTGTAGTTTAAGACACGTGGTTTGGAATTGGAACGTCTTTTTATTTATCTTTCTCTATGGACTATTATAACGAAACTTGACAAACGATAAGTTGATTTTGTTGCATTACTTTTACATTTTTTTAATAATAATTGTCAGGTCTGGAGAGGCTAAAAACTACGTAATAATTCATATTTCTATTTGTATTTTACAGTGTATTAATTTTGTTCGTGTACGTGGAATGTACTTTTTTGGCCATGTCCTTTGTAAGTTTGTATGTAGGGGGTAATCTTTGGAACCGCTGGTCGGATTGCCAAAATTCTTTCACTGATAGATAGCTACAATGTTCCTGAGTGCTATAGGCTATAAAACATCACGCTACCATCAAATGGAGCTGAGCGGCGGGTGAAACCGCGCGAGATTAGCTAGTATATTATATTTAATAAATAACTCATAATTAATTTTAATTGTTATTATTTCAGAGATGTATCATCGTTTTACGCGCACTACAAGGCTCTACATAGCGTTTTCCTATGCGACCATTGCGGTAAGCGATGTAAAACTAAATATATGCTGGAAAAACATATGAGGTTAGTTTTCATTTGATACTAGCTTCTGCATTTGTTTTCGCCCACGCAGTCCGTTCATAAAAAGCAGCCCGTGTTAATACAGGTTACCTATCTACATACCAAATTTCAACCAAATCGGTCTAGCCGTTTTTGCGTGAAATAATAACAAACATACATCCGTCCATTCTTACAAATTTTCAGATTTATATTATTGGTAGGATAGTAGGATGGCGGCTAACAGCAGACGTATTTCCTGATGGTAAGCAATCGATGCCGCCGATGGATACCCGCAACACCAAAGGCACGTTGACAGACTTTTGGAGATTTAGAAATTGGGGAGGGTAAGGATTGGGACAACTATAGCATTGTGATTTAGGTTCTCCTACCTAAATCACAACGCTATAGTTTTTTTTATGTAATAGGTCGGCAAACGAGCAGACGGATTACCTGATGGTAAGCAATCAGCGCCGCCCATGGACACCCGCAACGGAGGAGTTACGAGTGCGTTGCCGACCGTTTAGGGATTAGGGATTTGGAGATTTAGGGATTGGGAAGGGGAAGGATTGGGCCTCCGGTAACCTCGGTTCACGCCGATTTTCTGTGAGGCCGTGGTATCACTCCGGTCGAGCCGACCCATTCGTGCCGAAGCATGGCTCTCCCACACTTAATTGTTTCACGCCAGCTTTCTGTGAGGTACTCTGGTATACTTAATATAGTATAACTTCTAAACCTGATTGTGACACGTAAATTGATAACGGATCATTCTCGTTAATTTACGAGTATGCTCGACTAGTTTCGGGCCGCACCGGGGCTCATAAAGAAAAATTGCTATACGAAAATTGTTATAATTTTAGTTTTTTCCTCACAGTCGCCATTCGGATAGCCACGTATGTTCAACGTGCTCTCGCAAGTACAAATCTCGCGCCGCCCTCCGCAAACATTACGCGCTGAAGCACAGCACTTGTGCTGCTGAGCAAGCGTACTGCGTTCTATGCGACAAACAGTACGAAAGCGAATACGTATATAGGAGACACGTACATACAAGCGTCGCGCATCGGCGGGAGAGGGATCTACAGTAAGTATATATTTAATCCCTTTTTTTTGTAAGGGGAAAATCCTCATAATTACGATTTCTCCCGCCCAGGATGGGTCGAGAGGGAGTGTCAGTTTCTTGCTCGTTCTTCTCCATAGGAATCTACACTTTGAAACGAACAAATAGCTTCACTAAGAGGACTGACCCGACAGACTGATACTTTTAAGTTTTATTTGATGTTTAGTTGGAATAAAACATTTTGTTTTTATAATAACTATCGTGAGACATACTAAATTAACTAAAATTCGCGGGTTACTCACGTGTAAATGTTGAGAAAAGCTCTACTAGTTTCGAACCACAGAGGGGTTCTTCCTCATGAGCAGCGTGCGCGGACGCGGCGAAACTAGTAGAGCTTTTCTCAACATTTACACGTGAGTAACCCGCGAATTTTAGTTAATAAAAGATTTTGACTTTTGATTAATATTTTTTTTTAACTTCCAACGCAAAAACGACGGGGTGTTATAAGTTTGTGTCTGTCTGTCTGTGGCATCGTAGCTCTCAAACGGATGATACGATTTTGATGCGGTTTTTCTTGTTTGGGAGGTATATCAAGTGGTTTGTTAGGTGTAATAGAAAGAAAGAAAGAAAATGTATTTATTCCGCATCAGACATGAAAGCCAGAACAAAAGAAAAATACAACACAAAAAACAATAAAAAGGTTAAAAAAACAGAAAAACAAAAATACGCTTATTATACAGTATCACATACAGTTCTACAGGGTTGGCAGACATGTCTAAACCGAATAGGAATGTTACACACTCAGTTAACTTGTTTTTTTGCTTATTATAGGTTTTTTAGCATTTTTAAACATAAAAATTACATCCGTCTATTGGGTCGGGGGTATTTTTTTATAAAATTATTTTATTTATATTATTTTTTTTTTCAGGGTAAAGAAGAAATATCCGTGTCCCGAATGCAGTAATATATATTCGAGGCGCGCGTATATGATGAACCATTACCGGCATGTCCATATGAATCAGTCTAAGTATTATTGCGGGACTTGTGAGAGAGTGAGTATTTTACATACATATTATTATACAGTATATATATATATATTTAAATATATATATATA
Source organism: Spodoptera exigua (assembly GCA_902829305.4). NCBI lineage: Eukaryota > Metazoa > Arthropoda > Insecta > Lepidoptera > Noctuidae > Spodoptera > Spodoptera exigua. Next base: position 5,500,526 of record LR824629.2, on the reverse strand, counting down.
CTGTATAATAATATAATATATATAAATATACATAAGTAATAATTATAAATGTGGATGGATGGAGAGGGAGGGGGAGACCAAAGAAAATATGGATGGATTGTGTAAGAAGTGATATGGAAGACAGAGGAGTTAGCGATAGCGTGACGAGTGACAGGACAGTATGGAAGAAAAAAACGCCGACCCCAAATAAAACGGGACAAGGGCAGGAAGATGATGATACATAAGTAATAAGCATAACAAAGTATTGTTGTTGTGTTTATTTAAAACTAGCTTTTGCCCGCGACTCCGTTCGCGTGTTAGTGACTTCCTGCAGATTTTTGATATAAAAACTATCCTATGTCCTTTATTGAGTTTCAAACTATGACTGTACCAAATTCACAGAAATCGGTTGAGTAGTTTATGCGTGAAGAAAAGACAGACAGACAGAGTTACTTTCGCATTTATAATATTAGTATAGATATACATAGATATCCCATTTACATGCACAAAGTGGTTCGTCTTCAGTTTTATAATCAGAGCCGCTAAGGAGTGGAATTCTTTGCCGGAGTCTGTTTCCCGAACGGTATAACCTGGGCGTCTTCAAGGCCCGAGTGAATAGGTTGCTTATGGGTAGACGTGCTCCATCGTAAGTCGCATCATGGCTTACCACCAGGCGTGATAGCGGCCGAAATGCTTTCCAGTAAGAAATAAAAAAAAGTTACGACGAAAAGTTATAGCGAAACTTCTTATTCACTTCATCAGCATATGAATGCCCACTGCTGATCAAAGGCCTCTTCTCACACGGAGAAGATTTGGGCATCAATCAAATCGCTTGCTCAACGCGGATTAAATATTTTAAACTTAAAATTAAAAAGAAAGTCCAGGTTTTCTCACAATCGAGAAATGATCTCCGGCCACCTTAAGCGCGGGTCTGCGGACGACGAGTAAGGGTAGCGGGTAGCTCGCCGCCCGACCAGAACCAGGCCCGAGCGTACGGTGCGTAGCGTTCCGCGCGCGCCTCAAAGAGCCAATAGACCACCACAGACGGGGCCCCATAGGGCTGATGTTCAGCCGGGGTTGCGGGGTAAGAGCACTGAGGCACCGCGACCTCGGCCCAGAGCAGGAGAAGGAACAGGGGGGTTTTTAGTCAGTAAGAGTCTAACACTCCCTCCCGCCCGGCCCTGGGCAGGAGAAGTCATTTGATGATTTTCCCCTCACAAAAAAAAAGGTTTTCTCACAATGTTTTCCTTCACCGTAGAAGTGTGAAAAAGTTACATTGGTACTTGACAAGTCACTCATATATGAGAATGCGGGCGCCATAACCTTCTAAGGCTACCACGGCAATGGCAGATTATAATAATGATTTTGTTCCAGCATTTTCTAAACAGAACGCGGTACATAGACCACATGCGGTACAACCACGAGGGAGTCAAGAAAGAGAAGAATAAGCTCTGTAACATCTGTGGCAGAGGATTTGCGGTAAGTAGTTAGTTAGCAGATGAAAATTGTACGTACTTATTTTATATTATTGTAATAAAAAATAAGTATACTATTATAAAGAGGTAAAATTTGTAAATTTGTATGTAGGGGGTAATCCTTGGAACCGCTGGTCGGATAGCCAAAATTCTTTCACTGATAGATAGCTACAATGTTCCTGAGTGCTATAGGCTATAAAATATCACGCTACGGCTAAATGGAGCCGAGCAGCGGGTAAAACCGCGCGAGGGTAGCTAGTATAAAATAAATGGGTCGGCTCGACTGGAGTGATACCAAGGACTCAGAGAAAGCCAGCGTGAAATAATGACAGCGTTATGTTTCACCGTGGGAGTGAGGTTACATAGGGAGGGATTGGAGGAGGGGAAGGATTGGGCCTTGTTTCGGGCGGGGTAAACTACATACAAACTTACAAATACCTCCTTATAATATTAGTATAGACTTATTGTCTATCCTTTTCAGGCCAACCGCACGCTCCTGAATCACATGCGAACCCATTCGGGCGAAAGGCCTTACGAATGTGAATACTGTTCGTCCAAGTTCACACAAAGGACTTCGATGCTATCACATGTAAAGTATATTCATCTAAAAAGTAAGCGGGGGCAGGAATGGCAACAGTAATGATATACCACTCTTCAAGCAGGTGTGTGATACAAAGTCAAAATCAAAAGTCAAAGTCAAAAGTCAAAGTCAAAAGTCAAAGTCAAAAGTCAAAGTCAAAAGTCAAAGTCAAAAGTCAAAGTCAAAAGTCAAAGTCAAAAGTCAAAGTCAAAAGTCAATGTCAAAAGTCAAAGGTCAAAGTCAAAAGTGAAAGTCAAAGTCAAAGTCAAAAGTCCAAAGTCCAAAGTCAAAAGCCCATAGTCAAAAGTCAAAGTCAAAGTCAAAAGTCAAAGTCAAAGTCAAAAGTCAAAGTCAAAATCAGACCCATACAGGCACTTTTGAACGTCAACACAACTTTAAAGATACAAAGTGTCAGTCTGTCGGTCAGTCCTACAAATAAAATAATCTAAACGATAAGACAGAGTCAGATACTTACACGCTTTATCATTAATCTACTAATCATGCCGTCCGTGTCCGATACCCCCGATCTGATCAATCTGAAACTGAAAGGCAGCGCTTTCTGAAATAAACATTTTTAAATGGCGATCTCCAATCATGGTGTTCTGCCAAGATGTGCAGGTGATGGCTACTCGTATTTCGTCAAAGTCCATAATTCGACATTTTTCTTGGGGCAAGCCTAAAAGACCTTCCATAACCGCTGCAACTCCTGTGCACCAGGATCTGTTAGATATAACCATGAAAACACCGGAACAGTGAAGTCTGGCGCGTCTCAAGGACATGAATGACTGTCTTGGATACCGCAACGAAATAAATCAGAACATATTATTTGAGGAGAAGAAAAAAGTAAATAATTGCCACTTTTTAACCGACTTCCAAAAAGGAGGATGGAAAATAACATTTAATAACAATTTTATAATTTTGAAGTCGGTGCCAAGTAAATACTACATAGGTACCAAACAACAACAGTACCTATTAGAAAAATATATTGATCAGTACCTGCTAATCAACAAACTAGCAAGAGGTTTGTAGGTAATATCATTACACTACTATAGTTTTACTTGGCACCGACTTTAAGATTATAAAATAGTTATTAAATATTAGTTTCTATTTAACTAAATGTAAATATGTATTACTTTGAGCAAAGTAAATTTATTTTTTGCTTTTTAGTTTAGATGCTTTTTGAAGTCGGTTTTGTTTTGTAATCTCGGTAAATTTAATGCAGAAGACAGAATGGATTTTCGATCGTCGTGAGCTGCCCATTGCCACTGCAGTCAGCAGATTTTACGAGCTATAGTCAGGAACTTTGTTTTTCGGCGAATCTCTACATTTCGGATTTTGTCACGCCAAGAAAACCCAAACGTAGCATAAATGTATATACCTAATAATATAAATATACTTATGTAAATAAATGCAAGAAGTTTTATTGAATTATTTTATAGTCATACTAGCTTTTGCCCGCGACTTCGTTCGCGTGGACTTCAGGTTCATCCCGTCTAGTCTAGTAATAAGTAAGAAATACGGTAACTAAGCAGTGCAGAGCCCTATCATAGGTATATAGGTAGCTACTGCAGTATGCTCCTATAAACTATATTTAACGATCTTTTTCCTTCAGCATAAACATGCAGATTCTTCGCTTTGGAAACGTAAGCGCAAAAAATGAGCTTTTTTACGACCTCACATTAGAAACCTCAAAAATTGTAGCCTATGTGTTATTCTGATGTATAAGCTATATTGTGGTAAAGTTTCATTCAAATCCATTCAGTAGTTTTTACGTGAAAGAGTAACAAACATCCATACATCTAAACTTACAAACTTTCGCCTTTATAATATTAGTAGGATAGTAGGATAGCTACCCTGTTTGTTTGTGCATATCTACAAAACTCCTGAACATAATTTAATATAGTTTTCAAAGATGATAGTGCATCAAACGAGCTGACGCAACTACTGATCGTAAGCAATCGGCGCTGCCAATGGCCACTCGCAACACAGGTTAACAAGTTACAAGTGCGTTGCCTTTGGACTGATTTGGGAGAAAGCTTGGGTCTCCAGTAATTATACACGAAACGTTAGCGTTATTTAACGCCGGTATTATGTACTGTAAGGTTGTAATATCACTCCGATCGCGCCGGCCGACATTAGTACCGAAGCATGACTCTCCATCATAGCAACCGATTCAGTTTTCGATGAAATTTTGCATGTAAGGGTTTCGGGGATATAATCGGTCTAGCTGAGTTTCGTTTTCAGAAAAAAACATCCAAAACTTTTGCATACAGGTTTCATTATACATACATTAGCTTCAGCCGGCAGCTTCGACCGACTGATCCAGGGTATCTAACCTACCTACCCTTCTTTCAAACAAAAATGTTTTTGCCAGAAAGAATAACATACATACATTCACATTTATAATATATGTATGAACATATTTATGTAGATAGTCCAATTCACATGGGTAAAAGTTACTTGCAAAATAAAACAATGAAATGCACAATAAAATATAATGTCACGAATAAAATTATATTAGATTACCATTCAATAAATTGTATTTACAATTTAATACACGGTCAAATCTGTGTCTTATCACGAGATCGTGCCAAACCTTACCTTTTACCTATTTGAAAAGGGAAAATCATCCAATGACTTCTTTCGTTCTGGGTGAGGCGAGAGGGAGTGTCAGACTCTTCATCATCATCATCATCATCAGCCTACAAGTGCCCACTGCTGAGCAAAGGCCTCTTCTCACACGGAGAAGGTTTGAGCATTAATCACCACGCTTGCTTAATGCGGGTTGGCGATTTCAAACTTATAATTTGAAATTATAAGTACAGGTTTCCTCACGATGTTTACCTTCGCCGTATGTCAGTGGTGTCTAAATAATCATAAAAGTACATATAACTCGGAAAAAGTCACATTGGTACAGTCCTCAACCTCCGGGCCACCACGACGACCCGGGCCACCACACGACGAGTCAGACTCTTACTGACTAAAAACTCCCCCGTTCCTTCTGCTCCAAGTCAGGGGTATATTATTGAGCTGGCATCGTAACTACAGAAGACAGAACAGAAGAAGAAAAAAACAGAAGATACAAGAGCATTGCTTATTGACGCCAGCAATGCTCTGGTAGGTGAGTAGGCTTTTTGGCCTCCACTAGGTGTCCTCTCATATACGGCTACAACAATGCAAGATCTGTAATCACATTGATTTTTTTTATGAGGTCTTTGTACCGCATCGGTTTCTGGGGCCGTGGTAATACTGAGGTTTCCAATAAGTCTATAAAATCATGCCGGATTTTTCTGAGTCTTGTCGTTGTAATACGCGGTTTTCGTGTAAAACGAAGAATTACGCCGGTTTTTTGTAAGGCCATGTTATCACGCCAGTTTCTGAGGCTGTCATTAAACGCCGGTTTCCAATGGGCCTATCAAATGATGCCGGATGTTTCTAAGGCCTTTTCTCGAGGGCATTATGTCACGCCGTTTTTCTATGAAACCTTGGTATCTTGCCTTTTTCAGTGCGACCATCACATAACGCCGTGGTACCACACCGATTTCCTATGAGACTAGAATATCACGCCAGGTACTGAAACCATGGCATCACGCCTCTTTCATGAGAGTTTTCTCCAAAATACTCCTATTACTTCAATTCCCTGAGATACCATAGTATCAATCCGGTCGAGGCGGCCGATCGTGCCGAATCATGACTCTGCTATTACCAAAGCTGTCTTCAAGTCTGTCGATGAAGAAGCCTAGTATGAGTATAGAGAGCAGCTCTCTGTTTGAAAGTATGGCCACAGTCCTCACACATATAAGATCTCTGTTCAGAGTGAGTTAATCGATGGGAACGGAGTGTTGCTAGCGTCTGCAAAGTCAAAGTCAAAATCAAATCAAATTATTTATGTCAAGACGACCACAAAAGGCACTTTAGGATGTCAAGCAAGCGTGCCAGCCAAACCATAAATAGGTACTTTTGGAACGTTATAATAAAAAGTATAAAAACTAAAACCCAACTACGACAAAAAAATTACGCTAAAAAGGATTAAACAAGATTTTTAAAATACTGAAAGGCGTAGTCACACGTTACATTTACCTACCATACCTGCACTTTGACAACGTGTGACTCCTTTTGCCTTGCCGTACTCGGGTAAAAATAGAGTAATAGTCTTTTAGTCAGTTCGTCGGTGAAGCTGAAGCCTACCTTTCCCAAAGTGAAGATTAGAGATAAGAGGGATTATTTTTATGTTTAAGAGTGGAAAACGAACAGACAGATTATCTGATGGTAAGCAATCGCCGCTCATGGACACCTGCAACACCAGAGGAGTTGCCAGAGCGTTGCTTACATAATGGTGATAAGGGGCTTTGGGTATTGGGTCGCAGGTAGCCTCACTCACACGGTCAAACACAACGCTGTGATTGTTTCACGCCGGTTTTCTGTGAGGCCGTAGTATCACTCCGGTCGAGCCGATCTACATATGTATGTGTGCCGAAGCATGGCTATCCACACTAAAATTACTTTTATGTCTTAAGTAATTATTTAACGTATAAGCAGAAAACGAAACGGAATTCGTTTGAAAATACTTACATAAAATTTCTTGGTACACAAATCGCAAGCGTGGTCTCTTGACCTGGAGAGACCGTGGTGTATCTGTTTGTGATTCTTCAATCTCCAATCTGATATAAATACCTATACACAGAAAGATAACGTTCATTCAATTCATTAATCGATTGAATATATTTGTAGCAATAAAAAAGAGAGAAAGGGGGGGGGGAAGAGAAACAGAGAGAGAGAGGGGAAGATAGACAGATAGAGGAAGAGTGAGAGACACAGAGAAAGAAAGAAAGGGAGAGAGAGAGAGAGAGAGAGATACAGAGCGAGAAAGAGAGGAATAGAGATACAGAAAGAGGGGGTGGGGAGAGGGAGAAGAAGAAAAGGAGGGGATAGAGGGAAGGACTGTTACTGTGTCGTACAACCACATAAAAATGTTACAAAAAAAAACTTCTAAATTACTTTAACATTTATAATATAAAGTATTGTACTTTCTATATATCTACTTCTGGTTATTTGTACTATGTAAAATCGATATATAAAAACGGTAGTTTCCAACTAGTGAAAAACAATACTTTTATCCAAACGTCAAAAACGATACTTTTCTATGAAAAACTGAGTTATAGCTTATAGATCGCTGAATAAAAGTATAGTTTTGCTCAATATTTTTTTTTTTTTGTATTGAAACGTCGAATTAATTTATTTTTGACCTAGGAAACTACCCAATTAAATATAGTTTAATGAAAATTATGTGACAAGGGCACGGACCACGAGTCCATGGAGTTCAAATTTATAGTGTAGGTGGGGAGCGATTTAGGACTCACTTAATATAATTATTAACAGTTTAATGTTCAAGGAACAACTTCACACACAGATTATTCAACATATCTCACTTAAATCAAAATTTTCATGTGAGCGCGAGCGTTACAGTTTCGAATGTCTGGCGGCCATTTATCAACCCTGTGGCGCGCTCTCGCGGACAGCGTCGCAAGGACGCCTTTGGGTTGCCAGCGCATACCGCTACGCTATAAATTATATTATTAAAAAAAACATTTCAACTAACCTTATTACAAATATCACATTTGTATTGAGACTTCTGTAGATGATAAAAATTATAATGATTAGTCCAATACACTTTCGAAGCGAACTTCTTACTGCATTCAGGACAGGAGTAGCTGAAATATGAAGAAAAAATTGTTTAAATATATTTTATACGTAATAACTAGTTTCTGCCTGCAGTCAAGCCGCGTGGAATGTTGATAAAAAGCAGCAAATTCAAATCCATTACCATATATTTGCATACCAAACTTTAACAACGCTTCCACACTTTTTAAGTGTGGAAGAGCCAAGCTTGGGCACGAATGGGCCGAGTGATACCACGGCCTTACAGAATACCGGCGTGAAACAACCCACAGTATTGTGTTTCGCCGTGTGAGTGAGGTTACCGAAGGCCCAATTCCTCCCCTTCCCCTATCTCTTCTTCCTTATATCCCCAACCCCTATCCCCAAAAGGCCGGCAACGGACTCGTTGCTCCTTTGGTGTTGCGGGTGTCCATGGGTGGCGCCAATTGCTAACCACCAGGTAATCCGTCTGCTCGTTTGCCGATTTATACCATAAAAAAAAACTAAATCGGTCTACCGTTTTTAGGTGATAACAAAAATTCTTGCAAACCTTTACATGGATATTATTAGTAGGCTATGTTTTCTCCTGCGTGAGCATGGATTCTAAGACTACCTAAAGATTTTCCTCTCACAGAAAAAAAAGGTCTGGGTACGATGTGTATGTCATAATTTATCTTTATAAGCGCACTTAGGTATGACACAGGAGAAAATACCAATACAGAAAAAAATAATACTCACGCTCTCTCCGTATGATTGGCGCTGGATTTCAAATGATTCCTGTACACGTATATATTTTTATACTGAACATCACAAGTGTGGCAATAAGCCAGCTTCTTAGCTATGGAAGCATTATGCTTCACCATATGTGATTCCAATCTGGTCTTAGTTTTAAAAGTCTTCGAACAAATATCGCATATAAAGTCTCTTATCACTGAATGGATGCGTCTGAAAACAACAAATGACAAAGTTTAAACGTTAAATAATAATTAATGTTTACATCTTCGAGAGGGAGAGAGAGAGAGAGAGAGAGAAAAATAAAAAGATGGAGGGGGGAGGTTGGACAGGAGGGAGAGAGATGTTTTTTATTAGTTTTTATGTTTTAGGTCGGTTGAGAATTGGGTCCAATCCTAGATCAAAAATAAATTAATTCGACGTTTCAATACAATAAAATATTGAAAAATATCTATACTTCATATAAAAATGAAGAACTATTCATCTGTCGATATGACACTAAATTTTAGATATCCAAATTTTCACCTTTTCTGATACTTTCTTTGATAAGAACCTTCTCCTAACAATAATAAATACAACAAAAAAAGAATTGTCAAAATTGGTTCAGGAATTGTTGAATTATGCGGTTACCAACACATTTTGTGATTCATTTTTATTTATAAGAAGAAGAAGAAGAAGATAATTACCCTATTTGAAATTTGGATAAAAGTATTGAATTTGACTAGTTGGAAACTACCGTGTTGTTCTTACGAACGAATGGACCGGAGTAGGGTATGAGGATACTGTTACGTGCCTGACGTCACGTTCCTGACTATGCGGGCTTGGGTTACGGGATTGGATGAAATGAAACACTAATACCGGTTTTCAGACTTTCTATTGCACTTAAGTCACAGCGTCCACGGAGTTAAGTTATCGGCGTTCCTCTCCAGCAGAGTCCGGCCGACTGACACAACTTTGCCGTTCACGCTGACTTAACTCACTTAACTGACTGCACTTCACTATTTCACTGCACTTCACTCACTTTTCTTCTTTCTCACTTCTTCCTTTTCTTCCGAATCGCTTTAGACTTAGAACTCAACTGCCAGCGGTGAGCCGCAGTTCCGCTTATATACCCCCGGTCAGGTTCTAGAACATTCAATTTCGTTATTCTTTTTGATCGTCATGCCTCCAGAATCTTCCAATAATTTCGTTATTCATTTTTATTTATTCTTCTTCTCGCTCCTTAATTTTTCATCACTTTCACTCAAATATTCCAGAAAGTTCGACAAAACTTCCATCAACTAAAAAACTTCATGTTTACGGCGGGACTCGAACTCGGGGTCTCTGTGGTGTAATCCACACGCCTTACCGATTACACCAACTCGTGTTGACAATTCACGACGAAATTTACAATCTCTAGGCAACGTTTGACAACCATCCATTGACGTCATGATGTCAAAGAGTTTTCTGTCACACTGCCCCCCTCTTAGATTCGCTCGTCCCGAGCATCGTTGCTGCCGTAATACCTCGCCAACCTGTCTATATGGACAACTTTCAAAGGGCTCCTTGAAGACTTCCGAATTCTGTAAGTAATGTCATTGATCTTCGTGACTATCTCGTAAGGACCTTCCCAACTCGGTTGCAGCTTTGGAGATTTTCCCTTCCTTCTGACTGGATTATGAAGCCAGACCAATGACCCCTCTTCAAACCCAACAGAATTGGCTCGTCGATCATAGCGCGTCTTTGCGCGATCACTAGCTTGAAGACCGGCCTCCCTGATCTGCTCATAAATGTCCAACATTTTTGCCCTTAACTCGCTTATGTAATCGCTAAACTCGGTGCGAGAATCACCAGGTGGACAGCCCGATACAAGATCTGCCGGTAATCTCAATTCCCTTCCAAAATTTGCAAATGCAGGCGTCTTTGCGGTACTTTCATGTACAGCAGTCCGATAGGCAAGCAAGAAGAGAGGTATGTAAGTGTCCCAATCTCTCTGATGGCTGTCAACCACCTTTGCTAAGTGTCGCTCCAATGTTTGGTTGAAGCGTTCGACCATTCCATCTGACTGTGGATGATAAGGGGTCGTTCGAGTCTTATGGATTCCCAAAAGTTTACAAGTTTCCTGGAAAACTTGGGATTCAAAGTTCCGTCCTTGATCACTGTGCATCTCCAAGGGCACTCCGAATCGGGTGAATACCTCGTTTACCAACTTCGTGGCTACAGTTACTGCCTCTTGATTCGGTATGGCAAAGACCTCCGGCCATTTTGTAAAATAATCCATAACCACTAAAACGTAGCGATTGCCCGAATCAGTGATTGGAAATGGTCCAGCGATGTCTAAGGCTATTCTCTCCCAAGGCATACCAACATTGTAGATTTTCATCGCCCCTCTGCTTCTTGTTTGTGGACCCTTGACAGCTGCACAACTAGTGCATTTCCGGCACCAATCTTCGACGTCATATTTGCAATGCAACCAATAAAACCTCTCCTTGATCTTCACCAAAGTCCTCCTAATTCCCAAATGTCCTCCAGAAGATCCATCATGGAACGCTTTTAATACATCCCTTATTTTTGAACGAGGCACCACCAATTGCAAATGCTCGTCCTTGCCGTTTGTTGATTCCCATTTCCTGCACAGAAGTCCGTTATGCAGCGTGAGGCTTTTCCACTGTGCCCATAAACCTTTCGTTACCGCGCTATATTGGGCGACGTCACTCCAACTTGGCTTGTTACCACTTCGTAGCCACTCCAGTATTGGTTTGATATCTGCATCTCTTTCCTGTTCTAATTTCATCGCATCATCTCCCCATGCCTCGTCAACAGTATCAGTCCTTATCACCTTAAGAAAAGCAGTTTCCTTCTTGGCACAATGCTTGCAATCTTCCACGCATGGGCGTCTCGATAATGCATCTGCGTTGCCATGAATTCTTCCGCCGCGATGTTCGATTTCAAAGTCAAATTCCTGAAGTTGTTCCAACCATCTGGCTACTTGGCCTTCGGGATCCTTAAACTGAAGCAGCCATTTCAAAGCAGCGTGATCAGTTCTGATCAAAAATTTCCGTCCCAGTAAATACTTCTTGAAATGGTGCAGAGTTTTGACTACGGCCAGCAATTCCCTCCTGGTCACGCAATAATTCTTCTCCGGCTTGGATAGTGACTTGCTGAAGTAAGCAATAACCTTCTCCTGCTCACCATCGCGTTGTGAAAGGACACCTCCTATTCCAATATTGCTGGCATCCGTATCAACTACGAATATTCCTTTCGCGCTGGGGTATCCGAGAATTGGTGTGTTACAAAGCCGTTCTTTTAGTTCTCGAAAGGCTTGCTCACAATCCTCGTCCCAGATAAAGGCACGTTTCTCCTCTGTCAATCGATGCAAAGGCTTGGCAATGTCCGAGAATCCTTTCACAAACCGCCGATAATACGAGCACAATCCAAGAAATGCCCGAACTTGCGTTTTGTCTTTAGGTGTTGGCCATTCCTTAACAGCGGCAGTCTTGGCTGGATCAGTCTCAATTCCTCTCTCAGAAATAACATGTCCTAGATAATTCACTTCGCGCTTGAAGAAAGAGCATTTCTTTGGACTCAACTTTAAATTTGCTCCACGCAGCTTATCGAGTACCTTTTCCAATTTCCTTAGATGATCGTCAAAATCCCGTCCAACAATGATGATGTCATCGAGGTAAACTAGGCAGGTTTCGCCCAGCAGTCCCGCCAGCACCTGTTCCATCAAACGCTCAAAGGTTGCCGGTGCATTGCATAATCCAAATGGCATCACCTTAAATTGCCAGAGTCCCTTCCCAGTTGAGAATGCGGTCTTTTCCTTGTCCTTGGGATCCAAATCCACCTGCCAATAGCCGCTTTTCAGATCGAGCGTTGAAAACCATTTCATGCCACTCAGTGTGTCAAGTGTGTCATCGATTCTTGGTAACGGGTAGCTATCCTTCTTGGTTACATCATTCAATCGTCGATAGTCTACGCAAAACCTCGTTGAACCATCTTTCTTCTTGACAAGCACGACAGGTGAACACCAAGGGCTAGAAGAGGGCTCTATCACGTCATTTTTCCTCATATCGTCAATCATTTCTTCAACCTCTTTCTCACGAGCGAATGGTATGCGTCTGGGCCTTTGACGAATTGGCATTGTATCACCTGTGTTTATTTTATGCTTCACTAAACCAGTTCGGCCAATATCACCATCGCTTCTTGAAAACACATCAGAGAATCGAAGAAGTAAATTTCTAGCTTTCATAGTCTCCACTTTTGTCAGACTTTTGTTTTCGTCTAAGATTTTCGTTACAAAGTCTATTCCCGTACTGTCCTTCTTCACAAGATTCTCCGAGCATTTTCTTATCCAGGCCACTTCTTCCAATACGCCCACAGGCTCTCCTTCTTCAATCGTAATTTTTGAATCACTGAAGTTGAATACCGGAATGCGGTTGACATCAGATGACCCCACGACAGTTCTCGCCGGTAGCCATGAGTTTACGTGTTCCGATTTATCAATCACAGCGCACCTTAGAGGTAAACTTCCTTCCCTCCTCCTAGGTAATGCGATTGGTACGAGAGTCTGTGATTTTGGTTCAAGAACAGTTCTTCTTAAACAGCAAACTTTTCCCAGGGTTCCACCCTTCATCGGAATTTCTTCAGTTCCACATAGTAATACTCCAGATTTTAAGTCGATGTTACACTGGTGCCCTTGCAGGAAGTCAAGTCCCAGGATGCAGTCATCCAGAATTTTGGCCACAATAACCTCATGTCGATAAACACGTTCCCCAATTTTGATTGTTACATGCAGTTTTCCACTTATCGGTATGCACTGGCCGGTAGCTGATTTCATTCGTAGGCCAACAATTGGTTTAACGTGTTTCCTGATGTTTTGCCCGAGCAGCCGAACATTTATCACCGTCCTTGAAGCTCCAGTATCTAATGTTAGCTGACTGTTTTTCCCATTTACTTGACCGTCTATCACCAGAGTATTTCCATCGCTAGTTTGCTTGATGTAGATTGTTGGGGTTATTCCACTACCGGCCAGCGCCCACCCCGCAGCCCTGGCTGGATTTAGTTTCCCTGCTGGTCAGAAGTTGAGACCGCCGCGTCCTGGCGGTTCACCTTCTTCGGGCAGTCGCTCCGCATGTGCCCACGCTCTCCGCATCCATAGCACATGAAGTTCCGACGGCGTGGAGGTACCTGCTCCGTTGTCGTCATTTCCCGCAGACGTAAGGTACGGGAGTTACCACGCACGGCTTCCACTTCCAATGCATGGGCCAGAGCTTCTTTCATGTTCTTGTGATGGCCCAGATGAACAGCAGCTCGTACTTCGGGGTCCCGAACACCGTCAATGAATGCTTGGAGAAGCGTGCCTTCAATCATTGATGGAGTCGACCGAAAAGCTCGACGCACAAGTTTCTCGATTTCCACGGACCATTGCTGTAGACTCTCATTAGCACGCTGAGTACGCTCTTTTAATTGCGCTCTGTACACGTGCTCGAGGTGGCTGTCTCCAAAACGTGCCTCAAGTGCGTCGAGGAGGGTACTAAAGCTGAGATCCCCACTTGCGCCGATAGCTTCCAGCACTGAGAGCGCTTGATCACGGAGGGCCAGGGTGAGGGCTGACTGTGCTTCCTTCTGAGTCCAACCATAAGCCTCCATAAGTGTCTCAAACTGTAGCTTGAACGCGGTCCAGGATGTTGTTCCGTCGTAATGGGGAATCTTGAGCCCTTTCGTTGCGCTTGAGGCCGCATTTGGGGCGTCAAAAACGGCTGCAAGACGGCTTCGGCTCTTCAAAGGGCTTGGGCTTGTCATTTCCTGCTTGATTTTGGAGATCTCTTCTTCCACTCTCTCCTCTATGGCCATGACGCGATGTTCCAACTTGCCTAACCCTTCCTCCACTTCCTGTACCCGTTCGACAGCCTTTTGCAGTCCCTTCGTGAAATCCTTATGCATCTCTTTCAGCTCCCGTAGCTGCTCCGCCTGACAGTGTGCTTGCTCCCGTAGCTGTTCTGCCTGACAGCGTGCTTGCTCCTCTTGGCGGCGCGCTTGCTCTTCTTGGCGGCGCGCTTGCTCTTCTTGGCGGCGCGCTTGCTCTTCTTTCAGCTCCCGCAGCTGTTCTGCCTGACAGCGCGCTTGCTCTTCTTGGCGGCGCGCTTGCTCTTCTTGGCGGCGCGCTTGCTCTTCTTGGCGGCGCGCTTGCTCTGCCATCATTTGCTGCAGCTGTAGCAGAAGATCCACCTGCACAGGCTTGGCTTCTGCATCGCTGGTTTGAGCTGCAGCACCCTCTTCCCTCACACGCTGCGCTTCTGACATTGAACGGGTACTCACTCCTCTTACGTCCTGCGGCACTAGCGGCATTTTTCTCCAATCCCACTTCTGACACCAAATGTTACGTGCCTGACGTCACGTTCCTGACTATGCGGGCTTGGGTTACGGGATTGGATGAAATGAAACACTAATACCGGTTTTCAGACTTTCTATTGCACTTAAGTCACAGCGTCCACGGAGTTAAGTTATCGGCGTTCCTCTCCAGCAGAGTCCGGCCGACTGACACAACTTTGCCGTTCACGCTGACTTAACTCACTTAACTGACTGCACTTCACTATTTCACTGCACTTCACTCACTTTTCTTCTTTCTCACTTCTTCCTTTTCTTCCGAATCGCTTTAGACTTAGAACTCAACTGCCAGCGGTGAGCCGCAGTTCCGCTTATATACCCCCGGTCAGGTTCTAGAACATTCAATTTCGTTATTCTTTTTGATCGTCATGCCTCCAGAATCTTCCAATAATTTCGTTATTCATTTTTATTTATTCTTCTTCTCGCTCCTTAATTTTTCATCACTTTCACTCAAATATTCCAGAAAGTTCGACAAAACTTCCATCAACTAAAAAACTTCATGTTTACGGCGGGACTCGAACTCGGGGTCTCTGTGGTGTAATCCACACGCCTTACCGATTACACCAACTCGTGTTGACAATTCACGACGAAATTTACAATCTCTAGGCAACGTTTGACAACCATCCATTGACGTCATGATGTCAAAGAGTTTTCTGTCACAATACCATGGCCTCACAGAAACAACTAACAATTACAGCGTTGTGTTTCGCCGCGTCAGTCAGTTTACCAGAGGCCCAATCCATCCCCATTCCCCTTTCCCTTCCAAATGTTTAAATATCCGAAACCCTTATTTCCAAAAGGCCGGCCACGCACTCGTAAATCCTTTGGTGTTACGGGTGTCCATGGGCGCTGCCGATTGCTTACCATCAGGTAATCCGTATGCTCGTTTGCCGTTCTATAACATACAAAAAATTAAGAACTATGCAGATACTTACGCCATATGCCTCCTCAAAGTACTGCTAGCTTTGAATTTCACTCCACACTCATTACAATGGAGGGAATGTACATCTTGAATATGATCTTCCAATTCTTCAGGAGTTCTGAAAACAATAAGAAAAAATGATATTCATTACATACAGGAGAAGCAAGTTTAACGCGCTTAGCGACACGACGACATACACATTCTAGCGCACACGCTAAAATTATTATTAACTAGCTCATCAAATGACTTCTGTCGCCCAGTGTGAGAGCGAGAGGGAGTCACTCTTAATGATCAAACCCCTCCTGTCCTTCTTCTACTCTGGGCCGACGCTGCGGTACGTAAGTAATGTAGGTAGTATTAGTACGGTAGGTAGAGTACACAGTAGGTAGTGTAGGGTAGGTAGTGTAGGGTAGGTAGTGTAGGGTAGGTAGTGTAGGGTAGGTAGTGTAGGGTAGGTAGTGTAGGGTAGGTAGTGTAGGGTAGGTAGTGTAGGGTAGGTAGTGTAGGGTAGGTAGATTAGGGTAGGTGGAGTAGGGTAGGTAAAGTAGGGTAGGTAGAGTAGGGTAGGTAAAGTAGGGTAGGTAGAGTAGGGTAGGTGGAGTAGGGTAGGTAAAGTATGGAAGGTGGAGTAGTGTAGGTGGAGTAGGGTAGGTAAAGTAGGGTAGATGGAGTAGGGTAGGTAAAGTAGGGCAGGTGGAGTAGGGTAGGTACAGTAAAGTAGGTGGATGGTGGATGTGGTAGGTGGTGGTGGTGGTGGTGGTAGTAAAGTAGGTGGTGGTAAAGTAGGTAGGGTAGGCAGAGTAGGGCAGATATTGTAGTTAGGTAACTATGTTGTATAGTGAAAGTAGTCAAAGGACGGCAGCGAAGCCGCGGGTAAGAGCTAGTATTAATTAAAAATGACTTACTTGACAATAACTTCACACTGAGAGCAATGTATCTTATCCGGCTCATCGCTCAAATGTTTAGTTCTGCAATGGTTGAGTGCAGACCAGAGCTCATGCGCCTTATATCGACAGCAGCGACATCTGTAGCACACGTAGTGCTTACGTTTATGCTTGTTCGCCGCTAGTTTTGTCGAAAACCGGATTTTGCATACATCGCATTGGTAGGTTCCTATACTCTGCGAAGAAAATGAACTGATATATACTCGTAGATTTAAGAAAAGTTTATAATCACTACATGTTTTAAAACAAAGTCGCTTTCTCTGTCCCTATGCATGCTTAAATCTTTAAAACTACGCAACGGATTTTGATGTGGGGGTTTTATTAGATAGAGTTAATAATGAAGAAATATTATTAGGTATAACTAGCTTTTGCCCGCGACTTCGTTCGCGTGGAATAGTGACTTCACACATTTTTTGGTTTTCCCCACATAGTTCCTGATATCGCGGGATTTTCGGGATAAAACTATCCTATGTGCTTTCTCGAGTTCCAAAATATATCTGTCTTTAATTTCACACAAATCGGTCCAGTAGTTTAGTTTAGGCGTGAAGATAAAACTGACAGACAGACAGACAGAGCTACCTGCTTTCGCATTTATAATATTAGTTTGGATCACATGCAATGGTGGATTTTGGTATCAGCATTGTAACTGTGTAGATCGCTAGTAGATCGCTAGTAGATCGCTAGTAATGTATATACCTAATTACATTCAGTGACTAACACTATTTATAACTCAAGAACGGCTGAACTGATTTCGTTGAGATTGGTGGATATGTAGTTTAGAACTAGAACATAGGATAGGTAGGATATGCAAGTAGTAAAAATAATCGAGAGATGATCTCCGGCCACCGTAAGCGCGGGTCTGCGGACGGCGAGTAAGGGTAGCTCGCCGCCCGACCAGAACCAGACCCGAGCGTACGGCGCTTAGCCTTCCGCGCGCGCCTCATAGAGCCAATAGACCACCACAGACGGGGCCCTATAGGGCTGATGTTCAGCCGGGGTTGCGGGGTAAGCGCAATGAGGCACCGCGACCTCGGCCCAGAGCAGGAGAAAGAACGGGGTGTTTTTAGTCAGTAAAAGTCTGACACTGTCTCTCGCCTTACCACAGGAGAAGTCATTGGATGATTTTCCCCTGACAAAAAAAAGGATAGGTAGGATAGGGTAGGTAGATTAGGGTAGAATGTGTAGTGTAGGAAGGTAGGGTAGTGTAGGCAGTTAAATGACGAATGCGAAGCCGCGGGTAAAAGCTAGTTATCTTAAAAAAAACATATAAGTACCTCAGCATGTTTCTTCTGCATGTGCAAATTATAATTCTCTTCTGTAGTAAACCCAAGAACACACATTTCACATTTAAAAGGTATCTTCTTAAAGTTGTGATGATTCCTCTTCGACTCCCTCAATCTTATCATCTCCTCTTCGCTCAACACAACTTCTACGAACTTCTTTTTAAATTCTTCGTCTTCCTTCTCCGTTCTTCTCAATTTTTTGTATTTTTTCGCTGCTTTTTTCAACGTTTTCGTGTCCGGTTTCAAGTCTAACGTTTCGACGTATATATTTTCGTTCAAAACCTCTTCTTTATAATCTATATCATTAGCTAGAAAAGGTTCTAAATGGCTTTCATTAAAATTGTGTATACTGACTATATTATTCTTTGTTTCAAAAACATCTGTGTGTGTATTTTCAATATTTTTTTTAGTACTTTGGATATTTTCATCTATGTCTAAAGTTTTGTGTGAATTACGATCTGTTTGGTGAGGAACTTCTTTCTTTACAGATAATTGTTCTTGTGGGTTATTAATTAAAAAATCATTCTTGTATATGTACTCAAAATTGTAATTCAGATTTGTGGTAACTGTTAATGTTGATAGGGATTTGATTTTAGTTTTCTGAAAAAAGAAATGCATTTGAACTGTGGAAGAGCTATTTATGCTTCGGCACGAATGGGTCGGCTCTACCGAAGTGATACCACGGCCTCACAGAAAACTGACTTTGGGATTTACCGTGTAAGTGAGGTTACCGGAAGACCAAAATTTCCCCTCATCCTCAATCCTTAAATCCCTAATAACCTATTAAGAAGCAGCAACGCACTTATAGTAACCCCTTTAGTATTACGAGTGCCCCTTAGTGGGTGGCATCAATTACTTATCATCAGGTAATATATTTGACTATTTGCTGACCATGAAAAAATTGAATTGATAAAAATTAATTTCTTTCTTCTTAACAATGAAACAATCAATTTATTTTTGCAAATAGGCCATAAAACGGCACTTTTACACGTCAATTTATATGTGAAAAACTAGATGAAGCCGGCATTTCCTATCTGACTACTCTGAGAAGAAATGCCAAAACAAACTCAGAGGTCAGTCTCTTTTCAAGTCCAGACAATGTAAAAATAACATAATTTGAGAGAACCGTGCAAGTTCATTCTGTAGTGGTCTTTTGATGAAAGAACCACACCAATTTGAGTGGAACCTACTGCCTACTACTAATCCTCAAGCAGCCACTGGATTCCTCTGTAACTGGCTGAGTGTCAAGCTCTAGGGGCCCGGTATTCTTGACTGGGTTGATTTGAATGAAAGACGCATACAATATTAAGACTCTAAAAGGTTCCGGTACAATTTAATAGAGAGAGTTATGCGTGCGTGTTACGAGCGGCGACGAACGTAGTCCGAACCAATATGGTTAGTGACATAATGTCGACGTGAACATGAACCGGTGTACGGCGGTAAAGCTGTTACAGTAACAGTAACACGATCACATCGTCGCCTTTCCATCATTCAAAACATAACCAGGGAACAGTGTCCAAAAAAATCTATTGGACTGAGAATGCAATGCTAAGAATTTATGTTACCATGGGTCTTCAGGATAACTTTGACCAAAACTTCAATCAGAATCTAAACAATGAAAAACTAATATGTAGGTATATGTTTTCTTCTGGATTATTATTGGTTAATGAGTTTAGAAAGCTAGTGATGCTGCAATAGTGCAATAACAGAGCCAAAAGGCAATAGACAACCACAGACTCAAAGAACCATTAGACGGGACCCAATATGGCCGATGTTCTTATTTACAACCTTGGCCTCAGCTTGGAGCAGGAGAATCCATTAAATGGTTTTCGCCTCATAAAAAAAGGCCAATATAAATGATAACTCAAACTTTACCAGTATTATTCTGTTTCAGAATATCTGATTAATTGGCTGGAGATATAGGACCTTACCTTTTTAGATTGCAATAAAGTGTTCTGTGCTATTTGAACTCTTTTTTTAAACTTGTAAAACTTTTTTATTATGCACCAGCATTCCCAACAGACTTTATGGAGAGAATTCTTCAGCTGAAAATAATGTAAACTATATTTAGCTAGCTACATTGTGTTTTTGAGTGTCTAATTAAGTTTGTATGTGTCTACTGATTCCAGTAACCAAATTAGAATTATTTACATAATGACAAGATCAACCTTGCAGATCATCAGCCTATTAGTGGTAACTGAAGCAAAGGCTTCTCACATGGAGAAGGTTTGAGCATTAATCACTAAATTCAAGATTTCAAACTTCTAATATGTCTAAATAATAATCATAGAAAGTCCATATAACTTGAAAAAAGTCGCATTGGTACTTGCGAGGTTTCGAACCGGAACTACAGGCCGCCACATAAACTCATCAATCTTATTCTTTTCAAGATTCGCAGAAGTGTTGATGCATCCTAACAGAACACCGGCGTGAAACAACGCTTTCGTTTTATGCCGCCGTGTAAGAAGTAACTGGTGATAAGTAAAGTAAATACCTAACAAACTATTCTCCCTGTCTACTAAAATTGAGCCGAATAGTCACATAAATAATTGTTTACTAACCTCTAACATCGAAATTTCTTCTAATATTGCCGATATGTAATGCAAGGAAATTAAATGACGGTCCGTACTGAGACATGCTGCGCATATATTCTTTTTAAATTCCATTTTTAACATGAAATCTTGGTATTAAAATATTTTTTATCATAACAAAAAGATGCAAACTGACATGAAGATAGGTATCAAAACAAATATTTATTTTTAAATCTATATCTATTTTGGTTTGACACCTTACAGTTTGAACCGTGACAGAATTCGAAAATCTTAGTTTCAGATTTTTTATGCATAAGATAAAATTATCCTAGTCATAAAGCGCAAGAAACGTATTTATCAAGTAATTTCAGTCCAGATTTCTTTTAATATTTAAGTTTTTGTACTTACTTTGCCTAAAAGTAGACGGAATGATTGTATACGTTAGGCATACATAGTAGACCATTTAGATAAAAATGTCATCTGTCAAATTGACCCTGACGCCAAAAACAGCTGATTAGCTGTTTGTGTTTGTTTGCAAGCAAACCCGGCGAAAATTTTGTTTGTATTATATTTTAACAAAAGATAGCACCATGTTAATGTGTCGAATTTGTTTAACATCTAAACAAAGTGATAATATAACTGACTCATCGTGTTATTCCAAACTTTTCATTCAATTGTTGGATTTAATAGTAAGTACTTTTCTGAGTAACGTATTCTCATGTTATATGCATTAAGAGTTTTAGAGCGTCTATGCTCATGTACAATAAAAGTAATTTCTCATTCCCTTGATCATCCCATCATGCGTGAGTGGGTGGGCCCATTTCAGTTACTTACTATTGTTTTTTTTCACTTATTGGTTGTAAAATATTTTCTTACAGAACTTCAATGAAACTCTATATCTTTGCATGTGGTGTAAGGCTGCACTAAGAAGAACAATCACTCTCCTGAATTTAGCTTTGGAATCACAAAAAATATTACAGGCTCAGGTAATGATAGTAAACAAAACACTACACCTATTTATTAAAAGTTGCTGTTAAAAAAAAAAACTCAACCATGGAGGCAGTAACATGTGATATTTTGTTTACACATTTTCAGATACCAGCAAACTATACCCAGAAACTAAAAAGTCTACATGCATTGAATATTATACAAAATTATGACATAAATATTCCAGCAACAGAACATACAACAAATAAACAAAAGAAAAATACAATACAACAATATGAAACAACAGTTTATTCATCAAAAGACTACCAAAACAATAAATTAAAAGAAACCGAATTCGAATTTAACGAAATAATTGACAGTCCTAAACATTCCGCATTTGAAAATGAACTGACAGATACAAAGCTTAAAAAACAAGATACAGATTATAAAGAGTATAATTTTGAAGTTATTTATTTAGATTTATGTGATCAAATAGAAGAGATAAAATTAAAAAAGTTGAAATGTAAGAAGTTTGAATTTCAGTGTGAAGAGTGTGGTGTAGGATTTTTGACTGAAGATGTGTTGGAAGATCATAAGATTAGACATACTAAGGTAAGCTCTTTTTTTATGTGGTTTGACCGTAAAGAAGCAGACGGATTACCTGATGGTAAGCAACCAGTGCCGCCCATGGGTACCCGCAACAACAGAGGAGTTACGAGTGTGTTGCCAAACTTTTTGGGGATTGGATTTGGACATTTTGGGATTGGGGAAGGTTTGAGGGAGGGGGAAAATTATGTATCCGGTAAATTCACTTAATGGCAAAGCACAATGGTTATTAAAAAAAACACAGTTTTAGGCATACATTATGGTCCACTTTTATTTATATAGATCCACTTGCTACTCTCGTGCGGTTTCACCCGCTGCTCGGCTCCATTTGATCGTAGCGTTATCTTTTATAGCCTATAGCATTCAGAAACATTGTAGCTATCTATCAGTGAAAGAATTTTGGCAATCCGACCAGCGTTTCCAAAGATTACCCCCTACATACAAACTTACAAATTTTACCTCTTTATAATATAAGTATAGATAATTAACCATTCTCCTTAATTACAGCTTTCAGGCCCATACAAATGTGAACTCTGTGCACTGCATTTTAAATCTCAAGATGTTTTATCACAGCATAAACTATCACATAGAAGGAGATTCAAATGTCTACAATGTTCATATACGTGCAAACGTTGGGCCCAATGTTTGTCCCATAGGACCAAATGTGGTGGTATAGTTGAACCAACTATTTGTGGAGAATGTTCGAAAATATTTAAGTAAGTATCATTGTAAAAGGTGATAATAAGGGTTTAGGTTAAGTCGAGGCCATGGCGCGGAGCGAGAGGAACTGGGAAGTCTTTTTGCTAAGCAGTGATGCTCGCAAAAAAGGAGGCGGAGCGCATGAGGGCACTATCATCCTCACGCTCCAGTCTCCGCATTAAAATACACTTCGGACGTGGTCGAGCGACGATCTCGGGCGACTGTAAGCGCGGGGCGGCAAATAGCGAGCAATAATAGCTCGCCGCTCGACCAGAACCAGATCAGAGACAAACCTAACCGACCTGATGGTAAGCAATCAGCGCCGCCTATAGCGTGTGTTACCGGCGTTTTGGGAAGAAGGGATTCGGATATTAAAGGATTGGGGAGGGATTGGGGGAGCGAAGTCGCGAAGGCGAGTCTGAAGTTAGCCGATTAGCTGCGCAGTACACAATTTTGTTCCTAAAAGATCCATTGCGCGACAGCATCATAATTATTCTTCAGGTAACTTTTATCTAACCATTGCAAAATTAGCCCTTAGTAATGATGTTATATTATTTATACTTATATTAATAAGAATAAATAATTTATATCATTGTTCCAGCAACGAACATTCATTAAAAATTCACATGAAAATACATAAGACTGAGAAAAAATATTGCTGCGCCGAATGTGGAAAGAAATTCATGAGTAAACAGCATTTAAGAGTACATATCAGGTAATTTTGTTAGCAAATAATTATTACGAAATATGTTTAATGACCCCAAATAGTTAAGTAAGTGACCCCCTTGTGCTTTGACGAGGGAAAGCCATCAAATGTCTTCTCCCGCCCAGGGTATGGCGAGAGGGTGTGTTAGACTCTTACTGACTAAAAACCCCCCGTTTCTTTTCTTGCTTTAAGCCGAGGCCACGGTACCTTATTGCGCTAGACCCAACCCAGGTTAACATCAGCCCTGTTATGCCCCATCTGTAGTGGTCTATTGGCTCTTTGAGTTATACGCTCGGGTCTGGTTTTGGTCGGCAAGCGATGGCGACCCCTAGAAGCCAATGTCAAATGACCCCCAATAGAATTTGAGTTAGATCGATATGAGATATTTATAAATATCAAATCCAAACTAATATTATAAATGCGAAAGTAACTCTGTCTGTCTTTTTGTGTTTTCTTCACGCCTAAACTACTGAACCTATTTGTGTTAAATTTGGTATTTACAGACATAGTTTGGAACTCAAGAAAGGACATAGGATAGTTTTTAAAACAAAAAACTGCAGGAAGTTACTATTACACGGGAACAAAGTCGCGGGCAAAAGCTTGTTTGTAATAATTGAGTCATTGAAGGCAAAATAGTATTTTGGTTTTCGAAACCTTTTTAATATTATCACGTAGTTTGAAATTTATATTAGAGTGAAATCTAAAATAGTAGGTATGTAATATAATAGTATCTACACTGCTCCTAGACTGGCCACGAGTGCTAGATCAAAGATCAAAGTCAAAATCATTTATTCCAACTAAACCATAAATAGGTACTTTTGAAACGTCAAAATAGAATATAGTAGTCTGTCAGTCTGTTCGTCAGTGAAGCTAGGTGCTCGTTCCAAATTGTAGATTCGAATGGAGAAGAACGAGCAAGAAACTCCATCATCAGCAGAAGATTTATTTATCAGAAGAAATGAATTTATTCGAAATTAAAATTAAGATGGTAACGCACAGAGCGGTAACCGCACTATCACTAATAGCATTCATTTGATATCAGAGATAGATTATACATATCACTGATGGCACCTAATCGATCGGCGCCTATAAACATACGCAAATGATGAAAAGCTAATTGAAGTAAAAGAAATTTACTATGACTAAGTTCCTTTTTAACCCCCGACGCAAAAAGAGGGGTGTTATAAGTTTGACGTGTCTGTCTGTCTATCTGTCTGTCGCATCCTGGAGCCTGAACGGGTGAAGCGATTTCAATTTAGTTTTTTTTTATTGAAGGTGACTTACGTATGAGTGTTCTTAGACATGTTTGACGAAAATCGGTTGAGCCGTTTAGAAGTTATGAGGGGGTAAGTGGGGAAGGGTAACTGAAAGTCTGCAAATATACTCGAGTGGGGTGTCAAATGAAAGCGCACTGAAAGAGGATGTTGATTACGTAATCGAGAGTCAATGAAATAAAATACCTATAAAAAGTATAAAAAAAAAATATTAGACCCCCGCCGAAATAGATATATGTAGTTGATAATAAAATGTTTGGATCGGTCCCCTAACGCCACGTTTTCTTTGAATTATTACTTTTTGAAGGAAAATTAGATTTATTGTCGGGGGTTTTTTAAATTTTATCCACCGCAGTAGCCCCTTATAAAGCTGTACAATAAAACGTCTGAAAAAAACACCTGTCTATTCTAGATCCCATTCCGGTATAAAGCCATTTTCCTGCACACAGTGCGCGCGTTCATTTTCTACGAGTTCGAACCTGCGCGCCCATAGCTCAGTGCACACAGACTATCCAATACACTACTGTGTAGAATGCCACTCGTATTATAAAACTGACAAAAGTTTGAAGCGACACTTTAAGGAGTCAGCGAAACATGCGGGTTTTGGAAATAAATTGTGAGTAGTATTTTGGTCTTTTACTATTTTAGTGTGGGAGAGCCAAGCTTCGGCACGAATGGGTTAGCTCGACCGGAGTGATACCACGGCCTCACAGAAAACCAGCGTGAAACAACCACAGCTCTTTGCCGTGTTAACGAGGTTACCGGAGGCTCAATTCCTCACGCTTCCTAATCCTTAAATATTCGAAATCCTATATTCACTCGCAACTCCTTTTGGTGTTGTGGGTGTCCATGGGCGGCGCTATTTGCTTACCATCAGGTAATAGGTGCGCATTTGCCGATCTATTCCATAAAAAAATATAAAGAGGAAAGATTTGATTGTTTGTTTGTTTGTATTGAATAAGCTCTGAAACTACTTGACCAATTTGAAAAATTCTTTCAATGCCCTGTGAATATAGAAATTATTTGCGTAAGCTTCTCGAGGCACAGGCATAACGGCATTAAAGGATATTATTATAAGAGAGATGCTTTGGCACGATTGGGCTGGCTCGATTGGACTAATATAACCACCCCACAGAAAACCTAAGCGTGGCTGTTATACGTCGGTTTTTTTTTTATTTAATAGGTCGGCAAACGAGCATTCGGATTACCTGATGGTAAGCAACCAGCGCCGCCCATGGACACCCGTAACGGAGGAGTTACGAGTGCGTCGCCGACTTTTTAGGGATTAGGGATTTGGAGATTTAGGAACTGGGAAGGGATTGGGAAGGGGAAGGATTGGGCCTCCGGTAACCTCACTCACACGGCGAAACACAACACTGTAGTTGTTTCACGCCGGTTTTCTGTGGGGTCATGGTATCACTCCGTTTTAGCCGAACGATCTCCTGCTTCAGACCGGAGCCGGAATATATGTATTATTTCGCTTGACCCGCAACCCCCGTTGGACGTTAATCTATTCAAATACGCGATAGTATGAAAGTAATATCCTTTCATTTCAGATATCCATGCAAAGAATGCACAAAAGAGTTCTCAACTGAAAAGCTGCTGAATTCCCATATCAGTACTCGACATGGTACTGAATATAAGTGTCAACAATGTGATAAGGTTTGTATAAAATTTACTTGGCCCCTTATACATATTCATATTCATTTATTTGCCTTCCATAATGTGTATAAAAGATGTTATTAGGCTTAGAAGTTTAGTGGTATGAGAGAACAGGGTGGAAAGTTCCTCATCCGCCATTGAAAAGGAAGGATCCTCCGACCAGGTGAGGTGTTCGTGCCTGGTGGGCTACTGCCCGACGGTTGTTATCCGTCCTAATTGCGTTGAGAACTCTTATAGCGCGATGTAGAACCTTGCACGTGATTGCGGTTGTTTTGTTGTGCGATAGATATCGCTACGCTACAGAAGTAAAGTACGCTTATGGAACCCGTTAGGTTAGGACACAGCAACATTTTATTTTTTTATGAGTCAAGCCCCCCGCATCCATCCATAATCGCTAAAACTCCTGTGCACTAGATTCTACAGTAGATACAATCATGAAAACACCGGAAAACTGAAGTCCGACCGGAAAGTAGAAGAAGCAGATGTGGATAAGGTGTTACAAATATATGTAATTTTACCGCAACATATTTCACCATGCAGTATGCAAACTACAGTCGATGATAGTAAAACTAGTAATTTCAATGTCCACATACAGTAACTTACATACTATGCATAATTTAATATTATTATTGTAGTGAAGGGCTAGTGCTGAAAATCAGCGCCGCGACTCGAGTTATTGCTCTCGGGTCACGGCATTTTAGCTGAGCACTTGGCCTTTTTGCGCCGCGCATACTTACCTAATTTTCGTATTTGTAATTTTTTTACGGTGCTAATAAATTATTTTTCTTTCGTTCTTTCTTTCAAAATTTATACTTGGCAATAAGAGAAAAAAAAATGATAGAGAGCGTTCTAAAGGTCTACAATTCAAAAAAATCTTTAATAATACAGAAGATGTGTCCACTTAGTGTTAATTTTAATACTTTTTTCTTTCTAGATAGTGGTAATTCTCGGATAGATTTAGGCACTTAAGCAGAAAATGACATTCGATGATATTCCCATTAAAAAAAATGTTCTGTGACTAGAGACCCCTTTTGGGGGTCAATTGTCATAATGATTATTTGATAACAGCGATTTTTTTTGCGATAAGTCGGCAAGCGACCTTCGGATTACTTGATGGTAAGCAATCAGCGTGCCCATGGACACCCGGAACAACAGAGGCGTTGCCCCTTTTGGCGATTAGGGTTTTAGAGATTTAAATAACCCCACTCACACCGCGAAACACAACGCTGTGGTTGTTCAACGTCGATTTTCGGGCGATAGGGATGATGACTAAAAAATAATAATTAGTCCATCTTTTAGAACGCCAGAATAGTAGGTATGTATTTTTTCTTTTGCTTCTGAAACTTAAAATAACAAAGTTATAGAGCGGAGAAAGTTCGCGCTACGTCATTATTTCGTAAAATTTTTACGAAAGAGTGACGTCACGAGCATCTTTGTCAATATTATTCGTATGGACAAATAAAAAAATACGTATCAAGTTTTTTTCTATAATCTAACTGACGGACTAATTAGAATCTTGGTGTTTTAACCCAGGACACATCCCTATTCGTGCCGAAGCATGGCTTTTTAAAAACAGAATGTAGGTATTGTTAATGTAATTAATTACCTACAATGACCTCACTTTATTACATCAGACCAGACCATAGTGTTATTGTGTTTAAGGATAATTTATAACTATTAAAGGTTTTTATACGTGCGTATGTTTTTTATGAGTAAACATTACGTAAGAAAAGTATGTACCTACTTATTTGAAATCATACATTCGTGAGTTCCAGTATTTATTACACGACCGACTGCCCAAAAAGTGTGGGAGAGCCATGCTTCGGCAGTAATGGGTCGGCTCGACCGGAGTGATACTACGGTCTCACATAAAACCGGCGTGAAACAACCACAGCGTTGTGTATCGCCGTGTGAGTGAGGTTACCGGAGGTTCCAAAAATTACACTCTACATACAAGTTACAAATTTTACCTCTTTATATTACTGGTAGATATTGTCTTGAAATAGACTTTCTTACGAAGATGTCTCGAAAGATAAATTCCAAAAAAAAATAGTTTAATTAATATTTGTCTCATTTTTTGTTTCAGACTTTTTCGAACAATTCCAATTTAAAGAAACACATCAAATGTATTCATGTGATAAAATAATGTGTTATTTTATTTGACAACTTACTTCCATCCACGGCTTCGCGCGCGTATAAAAGTAATGCATCCCGGGATTTTAAAAACAGCAGCGTTTAAAGTGATAGCTCGACTAAAACACGCAAATCAGGTATAATTTATAGCATACAGCACTCAGGAACTCCGCGCGCGCCTCAAAGACCCAATAGACCACCAAAGATGGGGCCCTACAGGGCTGATGTTCAGCCGGGGTTGCGGGACCAGCGCAATGAGGCACCGCCACCTCGGCCCAGAGCAATAGAAGGAACCGGGGGAGGGGAGGGTTAGTCAGTGAGAGTCTGGACACTCCCTCCCGCCCAGGGTAAGACGGGAGAAGTAGTTTGATGATTTTCCCCTCACCAAAAAAAAGCACTCAGGAACATTGTCTTTTGAGCTATCTATCAGTGGAAGGATTTTGGAAACTTCCTAATTTTAACTCTTTGTAATAATAGTAAAGAAGTGTCCCGATCCTGCTTCTCAAGGTGTCTCAACTACATCGCTAACGACAAACGACAAAAGGGCTGCTGTTTCGCAAAAATTCAACCCCTCTACTTAAAAATAAATATTGTCACTCAGTAGACACCTCAGGATGGACGCCGCAGGCGGGTAGGCCCGGGAAAAGATGGCGTGACGATCACCTAGTCATCTAGACGCTTATCGCCGAGACTGGTGGACACGGTCGAAAGATCGGGAGGTGTGGAAGCGAGATGGGGAGGCTTTTGCCCAGTAGCGGGACATTTTAGTTAGTTAAAAAAAATACCTTCTCCTGACCATAACAAACACGACAGAAAAAGAATTCGCGAAATTGGTTTAGGCGTTGTTTTTTTTTTTTTTTGTCAGAGGATAAACTTCAAATGACTTCTTGCGCCCAGAGTTAGGCGAGAGAGAGTGTCAGACTCTTACTGACTAAAAACCGCCCCCCTGTTTTAGGCCGAGGCCGCGTTGCCTCATTGCGCTTACCCCGCAACCCCGGCTGAACATCAGCCCTATAGGGCCCCGTCTGTAGTGGTCTATTGGCTCTTTGAGGCGCGCGCGGAACGCTACGCGCCGTACGCTCGGGTCTAGTTCTGGTCGGGCAGCGATCTACCCTTACTCGCCGTCCGCAGAGCCGTAGTTCAGGCGTCGTTGAGTTATGTCCTTAGCAGCAACATATTATGCAATTATTTTTATATTTGAGACAATATTAATAACTTCTATAGCGTAGCGGTATGCGCTGGCAACCCAAAAAGCGTCCTTCCGACGTTAGCCGCGAGAGCGCGCCAGAAGGTTGACCAATGGCCGCCACACATTTGAATCGGCAACGCTCGCGCTCAGATGTAAAATTGAGATTTAAGTTATATTTGTTGAACAATGTGTGTGCAAAGTTGTTTCTTGAACATTAAACTGTTAATTATATTCAGTGAGTCCTAATTTGCTCCCCACCTACACTATACTTCTAAGTAAATAAATAATGTAAACAAGTTCTTTTGTGTTTCATTTGTTTTCCTTTGCCCTCTACCGATCCTCCATTCCGTCGCAATCCTTGAATAACCAAAAGCCTTATCCGTAAAAGGCCGGCAACGCACTCGTAACCCCTTAGGTGTACTATCAGGTAATCCGTCTGCTCGTTTGCCGACCAATCCCATAGAAAAAACAAACAGTGTGGGAGACGGCACTCGATGGTTTTCCTACCGCAAAAAATCTACGTACTAATTAGAAACACGTCACCTATTGTTTCATTAACGGACCTGCCTATTGTTAATTAAAATGCATAAATTATTTACTAATTACAATTGTAGTAATTGGTCAAGTAAATACCTACCTACCTTGTTTTGTTTTGTGGGGGAAACTTCACTAAATGACTTTTTTTATGCAATATATCGGCAAACGAGCAAACGGATTACCTGATGGTAAGCAATCAGCGCCGCCCATGGACAACCGCAACGGAGGAGTTACGAATGCGTTGCCGACCTTTTAGGGTTTAGGGATATGGAGATTTAGGGATTGAGGGGATTTGGGGAAGGATTGGGCCTCCGGTAACCTCACTCACACAACGAAACACAATAACGCTGTGATTGTTTTACGCCGGTTTTCTGTGAGGCCGTGGTATCACTCCGGTCGAGTCGACCCATTCGTGCCGAAGTACTATGTCTCTCCCGCACTTTCAACTTTGACTTACCCTGAATGGGGCGTGACGGAGTGTAGGATTCTATCCTGCTGGCCTAAAACTACCCCTTCTAGTGGTCCAGGTTGATACCTCGATGCATTATTTCGCTTGGGGGATGAGGGATGTCTCTTCAGGTTACCAAAGGCCTAATAGATACCTCACCAATGCATAAATCTCTATAACCTAATACTCAAAAAGCTGACAAGTTGCCAGCCTTCAAGTTGTAGGAGAGCCATGCTTCGGATCGACCGGAGTGATACCACTTCCTCACAGAAAACCGGCGTGAAACAGCTACAATGTTGTGTTTCGTCGTGTGAGTGAGGTTACCGGAGGCCCAATGCGTAAAACCCTAATCCCGAAAAGGTCGGCAATGCACTCGTAACTCCTCTGTTGTTGCGGGTGTCCATAGGCTGCGCTGATTGCTTACCATCAGGTAGATATGTTCTACTTTCCAGTCACAATATGACTAACTAGCTAACTATAGATAAAATAAAATAAAAACATTTTACAATGTACCGTAGCGAAAGGCAAGGCTCACGCACACATGGATAGGTCACACACAAGCATCTGACGTCAACTGACATGCCTCTGCGCACACCTCCTTATGACTTTACCGTGAAGCGACTACAGCGCTTTATTTAACTCCAGCCGCTTGTAAGTAAAGCGCTAAAGTGCAGGAGAAGGAACGGGGTAGTTTTGTTTTAGTAAGAATCTGATTTTCCTTCTCGCTCCATCCTGGGCGGGAGGTGTTAGTTGGAATAAACAGCTGAAAGGATATACTTAAATTAATTTCAGAACAGCACGACATCGCCATCCCAGAAAAGATAGATTGGTAGAGTCGTTTGTTCTGTATTCTGAGGTAGAGTCAAAAATAATTAACAGTTTAGGTAGTCCAAAACTCCAAAATCTTTTAATAATAAGTACTTAATTTATAAGTTTTTTGTATAAGAGAATAGACCTATATTATTAAACACGGCGGCATGGGTCACACTTCCTTCATCTTCTTCAAAATTCTTCTCAATTCTTCAAATTGCTAAGAAATTCTTGCAACATAAAAAAAAGAAACTGTCAACAGACCTAGAATTAAAACCTACTTGAACAACACGGCAACGTACCAAAAAGGAAGGTAGTGTATTATTACTATAGTCTATCGTTTTGGGTAATTATTTAAATGTAAACAATCTTGGCATGACTTTTTTTATGTAATAAATAGGTCGGCAAACGACCAAACTGATTACCTGATGGTAAGCAATCAGCGTCGCCCATGAACACTCGTAACGACGGAGGAGTTACGAGTGCGCTGCCGACCTTTTGGGGGTTAGGAATTTGGAGATTTTGGGAATGGGGAGGGATTTGGGTAGGAGAAGAATTGGGCCTCGGGTCACCTCAATCACACGGCGAAACACAACGCTGTGGTTATTTCACGCCGGTTTTCTGTGAGGCCGTTGTATCACTCCGGTCGAGTCGAGCCATTCGGGCCGAGGCATAACTCTCCCACATTTTATTAAAAAATTGTCTTAAAATTATATGTTAAAATATTTACAAACAGGTATTTAACTAAATCTATGTTATCTTAAAAACTAAATTTAAATAATCTTTGACAATATGTTTTTTTATACGACCTCTTTATAAAATAAATTGATTCCCATCCAGCAGCGCTTAAATAGCTGGATTCACAAAAAACAAAACTATTCAGCCGGTTTCACAGTGACGTCACACGCAAGACAAACCAACCATCCCGCGTCTCGTCAGTTCATTTGAAATTCGTAGTGAACGCACGCCTGCGCAGTGCGTCAAAAATTACCGCGAATGAATTTTAACATTCCGTGTTAAAAAAATAGAAAACATTGTTTATACAAGTGAATGAATAGTGTTTAGTGCAAATATTTATTTAAATTAAAGTGTTTTGTGTGTGTAAACTTTTATTGGATACCAAAAATGGCGGTAAAGTTCTTTCTATCTTTAGTTTGTTTTTGTTTCCTAAAATACTTAAGCTTGCCGATCGGAGTTCTTGCCAAATGTGAAATCATGCCTTTGGGTACACAATTTAGGGTTGAACAGTTTGAATTTATGTCTCAGATCAACTGAAATAGTTCAACGCTTGATTACGGCCATACAGGCTTTCTAAGTCCCTATATGTCCCTCACTTAAAACTTTGAAACCACGCAACGAATTTGATGCGGTTTTTTTAATAGATACAGCGATTGAAGAGGTTTAATAATATCCAAGCAATTCAGTATCAATCGGGTTTAGTGATTGACGGGTCGCTAGTATCTAAGTAGTGTAGAATTGGGGTTCCTGGATCAAAAAATCCAGGAACCCCAATTCCACACATGAAATATACCTACTAGACTATCAATCAGTTGGAGCTAATCGTAAACTTATGATTCAATTTGTCTGGTTAAACTGGTCTTCAATCAGTCTGCCTATTTGTAAGTAGGTATAATCTTCGATTGACATATGTAATGAACTGGCCAAAAAAAGCTCCTATAATTGAAATATGTGCATAATGAATAGGTAATAATAAACTTAACAAAAGAATGCAGCCGTCTTCCAAATTAGGAATACAAGCATACCTACGGTTCGCTATAAGTATACAGCCAAGCGCCACACACGATGATAACTTATATAATATGGATTAATTATGATATCGAAATGACGGATCCTATTCTTCACTCCATTGTTATTGATATTGTTTATTTATACATTTTTATACATATGAAACGATGAATGCATATACTTCTGAACTGATTTCAATGAAGAACTTAATATACCCCTTCGATATAACAACTTAATAATAATTAATCATTATTTCCATTGGTATTTATTTTATAAGTGCATTCTATATTCCACTGCATCGTCTATTCAGCACATAGCAGCCCTGAAATTATAATGCGCTCAGATGAATTCCATAGTCGCCTTATATAGACTGTCGACATACTTACAGCACTTTATGCGAATTGATTTATTATCAACCTTTTTACTGGCTCATTTCAGCTGAGAAGCCAAGGGCCCTTATCCTTCTAAAAGAAAGAGTAATTAAGCCTTTGTCTATAAAACTGGACAATTATAGGTCACCAGCTTACAAAACCCTAAAGGATATAGTGACATGGATAATTTATACTTACAAACAACCATTACCAAATTACCAACCGCAAATCCATACACCTTTACCTTACCTCCGTGATAACTTCGTGATAACATCCAGGCTAGGCTCACTCATATGATTTTTCGAACATGTGAATGCAGTCAGTCGTGCGTTCCGGGTTCAAACCCTACACTTTTTATTGGAATTTAGGAATCAAAACTACTGGATGATAAATAAAATGTATCGTAAGAGGTTATAAAAATCATCATTTCAGTAGAAGGTTATTAAAAAAAATACTATTGAATAATAATTGATTGAACTTTATTTATGGCATTATATCTGACACTTTTAAAGCAATTTCTTTAACAGATTTATAAATATCGTCCATAAAAACATTTTTAACCACATGCTGCACACATAACTCAGCATCACAATTGCATAGTGAACTTATATGATCAGGGAAGTTTTCGGTATCATAAATCTCGATCCTTATAATTTTAGCACCTCGTGTAAGTTTTTTTACAGAGGTAAATGCAGCCGTTGAAGATTTTTTCAGTTGCTTGCTGCTAGGACCTTCTAGGTTCAACTGTTTATCGTTTTTTTGTTCCGCTACCCTGTTCATGGGAATGAAGTTGAACAGGTCGTTTTCATAGTCCTAAAAATAATAATAAGAATCAATATCAATTTGTCACTCATATTATAGGTATATATTATTTATAAATTCAAATGATCGTTATTAGAAGCGTGTAATATTGAATATAAATGTGTAACAATTATTAAGTTGCATTCAATCAATTAAGTTATTACATTAAAAAATTATATGATAATTAATTATATTTAAAGAAAATAACTCACCGACATATTTTATTTTAGGATAGAGTCTTTTGCCCCCGCTCGCTGATGGAATTAAACTAAATTATTTTTATTTTTTCGCATGATTATATCCTTTATATAGAATTTTAAAAATACATTTTAAAAGGGACATAAAGCTCAAATTTGCATCGAAATTATCAGTACTTTAAAAACATTGTAAATGTAATTCTACACTCTAGACAACACGGCGCTACATCGCTTCGGATTGCAATTAAACGTAATTTATTACATATATCGAAATCGGTTTTTGTGTAAGTTTGTTCATCCATACTAATAAACTAGCTTGCCCCGCCACTTCACTTGTGTATATATAATAGTTGATATATTATGTATTCTCTAATGAAAAAAAATATATAACCTCCTTTTTGAAGTCGGTTAGAAAGCAATCTTTCGAGCTTTATGAGGTAAATGGTGACAGATTTGTATACATACTATTATATTTGCTTACCAACGTAAAGGAGGAGACAAACCCAGGTGTAATAAGTATGTATTATTTAATCTGAATGAGATCTACATTTCAGTGTTATTAAATTATATTATGTCTTAGATGAAGTAGATAAAGTTGATATTGCATGATCTCGGTATGTTGCTAAGTTATTTTTCTGCAACTTAAACAATTTCGTATTTGGGTGGTAGATCTGACAAAGCATTTTAGCAAACCCGTGCCCTATTCCCTAATTGGTATACCGTCACGTGGATATAGTGCTATTTAAGAGATCATCTGCAGGGACTGGATCATAACAATTCTTCAGCTAGAAGCAGTCACATCCAAATTTGGAAGGAAGTACCTAAAAACCACCAATCTTCTAAAATGTAAGTATTACCTGCTATACTTCATTCAGTGTTTCATTTCTTAATATTCAATCATTCAAGCTAGTTTCATTCATTTCTTCAATCACTCCATTCATAATTTATGTAAATGTTATCCAATATTTTTATTTGCTATGTCCAAACACTGTTTATTTGTTTTATTTAGTATTCTGTCAATCATGCTTACTCAATATGTTCATTCATGTTCCTCATGTTTCATTTTATTATTATTCAATCATTCAAGTTACTTTCATTCATTTTCTTCGATCACTCAATTCGCAATTTATGTGAATGTTATCTAATATTTTTTATCTTTATTTTCTAGGTCCAAACACACTGCTGACCATATTTTCCCTTCGGAGGACGAATCGTTGGACGAGGTGCAGATGAAGGCCAAACCAAAGGAAAACAAGAAACGTAAGTCGACGCCAACGCGCAGCCCCCAGCCGTCTACCAGTAAGAAAAGCAAGACAGTTATTCGCCCCATACCTCCTGTTACCAAGTCTACGGCTCGCGAAGTATTTGGGAGTGACAGCGACGACGACGCGGTAGACGTACCCGCGGAGAAGAAGCCTCCGGTTATTTACTCCTACGTCACAAGGAGACTGGCCAATGGCTTTTCTCGTCAAATAGATGAGAATAAAAAAGGTGCGTTCTACATTGAACTTAAGGTTTACAAGTGTGATGAGATAGAGCGGATTCAACCCGTGAATAGGTGGCGTCACTCAGTGATCACTATAAAAAATAAAACGGACGAAGATTCTGAATCTTGGCGGCACTTGAATGAATTTATTATAAGTACTAGGCGGGAGTTCAAACGCTGTACTCCAACGTTTATAAGTTCATACCAGTAATTAAGTACCTATGTATTATACTCAATTATTGGTACGAGATATTATTACATGTAATCAGTTATTTTATAACATATATAATCATATATTAATCATAGGTACTCCTACATATTACATTATATACAGTGAATTAGTTTTTAAGTTTTTTTGTAACCCACTATCTCTTAATTAAAGTATTTAGTACGATAAAAATGTGTTATATTTATTTTGTTTCCAGTTACACAAGCCAGTAATGCGACACCAGCAAGTTCAGATACTTATAATGATTTATACGAAACTAAGATCCCAGAACATGAATATGAAACGAATATTAATGAGACTAATTGTTTATTAAAAAGATATTGTGAGAAATGTAAAATTGAGATCCCCGAACATAAATACAGATACCATAAGAGAACGAATATCCATAAATCAAATTGTTTAGTAAAGTCAAATTTTGAAAATGTTGATATTATAGCTACTGCATTTAAAAACCGGATTCTGACTTATCGCTTAAATCCATCTATAGGAAATGAGTACCTCACACCAGAGGCGTTCTTAGATGAAAAGCGAAAAGATGTTTATAATATAATTAAAATGTTATTAATGAGACATAACTGCATTAAAGTTAATTTCGAGCTGTTTGCTTACTTTTTACTGCCTACGTTAGGTGAGCAACAGCTTAAGTCATTTAATACTAAATATGAAATTATATATAATAATACTGATTTTGATGAGACATATTTGAATGTAATAGAAACATTTAAAAGAAAATTTACCGAATTTGAACATTGTCAATCCGGATGGTCATTTGTTTCAATAAATCATTTAGAAATAAATATAAATAAATATTGCCCCATGCGGGGTGGTACTTATTTAGAGCTACCAGATGTTATTAAAAACACAAAGAGCTGTTTGAATATACATAATAATGATGAATACTGTTTTTTGTGGAGCATAGTTGCAGCACTATATCCAGCTAAAAATAATGTTTGCAGGGTCAATTCCTATCCACATTTTAGTAAAGTACTTAATACACAAGGAATTTCATTTCCACCTTCACATAAAGATATAAAATTATTTGAAAAAAATAATTGTGACTTGAGTATTAATATTTATGGATTTGATAAACATTGTACTATAACTGGCCCTATTTATGTGACGAATTGCAGGAAAGATAAACATATTAACTTACTGTACTTTGAAAAACATAATAAAGGTCATTACTGTTTGATAAAAAATCTGCTACGTTTAGTACGACGACAAGTTTCATGCCATAAGGGACGAATGTATTTATGTGAGACATGTTTACAATTTTTTACTTCTGAAATGAAGTATAATTCTCATAGTTGCTCTAAAATTTTAACCGTACTACCTGATAAAAACAGTACATTAAAATTCAAAAATTATGAGCGAAAGCAAAAAATTAATTTTGTAATATACGCTGACTTTGAAAGTATATTGTTAAACTGTAAAATGGAACAGAATGATAAAAATACAATAAAGAATAAACTACATCAACCGTCCTGTTTTGCATTCTACGTGTGTTGTTCTCATGATAGCAGCTTAAATAAATTTGTATCATATAGAGGACCTGACTGTGTAGAAGTATTTATTAAAAGATTGATTGAAGAAGCGAAATTAATTCATAACATTTTATTAACAGAGAAACCTATGAGACCAATGACAAGAGATCAGACTGATAATTATAATAATGCAACTACATGTCATATTTGTAATGATTTATTATTTGGTGATAAAGTTTGTGACCATGATCATATAACATCTGAGTACAGAGGTGCGGCACACTCGCAGTGCAATTTAAATTATACAGTTTGTCCCTTTATACCCGTTATATTTCACAATTTAGTTGGTTACGATTCTCATATATTTATAACTGAATTATCGAAATATGAAGGTGAGATAAGAATTATAGCAGAAACTAAAGAAAAATATTTAACCATAACAAAAATAATAAATACCGGTAAAGGATGCAAACCAATACAAATTAAATTTATAGACTCGTTTAAATTTCTTAGTTCAAGTCTTGACAACTTGAGTAAAAGTTTAACGGAGAATGATTTTATTCATTTATTCACACACTTTCCGGACAAAAATCAATTTAATTTAATGCGAAAGAAAGGTATTTACCCATATGAATATATTTGTACATGGGCTAAATACAATGAAACACAACTCCCTGACAAGGATAAATTTTATAACTCTTTACAAATGAAACACATAACTGATGATGAATATGAACATGCTCAAATTGTGTGGAATCTTTTTAATATTACTTCTCTTGGTGAATATACTGACTTGTATTTAAAGTGTGATGTACTATTATTATGTGATATATTTGAAAACTTCAGAAACATTTGTCTCCAGCATTATAAACTTGATCCTGCATATTATGTAAGTTCACCTGGATTGAGTTGGGACGCTATGCTCCTTTACACAGGTGTTCAGTTAGAAATGATTCATGACTTAGAAATTTACGAAATGTTGGAAAGAGGAATACGAGGAGGGTTAGCTCAATGTTCTCACCGATATGCCAAAGCTAATAATGTTTATTTACCTCATTTCGATAATTCAAAGCCATCAACATATTTAATTTACTTAGACTGTAATAATCTTTACGGATATGCTATGACGAAAAAATTACCCGTTTCAGAATTTAAGTTCATGACCGATAATGATATGAAATATTTCAATGTGCTTAATATTCCTGATAATTCAGAGTTCGGTTACATTTTAGAAGTAGATATAACGTATCCAAATCATTTACATAATTTACATAGTGACTTGCCTTTTGCTCCAGAGAAATTCACTCCTATTGGAGGGAAAACGCAAAAATTAATCGCAAATTTGTATGATAAATATAATTACATTATTCATTATGTTCATTTAAAAGAATGTCTCAAAAATGGTTTGCTTTTGAAAAAAATTCATAGAATCCTTTGTTTTAGACAAGAAAGTTTTTTAAAAAAATATATAGATTTGAATACTAGACTACGGCAAGCAGCTTTAACTTCATTTGAAAGAGATTTTTTTAAATTGTTTAATAATTCAATTTTTGGAAAAACAATAGAAAATAAACGAAAGCATGTCGAAGTGAAATTAATAAGTAAATGGAGTGATTATTCGAACAAAACGAACAAAATAGTAGGTGCTGAGAAATTAATCGCAAAACCTAATTTAAAAAGTATTTCTGTATTTAATGAAAACTTTTTAGCTATACAACTCAGTCCAGAAAAACTTGTATTAGATAGACCAATATATGTTGGATTTGCGGTATTAGAATACTCTAAACAACATTTGTACAATTTTCATTATAATTTTATTAAGAATAAATATGGTGATAAAGCTAAATTGTGTTACACTGATACAGACAGTTTGTTGTATTTAATTAATACTAACGACATATATAAAGATATACGAGAAAATGTAACAGAATTTAAGAAATTTGACACAAGTAATTTTGAATCTAACAATAATTACTGTATTCCAAAGGTCAATGAAAGAATACCTGGTTTATTTAAGGATGAATTAGGAGGTGACCCAATTATTGAATTTATAGGCTTAAGAGCGAAACTGTACTGTATAAAATCACTAAAAATGCAAATTAATAAAGCTAAAGGTGTATCAAAACCTATAACCAGGAGTTTAAAATCACGTAACTATAAGCACGTTTTATTTAAAAATTTTACTTTAAAGCGTAAAATGAATATGATCAGATCAATGAAACATGTGCTATTCTCAGAAGCAGTAAATAAAGTAGTCTTGAACAGAATAGACGATAAAAGGCAAATTTTAAGAAATCAAATTGACACTGTACCTTGGGGTCATTGTAATCATGTATGCTAACTAATGTTATACACTAACGACTTTTATAATTTTAATAATAAAAATTATTGTGCTTTATGTAATAAAATATATATGGAAATAAATTATTATGATATAAATTATAATTATATGTGTTTTATTTAATTACCTACTGAGGATTTGATATTTATGATATATAAAGTGATTTTATAATGTATATGCGATGCATGAAAATAGCCTCCTCGAGTAATGTTAAGTACATTCGGCATATCCCGGGTGATTAATTTCGATAATATCTTGATTGACTGGCTAATATCTTTCATCAGTTGATTTTATTCTTATATGAAATAAAGTCTAAGCTGTATGAAAGAAAAAGAATAACCTGATCTCTTGTAAGTATATAAATACCAGAACAAACATTATTTATGTCAGACACAAAAATGAAGTGGATTAAACACCCGGTATCCTTAGCAGTTAAAAATATTGATGTGAAGGAGAATACGCCGCACCCGAAACATAGCGTACTTCTCCCGAATAACATCCGCAGTATAATATGTGGTCCTTCTAATTGTGGAAAAACTAACGTCATGTTAAGCTTATTAATTCATGAAAATGGGCTAAAATTTCAAAACATATATTTGTATTCCAAAACAAGCTCACAATCAAAATATCGCTTTCTCAAACAAATTCTGGATAGAATTCCAAGTGTGAAACTATTTACTTTTAAATTCGATGAAGATGTGATTCATCCTAATGATGCATTACCTAATTCTATAATAATATTTGATGACGTGGTTGGTGAAAAACAAATAAATATACGTAATTATTTTACGATGGGAAGGCACAGAGCAATAGATTGTTTTTACTTATCTCAGACTTATTCAAAAGTACCAAAGCAGTTGTTACGCGACAATGTTAACTTTCTGATTATCTTCAAACAAGATGATATAAACTTAAAACATATTTATGATGAACATGTCAGTTCAGATATGGAATGGTCCAAATTCAAACATCTCTGTTCAAAAGTATGGTTGGGTCCATACGATTTTTTGACTATCAATAAAGACTGTGATTTGAAACATGGCAGATATAGAAAATCATTTGATAATTTCATTAACTTTGAATAATAAATAAATGTATCTTTTATCTGCCATGTACCTAATGACTGCTTCACAATTACATAGGAAGTGCATGTAGAAAATATATGGTCAAGGAACGTTTGGAGTAATCCTTACAGTTTCATACTCGTTCACAAAGAATATTCTTTGAGTCATGGAGGGTACAGAAAGAATTTTGATATATTTTTGAAATTTCATGAATGTTGGTGGTGGGAACTGATATAATATATAATTATGAATACCAAATAAATGAAAACTAGTATTATTTCTTCTATGAGTGAATGCAGTCGTTTAACGTAAGATGGAGAAAAATATTAGAATAGAGTTAATGAAGTCAGTAGACTCCATAAAGAATAAAATAAAACAAATGAAGACCCAGGAATACGTCATGAATTTTTCACTCGATAAAATGCTGAAACCTATTGCAGATCCTCTTAAAACCCTAGTTGATTCAAATCTATCTATAGTAAAAAGTAGGAATGTGGAAAATACAACTTTCAGTAATAATGACAGCATTGAATCTGATGACAATAAAACTAGCTCATTTGCAAAGTTTGAAGACTGTTACGATCCTAAACAAGATTCTGAACAATTATTTGAAAAGTCACCTAAAATGGAAGCACCAGATGACCTAGAAATTTCATTAGAAGGGTATGATATCCATGATATTTATGATGGTGTAAATATACCTTTTTAATCCTAATGGTCAAATAAGAGGCGATAAAGGAACGAAATACCGTGCAATCATCAAACCACTGCTTTCCGAAATATCAAATGATAAAACCCCCACTAAACATGGAGGAAACTTGCCAAAGCTCAAGAAATACAAAAAGAACACTGATTTAGTTTATTGGGATGACCCAAATGAACTGGTTGAGAGATTGCAATTATTAGTTGCATCTAGAGATGCTGGCAACACAAACCATGATAATGAAATTTTTTCAATAATTGAAGAATTAAAAGAAGCTGACATTATTAAAGAATAAATAGTAAGAATAATGTGCCTTTTATTCAGTATCACATAAAACTTGTTAAGGGACATATTAAAACTGGGACAAAAAGAAACATGAGTAAAGCCGATGTGGTCAACGAAATTCATAAAAATGCTAGAGTGAACTTTTCACGAAGACACGTTATCATGAAAGATATAGATGATCTATGGCAAGCGGATTTAATAGATATGCAATCAATTTCTAAGGAAAATAAAAAAAATAGATTTATTCTCGCCGTTATTGATACATTTTCGAAATATGCATGGGCCTTTCCTTTGAAATGTAAAACCAAAGATGTTGTTAGTAACACTTTCAAGACATTATTAAATAAAGGACGTGTGCCTAAAAATCTGCAAACTGATAATGGGACTGAGTTTTATAATAATACATTTAAAGCACTTATGAAATCTTATCATATTAATCATTATTCAACATTTTCAACAAAAAAAGCTTCAATTGTTGAGAGATTTATCCGAACACTAAAATCTAAACTGTATAAAGAATTTAGTTTAAAAGGAAACTATAAATGGGTAGATAACACTCTTGATAATGTTGTTTATAAATATAATCATACCCATCATCGCACAATTGATGAAATTCCCGCAAATGTAGATAGTAAAAATAAAAAACGTATACTGGAAAGATATATAAGTTTGGTAAAAAACGTGAATACAAAAAGTAAGTTTAAAGTAGACGATTATGTGCGTATAAGTAAATATAAGGGAACTTTTGAAAAAGGATATACACCGAACTGGTCAACAGAAATATTTAAAATTAAAAAAATACAAAATACAACTCCTGTTACATATTTAA
The DNA here is from genome assembly GCA_902829305.4 of Spodoptera exigua. NCBI lineage: Eukaryota > Metazoa > Arthropoda > Insecta > Lepidoptera > Noctuidae > Spodoptera > Spodoptera exigua. The sequence continues at coordinate 5,457,526 of LR824629.2, read as the reverse complement.
TTGAAGATACAATTAGAGGTCGACCTATTTTAGGTGCATTTTATGCAGAAGAGCTTCAAAAAACGAAACATTCCAATGTATATCTAGTAGAGAAAGTTCTAAGAAGTAAAGGAAATAAAGTTTTAGTGAAATGGTTAGGTTTGCCTTCTTCTGAGAATAGCTGGATTGAAAAGTCGAATAAATTGTAACAAAATAATTCACTTAACAATACTATTTATTAAGTGTTCAATTTATAACTTATCAGTCTTATGATGTGTATTGGAGAGAGCAGTCTTCTCAATTGGATAATAAATAATTTACCATTTGAGTTACACTTACCAGGCTACAAATATTGTGGGCCTGGCACAAACTTAATTAAAAGGCTTAGACGTGGAGATAAAGGTATTAATAAATTAGACGAGTATTGCAAGGAGCACGATATCGCTTATCACAAGTCATCAAACTTAGAGGATCGTCACAAGGCAGATTTAACTTTGTTAAATATGGCGAAAGAACGAGCAGCTGCCTCGGATGCAAGTCCAGGTGAAAAACTCGCGGCACGTTTAGTACGCAACGCTATGTCAATGAAAATTAAAACTGGTTCTGGTCTAAAGAAATGTAGCAACAAGTGTTCTCAAAAAGATACAACTGGAAAAGGATTAAAAAATAAATTTAAAAGCGTTATTACCAAAACGAAAAAACAAATTAAAAAATTAAAACCAAAATGCAAAAAAGCAGCGATAGAATTAGCTATGGCTGCTGTCAAAGAATTAGCTGATAATTCATCCATTAAACTTCCTCGAGTCATTCCTATACCACGAACTGGTGGAGTGCTACCTTTAATTCCTATTTTTGCGGGATTATCTGCTGCTGGAGCTCTAGCAGGTGGTGCAGCTGGCATTGCTAAAACCATAAATGAATTCAAGATGGCTAAAAAACTGTTAGCTGAGTCAAAGAGACATAATGAAAAAATGGAAGCTCTTTGCATCGGAAAAGGGCTACACCTTAAACCACATAAAGATGGGCTTGGAATATTCATATCAAAAGAAAAAAACTAAGATATCGGCTACCCAATCGAGCTTTAACTAACTTGGACATTTTAAAGATTGGAAATAGCATCCCATATTTTAGAGGTGTTTTTATGAGAGATGAGCTCCCTAAATACCCCTTCAAAAAAGAATGTGGTGTTATTAATTTAGATAGCTCTAAAAACTCTGGCTCTCATTGGGTAGCCTATGCAAAATACGACGATTATATTGAGTATTTTGATAGTTACGGAAATCTTAAGCCGCCAAAGGAATTCATAAAATATGCGGGTTCTAAAGTGAATTACAATTATGAAAATATACAACGTGACCATCCCTTTAATTGTGGACATCTTTGTTTACACTTCTTAAACAATTTTTGGTCAACGAAGCAATAAAATAAACGGGATCTTTCATAACAGTCCAGTATATAAGCATGTCTACTACGGTTACCATCTCTGGCAATAAATCAGAACTGGTCTCGTATTTTCAACCACCTCTTCATTTATCTGATCAATACGAGTGCGGTTTACTATACTTTTCAGTATTTAATTCAAGACCGGATATTCCAATTAAAACTAGAAATCTGTCTGTGATCAAAATTGAATGTGATCTTGTGTACGGTTCATACTGCAACGGATTACCAACACATTTTATTCATGAATTTGTATCAGATACTGCTCTAAGTCATGGTTATATAGAGATACCACAAAACGTTATTTACTTTCCAGTGAACAAAAATATAATTTCATCCATATCTGTTAAGATTGTTGATCAATTTGGTCACTGTATTAACTTCGAACAAGAATATATTCAGTTACGTCTGCACTTAAGAAAAACAAAATGATAGTATATTATAAAAACGCTCCAATAAAAATAAATCGGTTTATTTCTTCTGCGACCGCTAAGGTGCACAGACGTAATACAAAAATTAAGAAACTGACTAAAGCAAATAAAGACTTTCTTAAAGCCCTGGGGTTTAAAGTATGAATATGCTACAGATTACTGAATTACCGCATTTCGACAGTTCGATTGAAAGTTATGAAATCCATTCATACAATCCCTACAATAACAGCTTTAGAGAAAACGATGAAATCAGAATCCCCATACATCAGCAAGACATATACGTGCTACCATCAGCCAGTTCAATTTACATCGAAGGACAGGCAAGGCTGTTCGGTAAAGATGGGAATCCGATCAAGAAAACTGTTACGTTCACTAATAACCCTGTTATGTCTTTGTTTCAAGACATCAGATACGAAATGAATGGTATCGAAATAGACCGCATTAAAAATTCGGGAATTACGTCAACAATAAAATCATACATTTCATTAAATGAAGCAGAAAATAAAGTTGCAGCCTTATGGGGTTGGAACTTAGCGGGATTCCAAAGTGATGGACATTTTAGTGCCGTGATACCATTGAATAAGGTTTTAGGGTTTGCAGAAGATTACAATAAAATTGTGATAAATTGTAAACACGAACTTATTTTGAGTAGAAGTAACTCTAACTTAAATAGTGTTATTCTGACTGATGATGTTGTTAATTTTCAAATAGATATACAAAGAGTTCAGTGGAGAGTGCCACATATAAAAGTGTCAGATCGAGAACGACTAACACTTTTAAAACATTTAGAAAGAGATAAACCTATTCAGATGGCTTTTAGAAATTGGGATTTATATGAGTATCCCTTGCTACCTAAAACTACAAAGCATTCTTGGTCAGTAAAAACAGCTTCACAATTGGAAAAGCCTAGATATGTTATATTTTGCTTGCAAACTAATAGGAGAAATAATAGGACTAAAGACAGTTCACTATTCGATCATTGTGAAGTGACCAATGTAACACTCTTTTTGAATTCGCAATATTATCCCTACGAACCTTTAAGTTTAAAGTTTTCTGAGAACAAGTACAGTATATTATATGAAATGTATGTGAAATTTCGTCAGTCGTATTACAACAGTCCTGTAGACCCATTGCTAAATCTAACAGATTTTAAAGAAAAGGCCCCCCTTTTCATCTTAGATTGCTCAAGACAAAACGATAGTTTGAAAACCGGTCCAGTGGACGTGCGGTTAGAAGTTGAATGTTCCACACCAATACCAGATAAGACAACTGCGTATTGTTTGATTATAAACGATCGACTTGTGGAATACAAACCTCTCAGCAACATTGTGCGCAGGTTATCATGATTGCTGTTGTTGATATTCAGGGATTTAGAACAGAAGCAGATGAATTTATATTAAAAGAAATCGCTATACTGTGTAACAAAAAACTACAAGTGTTTTTAGTTAAGCCACCATTTCCATTTAAAAACTTAACGGAATCTGAAAAAAAGGTAGTTCTTTGGATTCAACGTAACAAAAAGATATACTGGAGTGAAGGATTTGTACCTTATTCCAATTACCAGACTTTGGTTTCCGATATATTAAGAGATAAATGTGTTTATGTTAAAGGTTCGGAAAAAGTTTTATGGTTAAAGCATATTTTAGAAAATAGTAACAGTAATATATTTAATTTAGAAGATAAAGGTTGTCCTAGTTTAGTACATTTATATGATCAATATAAACATTCTGAAGATATGTATAATTGTATTTATCATAACTCTGTATGTGCTTTAAAAAATATATTGTGTTTAAATAAATGGTGCCATGATAATAAAATTTTTATGAAATAAATAAAAACTTGTTTCATTTTTTTACAATATGTTTACTATCTCTGCCAATCCTGTACAATCACGTTTATAAATTGCTTGCAGCATTAAAGCAATGTCATTCTATGTTTATAATTATTAGCATCAAGAACTAGTAACTAAATAAATAAAATATGTATCAAACTAAATATAAACCTCGATATGATATGTATAATACATACAAAATACGTGAATTATCCTTTAATTATTACTGGGGGACGAATAATTCAAAGAAAAGATTAGTGATGGAAATGGCTGATGCTGGATTCTTTTATTACGGAATTAATCCATATGATAAAGCAGCATGTTTTTCATGTGGAGGTATTATAGAAGATTGGGAAATTTATGATGATCCTTGGATGCAGCATGCTATAAATTTTCCACAGTGTTTTTATTTAAACGCTGTGAAAGGAGGGGAATATGTCAGTCAGTGGCAAAACATCGTAAAGAATTGTGTTAGTGAGAAATCTTTCATGTTGCAATGAAAACCGTATATGGAAGCGCATCGAATGAATGATGTCATACAATACACGTATCATTAATGTAAACAAAGTGCTTGAAGTGTTTCACTATTTTGTTACATATTCGATGACACGTTTGGCTTAATGGTTAAGACCCTGGTCACAACTGAGTGCAATATAACATGTTCTTTAACCATCTAAACCAAGTGTCGTGGGTTCGATTCCCACACGAACAAGAGTTGATGTTTGTTCGGGTCTGGATTTTGTAATTATGTTTCTCGATACTGTTTATTTAAATAAAGATATCGTAATAATAAGACCAAATGTATTTCATTAAACACCTGCTAAATATTAAGCTCAAGAAACAGGTCAGAATTTTGAATACACACCCAGATAACAGATCAGGTTAGAATTATGAATACACACCCAGATAACAGATCAGATCAGGTTAGAATTATGAATACACACCCAGATAACAGATCAGATCAGGTTAGAATTATGAATACACACCCAGATAACAGATCAGATCAGGTTAGAATTATGAATACACACCCAGATAACAGAATAGACCAAGTCAGAATTTGTGCCAGTTTTTAAATGAATTAAAACAGTTGCTCTTAAAATCAAACCAGTCTGAATATTACAAACTGAATCATAAGTTTACGATTAGCCCCAACTGATTGATAGTCTAGTAGGTATATTTCATGTGTGGAATTGGGGTTCCTGGATTTTTTGATCCAGGAACCCCAATTCTACACTACTTATCTACATAAAAGGGTTTTGTAACTATCTCTTATTTGGGGTTGAGCTGTTATAGATTGCTGTAGGTACCTATAACTATACTTATTTAGTAAAAGTTTTATCGCACAGCGCCATAGTGCTAGCGTTCCTTTGTCCCTTAGGTGAGCAATTTCAAAATAAAGTGTACCCTGTTCTAAAATTCGATTTATTTTTTATATGCATATATTTTTTTAATTTTCCATAATATAATAGGAAAATATAGTTTAATATACAGAATAACAAAAAAGAACGCCAAATTCGAGGCATTTTCCTGATAATATCAAAACAAAACGGACATTGTGGCGGAACTAGTTCCGTTATGTGACCACATTTAAAAGCGAAATTAAAGGAAAATATGTAATTAATAAGCCTTTTTTTATTTAATTGAATTAATAATACATGTATTTAATTGATATATCAAAAAAAAAAAATAGCCGTAACTTCTAGCATTAATATAAAATTCCTTTTTTAAATTCGATTTTGTGACTATATTGCTTTTTATTTGGTTATTTTTAAACTTTACTCCAAAAGCATAATATTTTATTTCATATTTGGTACCTTTTTAGAATAGTTATTGATTTACTGTAAACATATTTGTAACTGTATAAATTTAAAAGGTAAAAAATCACCTGATTTTGTAGATTTAATCCCCATCAATTTGAAGGGACAATCACAAAATGGAAGTCTTAAAATCATAAGGCTGTGAACACACATACTTTGTAAATTGCTTAATAATAAATAAGTACTTAATTGATAATTTAAAATTGTTAGCCATATTTCTCAAATTGGAACTAGTTTTGTGTTTTAAGGAAATAATTACGGAAAAAATTTAAGAATTGAGAAGGTAAGAAATAAAACAATCATTTTAAATATGCTTTTATTTTTGCCTTTTTTAAAAATTATAAGAATAAACCCAATAGTAATTTAGGTAGTAGTAACATCAAGCTACCCCAAACTGTCAAACCCCAATTGGACATAAACATTATTTAATTGTAATAACGCTGAAAAACAAAGTTTGACTGATTGGGCTAGCTTGAAACTAGTCTGTACCTCTTGACATCAATCTCATTAAAATTTTGCAGGATACTGATTTATAGGAACTCCGAAGTTTATAATCACATAACATTTGAGATCAATAGGTATTATAAAATTAAGGCCATATTTGGTTACTTTGAATAAAGTTATCCAAATAAAGTAATAACAAATTAAAATACGAAAACTTAATATTAGTATTCCTTTTGCGTCAATTACAGAGTATGTATTCATTTATACATTACCACAAAATAAAAAATAAATCCTTATATAACCTAAAGTTTTGATCAGTCTTACAAACTTCAACCTGTAAATTTCAACCTTCAGCAAACTTCAACCTGTAAATTAAAAATTGAAATTTCACATTACATTATTTCGGTCAGTAGGGATTTATATTATAAACTAAGCTTTATGCATTCCGACCTGTAGTGACTTGACGTTCCGTTAAATGTGACCATAGAATAAGTCACACAACGGAGGTCACATAATGCTACCTTCTTGTAGTTTTAAATTATTTAAAAATTACTCACCTTACTTAGCACTAATAAGTAATTAAGAATCAAATACCTATACAAATTGTGCAATTCGTCAACATTAACAATAATCAAATAAAGCGATATAAAACAGTAAAACTTGGTCACATACCTGAGCAAAGAAATTTAAACAAGGAGCACTTCAACAATAACGTCCGCACATCTAAAAGATTAGTTTGACAGTGAAAGCAAAACGCGTCTGTCGATAAAGGACGATATATTGTGTTGCCATTTCATGCCAAATATTTTCCATTATAGAATAATTTGTGCTAAAACACGCGGTCACAAGACGGAATTTTCCGGTAAGCTTAAATTTTCAATTTAAATTCATATTTAATTTTAAAATAAAATATGCAAAAAAATATATCTTTGACACCTTTAACTGATAAATACGACTTCTAAGTATTTAAATTGTATAAAGAAATCACTCTCAAAACGGTTTTTTTTTATGAAATCAATCATTATCTGATCTTAGTTGGGAAGGGGACACATAAATTTGATGGTCTTTAATATTTTAAAAGTTTCGTAAGTTTTTTATTTATTTAAGTAACAACAAAACGACATTTTTTATAAATATTTAAATATATTTTCTTCTCACTTAAATTAATATATGCAGTTAAAATTTATTCAATCTCAAAGAAATAAATGAACAAAAGCAAGGGACAAGGCGAAATCAATGGGTACATTTTTTTTTGAAATTGCTCAGGTACTCGACTCTTAAGTACGACCCACCAAAACGGACGAAATATATTCTATTATGCCGTCACGCTACTAGAAGTTAGTATTTTCTATGTTATAAACTTCTTCATGCAGGTTACTCGAAAAGAGACTACATTAAACTACAAAAAAGGTTGGTTCTCTACCATAGAGTTCGTTGGCTTTAAGAAAACTGTCTTTATCGGGACAGAAAAACAATTAAATTACACTATGTATTTTAACATAATAGGTATGTTAAAATACATAAATAAATGTGTGTAAAATACATACTGATAAAAATGCGCCATTGTTAAATTTTTCACTTAATTTTATTAAGAAATTATTTAAGCAAATTAAATAAATTAATATTTATTAGGAGTTTAATTTAAATATTTATATACATCCTTTTTATCGCGTATTTTTTCTTTTCTGTTGTTCTGTCACCGTTTACATAACTAAAACTTTTATGAATTAAAACTTTTTTCACAAGTTTTTATACATATAATCACTACATACATAGTCTACAACAACGTAGTTTTTTCTATAGCTATATGTATTTAAATTTAAAACTACGCAACGGATTTTGATGCGCTTTTTTAATGGATAAAGCGATTGAAGATGAATGTTTATGCATTATGTGTACTGTCTTTTATTAAATAGTGGAGACGGCATGCCCCTGTGCGAAGCCAGGGCTTCTACTAGCTTACTAGCTTTTGCCCGCGACTTCGTTCGCGTGGAATAGTGACTTCCTACAGATATTTGGTATAAAAACTATCCTATGTCCTTTGTCGAGTTCCAAACTATGTCTGTACCAAATTTCACAGAAATGGGATCATTAGTTTAGGCGTGAAGAAAAGACAGACAGACAAACAGACAGGGTAACTTTCGCATTTATAATATTATAGTTTGGATAAGTCATTGTAAATGTAAAAGTAGGTCTTAAGTAACTGGTTATTATTCAAGATTTTTGAATTTATTTATAAGTATCAAGGTTAATAAAAAAATGAATTAGCCAAGTCAAGCATCTATATGTATATAATTGTTAAAATCCTTGAGTTTTGTGCAAATATGGATTTATTTATATTTATTCTTTCAATTTTAATGTAGAGTGTATAGGGATTTTCACAATCTGGATGTCAGTAAGGCCCGAGTGAATAGGTTGCTTATGGCTTATGGGTAGACGTGCTCCGTAGGTCGCATCATCGCTTAGGTACCACCAGGCGAGATAGTGACCACACTCTTTTCAGAATCCTATCTTACACCTTTTATATTATTCGTTAGTCTCGCGAACGTCTGTACCGTGTTGATAAAGTTTGGTCCTGTAATATTCATGGAAGTCCAGAGAATGTTCAGAAGGTCTTGAAACAGTTTTAAGATAGTACGGAGTTCATCGTATGTATATAAAAATGAATTACTGTTATTTAGAGTCGCTAAAATTCGGGTGCTTGCCGGGTCAACTAGTCTATACTAATAATATAAAGAGGTGAAATTTGTAAGTTTGTATGTAGGGGGTAATCTTTAGAACCGCTGATCGGATTGCCAAAATTCTTTCACTGATAGATAGTTACAATGTTCCTGAGTGCTATAGGCTATAAAACATCACGCTACGATCAAATGGAGCCAAGCAGCGGGTGAAACCGCGCGAGAGTAGCTAGTTAGGAATAAAAAAATAAGAATTCATTTAACATGTCTCACTTAAAATACAGAAAAAGGCCCCTAAGGTCCCGCTCGCGCATTTAAGAGCCAGTATACCTTCACCATCACAGATGGGACCCAACACTACTGATGTTTGACGCAATAAGGTAGATACCGTGGCCTGGCCAAGAGCAGGAGAGAAGTCAGTTAAAGTCTTACACACCCTGGGCAAGACAAGAGATTTGTTTCTTTCAGCTAAACAAAAAAAAAAAAAAAATATATATATATAGGCATTTAAGTTAAAACTACAAATGTTAAACAGGCTCCGAAGAATCTTGATGGTCGGGTTGTCGCAAAATTTTAGCTATTTTGTCACGGAATACGGAATATCAAGGTCAGTTCTGGGGGGTGTGGCATATGTTAAATTAATGTGCCTATCTATACCAAAAACCTGTTTTGCATGTAAATTAGGAATCGTCCAAAATAACGATAAGTAGGTAGGCTTTTTTTCCTGTTTTAATATTCAAATAGAAATTGGTTTTTGTAAAATTCTCGCGTTTGTTATTTTAACGAACTATTTCGAACTCAATACTATGTCCTATCTATACTAATATTATAACAGAACACCGGCATGAAACCCGTTGTTTCACCATGTGAGTGACGTTACCGGAGGCTCCGTCCTTTCCATCCCCCCAATCTCTAAATCTCCAAAACCCTAATCCCCAAAAAGGGCGGCCAAATACTCGTGACTTCTATGTTGTTGCGGGTGTCTTCGGGCGACGCGGTTTGCTTACTATCAGGTAAGTAATCCAGTGTTTATGTGAGAGAATTTCGTTATTTGAAAACTTCGTTACGAACTAGGTACGCGTTAAGTAGAATGATACCGTGGTCCAACGGAAACAATCGTGAAAAAACGCTCCTCTAGTCTTCTGATGATATTTTCGAAAACCGGCGTGAAATAACCACAGCGTTGTGTTTCGCCGTGTGAGTGAGTTTACCGGAGGCCCAATCCTTCCCCTTCTCAAATCCCTCCTCAATCCCTAAATCTCCAAATCCCTAATCCCTAAAAGGTCGGCAACGCACTCGTAACTCCTCCGTTGCGAGTGTCCATGGGCGGCGCTGATTGCTTACCATCAGGTAATCCGTCTGCTAGTTTGCCGACCAATTATACAAAAAAAAAAAAAATTTCATGTCCGTCTACTGGTCTATCTGTTTTCTACTCTGATGTGCTTAGCTTTCCATACTTTGATGTTATATTGTTTATTTTTAAAAGTGGACTTTGAACAAGCCTGCTTTGCAGCCTAGATAACAGCTTGAGAAAGTACCGTTAGGAGTAAGATTATGGCCTATAGAATTTAAGCCAGCGATTTTATAGATACGCTAGCTACTCTCGCGCGGTTTCACCCGCTCCTCAGCTCCATTTGATCGTATCGTGATGTTTTAGCCTATAGCACACAGGAAAATTGTAGCTATGTATCAGTGAAAGAATTTTGGCAATCCGACCAGCGGTTCCAAAGATTACCCCCTACATACAAACTTACAAATTTTACCTCTTTATAATATTAGTATAGATAGGTACTTGCTGATATATGTCAAACGGTAAACAGCAATGTAAAAGATGTGAAAGTGTGGGAGAGCCATGCTTAAGCACGAATGAGTCTCCTCGAGTGATACCACGGCTTCACAGAAAACCGGCGTGAAACAACCCACAGCGTTGTGTTTCGCCGCGTGAGTGAGGTTACCGAAAGCCCAATCCCTTCAATTCCCAAAATCTTCAAATACCTAATCCCCAAAAGGTCGGCAACGCACTAGTAACTCCTTTGTTGCTGCGGGTGTCCATGGGCGACGCTGATTGCTCAACATTAGGTAATCGTGTGCACGTTTACCGACTTATCGCATAAAAAAAAAAACTATAAGGTAGTCTTTAGTCTTAAAAGTAAAGAATATCAAATTAAGTCAATTCTTTTATTGATTCGTCTATATTCTGACAAATATACGTTATAGTTAAAGGAAGGAATAAGGCTAAATATCACCTTAAATTAATTCCAAGTAAGTAGGTTATGCTTTTGACGAGACGCTTCGCGGCGTCTGCTTGCAAGATCGGTCCATGTTATGTGTCTGCACTGTCTATTGTGTATTGAATGACCACGCTTGGTCGAATGGGTCACGCTCTGATTATTCTACTTTATTGAAAAAAAAAAAAATGTTTATTATAAACCAGCTTTTGCTCGAGGCTTCGTTCGCGTGGAATAGTGACTTCCCGCAGATCTTTGGTATAAAAACTATCCTGTCCTTTCTCGAGTTCCGAACTATGTCTCTAGGTACCAAATTTCACAGAAATCGGTTCAGTTGTTTAGGCTTGAAGAAAGGACAGACAGACAGACAGAGTTACTTTCGAATTTATAATATTAGTTTGGATTAGCTTGTAAAACATGTTTTAAAAGAATACCTAACTAGGCATGTAGTTTTTTGCTCGTTCTTCTCCATTCGAATCTACACTTTGGAACGATCACCTGGCTTCAACAAGGCGGTGCTCAGCCCAAGCAGGGCACACCGCCACCGGACGCTCCATTCGGGCATTTTCTCTCGCCCTATCCGAAACAGGAACCTACCGAAGCTGTTGTGCCCGGTAAGCACTTGCGTCAGGCGGCAAGAGAGGACGCCATGGCGTCTCTCAAGTCATTCCTCAAAGAGGGGTATTAGATACTGCTGCTGCTATAACAACAATTGGTACGGACTTATTTCGGTTTTCTATGAAGCCTTGGTATTACTCCGGTCGATCTAGGGTTACCATATTTATTACGACAGGCGTTTGCCGCATTTGACGGGCATTTTAATGTTTGGACAGGCGCGCGGCCAGAGTCTGAGACAGGCATTTTTTCGCAGTGGAGAAAAGAAAGAAATCGGCTGACAATCGAATCAGTAAACGCAATATTGATTACTCAGGACAATTACAAGACTGTATTTTGTGAAGATTTTTACGGTTATGTATTCGAAAAGGAAGAACTACATACATGGATATGGGCCTCTAGCATGGCTTGAATCGTGAGTAAGCCGAAAACATAATAATTAATTTAGAATGTCTCACGAAAGTTATAATAAAAAAAAGCACTACATATATCAGGAATAAATATCATTCTTCATTACTATCTGTTAGCTTCCTACATCGTTTTGCTTTAGACAGGCATTTTTCTGATAATTCAGGCATTTTAGGTACCGTAAGCAGGCATCTCTCGATTTACATTATGGTAACCCTGCGGGTCTGCGGTCGGCGAGAAAGGGCAGCTCGCCGCCCGACCAGAACCAGGTCCGAGTGTACGGCGCGTAGCGTTCCGCGCGCGCCTCAAGGAGCCAATAGACCACCACAGACGGGGCCCTATAGGGCTGATGTTCAGCTGGGGTTGCGGGGTAAGCGCATTGAGGCACCGCGACCTCGGCCCAGAGCAGGAAAAAGAACGGCGGGGGTCTGTAAGAAATACTCCTTGACACTCCCTCCCGCCCGGCCCTGGGCGGGAGGAGTCATTTGATGATTATCACATCACTAAAAAAAAATAGTCACCCTAGGTCGATACGACCCATTTGTGATGAAGCATGTCTAGTAGCTTTTTTTACTTACTATAAACTAGTCCTTGACTGCGATCCCACCTGATGGTAAGCAGTGATGCAATCGTTGATGGTAAGGCGCACTAGTTTATTAAGAGCCTATTCACTCTAGCCTTGAAGACACCTAAATTATATTCGGACGGAAAGACTGCAGCCGGCAAACTGTTCCAATCCCTCGATGTACGCGGTAAAAACCGCTTAAGAACCGCGTAGGTACCTACTGATAATTCTTATTTGCGGCACATACTATGCCTGCGTTGTATTGTTTGTTTATCTGTCCCCGTTTTTTCTACAAACTGCTTAGCGGATAGTAATGAAATCTGATATCGGTATAGTTTGAAGAAGCAATTAGCGTCCGAAGCGACATTGCTGGTGGTCGTGCCGGTCGACGGAACTCGGGTTTTTATATTGTAAACGGAGAAGTTTGTTTTTTTTTGTTTTATTAAAACTTATTGTGAAACAGATTTTATAACTCACCAAATCGAGCATAAATTAAAGGAATTTTTTAAATTTCTTTTGGTATTTTTGAATTCACGTAGGTAAAGTAAGTTTGAGTTGTAAGTTTTCCAAGATTGGGTTTGTTTTTGTGTTTATCTTCTAATACTTAGTTAATATTTTTTTTTATTATATAATGTTTGTCCGTGGTAAAAAGTACAACAAAAAAGCCGATATTAATTATATATCGTTTAAAACAAAAGGTTGGTTGAAACATGGCCAAATCCTCTCAGAATTTCTCCAGTGTGTCGTCTGTCGTGGGTGCGTTTAACAACATACAAATTCACATGCACATCACACGCGGAGCCGGAAAAAGTCTTAGTGGGTCACTCAATGCTTTTCCGTGCGGACCTCGAGTCGAGAGTACCTAGGTGCTATTAGGTTAGACGAATCTATACTAATATTATAAAGAGGTAAAATTTGTAAGTTTGTACCTATGTAGGGGGTAATCTCTGGAACCGCTGGTCGGATTGCCAAAATTCTTTCGCTGTTAGCAATGGATACTTATAGGCTGATGATGATGAATTTATATAAATTAGTACTAATCGATTATAACTTTACATATTTTCGAAGCTGAAGAATTTATATGTCTTTATATGCTTTAATTTCCTGTATTTCATTTGACTGCACGGTTGCCGCCGTGGCTGGGCAACTGGCTGCTGTGCAACGTGTCGCGGGTTCGATTACCGCACGGAACAACAGGTGGTGTGATCCACAAATCGTTGTTTCGGGTCTGGGTGTGTTGTGTATGTGAATTTGTATGTTTGTAAACGCACCCACGACACAGGAGAAACCCTTGTGTGGGGCAATGTTTTTTATAAAAGAAAATAACCAAAGTTCAAATGACATAAATAAATATTTTGTGTTCAAACCTTCTCCGTGTGAGAAGAGGCCTTTGCTCAGCAGTGGGCACTTATACGCTGATGATGTGATGATGTAGATATCAAAAGTATGTCAATAGTACGGGCGCGGTTGCGCACACTTGCATCGAGTATCTGAGCAATAAACTCCATACATATCCGGATGTGACGTCACGGGATAAAAATACATACGTTTAACACGTGTTCACATACTGTGTAACATGTAATCGTTCGGTTAGTTTTTATTATTGACCTATTTTAATCTATACTTAATATTATAAAGAGGTAAAATTTGTATGTAGGGGGTAATCTTTGGAACCGCTCATCGGATTGCCAAAATTCTTTCACTGATAGGTAGCTACAATGTTCCTGACCGTTGTCGACCTTTTGGGACTAGGGATTCAAAGATTTTAGGATTGAGGAGGGATTGGGGGCCGGTAAGGATTGTGCCTCCAGAAACCTCACTCACACGGCGAAACACAACGCTGTGGTTGTTTCGCGCCGGTTTTCTGTGAGGCCGTGGTGTTGGTCTAGCCGACCCATTTGTGCCGAAGCATGGCTCCCCAACCCTTAAAACTTTATGTTGCTGAAGTTTGTATAAAGTATTCTACATAAAAATACTACGACATCATAAGTTGGAATTACATAAAATACTTATACATTAAACTTGACTGTGGTTCAAAGTGTGAATTGTAGTAAAATATTTTGAATAAAATACATTGAACTAGCTACTCTCTCGCGGTTTCACCCGCTGCTCGGCTCCATTTAATCGTAGCGTGATGTTTTATAGCCTCAGGCTCAGGCCTCAGCACTCAGGAACATTGTAGCTGTCTATCAGTGAAAGAATTTTGGCAATCCGACCAGCGGTTCCAAAGATCACCCCCTACATACAAACTTACAAATTTTACCTCTTTATAATATTAGTATAGAATAGTTATTCTTGGTTTTACTACGAAAATAAAGCCCAAAAATGATTTTGAATAATTGATTATTTTCGTTCAAACTTTATTGTAGGTACTTACCTACTTATTAAAAAGTCTAAATACCTAAATAATATCTTTAAAACAAATTTAAACCTTAACTAACTATGATATAATCTTAAATCGTATACCGGTACTTTATAACTGATTGTTATGCGTACCGTTACCCGCAAACGCGTGCGCTCTGCTGGTCATAACTGCGCTTGCGTCTATTTATGTGTATACGGTCAAACAAAGTTAAGTATACGAGAATTGGAACAAAGTTGTCTAATGTGATTTTTGTAATGTAATTGGTCGTCAAACAACCAGACGGATTACCTGATGGTACGCAATCAGCGCCGCCCATAGACACCCTCAACACCAAAAGAGTCGCAGTACGTGACTCTCCGGGCATCGGGTAACGAACGATTATTTCCGACCAGCCGTATCATCCCCATCACATAGATGGTTGGCAGTCTGTGCGATTAACGCGAAACCCACGGCAAACCTTGGAATGATCTTCCGGCGGCGGTATTCCCAAACCGATAGGACCTTCAAACCTTCAAAAAACGAGTGTACTCCTTCTTAAAAGCCGGCAACGCACCTGTTACTCCTCTGGTGTTGCGGGTATACATGGGCGGCGCCGATAGCTTACCATCAGGTGATCAGTCTGGTCTTTTGCCTCCTATTTCATAAAAAATCCGGCCGCCGTAACCGCGTGCCTGTGGACGGCGAGCAATTAAGGGTAGTTCGCCGCTAGACCAGAACCAGAACCGAGTGTGCGGCGCATATCGTTCCACGCGCGCTTCAAAGAGCCGATAGACCACCACAGATGGGGTCCTATAGGGCCAATGTCAGCCGGGGTTGCGGGGCAAGCGCAATATAAACTTACGGCCTAGAGCATAAGGAACGGGGGAGTTTTTAGTCAGTCTCTCGCCTCATCCTCGGAGAAATAAAGAATTTGATATATATGATACGATTGATTTACCCCTCACCAAAAAGAAATAAATTTAAAATTTAGAAAACTACCGATAAAAAATCTGATATTCCTTTAAAAAGTAATAATTAAAATAAAACGTGGCGTTGGGGGACCAATCCAAACATTTTATTATCAACTACATATTTCTATTTTGTCGTTGGTCTAATTAATTTTTTTTTATTTTATACTTTTTATAGGTATTTTATATCATTTTCTCTTGATTAAGTCATCAACATTCCCTTTCAGTGCGCTTTCATTTGAGACCCCATTCGAGTATATTTGCAGACCTTCGGTTACCCTTACCCTTATTATTATATTCGTCAAACATGTCTAAAAATACTTGCACGTAACTCACCTTTAATACAAAAAAAAAAAAAAAACTAAATTGAAATCGCTTCGCCCGTTCAGGCTCCAGGATGCCACAGACAGACAGACACGTCAAACTTATAACACCCCTGTTTTTGCGTCGGGGGTTAAAAAGAAATGTACCGAGATTGTTTAACATCCATGTGAAACTGGAGCATGTTGTTAGTGGTAAAAATAAATACGATTTATAAGCTTATTGCTATAAACATAGCCGTCCTTATACGTCAATTGCATTGTGGTGTGACCGTCACGCTAGTTCATATGAAGGGTGCAAAACAAATGAATGATTTACATAAGAACAACACGCCAGCTTTGTTGTGCAGGCAGATATTATTGTCATCGATAGCTGCAGCACAGTATAAATATCATACAGTATTGTAACTCGGCCGCTTGAAAGAAATAAATACCTACAGCCGCGCGGTACGTAAACATGCGTTAGGGCTGCTCGTCTCCAGTATTTTAATTACACAGTATTTTAATTGTCTACTTTCTGTTTCCATTTAGTTTGATTTAGTATGATTGTAAATATCCTTTTTTTTATATAAACAAATAAAGTGCTTTAAAAATAAACAAACAAAATTTCTTTGGCCACTAATGCCGAACTGAACAGCTGACTACGAATGTTCTAAAATCACAACCCTCAAACATCAAAATATTACATGAGTCTAGCTGTTTTATTGTTGTTATTAAATATTTTCTAGTATTATTCATAAACGCAGATAATAAACAAATATTATTAATAATAAAATACCACACTCTCTACATTGAATTATACAAACTAACAAAACATACATGAACCGTTTTAACACAAGCGTAAGTAGGTAGGTACCTAACGTATCATGATTCATTCAGAACCAGAACCGCCTATAACTACCTATTTCACTCGTCTCAATAACTTTATTCATATTATTTATAAATTCAAACATCTGTTTTCGTGAGATAACTGGAAATAATGATCCATAAAGACACACATTATGTACCTACCTAGGCTACTAGTAAGTAAAATTATTTAATAGTCTTACCTTTCAGAGTTTTCAGGTAATTTAAAAAAAACTTATGTCTGGATGCGTTATTGACGAATTCATGCAACCAAACATAATAACAGCACAATATTTCCTATTCGTCATATTAAATAATGTACTCGAGCTGATTTCTAAATAAAAGACAACACACCGTCCGTTCGTCACTGCGGTACAGCCGAGTCTGTCTGCGTCCCGAGCGCGTCCCGACATCGGGCGCGTAGGTATAGTTCGCGTTTCGGCCGTTTCTATGAAGTTGAAATACTTGTAGATATTATTACCTTGGCTGCAGCTACCTTGTGACTTTTGCCGAGTTATACGTACCTAAAGTGTGTGTTATATGTACCTCTGCGGGAAAGGCATGCTTCGGCACGAATGGATCGATTTTGTTTTTTTATGGAATAGGTCAGCAATCGAGCAAAAGGATTACCTAATAGGGATTTGGAGATTTTGGGAATGAGGAGGGATTGGGGGAGGGGAAGGATTGGGCCTCCGGTAACCTCACTCACACAGCGAAACATAACGCTGTGGTTGTTTCACACCGGTTTTCGGTGAGACCGTAGTATCACTCCAGTCGAGCTGA
Source organism: Spodoptera exigua (assembly GCA_902829305.4). NCBI lineage: Eukaryota > Metazoa > Arthropoda > Insecta > Lepidoptera > Noctuidae > Spodoptera > Spodoptera exigua. Next base: position 5,439,829 of record LR824629.2, on the reverse strand, counting down.
CCCATTTGTGCCGAAGCATGGCTCTCCCACACTTAGTAAGCGACGAGATGAGCCAACGTTGGAGATTAGTCAAGTTTAGATATTGTGGGATCTACCTAAGTCAAAACTATTGGAACACACTACGAGAAATAAAAGCCCCGTTTACGTTAGCGGATAGAATCTCCACGCTTATAAGATCGGTTTGGGATTACACTGCTTTTGGCTGGCTGCTGAAATAACTACAAAAATGATAATATTTCAACTTGTTCTTCACTGTATATTGTGTATGGCTTTAAACCTTGAAATAAAGGCATTCATTACGTAAAACGCGATGTCCTTTATAACTTTTACTTAATCTTAAACACGCTACCTTAAGATTGACGCTGGGTAAGGCAGTATTCCTGTTACAACCGGTTAAACCAGTTCCGACCAGTTCACGGGAAGAAAATAACATGAAACGACTAGTTTGGTGGCACGCCCACGATCCTATAAAGTACGGAGACACGAATATATGGAATGTGTTTTTTTATATGTATAGCTACTCTCGCGCGGTAACGTGATGTTTTATAGCCTAAAGCCTTTCTCGATAAATGGACTAAAAAACACAAAATTAAATGATTCAATGTCAAAGTGTGGGAGAGCCATGCTTCGGCACGAATGTGTCGGCTCGATCGGAGTGATACCACTGCCTCACAGAAAATCGGCGTGAAACAACCACAGCGTTGTGTTTCGCCGTGTGAGTGAGGTTACCGGAGGCCCAATCCTTCCCCACCCCCAATCCCTCCTCAATCCCTAAATCTTGGAGATTTAGGGATTTATCCCTAATCCCTAAAATGTCGGCAACGCACTCGTAACTCCTACGTTACGGGTGTCCATGGGCGGCGCTGATTACTTACCATCAGGTAATCCGTGTGCTCTTTTTCCGATCTATTACATATAAAAAAAAATCGAACCAGTAGTACCAGAGATAACGCGTTAAAAAAACTGTCCATCTTTATAATATTAGTAAAGAGTCACCAAACGAGATGATACCTATACAACATGATGGATTACCTGATGGTAAGCAATCAGTACAACAATTTGTGGATTACGCGGAGTGTTCTTCCATGCCAGAATCGAGCCCGCGACACGTTGCGAGGCAGCCAGTTACCCAGCCACCGTGCTGTAAGTTTGTCGAAACGTTACAATTCAAAACGCTAAATAATTCCATTCTTTAGCGTTTTGACGTTTAACGTTTAACGTTTGCGTTAATTTTAGTGTTTTGTTTTTAAAATTCAAAACGCTAAAGAATGGAATTCTTTTGAATTTTGAATTTTTAACCGACTTCAAAAAAGGAGGAGGTTCTCAATTCGACGCGTATTTTTTTTTTATGTATGTACACTTATTACTCGAAGACGCCTGGACCGATTTGCATAATTCTTTTTTTATTCGATAGGGTATACTTGCCATTTGGTCCCATTGTCATGAGATCAGGATCTGTTGATGGAATCCTGGAGAAACCGAGGGGAACTTTCGAAATTTGTAGGGGCGAGTAGGTTTTTTGTATGATGTTTAAGTAGGCCTTTAACAACACTACAACTTGACGAAGGTCGAAGTCGACCAGATGTTGGAGCTGGAAGACAGTCGAGGGATCTCCTTGACTATTTGGAGTAATTGCCTTGTGTTTGGGCTTGAATGATTCGTATTGGCGAGCACTTTGCAGCAGGCTTGGTCGTAACTGTCATTAAGGGTCTGATGATGAGAACGAAGGACAGCTCAGGGAACTCCTAAACGGTTTACAGTAACTACTTCGTGTTTGAACTTAATTCATTTATATTGATGAAAACTTTGTACCTGTAGGTATGTATCATAACAACTGAAGGTCTGCAGTTTACCTGATGATGGAGACAATTGACCGTCGAGGGAATTCCGGATGGAAACGAGAGACAGTCGAGAGAACTCCTCAACGATTCATAGCAGCTTCCTTGTGTTTGAGCTTAATTTAGTCGTTTTGATGAGAATTTTACACCTTGATGGATTGTGACTGTCATTAGGGATCTGATGATGAAGACGAACGACAGTCTAGGGAACTTCTCAACGGTTTACAGTAGCTACCTCGTGTTTGGAGTTAATTTATTTATATTGTTAAGAACTTTCCCTCTCCTAGAGAGAAAGCCTGTGTCCCAGTAGTGGGAACATTAAAATGGCTGATGATGATGATGATGATGATGATGATGATGATGAGAACTTTCCCATTTCTTGGGATCTATATTTTTTTATCGGGCGGCTCCTTTCGTTGGCCTACACATAGCTACTTAAAAATATATACTTATTCACTCGTTCTCTAGTTACATTTTCTTTATTGGCTATCTTGTGAATTTGGAAGATAATTTGAATTGTTCTGGTGTGTTGCTAGTCGGATTTATTTTCAAGTTGTACTTGTAATAATAGTTTAAACGTAGAATACGAGTCGTGGTAGCCGTTTCTCAGGCTCCCTCTCCGGAATCGAACCCTGATTCCCCGTTACCCGTGACAACCATGGTAGTCGCAGAAACTACCATCGAAAGTTGATAAGGCAGACATTCTATTCAATATGTTAATTTATATTTAAAATATTACTGTAGTTTACAGAAGAACTTGCAACAGACACTAAAAAGAAAAAAATAAAAAAAAAACTACGTTTGAAAAAACCGACTTCAAAAACAAAAAAGTGTCAAATAAGTAATAAAAATTGATATTTTAATAGCACTCTTACGTACGCGAAGCTAATACTTTTAATATTAATAATAAAACACTATCAATTCTATGTGCTACCTATTTACCCGACTGCCAAAGAAGGAGGGTAATGTTTTTCGAGTGTATGTAAGTATGTATGTATGTCTTTTCCTTTGTGACCTCCTGTAGCCTAAACGGCTTGATGGATTTTGATGTATGAGGTATCGTTAGATTTGTCTTGATTACGGGAGTGTCATAGGATACATTTTATCCTAAAAGTCCCACGGGATAAGACATAATAATATTTTTTCTAAATTTCCCTTTAAAAAAATATGTATGCGGTATCATTAGATTACTACAAATTTACTGAATATAATTTATAAATGTTGATGGAAAGCATCGCAGGCGGGGACCACCTTGACCGCCACCAACGAAAATTCTGCTAAATGGTGCACAACAGAAATGACTATAAATAAGCCTCTGTTGGTCCCCGCCTGCGATGCTTTCCATCAACATTTATAAATTATATTCAGTAAATTTGTATTGTGGGGCTTGTTTTACTCTTTTTTTAGTGTGCAGTCGGGTATTTTGTTTTTTTAATAATATTTTTTTTTATTATAGGTTTGAAGTCGGTGCCAAGCCCTAAACAGAATAAAACTAAATGAGAATTAAGACTGTTTAACTGCTAAAAGACGAAATTTTCACAACTAACAACGCAGCTACTTACTACTACTTTTAACAACCAAGTACGAGAAAACTTTCAGAATTCATAATTCATCCAAATATCTTTCTAAGCTATATACAGTTTCGTTCGCCGGTAACGAAGCCATATAGACTTCTGATTCTACGCTAACGCCATCAAGTTAGAAAATCGGTACTAAATTTCTTAAATCCTAACAAATAAATTCAAACGCGCCCGGTGAGTTTAGGTACTCATGTAATCATGCTTATTATAATTATGTATTAGGCTTGGCACCGACTTCAAACCTATGAACAGGTAGCACATAGAATTGATAGTGTTTTATTATTAATATTAAAAGTATTAGCTTCGCGTACGTAAGAGTGCTATAAAAATATCAATTTCAATTACTTATTTGACACTTTTTTTATTTTTGAAGTCGTTTTTTTTAAACGTAGTTTTTTTAACGTTTATTGTTTTGGGTCTGGCCGTCACGAGCCCACGACACAGGAGAAAACCTAGTGCGGGGCAAAGATAAAAAAAATCTCTTACGTGTATTAGTTACAATAGTATAGATTTATAGATGGCAGACATTGTGTCACAGTTAGAACATTCTACAACACAATAACAATTTGCACAATAATTATCTGTTATGTAGGTAAAAGATGAGAGATGCAGAGGTCAAGATTAATGTATGCTATCTTACAAGAGGTAATCTTAAGATTTTTTTGTCATGGGAAAATCATCCAATGCTTCTCCCGCCCAGGGTAAGGCGAGAGAGAGTGTCAGACTCTTACTGACTAACCCCCCCCCCCGTTCCTTCTCCTGCTCTGGGCCGAGGTCGCGGTGCCTCATTGCGCTTACCCCGCAGCAGGTAATCTTAAGACCTGACGTCACCATTTTTAATCTTAGAAGTAGAAGGCAATTAACTACGTTTGACGCAGTGGCTGGGCAACTAGCTGCCGTGCAACGTGTCGCGGTTTCGATGCCCGCTTGGAATAACACTTTGAGTGATCTTCAAATTGATTCGGGACTGGGTTTTTTTGCCAGGGTAAAATCATCAAATAACTTCTCCCGCCCAGGGTCGAGCGGGAGGGAGTGTCAAACTCTTACTGACTAAACCCCCCGTTCCTTCTCCTGCTCTGGGCCGAGGCCGCGGTGCCTCATTGCGCTTACCCCGCAACGCTGGCTTAACATCAGCCCTAGAGGTCCCCGTCTGTGGTCGTTTCTTGGCTTTTTGAGGCGCGCGCGGAACGCTACGCTCCGTACGCTCGGGTCTGGAGTGCGATTCACTAAGGCAAAACATCTTTACAACCGAGAAATCATCGTTAAAACATCTGATGAAAACTTATCGGTATTCTTTAGTTAAAACTGCGCGGTCGTAGCGCCACAACGATGTCGACGGCGCGACATAGAACTAAAATATGGTTCCGAATGTATGAAAAACGGTATTCAGAAACACAAAACATCCTCGCCTTCAACGACAACGGCGCCTTCGCCTTAGATTTTACCTGTCAAAGCGTAAAGCTTGTAAATTGTAGATGTTTCCTTGGTTGTAGACAATTAAAACGTAATTAAAACAAGTTATTTTTTAAATTATAAATGCTTAGTATTGTTTTGTTTACCGTATTTTAATTCGTGAAACTTTAATGCCTATTATTAATGTTTTAAATGGCAGTTCGTCTTTCCTGTATGATTTTTTTTGTTGGAAGAATAATAATAATAATGTAGAAAAAAGAAGTCAGGCACATGTGATACGTAACATGGATCTTCTTACTACTGATACAGAATTTATTAAGGTATTCAGGTTGACTGAAGAGTCAATTAAACAATTGGAAGAAGATATTTCACCATTTTTAGCAAAGACGAAACGTAGGTAAACAATGAACTAAAGTATAACTAAATTAATTAAATTTATATTATTATTATTACAACTATTATATCACTATACTTATAGTGAAAAATGTCTAAAACTTATCTCATTCTAAATTTTGATGCACTCTCGCATTTTTAGCTAATGGGAGTTACCAAAAAATATTATGTGAGAATACAAAAAAGGTTACTAGCTTTTCCAGCTGATCTAACGAAGGATATGCGTTGCGGGACACTAAAAGTTAAATATTTTGGTTTCTTATATAGTAGTTCCACAAACTGCTATACATGTTCCACAAACTGGTATTTAAACAGAAATGTAACTATATACTTACTTTCGATAGGTTTGGGACCAAACTAAAACACAGAACAAGTAGAACGTCATTGGGTTGGGGTGCACAATTTTTAAGTAACAAAGTCCACTTAGCCACTTAAAACCACTTAGAACTTTGGAATTTCGTAATTTGATAAAAAAACTTTCAAGATAAGATCAAGTTGTTTGTTTTGAAATACATAACCTAAAAGTAAAAGTGTCAAAGATGTAGTTTTGTTTTATTGCTATAATCAAAATTAATTATTTTCCAAGTCTAAAATGATATAATTAATTAAACATTTGTTGCTTATTAAATATAACGTGTTTTGTAGATACGTCTTGTGCATTTGTATTAATTTAAAATGACGAAATAACTTAAACATAGGTTAGTCGAGATTTTCTCGATTATACTCTAGATTAAACATAGCAACACTGCCAACATCATACTCATCATCGTTGTTCGGCAGATCGTCGACGAGCTTATGTAGCTTAGCGAATACGGTTTTTATCAACGTTGTTTTTAGAAGCGATATTTACGATGAAACATCCGTGAACGCGTCGTTGTTAACATCTATGATGATTCTGTTAGTGAATCGCATTGCTGGTTCTAGTCGGGCGACGAGCTACCCTTACTCGTCGTTCGCAGATCCGCACTTACGGAAGCTGGAGATCTTCTCTTGATTCGGGTCTGAGTGGCTTGTAAATGCGTGCGTGTGTAAGTACATTGGTATCATCATTTTTTCGCGAACCCCACGAGTATTGCATCGACAATCCGAAACATTCGCTGTTTCATGGTTTTCTGGCTGTTTCCCCACTTACAAACAAATTTGAAGAATAGGATAAAGTAGGGATGTTATGAATATGAAATTTTGCATACGGATATAGGAATGATTATTATACTGGATACGATTAGGGATACTGGTATGAAATTATTTCAGATTATCCGTCATTTTCGGTTGCAGATATTAAATTTTTACGGATTTGAAAAATTTTGATACAAACATAACGCGTCTCGATTAGGCTCCACGGTCCACCCCTATCCGATATTATCCGATTCTTTTATTTCGGATTCGGTTACGGTTACTTACGGATATTTTTTAATATCGGATATCCGATAGTTTCGGCTACGGTGCCAGAGCTCCCTAAAATCCCTGATGTTGACATCAGGGATAACTAGCTTCTCCTCTTTCGATTCCACTCCCTGCTCGTCTCCTATCAAAAGTACCTACTGATGTTTTAGCCTAGATATTCTCTCAGATCTATTCAACACAAAAATATTTGTTGCTTAATTTAAATCAGCCGTTTCGGAGAACAGCGCGTTCAAATAAATGATCAAACAGTATGTATGTAAGTACTTATTACTCCCGAGTCCCGTACAACCGTATCTATAAGCAATAAAAATGCGTTCAAAGTCGCAGGGAGTCATACTAATATTTAGTGAAAGATAATAAAAAAAAAAAAAAAAAAAATTAAATGTTTTATTGCAGTAACTTGTACAACTTTACATTGAATCTTACAATAGAGACCTCCTTTTAAGTAAAAGATATACCTGTGCTAGGAGGCCCCGCTCTTCAGTAACATATTTTAAAATGATAAAAGTGGTGTACAAGGAAAGATATAAAAAAGGACATGCACTTATATTCTAACTAATACAAAGTTATAAATTACAGGTTTTTGAATTAGAGTTAGATTAAACTTTTTTTTTTAACATTTTTTAAGAAAACGTGTGTGTGTTTGTGAGCGCATGTGCGTGTGTGTGTGTGTGCGTGTGTGTGTGTGTGTGTGTGTGTGTGTGTGTGTGTGTGTGTGTGTGTGTGTGTGTGTGTGTGTGTGTGTGTGTGTGTTTGCGCATGTGTGTGGGTGGATGTGTGTTGTGTGTACCTAAATATGTATCAGTGTGTGTGTAATGCATGCGTGCTTCTACAGTTACAGTGGGGATGCTTGCAGCATGTCTTCTATTTCATCATAGGTTTTATCCTTCAGCCACTGAGCTATTGTCTTTTTGCAGTCTTTAGTTGACAAGGGGTAGATATTGAGTAGATCATTGATTTTATTATATAAAAAAGCGGACTTTGCATAGTATTGCCTTTTAGCGTACGTAGTCTTAACATATCCTGTCGGTGCAACGCGATGTTTTCGTCTTCTTTCCGTTAGAAGTGGCTTGTAGGGCAATACTTTGTGTAATTTTATCACAGTATGGAGAATGAATAATTTTCTGACTGATAGTATATTGCTGAGGGAATACAGCTCGTTGGTTGGAAATCTATATGGCTTGGAATACATGACCTTTATTAGAGACCTCTGTGCTCGCTCTAGCTCAATGAACTTCGTCTTCGTTGCTCCACCCCATACAGGTATGCAATAAATCAGAATTGACCGAGCTAAGGAGACATAGATTTCTGTCAGCATTTTTTTAGTCATTACATGTCGTAGGTTTTTAAAAATCCATATCAGTTTCCTGGTACGGGCAATGGTCATATCTGTGTGTACATGCCAGGATAGTCGCTGATCTAATATTACACCTAAATATTTTATGTGAGTCACTTTTTCAATACTTTGACAGGAACAGTTTGTACAAGTCATATCGCAAGAGTGGATTTTGAGTGTTTTGTTAGATCCAGGTTGTGTGTTGTTGTAGATGGTAAATACAATGTATTTTGTTTTGGAGATGTTTAGCGTCAGGAGATGTGAACTCAACCAGTTTGTAATACTGAACAGACCCCTTTCAGCAGATTTATATACAGATTCCCATGTATCGCCACAGAAAGCAATGGCCGTGTCGTCTGCATATGAGAAGACACGGCCATTTTTCGGCACCATATTACAAAGCTGGTTTATGTAAATTGAGAAAAGAGTCGGTCCTAATACGCTGCCCTGTGGGACGCCGTAAGTCACGTATGTCTCGTCACTAATATATTCGCCTACCTTAACTCTTTGTCTACGATCTTGAAGGTAATCCGTTAATAAAGCTAACGGACTCCCTCTTATGCCGACATTTTCCATACTACGCACAAGGATGGGGACAGAAACGGTATCAAAGGCCTTTTCCAGATCAAGGAATACGGTTAAACATTTTTTTCCTGAGTCTACCAGTTTAGTTATATGAGTGGTCAATGCTGTCACTGCGTCTTCAGTCGATAATTTATGTCTGAAACCGTATTGAGCATTTGATATGATATTATATTTATGTGTGTAACTATGTAGTCTGACGTTAGTGAGCTTTTCAATGATTTTAGATATGGCCGGCAGGACAGATATAGGCCTGTAATTGTTTATGTCGTCTCTGCCTCCACCCTTGTGCAGTAAGACGTGTGAGTACGAAGTGTGTAAAAAGTATCTATTTATTTATTTATTTTAATTACATGCTGGATTTAGATACTTATGATAAAAGTACAGTAGGTACCTACTTAATTAAATAAACAATGACTATTGTCGAGATTCCTTATAGATAGCTATATTTTAGAACATTTTTTTTGTATTCGGACGGGAGCAGAAGTTGTAACGGGATGGTTTTTAGTCAGTAGCCTTAGGTTTTGACTGCACGGTTGGCGCGGTGGCTGGACAACTGGGTGCCGTACAACGTGTCGCGGGTTCGATCCCCACGGAACTACTCTTTGTGTGGTCCACATATTGTTGTTCAGAGTCTGGGACTGGGTGTAATGTATATGTGAAAATGTATGTTTGTAAACGCACCCACGATACCTACAGAAGAAATCCTATTGTAGGGCAACGTTTTTTAAAAAACGAATATCTATAAAACTAAGAATCTGACACTTCCTTTTTTTATGTAATAGGTCGGCAAACGAACAGACGGATTACCTGATGGTAAGCAATTTGCGCAAAATGCTGCCCATGGACACTCGCAACGGAGGAGTTACGAGTGCGTTGCCGACCTCTTACGTATTACATAATACGGGGAGGGATCGGGGGAGGGAAAGGATTGGGCCTCCAGTAACCTCACTTACTCGGCGAAACACAACGCTGTGGTTGTTTCACGCCGGTTTTCTGTGAGGCCGTAGTATCACTCCGGTCGAGCCGACCTCATGGTTCTCTCACACTCAAACAAATAATTCTAAAATCCCGGGATACATTAGTTTCATACGCAGGCGAAGCCGCGGTGGAAGCTATTAGTAGCTAAATAATACAGCGGCACCATTATTCTTTTCACCATTTACTTAACGAAGATAAAAGTGTTTTCAAAATATTTGTTTAATATTTTAACTAATACTTGTAATCTATCTTTAAAAATAACTCATCACTATTCTAGATACGAAAAGGACGTTGCACTTCGTACACTATTTCTTTGTTCTTTAAAATAAACTACGCGTATCTTTTTTCAATTATTTACTTACTCAATATTGAATCAACTTAATAACTCAATGTTGACATTACTAGCTACTACTCTCACGCGGTTCCACCCGCTGCTCACCTCTTACAGATCATAGCGTGATGTTGTATAGCCTATAGCCTTCCTCGATAAATGGACTAAAAAACACAAGAATCGTTCAATTCAAACCAGTAGTTTCGGAGATTAGCGCGTTCAAACAAACGAATTCTTTAGCTTTAAATAATCTTCTAAATAAAAAATGCAGAAACTGACCGACTGACTGAAACAACGCACAGCCTAAACTGCTAAACGTAGCCACTTGAAATTTGGAAGGTACGTAGCTTAGGTACTGTAGAGGTGCACTAAGAAATTAATTCTGAAGACTGCACGGTTGGCGCGGTGGCTGGGCAACTGGCTGTCACGCAACGTGTCGCGGGTCAACTCTTTTTGTGATCCACCGTGATTGTTGGTCCGGGTCTGGGTGTGATGTGCATGTGAAATTGTATGTTTGTAAACGCACCTACGACACAGGAGAAAATCCTAGTGTGGGGCAAAGTTTTTATTAAAAAAAACCCCGAAATACCAAAGAGAATATTTGCTAAATTCCCACGGGAACGAGGATGAGCGGGAAAATCTTTTTGTACGAAAAAAAGCACACAACACTGCGACAGACAAAAAAATGTTCGCAGATCGGATGAGAGAAAGTGATACGAAACAAGATCACGACGCAAAGAGGTCCTTATCTATACTAATATTATTAAGAGGTAAAATTTGTAAGTTTGTATGTAGGGGATAATCTTTGGAACCACTGGTCGGATTGCCAAAATTCTTTGACTGATAGATAGCTACAATGTTCCCGAGTGCTATAAAATATCACGCTACAATCAAACGGAGCCGAGCAGCGAGCGAAACCGCGCGGGAGTAGCTAGTATGTAGATATTACCGTCACAAATCTATTTTTAATATTCAAAATCTAGTTCAAACGAGTTACAACTGAAAAAAATATAAAGTCAAGGCTGATAATAAAATAAAAAAATACCGGTTCATCGCACTGTTTAATTAATTTTAGTAGGTATCTTTATATACATACAAATTACTGATATACATATGTAAAGGTATTTACTGCAGTGTGATTCTGTAAGGCTTCATTATAAACTTCGAATCTGAATCCGCTGTGAGTAGTAGTACACTGGCTAGCGCTACACTTGCGAGATGAACTAAATTGACCGCAACATTTTTTGATAGATAATTAATTACAAATTATAGCGGATAACGTTTCCGAACGTCTCCTTAGCCCTGGTCGTAAGCGGTCCAATAGGGGCAAGCCGCCCGACCGCTATTCGCCAGCGCGATAGCATTTTAAAATACGCGCCAAGTGGCGTTATGTTACTGGCCGCTGATTGGCCGACACAGTATTAGAAAAGTTATGGCGGACTTTACAGTTTTGTGCGTGTGTCTCTTGTAATTTTTATAGAGTTTATTAAAGTTTATGCCGCGTAACAGGACTTTTCACTGTAACCGACCCACCCCGACTACATCCTGGCGCTCCAACGTGTGTTTAGTATAAAACAAGGGGTCAAAGTGTTATAGTTCGCGGATCAAACTTTTTTCGTTCGTTGCAAGTTCGTTCATGTCGAAAAGTTAGGTATAAAACGACCGACAAGTGCTAAAAACTGTGTATGGACAGTGACTTTGCTATTGTTTTGTGTCTACGAGTGGTTTTTGCTGGTTGGTACAACCACGAGCCGTACCTTTGTTACTTTCGTCGAAAAGTAGGTACTTATTGGTTTGCAAAATGCCGCGAAGACGCAAGTCGTTACGTACCGACGCCGACGAGTCTGGACACGAGGACTCCGAACCAGAACAGTCAAGCAACATTACGATGCCACAAGACGTCCTTGCCAAGCTGTTGACATCAATCCAACAATCGCAAGCAGAGTTTTGTCAACAACTTTTACGCGAAGTTCGTTCGTCGACGCCATTGCTTTCGTCAGCCGACGCAAGTACATCCATCGCCACCGCCAACGCCGCTGCGGCTATTATGAAGTCCACGGCAAATTTTTCGAAATGCACTTCAAAGTTTAGTGGCAGTCCGGAGGAATCCGTTGACAACTTTATAGATGCAATCGAGGTTTACAAGTCATGCCTAAACATAAGCGACGAGAACGCTCTCTTAGGTATGTCGATGCTGCTCACTTCATCGGCGGGAACATGGTGGCAAGGTGTTAAGGGCACGACAAAAACGTGGGAAGAAGCCATCACGCGATTACGGAGTGCGTTTGGCGAGCGTCGCCCACCATTTCGCATTTATATCGAACTGTTTTCACAGATACAAGGCACTGAAAACACGGATTTGTTTATATCAAAAGTTCGTGCCTTGTTCGCGAAATTACCACAAGGAGATTTATGCGAACGCGTCGAGTTGGACATGGCTTACGGATTATTGGATCGTCGTATCAGGAAGCGCGTCGACAGAGCTACGGTTACAACGTTCGAGGAATTGTTGAAAAAGGCACGCGCCGTAGAAGACTCCTTAAATGAGTCACAAAACGGTCGCCCTTGTCTTATGCCGTCGTCTCATAGTGAAGATAGGTCAAACGTCGCCGCCTCGGTCGAGCCAGCGCGAGTTCGTACCTACACGTCGAGTACTGCTTCCCGGTCGTCCGCTGTTGTCGCTTCTGGTCGCATGGGCGATTCAGCGACAGAAAAGACAGGGACCACCAAGTTATTCTGTGTTTACTGCAAACGTAGCGGTCACACAAAGGAAACGTGCGAGAAATTAGTGAAGAATAGTGACCAAAATAAATCTAACAATGATTTTAAAAAAGACATTAAGTGTTACGGTTGTGGTGCCGCGAATATAATTAAGTCTAAGTGTCCGAAGTGTAATGCCAATAATGTGAAAAACAATGGACATTCGGCATTTTATTCGCTTACTTCTGCACGTGATTCTCGTGCACCCACCGATTGCTTCAGGTCGCACCGTACGCCGCGCGTACGTAGCGACATACGCTCCGGCTCCGACGGCAGCGCGCCGCGACCGCACCATGCGCCTACCCCGCTGCCGCGAGGTAGCGTGATGTTTGGCGGTACAGCGGGCGCGCCTACGTGTCCGAGCGTCGAGCGACACGCGTCGTCGCTGCACAGTGTTCGAGGTAACCCCGCAGCCGTGCGAGGCGCAGGGATTTGTGTCACTAATTCTCGTACTGATTGTAATAGTTTTAATGAAAATTCTTTTTGTATTGATAATCGAAATCGTTCTGTATTACGTAAAAATTGTATTCGTCTTTGTACTAAAACTAATGTGTGTGTTTGTACTAAGAATGTAAAATGTGTTTGTACCAAGAATGTAAAATGTGTTTGTACTAAGAATTTAAAATGTGTTTATACTGCTTGCGACCAGGGGGAGGCCGCGTTACCGTTGTATTCTAGTGTTAGTACGTCACGGTCGGTATCGTTTAATGGTTGTCAATCGCATCCTGGTATTCCCGACGGTTCAAAGTCTTGCGCTCGCGACTTTATGCCTGTTACCTGTGATTATAAACCATTTGATAACAATATCAGCGACTCTCAACATTTTTCACAAATCGCAAGCGGTAGTCAACCTTTTTCTGAGAATGTCAGTGCTTCTCAACATTTTCTTTCAAAGAACGATAATTGTCAACGTTTGTGCGGAATTGCCAGTGGTGGACAACCATTGAATGGTAATCGCGATTTTCGATCCTTTTTAAGGCCCGTGCTAAATATCAGTATTTTAGGGGAGAATGGTACCGCGTTATTAGATTCGGCAGCTAAAAGCTGTGTCGCTGGTCATACGCTATACGCTCTCCTAAAGGCCAAAGGTCATCCTATGTCCTCCGGTATGGAAAATGTAAAACTAGCGGATGGTGTACTTAGGTTAATGAATGTACTAACTACCGAAGTAAATGTTACTCTTGAAGGTAGAACCAGGCTCGTTCGTTTTTTAATTTTTCCGGAGTCGAATGATAATGAATCACTTCTAGGTATTGACTTTTTGATAAATTTTAACATATCTGTTGATTTTGGTAATTTTAAGTGGCATTTTTCTGACAGTGTTGAACAGTTTGATCTCCCCTTTGAAAAAGTTTCACATCAGGCTGATAGTGTGCCTATAAGTAGTGTACTTAGAATTAAGGCAGAAAAAGAACGGGATAGACGTAAAGATTATGCAGACAAGGGTCGTAAACCTGTAGAATTTGATGTCGGTGATCAAGTATTGGTAAAGTCGCACGTATTGAGTAACGCTGCTATAGGATTATCGGGTAAGTTTGTACCGAAAAAGGACGGTGTCTATAAGGTAGTAAAGAAAGATAGTCCTACGACTTACCTATTGTCTAAAATTGATTCTCCAGACGAGATCTTGGGTAGGTCCCATGCTTTACAGCTTACGGGATTCGTTAATAGTGATAGCCCGCCTCTACCAATTGTGCCGAAACGTAGTCGAGGCCGGCCTCGTCATGTCAAGCCTGTTTCTGCCGATCAGGAGCGGGTTCCTGCGCGAGGACGCCTGCATGAACCCGAGGGGGAGTGTATAGCGGATAACGTTTCCGAACGTCTCCTTAGCCCTGGTCGTAAGCGGTCCAATAGGGGCAAGCCGCCCGACCGCTATTCGCCAGCGCGATAGCATTTTAAAATACGCGCCAAGTGGCGTTATGTTACTGGCCGCTGATTGGCCGACACAGTATTAGAAAAGTTATGGCGGACTTTACAGTTTTGTGCGTGTGTCTCTTGTAATTTTTATAGAGTTTATTAAAGTTTATGCCGCGTAACAGGACTTTTCACTGTAACCGACCCACCCCGACTACAAAATTAATAAATTAAAAAAAAACCCGTGAGAAAAAAACATAAGCTACCTTTAAAAAGTATATAATACTAGAAAAACTAAATTGAAATCGGTTCATTCGTTCAGGAGCTATGATGCCACAGACAGACACACACGTCAAACTTATAACACGCCTCTTTTTGCGTCGGATGTTAATAAAATATGAGATGACGTTAAAAAAGTGGCATTCTATAATGTAATTTCCCCGTCACTTCGATGCTTACTTTAATGTACACTCGAACAAGATTCAAAATCATACAAATTTTATAGAATCGACGTACTGTTGTGCAATCTATTATCCCGTGGTATATGGGGGAGCGCGGATATACGCGAAACACAATGTGTTTTCTATTGTGTCTCACATAATGGCTGACAAGAGGTCAAAGTTGCCTATGAGTGCTCTTTTTAGGGAATCATCAATTGACTTTTCTCGCCTAGGGTGAGGCGAGACGGAGATGGACTCTTACTGGCTAAAAACACCCCCGTTCCTTGTCCTGCTCCGGTCCGAGGCCTCGGTGCCTCATTACGCTTGCCCGGCAACCTCGGCGAACATCAGCCCTGTAGGGTTCCGTCTGTGGTGATCTATTTGGCTCGGAACGCTACGCGCCGTACGATCGGGTCTGGTTCTGGTCGGGCGGCGAGCTACCCTTACTCGCCGTCCGCAGACTTACGGTTGCCGGAGATCGTCTCTTGTGGTGTGAGGAGGTCTGGTGGCTCTTTGATTACGCTCGGGTCTGGTTCTAGTCGGATGGGCACGCCCATATAAACGCATATGACCATGAGGTTCAAGTGTCTAACGAATAATGACTAATGACTAGGCATATTGACATCATTGCCATATAAAATAACGTTTGTCAGTGAAAAGATGACATAATATTGATTTTTAACACTGCCTTATAAGTATGACGAAGCGTATCGAAGCTACTTTATAGAAAAAAAACATGATTTAACTAAAAATCTTACTTCTCTACGTCACAGTATAAAACGAAGTCACTTTTTTGTCCATATATGTGTGCTTAGAGCTCTAAAACTGCTCAAATAGTATTAAAAATGTTAGAAAACGAAAATTGGTTGATTACGTATTTTGCCCACTCGATTGTACCATGCGCAAGTTCGGACTCGCGACTATATTCAGGGCAGTCACAAAGTTTGGCGAGAGCTGTACTTAGGTACACCTAAAACGCAAACATATTAGTCGGTGTTTGAAACAAGCATTTTTCGATCTTTGCCGAGGCCGTGGTATTACTCCGGACGAGCTGACCCATTAGTATAACTTACCTATTTATAATGTTTATTTTTTTATTCCCACAGGGCATGAACCCACGTCTTGCCTTTGCCATCCTGTCCTCTGCATGTTGGTCAGCCTTTCAACATGGGTACAACACAGGAGTACTGAATGCACCTCAAGCGGTAAGTAACTACCTATATACCACCGATCAATGTAAAAAGAGCCAAGTCTCACGGATTTCTTTCATCGTAAAAAGTTTTGATATCCCATAGCAGCCAATTCCTGTTCAACTTAATTTGTAATAATAAATCAATATTTTATATAAATATATAAGTTTAGTTTGCATTACAATAATAGTGACTTTCAAAATTCTAAGTTTGCTAGAAGTAGGTACCTACTTTAGATTTTTGATAATCTTTTTTTTATGTAATAGGTCGGCAAACGAGCAGACGGATTACCTGATGGTAAGCAATCAGCGCCGCCCATGGACACCTGCAACGGAGGAGTTACGAGTGCGTTACCGACCTCTTAGGGATTAGGGTTTTGGAGATTAAGGGATTGGGGAGGGATCGGGGGAGGGGAAGGATTGGGCCTTCGGTAATCTCACTCACACGGCGAAACACAACGCTGTGGTTGTTTTACGCCGGTTTTCTGTGAGGCCGTGGTATCACTCCGGTCGAGCCGACCCATTCGTGCCGAAGCATGGCTCTTCCACACTTAAATTCGGTCAGAGAGTGACAAAATGGTATAACTTTGATTGCTCATAACTCGTAAACTTCAGATAGCATGTAATTTTGAGGTCGAGCTTGTTTTAATACTTACTCTAGGTCATCGAAAACCTTTCCAATCTTATACCATATCGATTATACAGGGTGTGCAATAGCTGCAAAACGGTTCGAGAAAAGGTTTCGAGAAGAGGTTTTGCTCGAGACTTGGCTGGGCCGCTACCGTGCCCCTAGATTATATAATACGTAGTTTTTTATTTGAGGGGAGAAAATCACCAACTCTCTTCTTTCACCCGGGTTGAGGCTAAAGGGCGTGTAAGTTTATTCCTGAATAGAAACCACCTCATTCATTCCTCTGCTCTGCTCCAGGCCAAGTCCGCGGAACATTATATTGCGCTTGACCCACAACCCCGGCTGAGCTAACAACATTAGGTAATTATACATTCAACCAACAACCTGAATGACTAGCCATTTAATTACATCGCTAAAATTCTCATTTACGCCATCAACTGAAGGATGAAGTGAAGGGATTGTCCGATGACAACCGAATTACTAGAAGAATTAGGTTTAAATGTTAATGAAACGATGAATTTATTTTTGTAAATAGGCCATAAAACAGCACTTTTACACGTCAAAAATTGTATGTAAAAAGCTTTGTGAAGCCGGCATTTCTATCTGACTACTCTGAGATGAAATGCCGAAACAAACTCAGAGGTCTAACCCAGACAATGTGAATAATAATCTAATATGCTAGAACCGTGCAAGTTTATTCCGTAGTGGTCTTTTGAGGAAAGAACCACACCAGTTTAAGTTGGCCTGTTCTTAAGAAAGGCATAGTCACCTTACATAAGCTTTAAAGAGCTAAAAGGCCACAACAGATGGGGCCCTACAGGACCGCTATTCAGGCGGAGTTGTGGGGTTACGCAATTAAGGACTACGGCCTTGGACTGGAGCAAGAGAAGGAGCAGGGGATTTTTAGTCAGTAACCTTACATAAATTGAATCGCTAACAAATAGAACAAGAAATACTAAGTTTGTACTGCAATGTCATCTATACTAAAATTATAAAGGTAAGTTTGTATGTAGGGGATAATCTTTGGAACCGCTGGTCGGATTGCCAAAATTCTATAGGCTATAAAACATTACGCTACGATCAAATGGAGCCGAGCAGCGAGTAAAACCGCGCGAGAATAGCTAGTTTATTGTACAATCTATTTTTGAGGGGTAAAAATGATCACTTATAGCATCCCGTTCTTTATTCTGCTGCGTTTGCACTCACAACTCCACTTGATCGTCAGCTTAGGGCTGTAACCAAATCTAAGGTGGTCTGCCCTCTGATCCGATCTCAATAAATACATAAAAAAATATTAGGTACAAATATTGTTCTTATTTATTGCAGGTTATTGCGGAATGGCTACAAAAAGACGTTCTAACCGGCACGAATTTAACACTCCGGGCTATGGATGATCCTAAAGTGATGACGACGCTGTCTATAGCTGTGGCCATTTATTGCGTGGGCGGCATGATTGGAGGTATCATCACTGGGGTTGTAGCTGACAGGTAAGCACAATGAAATGATTATCGTTTCGATTTAATATTTACTCGGAACAAGCAGACCGCCCCTGCTTCGCCCGGGTATCCGACTATCCCGGTGTCAGTCATTTGTTTTGCAAATGGTTCCACGGCTCCGAAAGGGTTTGTGAGGACCACCTAGAGGATACGGTGGAGCATACGGTAGCGGTATGCCCTGCCTGGGCTGAGCACCGCCGTATCCTCAGGGAAGTGATTGGCGGCGGCGACCTCTCGCGCCCGGCCTTAGTCGAGGCCATGGTGCGGAGTGAGAGGAACTGGGACGCTGTCTCCTCCTTTTGTGAAGCAGTCATGCTCGCAAAGAGAGAGGCGGCCCGCGTGAGGGAGCAACCTTCCTCCTCACGCCCCAGCCGCCGCAACTGGCGACACTATGGGCGTCGGGGATCGAGGGACGATCTCCGGCCACCGTAAGCACGGGTCTGCGGTCGGCGAGTAAGGGTAGCTCGCCGCCCGACCAGAACCAGGCCCGAGCGTACGGCGCTTAGCGTTCCACGCGCGCCTCAAAAAGCAAATAGACCACCACAGACGGGGCCCTATAGGGCTGATGTTCAGCCGGGGTTGCGGGGTAAGCGCAATGAGGCACCGCGACCTCGGCCCAGAGAGTGATCCTCACAATGACGACACTCGGGCATTTCCTCCCGCTGGATCCGAAACAGGAACCTACCAAAGCTGCTGTTCCCCATAAGCACCTGCGTCAGGCGAAAGGTGAGGACGCCGTGGCGTCTCTCAAGCCACTCCTCAAAGAGGGGTGTTACCGCTGCTATAGTAGCGTGCCCGGCCCTCGGTTGCGACAGTCGCTGCTTCCACTCAGCCATGAGATCTCGCCGGAGCTCATTCCGCCACGCATTAATTTGGCGCGGCAGAGGATCCTCGCCCCGGCGACGCGCGTCTGCGCGCAAACTGTAGACGCGCGCGAGCGCCTTCGCTTCCAGATCCCATGGCGGTGATCCGGCAAGGAGGTTCGCCGCCTCTCCGGAGATCGTGCGATATCCGCGGATTAAAGATTACCCCCTAACATACAAACTTACAAATTTTACCTCATTATTTATTTATTTATTATCTTTATGCACAAAACAAGCATCATCGGAGACGTTATAAATACATATTACACTGTAAATATATATACATATATGTATATATATACATACATACATGCATACTATATATTTTATAGACAGTAATAATATAATTACATAGGTATACTACTTAAAATTATACATATTTTGCTAATTGATGTCATGATCACGATACCTCTGCCAACCTCTTCAAAAGCAACTCCCGAACCTTTTGCTTGAACGCCCAACGATTCGACACCATCCTAACATCGAGGTTCTTTATAATATTAGTGTAGATTATGTGTAGTTACACCTGTCACATTTAACTTACATCAAACCTTCTTCTTTCATTACAGGCTGGGCAGACAAGGAGGTCTACTCTGGAATAACCTCCTCGTGTTTGCAGCCGCCATTCTTGAAGGGACGGCCAAAATTGCGAATTCTGCTGAGATGCTTATTTTGGGCAGGTTAGTGAATACTGATTTTGTTTCAAGGTCTCTGTTCTTTGAAGTTGTCTTCAAGGACTAAGTGAATAGTGTTTATGGGTAGGCTGCTCCATCGTAGATCGCATCTTTGCTTACCATCAGGCGAGGTAGTGGCCATACTCATCCGGCCCATAATCAATACATCAATCACTCAATACACACAGGGTGTAAAAAGACACTTAACGAAGCCGAAAGCCACGTATTCTACCCATTATTTGGATCATTTTTTTCTTTAAGACCATAGCTGGGACTCCACGCGTTCTCGAGATATTGAAGGTCAAAGATGCATTTATAAATTTTTTTGCGCAATCGAATTCTATGTATTATTACAAAACTATTTTCCATACAAACATTACCTGAATTTTCGATTTTTTTTAAATAAATTACGCATTTGAAGTTACGAACAGTAATTTACGTAGGAAATAAATGAATGCAGACCCGCACAAAAAACATCGTGCATCTCAGTAGGATTTTTATTTTACAGAACTGTTTTGTTGTTGCGAAGTAAAACGTCGACCTACGTACTTATCACAGCGTTTTAATGCTAAGCTGTGAACCTTCGCACACAATGACACGAAGCCCGTTTGCTTTACATTTCGCGCAATAAAATTATATTTTTTTTGATACCTAAAAATAAAAGTCGTTTCCCAGTGATAATTTTAGCGTAAATCTACTTAGTTAGAACTGCAGTATGCGTAGTTAACGGCTTCGTTAAGTGTCTTTTTACACCCTGTATAATAAAACTGTAAAAGATCGGTGACTTTTTTTAACTTGCGACCTTTATATACGCAATAGAACCCAAAACAATGATTTTTAGAGTTTGGTCTGTACGTTTCATCATCATCATCAGCCTACAAGTGCTCACTGCTGAGCAAAGGCCTCTTCTCCAACGGAGAAGGTTAGAGCATAAATCACCACGCTTGCTAAATAATCATAGAAAGTACATACAACTCGGAAAAAGTCATATTGGTACTTGCCAGGTTTCGAACACACACCCTCTTGCATGAAAAGCGGGCTCCTTAACCTCGCCTGGAGGTTCACAATGACTGTACGTTTGGTTAGAGCTAATATCAAAAACGAATAATGTAAAAAAAGTATTGAAATTTGAGTTTTTTTATGTAAAAGGTCGGCAAACGAGCAGACGGATTACCTGATGGTAAGCAATCAGCGCCGCCCATGGACACCCGCAACGGAGGAGTTACGAGTGCGTTGCCGACCTTTTAGGGATTAAGGATTTGGAAATTTAAGGATTGAGGCGGGGAAGGATTGGGCTTCCGGTAACCTCACTCACACGGCGAAACACAACACTGTGGTTGTTTCACGCCGGTTTTCTGTGAGGCCGTGGTATCACTCCGGTCGAGCCGACCCATTCGTGCCGAAGCATGGCTCTCCCACACTTGAAAGTGGTCGTTGGAAAATACTTTTCTTACATTCAAATATACTTCAAACGACACATCACCTACCAAGACTAATACAGTTAAGAAACCCGATCTTAATAGGCATCTTATTACAAAACTTGTACATTCAATGTGGTATTGTTTCAGGCTTCTGATCGGAGTGAACAGCGGTCTCAATGCCGGTTTGGCTCCGCTGTATTTGGCTGAAATATCGCCCGTGTCACTCAGGGGATCTGTAAGTATTAAAATATTAACCGCCGTATTTTCTTGCTAGCTTTACCTATCTACAATGATATGTGATGATGTTTTCCTACACCGTCATCGAAAGTACATGTTACTCGGTAAAAGTCAGATTGGTACTTAGGCAGCCCCTAACCTCCAGGACACAGGAGAAAATCCTAATGTATGGCAACGTTTTTTTCTGAAAGAAAAAAAAGAAAATGTGGTAAATTTTATCTCTTTTTCTTTTCAGATAGGAACAGTCTACCAGTTGGTGATAACGATCACCATTCTTCTATCACAAGTCCTAGGTTTGGAGGCGGTGCTAGGAACACCAAATGGCTGGCCGTATCTCCTAGCCTTGACGGCTATACCAGCAGTCATTCAAGTAATCACATTACCATTATGCCCTGAATCTCCGAAGTATTTACTACTGAATAAAGGTCAAGAACTACACGCGCAAAGAGGTTAGTTACAAATGAGAATTTATTAATACTACTATACTCGGAATTTTAATTCCATTCCAGATTTGACAATTTCAGTGTTGCAACGTTATGACACATAATAAATAGTGACGTTGCTAAATTATTCGATGTGGAAATCGAATATTTCTGAATCGATTCCTCTCGTTTATAAATTTAATCTCATAAACTAAGTTTATCAGGAAATAAAATATTTCTGAACCGATAATTTAGTTTTGACAATGAATTAACGATGTGAGACTTTTCTTTTGTAATTGTGTGTGAAATTAATAAAAAATGTAATCATGAAGGAACATGACAAATAAAAACAATTTTTTATTAATTGTCGCTTACTTTCTGTAACATTTATTATGAATTGTGCCTGTGATTGTTATTGTCAATTAACATATCTAGCTTACTCATTTTTTCCTCTTCTTTGACAACATGGGATACGCTTTTAGACCATTCGGTAGCCGTAATTTTTTGAATATCTTGCTGAAACTGATTCACTGATTGTTTATCGATTTTTGTGTTCATCACTACACTGTCATATGTGGTATCATTATTTCACAAAATGACAGTAGGTCATGTCAAATCAGGAATCGAATTAAAATTCTGACTATAATTGTAATCGTCATGGTGGCCCAGAGTTTAGACGACCGCTTCTCATGCATAAGGGTTCGAATCCTAGCAAGTACCAATGTGACTTTTTCCGAGTCACGTTATGTACTTTCTACAAATATTTAGACAACCCGGGGAAGGAAAACATCGTGTGGAAACCTGGACTTATAATAATTGCTAATGATGATTAATGCTCAAACCTTCTCCGTGTAAGAAGAGGCCTTTGCTCAGCAGTGGGCACTTAAAGTCTGATGATGCTGATGAATTGACTGCACGGTTGGCGCGGTGGCTGAGGGGGTCGCGGGTTCGATTTCCGCACGGAACAACTCTAAGTGTGATCCACAAATTGTTGTTCCGGGTCTGGGTGTGTGTGTGGGTGTTAAATTGTAGGAATGTTTGTAAACGCACACATGAGAAAATACTAGTGTTGGGATTTTTTTTCTAAAAACAAATGTACTTGGTATACCTAAACGAAAAAGTTTGTAAGTATGGATAGATGGATGAATGTTTGTTACTCTTTCACGACTAAAACTATTAAATGTATCCGATTCAAATGCGAATAATCAGGCGTAAAAAGTTTTTCAAAAAAAGTGCCGGTCGAATAGACCAAGTATGGCGGTGAAAAGGTTAAATCTCCAAAAAAAAAATTAAATACGTTTCAAAGACGATCTTTACAAAATGACGGGGTTACAAAAATGACCAAGTGAATCGGTCAGGTTGAAAAAAAAGGGGTCAACCGGACCGTACTAGTCGTCTCATCCTCTTAGGTAACGATTATCCCGAACCAGGTTATACCGAACTCTGTTTTGCCGAATTATTACTCTCCTTGCGTCGAGTACATCTGAGAGGTCGACCAATTTAGACCAGCTTGGTGGGAACTGGGCGCCCTTGAGAGATGGGACCCCCGACAGACAATCATAATACCAACTAAACATGCTTATTAGCAAAAAAACTTTAATAGCGTGATGTAGGAAGATTGATTCTTGAATATCTCTTGACATTTCAGTGTTGCTTATTTAAAAATAATTGCTATTTTTTTGTGACTAGGCATTTATAAATTTAATATTAATAAAATTTACATACGTAGAAGGTAAATACATAAATAGATAAATAATATTTAAAATTAAATATGAAAACAGAAAAATCAGGTAATTGTTTTTATTTGTATTTATATCAAGTTGATGAGTTTGTTTGAACGCTCACATCTCTGGAACAATTGGATCGATAATGAAAAAATATTTTTAAAAAGTAATAAAAGCAGATTTCAAAGACATTTCAAATTAAAAGAATATGTAAAAAAAAATTAAACAAATTTAACAAAAAAGGAATTTTAAGAAAGAAAGAAAGAAAGAAAACATTTATTTCTGCGCAAGCGCACACACATAGAAATCAAAAATACAAAAAAAGAAGAAAAATACTATACCAATTATCTAAACTAAATGATGCAATAATTTAACTGTTAACTTAAATAAAATTATTAACATCGATCACTAATAATATAAGTGATCGATGTTATCAGCTTATAAGTACCCACTGCTAAACAAATCCTTAAAGCCACTTACACGGACGGAAGACGGATTTACGATTTCAAACTTATATCTATTTTGCCAATTCTTTTTTTTGTTGTGTTCGTTATAGTTTAGAGAAGGTTTTAGCAACGAAACATTTCGAAAAATGAAGGGGAATTTCGGTTTCACCCGCTGCTCGGCTCCATTTAATCGTAGCGTGATGTTTTATAGCCAATAGCACTCAGGAACATTGTAGCTATCTATCAGTGAAAGAATTTTGGCAATCCGACCAGCGGTTCCAAAGATACAAACTTACAAATTTTACCTCTTTATAATATTAGTGTAGACCTGCGTGGTGTAGACCACGGTGTAGGCAATCTTTTCGTTGCCGGGACCGATCGCTAACAAAACTAATGACTGACATTGGGGTAGTCAGATACTCGTGCGAAGCAAGGGCGGTCCGCTAGTTTAGAAATAAGTCAGGTTACCTCACGATGCTTGCCTTCACAGTTTAGACAGTGGTGTCTAAATACACTACAATATGCTGGGGCCACATTAACGGGAAATGCCAATAATACGGTAGTTTCCAACTAGTCAAATTCAATACTTTTATCCAAATGTCAAAAACTATGCTTTTCTATGAAATACTGAGTTATGACGTCATAGTATTTTTGCGTCAAATACCGTACTTACTTCTTAAAAATTTTCTAAAAAATATCTAAAATTTAGTGTATCGATCGATCGATGAATAAAAGTATACCTAGTTATTTTTAAATTTTATATTGTATTGAAACGTCGAATTAATTTATTTTTATCCTAGGAAACTACCCAATTATCTGGATAATTGATGATATTAAACAATGAAAAATATACCTTAAATCATTTGTTTAGTGATCAAATTGCGCCTACGAATAACGTCCCTTATCGCAATAATGAATGGCATTTCCCGTCCTTGTGGCCCAAGCATTAAAAAGTGCATGTAACTCGATATAAGGCACATACATTACTTGTCAGTTACAGACCCCGCCTCGTGAGGTGAGAAAGCGGGCGCCTTATTGTTATGACTTGTTGAGAACATAGAACTCAACAAATTTAGACTTTTGTGTAATTTATCATCATCATCATCAGCCCTATAAGTGCCCACTGCTGAGCAAAGGCCTATTCTCACACGGAGAAAGTTTGAGCATTAATCACCACGCTTGCTCAATGCGGGTTTGCGATTTCAAACTTATAATTAGAAATTATAAGTCCAGGTTTCCTCACGATATTTACCTTCACCGTATGTCAGTGTTGTCTAAATAATCATAGAAAGTACATATAACTCGGAAAAAGTCACATTGGTACTAGCCAGGTTTCGAACCCACACCCTCATGCATGAGAAGCGGGCTCCACCGAGCCACCACGACATTTTTTTTCTTATTTTTGTGCAATTAAGGTCTGATTTTTCAATAGTCAAATAAATGTTATGTGAGGAATAAAATTGTTGCTGTCACTGTCTTATACAAACGTTCTGACGCGACAGCATCATAATTATTCCCCAGGTAACTTTTATTTAACCATTGAAAAATCATCATCAGCTCTAACCGTATTAATGTAACGTTGTAGTGGCCCGGAGAAATTGAAACTACCTATAATTGGCTACTTTGTTATTCTTGTTTTAAAAAGGTTTAGATGAGGAATTGCAAATGCGATTTTTTTTGTTAAAAAAAACGTTGCCCCACTTTAGGATTTTCTCCTGTGTTGTGGGTGCGTTTACAAACATACAATGTCACATACACATGACACCCAGACCTGAAACAACAATTTGTGGATCACACAAAGTGTTGTTCCGTGCGGAAATCGAACCCGCGACACGTTGCACGGCAGCCAGTTGCCCAGCCACCGCACCAACCGTGTAGTCAAAGTCGATTGCTGACCTAGACGACTCGAATTGGATTCCCTTTTCTGTAAAGCGTTGTTACATATACATATAAATTACATACAAACCATGTGCTTATTTTTATATCAATTGTTTCAGCTCTAAACTGGCTAAGAGGGGATGTCGCCGTTCACGGAGAAATCGAAGAAATGCATCAGGTTGGTATTTAATAAACTTAACAATAAGGCACCGCGGCCTCGGTCTAAAGCAGGAGAAGGAACGGTGTTGTTTTTAGTCAGTAAGAGTCTGACAATCCCTCCCGCCTCACCCTAGGTGGGAGAAGCCATTTGATGATTTTCCCCTTTTGAAAAAAAGGTACTAAAAATCACATTTTTATTTTATAGCATTTTTTTCTGTAAAATAACTACCGTTAGACATATTTTTATTGAAAACTCGTCAAGCGCGGTTTTACCCGCTGCTTGACTCCTATTGGTCTAAGAGTGATGTTTCAGTGAAAGAATTTTAGATATCCGAGGTAAAAGTTATGTAAGTTTGTATGAAAGGGGTAACATTTGGAACGGCTAGTCAAATTTCCAAAATTATTTCACTGGTCTAAACTTCCAAACTTATATTATAAATGCGAAAGTAACTCTGTATGTCTGTCTTTTCTTCACGCCTAAACTACTAAACCGATTTCTATGTAATTACGTACAGAAAAAGTTTGGAACTCGAGAAAGGACTTAGGATAGCTTTTATACCAAAAATCTGCATGAAGACACTATTCCATGCGAAGGGAGTCGCAGGCAAAAGCTAGTAGATAGATAAATTAATACTTGATTTGCGTATTTAGTCGAGCTATCGCATTAACACTGTTTTAAAAATCTTAGGATAATTTTTTTTTGTACGGTAGCTAAAGCTAAGCTAAGTAATCTTTCAGGAAGCGGAGAAGAACAAAATTAGCAGGAAGGTGACGCTGAGAGAATTATTCGCGAACCGTCAACTTCGCCAGCCGCTTATAATCGCCATGATGATGATGATAGCCCAGCAATTCTCGGGGATTAACGCTGTTATATTCTTCTCAACGGATATCTTCACTAGAGTGCAACTCGGTCAGACTGAATCGCAGTATGCTACGCTTGGTAAGTTCAGTTTTATGTACATAGATTTTTTTATTTAATAGGTCGGCAAGCGAATAGACGGATTACCTGATGGTAAAGTAAGGTCGGCAACGTAATCGTAACTCCTTTAATGTTGCGGGTGTTCAACTTTCACGGATACTGATACGGATTTCTGTTTTCCCTTGGATATCCGCTGAAACGGTTCAGTTATTCGGAACACTAGTGCGAAGCAGAGCCAGGCTATTAGTACTAACACATAACACCTTATCAATATTTCGGTTTGTCTCGTATGATTTCGGTTCTGCTCGTATGATTTCGGTTCAGCTCGTATTATTTTGGTTCGGTTCATATGGCTTCGGTTCTGCTCGTATGATTTCGGTTCGGCTCGTATGATTTCAGTTCGTCTCGTATAATTTCGGTTTGTCTCGTTTGGTTTCGGTTTAGCTCGTATGATACGACGTATCAGCGAAGTTTCTTCCGACACAAGTATCTTTAGGCTACTCCTTGAGAAGCCCTGGCAAAATAATTGTTAATAAACACATCCCCAAAACGCCGGCAACGCACTCGTGACTCCTTTGGTGTTGTGGGTGTCCATGAGCGGCTCCGATTGCTTACCATAAATACGTCAGCTCGTTTGCCGACCTATCCCATGAAAAAAATATTTTCTTTTATTTATATCTCGGAAAAAGTCACATATTGGTACTCGGCAGGTTTCGATCCCTCCGAGGCTTATCGGTACACGACGTTGTTAGTACCTACTTTACCTAATAGTATTGTTTCTGTTTCAGGCATGGGTGCTATGAATGTTGTGATGACTATCATCAGTCTTCTTCTCGTGGAGATAGCTGGACGCAAGACCTTACTGCTAATTGGATTCGGAGGCATGTTCCTGTGTTCCGTCGGTCTGTGCGTCGCGTATTTATATGTGAGTATACTTATTCAGTAGTTTCCAACCAAATATAGCGCGTTGTGTTCCGCGCGCGCCTCAAAGAGCCAATAGACCACCACAGACAGGGCCCTATAGGGCTGATGTTCAGCCGGGGTTGCGGGGTAAGCGCAATGAGGTACCGCGACCTCGGAACAGAGCAGAAGAAGGAACAGGGGGATTTTTGGTCAGTAAGAGTCTGACACTCCCTCCCGCCAAATGGTCACTTTGTTTAGGTCATAAAGTTAAGATAAATAACAGCGTCCACTAATCATCAGCTATGCTATTCTAAAAAGTAAATTTGCAAAATCACTTCTGAATCCGCGGTGAAATCATATTTATGTAAAGTTTCGTATTCTCAAATGGAGTGAAATCTACATTGGCGCCACCATGTGAATAACGAAGTGAAAGGAACTAAAACAAGTGAGTATTTTAACGTTTGTGTACAGGCGAAATGAGAAGCGAAGTGGTGGGTGATTTTCGAGGTGAGATTTACCATTTACAAATTAGCAATGCAGGTCACCTGGTAGCTGATATTGATCCTAGCATAAAATCAAATTAATATCATCAGTCTATAATAAGTGCCCACTGCTGACCAAAAGGCCTCTTCTCACACGGAGAAGGTTTTTCAGTAATCAATGCTTGCTCAATGCGGGTTGGCGATTTCAAACTTATAATAGCAATTATGCAGAAGTCTAGTCCTTGAGGTTAACTTCTTTTTCGTACTTTTTGCCTAAACATTAGTGTTGCACTGTTCTCACATATCAGAACCGACTAAATGATGTAACAAAGAAATGTATTGTAAAACTGATTAAAAAAGAGTAACCATGGAGTTTCTTGCTCGTTCTTCTCCATAGGAATCTACACTTTGAAACGAGCAAATAGCTTCACTAGATGACAGACGGACAGACTGACACGCTTAATTTTAAAGCTCTTGAAATCCTTCTTTCTTTTTTTTTGCTTGACGTTCAAATATACTGAGGTCTAATTGAAATAAATGATTTTAACTTTGACTTGACCTAGAAACACATTTGTACCTACTCGCCAGGTTTTGAGCCCGCACCTCAAGGCCATAACGAAATAAGATAAAGTATAAAACATAGGTAGGTATAATTTATTGGCGCCGTCCATGGACATCCGCAAAACGAAAGGAGTTACAAGTGCGTTGCCAGCCTTTTCAGGATAAAGGTATATAAGTATAAAGATTGGAGGAGAGATTGGGCCTCAGGTAACGTCACTCACGTGAAATAAAGTGTAGGTATGCTATGCTGGTTGCAAACTGACACTTGCGTGCCTGCCTCTTCAGAACGGGTCCACTTAAACTGGTGTGGTTCTTTCATCAAAAGACCTCTACAGAATGAACTTGCACGGTTCTCTCACATTATGTTATTTTTACATTGTCTGGACTTGTAAAGAGACTGACCTCTGAGTTTGTTTCGGCATTTCTTCTCAGAGTAGTCAGATAGGAAATGCCGGCTGCATCTAGTTTTTCACATATAAATTGACGTGTAAAAGAGCCGTTTTATGGCCTATTTGCAAAAATAAATTCATTGTTTCATTGTTATGTCATAATATGTCAATTTATTTTGTTCCAGTCCATATTACCGTGGGTATCATACGTGTGCATCGCTTTGGTGATACTCTTTGTCGTTATGTTTGCTGTCGGCCCTGGCTCCATACCCTGGTTCTTGGTCACTGGTGAGTAATTATTTTTAAGGCATAGGTCGGTAATCGAACAGACGGATTACCTGATGGTAACTAGCCACACTTTTTCATGTTTGTCCCTTTTTCACTCGCGATTATTGCATCATGCCATCCCACTTTGACGTGTATCATACGATTTATTCATGTGTGCAACAGTGTACCGTTTTTGAAAATCGAATGTTGTTTATGTAAGCTATCTATACCATTTTACTTATAATATCATTGTACAAGAAGACATTTGCAATGTCCTATCGTCATCCCATCAAGCAACATCCCTATATCACAAAAATAACTAAACAATATATATTTTATAATAATTATTATTATTTTCAACAGAATTATTCAATCAATCTTCGCGACCTGCAGCGACATCTGTGGCGGTTACAGTCAACTGGACGGCCAACTTTATCGTCGGTCTTAGTTTTCTACAACTTTCCGTAAGTATATATCTTTTTTATATATAAAAATGGATCGCAAAATGTGTTGGTAAGCGCATAACTCAATAACGCCTGGACCAATTTTGCTAATTCTTTTTTTGTTATGTTTGTTATTGTCAGGAGAAGTTTCTTATCAAAGAAAATATTAGAAAAGTAGAGGGAAAGATTAGGAAAAAGTGAGCCTTTCATAGCGAGATAGTTGGACCCGTGCGTAGCGGGGGCCGGCCGATAGTATCATTATATATTTAAAATAATTTTCTCCTCGACTAATGGTCGTAGCATGATCTAATTAGTGAAGACAATATAATTTAAAAACATGAATGTAAAACTTTTTTTATGTGATAGGACGGCAAAATGAACAGATGGATTACCTGATGGTAAGCAATCGGCGCCGCAACATCAGAGGAGTAACGACTGATACGCGTTCATTGCCGACCATTTGGGGATTAGTTTCGGAGATTTAGGTATTGGGGGAGGGTTAGAAGGATTGAGCCTCCGGTAACCTCGAAACACCACGCAGTGGTTGTTTCACGCCGATTATATCAATCCGGTCGAGCCCACCCATTCGTGCCGAAGCATAGCTCTTCCACACATAGTTTAGGTTTTATCTAAGTCACACCTATATAATATTTTACTTGATCAAAAACTTCTTACAATGTTTTTTCTGTCCACAGGCAATCCTGGGAGCGAATGTTTTCATTATATTCGCGATTCTACAACTAATATTCATATTTTTCATATATTGTAAAGTCCCAGAAACAAAGAATAAGACTGTTGAAGAAATCACGGCGATGTTCCGACAACAGATTTAATTTTCGAGCTGAGCCGAATGTTTTCGAGATAACCCGAAAGTTTTCGAGCTTGAACCTTTATGTGATCGGGACGGTAGTTGAAATATTGTACGTTTTGATGAAATGAAAACTGAAAATTGGTTGTAAAGTGAAGAAAAGAAAACAATACTAGTTTTAAAGTATGTACTTATTTTAGATTTGATAATTATACCTACATGTAGTAGTTCTATGTGGGAATCGAACAAACACGTAAACGAGTGACTACACGGTTGGTGCAGTGGCTGGGTAACTGGTTACCGCGCAACGTGTCGCGGGATCGATACCCGCACCGAACAACTCTGTGTGATCCACAAATTGTTGTTCCGGGTCTGTGTATGTAAAATTGTATGTTTGTTAACGCATCCACGATACAGGAGAAAATCATAGTGTAGGACAAAAATAAACAATTGAAGTAGGTGATCGCCCAGCCACCGCGTCAACTATGCAGGAAATAAATCTGTATAATACATAGCGTGATGTTTTATAGCCTCGATTAATGGACTAAGTATCCAACATAAAAATTATTATTCAATTCGAACCAGGAGTTCCGTAGATTAATGCCCGATTTCTGAAAGGCTTGTCAACGCTAAAATTAACTAATCTCCTGTTAAATCTCTTGTTAAGTCATCTGATTGGTTGTTGATAATAATTCAGTCAACCAATCAGATGACTTGACAAGAGTTTAAATTGATTTTAACATTGATCGGGCTTTCGGAAACCGGGTGTTAGTCTATCAAGCAAACAAACTCTTCAGCCTTATAATATTGTTACGTGCCTGACG
Organism: Spodoptera exigua; assembly: GCA_902829305.4. Lineage (NCBI taxonomy): Eukaryota > Metazoa > Arthropoda > Insecta > Lepidoptera > Noctuidae > Spodoptera > Spodoptera exigua. The sequence continues at coordinate 5,408,181 of LR824629.2, read as the reverse complement.
TCACGTTCCTGAATATGCGGGCTTGGGTTACGGGATTGGATGAAATGAAACACTAATACCGGTTTTCAGACTTTCTATTGCACTTAAGTTACAGCATCCACGGAGTTAAGTTATCGGCGTTCTTCTGCAGCAGAGTCCGGCCGACTGACACAACTTTGCCGTTCACGCTGATTTAACTCACTTAACTGACTGCACTTCACTATTTCACTGCACTTCACTATTTCACTCACTTTTCTTCTTTTCCACTTCTTCCTTTTCTTCCGAATCGCTTTAGACTTAGAACTCAACTGCCAGCGGTGAGCCGCAGTTCCGCTTATATACCCCTGGTTCAGGTTCTGGAACATTCAATTTCGTTATTCTTTTTGATCGTCATGACTCCAGAACCTTCCAATAATTTCGTTACTCATTTTTATTTATTCTCCTTCTCGCTCTTTAATTTTTCATTTCTTTCACACAAATAATTCCAGAAAGTTCCACAAAACTTCTATCAACTAAAAAACTTCATGTTTACGGCGGGACTCGAACTCGGGGTCTCTGTGGTGTAATCCACACGCCTTACCGATTACACCAACTCGTGTTGACAATTCACGACGAAATTTACAATCTCTAGGCAACGTTTGACAACCATCCATTGACGTCATGATGTCAAAGAGTTTGAACCACTTTTCCGTCACACTGCCCCCCTCTTAGATTCGCTCGTCCCGAGCATCGTTGCTGCCGTAATACCTCGCCAACCTGTCTATATGGACAACTTTCAAAGGGCTCCTTGAAGACTTCCGAATTCTGTAAGTAATGTCATTGATCTTCGTGACTATCTCATAAGGGCCTTCCCAACTCGGTTGCAGCTTCGGAGATTTTCCCTTCCTTCTGACTGGATTATGAAGCCAGACCAATGACCCCTCTTCAAAACCAACAGAATTGGCTCGTCGATCATAGCGCGTTTTTGCGCGATCACTAGCTTGAAGACCGGCCTCCCTGATCTGCTCGTAAATGTCCAACATTTTTGCCCTTAACTCGCTTATGTAATCGCTAAATTCGGTGCGAGAGTCGCCAGGTGGACAGCCCGATACAAGATCTGCCGGTAATCTCAATTCCCTTCCAAAATTTGCAAATGCAGGCGTCTTTGCGGTACTTTCATGTACAGCAGTCCGATAGACAAGCAAGAAGAGAGGTATGTAAGTGTCCCAATCTCTCTGATGGCTGTCAACCACCTTTGCTAAGTGTCGTTCCAATGTTTGGTTGAAACGTTCGACCATTCCATCTGACTGTGGATGATAAGGAGTCGGTCGAGTCTTATGGATTCCCAAAAGTTTACAAGTTTCCTGAAAAACTTGGGACTCAAAGTTCCGTCCTTGATCACTGTGCATCTCCAAGGGCACTCCGAATCGGGTGAATACCTCGTTTACCAACTTCGTGGCTACAGTTACTGCCTCTTGATTCGGTATGGCAAAGACCTCCGGCCATTTTGTAAAATAATCCATAACCACTAAAACGTAGCGATTGCCCGAATCAGTGATTGGAAATGGTCCAGCGATGTCTAAGGCTATTCTCTCCCAAGGCATACCAACATTGTAGATTTTCATCGCCCCTCTGCTTCTTGTTTGTGGACCCTTGACAGCTGCACAACTAGTGCATTTCCGGCACCAATCTTCGACGTCATATTTGCAATGCAACCAATAAAACCTCTCCTTGATCTTCACCAAAGTCCTCCTAATTCCCAAATGTCCTCCAGAAGATCCATCATGGAACGCTTTTAATACATCCCTTATTTTTGAACGAGGCACCACCAATTGCAAATGCTCGTCCTTGCCGTTTGTTGATTCCCATTTCCTGCACAGAAGTCCGTTATGCAGCGTAAGGCTTTTCCACTGTGCCCATAAACCTTTCGTTACCGCGCTATATTGGGCGACGTCACTCCAACTTGGCTTGTTACCACTTCGTAGCCACTCCAGTATTGGTTTGATATCCGCATCTTTTTCCTGTTCTAATTTCATCGCATCATCTCCCATGCCTCGTCAACAGTATCAGTCCTTATCACCTTAAGAAAAGCATTTTCCTTCTTGGCACAATGCTTGCAATCTTCCACGCATGGGCGTCTCGATAATGCATCTGCGTTGCCATGAATTCTTCCGCCGCGATGTTCGATTTCAAAGTCAAATTCCTGAAGTTGTTCCAACCATCTGGCTACTTGGCCTTCAGGATCCTTAAACTGAAGCAGCCATTTCAAAGCAGCGTGATCAGTTCTGATTAAAAATTTCCGTCCCAGTAAATACTTCTTGAAATGGTGCAGAGTTTTGACTACGGCCAGTAATTCCCTCCTGGTCACGCAATAATTCCTCTCCGGCTTGGATAGTGACTTGCTGAAGTAAGCAATAACCTTCTCCTGCTCACCATCGCGTTGTGAAAGGACACCTCCTATTCCGATATTACTGGCGTCCGTGTCAACTACGAATATTCCTTTCGCGCTGGGGTATCCGAGAATTGGCGTTTTACAAAGCCGTTCTTTTAGTTCGCGAAAGGCTTGCTCACAATCCTCGTCCCATATAAAGGCACGTTTCTCCTCTGTCAATCGATGCAATGGCTTGGCAATGTCCGAGAATCCTTTCACAAACCGCCGATAATACGAGCATAATCCAAGAAATGCCCGAACTTGCGTTTTGTCTTTAGGTGTTGGCCATTCCTTAACAGCGGCAGTCTTGGCTGGATCAGTCTCAATTCCTCTCTCAGAAATAACATGTCCTAGATAATTCACTTCGCGCTTAAAGAAAGAGCATTTCTTTGGACTCAACTTTAAATTTGCTCCACGCAGCTTTTCGAGTACCCTTTCCAATTTTCTTAGATGATCGTCAAAATCCCGTCCAACGATGATGATGTCATCGAGGTAAACTAGGCAGGTTTCGCCCAGCAGTCCCGCCAGCACCTGTTCCATCAAACGCTCAAAGGTTGCCGGTGCATTGCATAATCCAAATGGCATCACCTTAAATTGCCAGAGTCCCTTCCCAGTTGAGAATGCGGTCTTTTCCTTGTCCTTGGGATCCAAATCCACCTGCCAATAGCCGCTTTTCAGATCGAGCGTTGAAAACCATTTCATGCCACTCAGTGTGTCAAGTGTGTCATCGATTCTTGGTAACGGGTAGCTATCCTTCTTGGTTACATCATTCAATCGTCGATAGTCTACGCAAAACCTCGTTGAACCATCTTTCTTCTTGACAAGCACGACAGGTGAACACCAAGGGCTAGAAGAGGGCTCTATCACGTCATTTTTCCTCATATCGTCAATCATTTGTTCAACCTCTTTCTCACGAGCGAATGGTATACGTCTGGGCCTTTGACGAATTGGCATTGTATCACCTGTATTTATTTTATGCTTCACCAAACCAGTTCGGCCAATATCACCATCGCTTCTTGAAAACACATCAGAGAATCGAAGGAGTAAATTTCTAGCTTTCATAGTCTCCACTTTTGTCAGACTTTTGTTTTCGTCTAAGATTTTCGTTACAAAGTCTATTCCCGTACTGTCCTTCTTCACAAGATTCTCCGAGCATTTTCTTATCCAGGCCACTTCTTCCAAAACGCCCACAGGCTCTCCTTCTTCAATCGTAATTTTTGAATCACTGAAGTTGAATACCGGAATGCGGTTGACATCAGATGACCCCACGACAGTCCTTGCCGGTAGCCATGAGTTTACGTGTTCCGATTTATCAATCACAGCGCACCTTCGAGGTAAACTTCCTCCACTCCTCCTAGGTAATGCGATTGGTACGAGAGTCTGTGATTTTGGTTCAAGAACAGTTCTTTTTAAACAGCAAACTTTTCCCAGGGTTCCACCCTTCATCGGAATTTCCTCAGTTCCACATAGTAATACTCCAGATTTTAAGTCGATGTTACACTGGTGCCCTTGCAGGAAGTCAAGTCCCAGGATGCAGTCATCCAGAATTTTGGCCACAATAACCTCATGTCGATAAACACGTTCCCCAATTTTGATTGTTACGTGCAGTTTTCCACTTATCGGTATCCACTGGCCGGTAGCTGATTTCATTCGTAGGCCAACAATTGGTTTAACGTGTTTCCTGATGTTTTGCCCGAGCAGCCGAACATTTATCACCGTCCTTGAAGCTCCAGTATCTAATGTTAGCTGACTGTTTTTCCCATTTACTTGACCGTCTATCACCAGAGTATTTCCATCGTTAGTTTGCTTGATGTAGATTGTTGGGGTTATTCCACTATCGGCCAGCGCCCACCCCGCAGCCCTGGCTGGAATTAGTTTCCCTGCTGGTCAGAAGTTGAGACCGCCGCGTCCTGGCGGTTCACCTTCTTCGGGCAGTTGCTCCGCATGTGCCCACGCTCTCCGCATCCATAGCACATGAAGTTCCGACGGCGTGGAGGTACCTGCTCCGTAGTCGTCATTTCCCGCAGACATAAGGTACGGGAGTTACCACGCACAGCTTCCACTTCCAATGCATGGGCCAGAGCTTCTTTCATGTTCTTGTGATGGCCCAGATGAACAGCAGCTCGTACTTCGGGGTCCCGAATACCGTCAATGAACGCTTGGAGAAGCGTGCCTTCAATCATTGACGGAGTCGACCGGAAAGCTCGACGCACAAGTTTCTCAATTTCCACGGACCATTGCTGTAGGCTCTCATTATCACGCTGAGTACGCTCTTTTAATTGCGCTCTGTACACGTGCTCGAGGTGGCTGTCTCCAAAACGTGCCTCAAGTGCGTCGAGGAGGGCACTTAAGCTAAGATCCCCACTTGCGCCGATAGCTTCCAGCACTGAGAGCGCTTGATCACGGAGGGCCAGGGTGAGGGCTGACTGTGCTTCCTTCTGAGTCCAACCATAAGCCTCCATAAGTGTCTCAAACTGTAGCTTGAACGCGTTCCAGGATGTTGTTCCGTCGTAATGGGGAATCTTGAGCCCTTTCGTTGCGCTTGAGGCCACATTTGGGGCGTCAAAAACGGCTGCAAGACGGCTTCGGCTCTTCAAAGGGCTTGGGCTTGTCACTTCCTGCTTGATTTTGGAGATCTCTTCTTTCACTCTCTCCTCTATCGCCATGACGCGATGTTCCAACTTGCCTAACCCTTCCTCCACTTCTTGTACCCGTTCGACAGCCTTTTGCAGTCCCTTCGTGAAATCCTTATGCATCTCTTCCAAGCGACGCGCTTGCTCCTCTTGGCGGCGAGCTTGATCCTCTTGGCGACGAGCTTGATCTTCTTTCAGCTCCCGTAGCTGTTCCGCCTGACAGCGTGCTTGCTCTTCTTGGCGGCGCGCTTGCTCTTCTTGGCGGCGCGCTTGCTCTTCTTGGCGGCGTGCTTGCTCTTCTTGGCGGCGCGCTTGCTCTTCTTTCAGCTCCCGCAGCTGTTCTGCCTGACAGCGCGCTTGCTCTTCTTGGCGGCGCGCTTGCTCTTCTTGGCGGCGCGCTTGCTCTTCTTGGCGGCGCGCTTGCTCTGCCATCATTTGCTGCAGCTGTAGCAGAAGATCCACCTGCACAGGCTTGGCTTCTGCATCGCTGGTTTGAGCTGCAGCACCCTCTTCCCTCACACGCTGCGCTTCTGACATTGCACGGGTACTCACTCCTCTTACGTCCTGCGGCACTAGCGGCATTTTTCTCCAATCCCACTTCTGACACCAAATGTTACGTGCCTGACGTCACGTTCCTGAATATGCGGGCTTGGGTTACGGGATTGGATGAAATGAAACACTAATACCGGTTTTCAGACTTTCTATTGCACTTAAGTTACAGCATCCACGGAGTTAAGTTATCGGCGTTCTTCTGCAGCAGAGTCCGGCCGACTGACACAACTTTGCCGTTCACGCTGATTTAACTCACTTAACTGACTGCACTTCACTATTTCACTGCACTTCACTATTTCACTCACTTTTCTTCTTTTCCACTTCTTCCTTTTCTTCCGAATCGCTTTAGACTTAGAACTCAACTGCCAGCGGTGAGCCGCAGTTCCGCTTATATACCCCTGGTTCAGGTTCTGGAACATTCAATTTCGTTATTCTTTTTGATCGTCATGACTCCAGAACCTTCCAATAATTTCGTTACTCATTTTTATTTATTCTCCTTCTCGCTCTTTAATTTTTCATTTCTTTCACACAAATAATTCCAGAAAGTTCCACAAAACTTCTATCAACTAAAAAACTTCATGTTTACGGCGGGACTCGAACTCGGGGTCTCTGTGGTGTAATCCACACGCCTTACCGATTACACCAACTCGTGTTGACAATTCACGACGAAATTTACAATCTCTAGGCAACGTTTGACAACCATCCATTGACGTCATGATGTCAAAGAGTTTGAACCACTTTTCCGTCACAATATTAGTTTATCGAACAACGAACATATGTCAAACTTTTAAAGTTTTGTATGTCTTCCCTATATTAATAGATAAGTTACGTTTTTATGTACTTAAGTAAATAGGTATACTATATTTAAGAAAACTCTAAATCTGAATTTAATTATTAAAATATTTATTTTTGAATACAAACCTTTTTGTACCTACTATATAGAAAGAAATATTGTTTAAAGAAAAAATAAAAGAAATACTCAAATCATGGCACATTTTGTTTTATTTCTACTATACTCGGAATTTTAATTCCATTCCAGATTTGACAATTACAGTGTTGCAACGTTATGACACGTATTAAATAGTGACGTTGCGAAATTATTCAATATGGAAATCGAATATTTCTGAATCGATTCCTCTCGTTTATAAATTTACTCTCGTAAACTAAGTTTATCAGGAAATAAAATATTTCTGACCCGAAAATTTAGCTTTGACAATTAATTAACGATCTGAGACTTTTCTTTTGTAATTGTGTGTGAACTTAATAAAAAATGTGATCATGAAGAAACATGACAAATAAAACAGACATTTTATAAATTGTCGCCGTCATCGCTATCGCTATCGCTATTACTTTCTGTAACATTTATTATGAATTGTGTCTGTGATATTTATTGTTAATTAACATATCTAGGTTACTAATTTATTTCTCTTCTTTCACTACATGGGATACACATTTAGACCATTCGGTAGCCGTAATTTTTTGAATGCCTTCCTGAAACTGATTCAGTGATTGTTTATCGATTTTTGTGTTCATCACTATACTGTTATATGTGGTATCATTATTTCACAAAATGACAATAGGTCATGTCAAATCAGGAATCGAATTAAAATTCTGACTATAGTGTAAAATCCGATAATATTGAGGTAAATAAAAAGAAAAAAATGTATTGTGTATAAGTGTAATACATTATCCATATGATTACCGAATTAAAATAAATAAAATTGACTTAATGTTCTATTATTATGTTTTGTTAGATTACTTTAAATATAAATACTTATGACTAGATGTTCCATAGAAATATACAATACAAGAAACAATAAAGTCACTATCTAACAGTCATAGAAGTCATCAATCGTCACTAAGCCCACCAACTGTCACAAAAATCACCAATAGTCACAAAAGTGGCCAACAGTCATAAAAGTAATCTTCTCCTTGCATCTGTTTCTTCAATGCTCAGGATCGTGAGATACAGTGTTCTGCAATGATATTTTATTAACACAAATATGTATGTTATACGCTCACAAAACGCACGAAAAATGTCTTCCACGCCAAGCGTCAAACACTCACATAGGTACCATTTTATTAATTGTACATATTACTACAAGTTAAAATTATAGAAAAAGGATAGTATAATAAATCCAACAAGAAAAACGAATTAGCTATTGTTATCAATTACGTACTCAATGTAAACAAATATTATTCTAAGAGAGACTAATTGCACTTGCATACAGTTGTATCCTTTTCGAGTCTTCACTTTTGCGAACTTATAACATACCTTTTTTTTTTTTTTTTTTTACTTGCAATAAACCAGTGCTTGACTGCGATCCCACCTGATGTTAAGCAGTGATGCAATCGTTGATGGTAAGGCGCACTAGTTTATTAAGAGCCTATTCACTCTAGCCTTGAAGACACCTAAGTTGTATTCGGACGGAAAGACTGCAGCCGGCAAACTGTTCCAATCCCTCGATGTACGCGGTATAAATGACGAGGCAAAACGCTTAGTCCGGGCCGCAGGTGTCTCAACAACGTATCAACAACGTATGGGTGGATATTCGCCGTACGCCGGGATGTCCGAAGGTGAAATTGGGATGGCGGAATCAAATCGTGCAATTCCTGGGCACACTCTCCAAAATGTATCCTGTAGAAAACCGCAAGGCTGGCTACTCTGCGCCTGTGCTCGAGACTTTGAATATTGGACCCAACCAAATCTGGATCTCCAATCAGCCTCATTGCACGCCTTTCCACCGAATATATCTGTTAATATACAATATCATTGGTGATCTGCTTATTACTCTCCGCCATCTATTTCTATATTCTCTATCTACTGCCGAGTAGAGAGCATCGTGTATTGTAGTGTTGAGAGTGGTGTCTTTCCTTTCACTTTGCGAGTGATCAGTAACTTTTCTAAGTTATCATTGTTCCTTCTGGCAAATTGTCCAGAAAACTCCCGAATCCTAAAAGTCACCGATCATCACAAAAGTCGCCAACTGTCAAAACTGTCCCCATCAGTAACAAAAGGTCGCTTAAAATTATAAAATTCACCAAACGCCAGTAAAGCTCTCAATTGTCACAAAATTCACTAATCGCCACAATAACACCAACTGTCACAAAGGTTACCAGTCGCCACAAAAGTCACCAACAGACAAAACTATCCCCATCAGTAACAAAAGGTCGCTTAAAATTATAAAATTCACCAAACGTCAGTGAAGCCACCAATTGTCACAAAATTCACCAGTGTCGAAAAATTGTCGCAAATCACAAATGATCGTAATAGTCACCAATAGCCACCAAATGTCGTTTGTGAAGATTGGTAAGTCACCAAGTCATTAAACGTCACAAAAATGCCAAAACAGTCACAAAAGTCAGCAATAGTCATAAAAGTCAGTCAATTGTGCAATAACGTGGCGGTCTTTCGGGCACTGTGCAGTCTGTGCACTCTTTTCCTGTGCGTGTACAGTGATGCACTTTGACGAAACGTGGATCCGCATAGTTCACACCAGAGCGGCCGAGCGCCAGAGTGAATAAGTTCGTGCTCGATCAAACTTTTCTTGTGCTGAAAATAAAATTACAAATTAAACTCATCATCAGCCTATAAGTGCCTACTGCTGAGCAAAGGCCTCTCTCAACCTTATAAGTCCAGGTTTCTTCACGATTCCCTTCACCGTATGTCAGTGGTGTCTAAATAATCATAGAAAGTGCATATAACTCGGAAAAGGTCACATTGGTACTTGCCAAGACCCATAGCCTCATGGATGAGAAACGGGCGCCTTAACCTCCGGACGACTACGACTATAAAAAACTAAACATTAAAATCAGATAATCTCTCTCTGAAGGATAGTATTCGAAACGATGTGATCCGGCAGAGAGCCAAAGTTATTGACTAGTCCGAAAGATTCGCTAACTGGGTCACATTCGAAGAACACGGTCGAAGAACCGATGACCGGTGGAGTAGACGTGTTTTAGAGTCAGTGGAGACCACGTCAAGGCAAACGTAGTGTAGGGCGCCCTCCAGCTAGGTGGACTGACGATATCCGCATAGTGGCTGACAATGGTTGGATGAGAAGAGCTGAACATCGAACTCAGTGGCGTGCAATTGGGGAGGCATAAGTCCAACAGTGGACGGAATCAGGCTGATGATGATGATGATGATGATGATGATGATGATGATGATGATGATGATGATGATGATGATGATGATGATGATGATGATGATGATGATGATGGTGGTGGTGGTGGTGGTGAAAGAAAGAAAAGAAAGAAAAACATTTATTTGAGACTCGCACAGAAAATAAATACAATTACATTTTATATATACAAAAAGAAAAAACAAACAAAAATAATAAACAGAACAACAACAAAAAATATTAAAATAAAATAAAAGACCTGTGCGAGGTCAAAAAGGCCACTATCTCAGCATATGCTGCGATAATTCACCAAATGCCTAGGTGGTGAATGCCTAGTCTTACTAAATTTATAGATCGTGGTGGAATAGTTAAGGCTCACAATTATTACGCACGAGGGTGCGGTTTCGAAACCTGGCAAGTATTAATGTGACTAATTTCTTAATGAACTAGACTTTCTAAGAATATTTAGACACCACAGACATACGTTGAAGGAAAACATGCTGAGGAAACCTGGACTTGTAATGTCTAATTACAACACGCTTTAAACAAACGTGGCGAATAAAACTCACAACTCCTTCGTCTTCTTTCCCTCTCTTTTTTTTGAGTGATAAGTCAGTAAACGAACCTAGGGATTACCTGGTGGTAAGCAATCGCCGCCGCCCATGGTCACTCGAAACACCAAAGGACTAACGAGTGCATTTCCAGCCTTTTGGTGATAAGGGTTGCGGATTGGGGAGGGATGGAGGGGGAGAGAGTATTAGGATTCCGTTAACATCACTTACACGGCGAAACACAACGCTGTGGTTGTTTCACGGCGGTTTTCTGTGAGGCCGTGGTATCACTCCGTTCGGCCGACCCATTCATGCCGAAGCCTGGCTCTCCTATACGCTCTATTTACTGGGAGAGTTGATGGTGGTGCTAAATAATTTTTACTGTAATTTTCCATAGAAAAAACTCACCGTGAACGCCTTCCCGCAAGTCTGGCACATTTTGTCTCGAACATTCTCCTTGATACCTTCGTGAGCGCGTTTTACGTGTCGCGTTATACAACGCCTAGTAGCTAGGGCCTGAAATTTTACAAAATTATTTTAACCAGTTATTTAGTATTTTCTTTTAATGTTCCTCTAAATAAATATTTGTGTAACACTGTTCTCACTTAATCGAACAAACTTGACAATGTACCAAAGAATCTGTATGTGAAACTGATTTAAAAAGAGTAACCATGGAGTTTCTTGCTCGTTCTTCTCCATCGGAATCTACACTTTTGAACGAGCAAATAGCTTCACTAAGAGGACTGACCGACAGACTGACACTTTTTGTCTTTAATTTTTGTTTGACATTCAAAAGTGCCTGTAAGGGTCTAATTGAAATAAATGATTTTGACTTTTGATTTTTGCATTCGTTTGGCCGCTATCACGCCTGGTGGAAAGCGATGATGCGACTTACGATGGAGCACGTCTACCCATAAGCAACCTATTCACTCGGGCCTTGAAGACATCCAGGATATACCGTTCGGGTAACACAGACTCCGGCAAAGAATCCCACTCCTTAGCGGCTCTGATTATAAAACTGAAGGCGAATCGCTTCGTGCGTATGGGTTTCTCCTGATCCTCCATGATGCAGATTTTTTTTTATGTGATAAGTCGGCAAACGAGCTGACTGATTACCTGATGGTAAGCAATCAGCGCCGCCCATGGACACCCGCAACGGAGGAGTTACGAGTGCGTTGCCAACCTTTTAGGGATTCGGGATTTGGAGATTTAGGGATTGGGGGAGGGGAAGGATTGGGCCTCCGGTAACCTCACTCACACGGCGAAACACAACGCCGTGGTTGTTTCACGCCGGTTTTCTGTGAGGCCGTGGTATCACTCCGGTCGAGCCGACCCATTCGTGCCGAAGCATGGCTCTCCCACACTTCCATAGATTCCATAATTGTTATATGTTTTACCGCCGGTTTTTCTCTGAGGCCGTGGTATCACTCCGGTCGAGCTGGCCTATTATTGGCGAAACATGGCTCCTAGTTCAAAAGGACTCACCTTATCACAGATTGGACACTTATGCTGCGTTTTCCCCATATGTTGGTAGTTGACATGATCCTTAAGTTCATTGCGAGATCTGTATCCCTTCTCACACATGTTACATTTGTATCTGAAAGAAAAATAATAAAAATACTCGATGCTTAATATGCTACTAAGAGCATTACTTAAGAACGGGTTTTTTAACCCCCAACGCAAAAAGAGGGGTGTTATAAGTTTGACGTGTCTGTCTGTCTGTCTGTGGCATTTCTCCTGTGGCCTTTCTCCCGATTACGTCATCACCATTCCCTTCAGTGCGCTTGTATTTGACACCCCACTCGAGTGTATTTGCGGTTACCCTTCCCCACTTACCCCCCATAACTTCTAAACGGCTCAACCGATTTTCGTCAAACATGTCTAAGGACTCCCGCACGTAAGTCACTTTTAATACAAAACTAAACTAAATTGAAATCGCTTCACAGACAGGCAGGTGAGGATAAGATTCAAAATACAAAACCTGACTTTTAAACCTAATATCAAGCCACCTAATATTAATAAGTCTAGTATAGTACCTGATATCAATAAGACTACTTAATTAACCGACTGGTTAAAACGTAGACTAATTTACCGACTGGTTAAAAGATTATAGATCAAACATGCTTTGTAATAAAGGGAGTGAGAGTCTGACACTCTCTCTCTCGCCGCACCCTAGACGACAGAAGCCATCCCCTTTCCCTCACTTCAAAACACAAAAAGGATCGTTAAATTCGAACCAGTAGTTCTTGAAAAGTCAAAGTCAAAATCAAAATCATTTTTTCCAACTAAACCATAAATAGGTACTTTTGAAACGTCAAAATAGAATAGTAGTCTGTCAGTCTGTTCGTCAGTGAAGCTAGGTGCTCATTACAAATTGTAGATTCGAATGGAGAAGAACGAGCAAGAAACTCGATCGTTACTCGTTAAAAAAATATATCTTTTACAATTTCAGTAATATAACATTTAGTATACATTCTTGTACAAAATGGCGCTCACATATGCGTACTCACAATCTTTAAGAGTGCTTCTATATAAACTCTTTGGATATATAAATTAAGGATTAATTCATTTTAAGAATTGTAGTACCTATTAACTATATTTGAGTTTTGTCCAATGGAGCCGAATCAACACGCTGCCAGGCATTCTTATCCTCAATATAATCTGAAAGTTTGTACTATGCCTGTCTACACAGAAATTAACGCGTTCAAACAACCAAAACCAACATAAAACTTACTTCAACAAATCCACTTTCGCATGTGCCGTGGAGTATTTTAAGTGGTTCTCGTAGGATTCTCGGCTGACCAAGGTTTTGTCGCATTGTTCACATCTGTACTTTGGTCGTTCCGTGTGTATTTTCGCATGGTTCGCTCTGAACGCTACTCTGATCATCTTGTGACAGATCGGACATTCCTCGCGAGGTGGTGGAGATTTGTGACGCCTAGAAACATATTTAGCAATATACCTAAAGTTTTTAGCAATTTTTCTCAATTATAAATAACTACTCTCCCGCGGTGTCACCCGCTGCGCGGCTCCATTTAATCGTAGCGTGATGTTTCATAGCCTATAAGCATACAAACCTACAAACTTACAAATTTTACCTCTTTATAATATAAGTATTGATAATATCATAAAGGGGTAACCTTTGTAAGTTTGTATGTAGGGGGTAATCTTTGGAACCGCTGGTCGGATTCCCAAAATACTTTTACTGATAGATAGCTACAATGTTCCTGAGTGCTATAAAACATTACGCAACGATCAAATGGAGCTGAGCAGCTGGTGAAACCGCGCGAGAGTAGCTAGTAATATCTAAAAACATTTTGCTAATCAATTTTGATACTTACTGCTCGTGCCTTCTAAGATTATTTTTGAACGGGAACTGTTGGCCGCAAGTCGCGCATTTGAATCCCTCCCTATGACATCTCTGAACATGCTTCCATCGCGCACTTTTATTTCTGAAAAAAAAAACACATTATATGGAGTTATAGGTCTCTTTCACGTATATAGATACCACTTCCGAAGCGTGAAGATTAGCCAATTGTGGAGGTTCATTTTTATCTTATAGACCGCCAAACGAGCAGACGGATTACCTGATGGTAATCAATCAGCGCCGCCCATGGACACCCGCAACACCAAAGGAGTTAGCCAAACATCGGCACGAATGGGTCGCCGAAGTCATACCACAGCCTCACAGGAAACCGGCGTGAAACAACCACAGCGTTGTGTTCCGCCGTGTGAGTGTACCGGAGGCCCAATCTTTCCCCTCCCCCGGTCCCTCCCAATCCCTAAATATCCAAAACCCTAATCTATAAACGGTCGGCAACAGCCTCGTAACTTTTCCGTTGTGGGTGTCCATGGGCGGCGCTGATTGCTTACCATCAGGTAATCCGTCTGCTCGTTTGCCCACCTATCTTTGTAACGGACATATAGTTTCACTAAGGCACAGACGGACAGACTGACACGTACAAAGTTAAAACCTTCTGATATTTTTTATTTTGCTTGACGTTCAAAAGTACCTGTTGTGGTCTACAGGAAATAAATGATTTGATATCTCAAAAAAAAAAATGGCCGACTTATAAATAATTGGGGAGTTTCCTAGGTCAACAATAAATTAATTCGACGTTTCAATACAATAAAATATTGAAAAAATAACTATACTTTTATTCATCGATCTATCGATACACTAAGTTTTAGATATTTTGTAGCTAATTATTAAGAAATAAGTAAGCTATTTGACGCAAAAAAACTACGTGGTCATAACTCAGTTTTTCATACAACTTTCATAGAAATGTTTCAATTTTGACATTTGGATAAAAGTAATGAATTTGACTAGTTGAAAACTACCGTATTAATCTACTTACCCGAAACTTTTGTCACATTCACTACATTTGTATTGTAAGGCGGAATCGTGTTTTAATTTTGTCGTTGTAGTTATTGAGTCTTCTTTCGTTGCTTCTTTATTTGACTTCAAGTTACTCTGAAAGAAAAACATTTATCATCAGGGGCTGTCCATTAATGGCGTGCGGTCATTTTCTCATTTTTTTTAACCCCTCCCCTACCACAGGTTGATATTTGGTGAAGTTTGGGACCACCTTGGATCACGTGTATTTTTTGGAAGTCTATGTAAAGGCTATTTTTGACCGGAAAAAATGGCGTTTTGATTCGAAAAACATTTATATGCATAAGCGAAAAAAATTCATGAATACATAATTAATGTTGTCTTTGTCTTACGAAGTGGCAAGACTTTCAATTAAAGAGGGCCGCTAGTAGTAATATAAATTATGAAGAGGTTAAACTAGTAAGTTTGTATGTAGAGGGTAATCTTTGGAACCGCTGGTCGGATTGCCAAAATTCTGTCACCGATTGATAGCTACTTAAGCTACAATGTTCCCGAGTGCTAAAGGCTATAAATTATACTTGATTTGCGTATTTTAGTCGAGCTATCGCCTTAAACTTAAGTGTGGGAGAGCCATGCTTCGGCACGAATGAGTCGGCTCCACCGAAGTGATACCACGGCCTTACAGAAGACCGGCGTGAAACAACTACAGCGTTGTGTTTCGCCGTGTGAATGAGGTTACCCGAGGCCCAATCCTTCCCCACCCCCAATACCTCCTCAATCCCTAAATCTCCAAATCCCTAATCCCTAAAAGGTCGGCAACGCACTCGTAACTCCTCCGTTGCGGGTGTCCATGGGCGGCGCTGATTGCTTACCATCAGGTAAAAAAAAACGCTGCTGTTTTTAAAACCAGTGGAAGCTAGGTTTCCTATAAAAAAAATTACTTACCGGTTTGATCTTTTTAGACGGAATTTCTTTCATGTCATGTTTAGTAGCTAAATGTGAATAGATATCGCTCAAATTCAAACTTGTGTATGCACAGAGTTTACATTCGTGTTTATGGTAGTGTTCTTGTCTATGGTGCGTGTAGGATGACATTGGAGCATAGACATGGCATATATCACATTGCGTGTGATATGGTTTCTGAAAGTAAAGAGATTCTTGTTACTGCCTAGCTACGGATGTCAAGTTTTTTACAACCAGCAATTTTTTTTATTTGCGATAGTCTCAAACGCACTGCAAAACAAAACACAGTGTTAGTAAGGCCACCGAAGTTCCTTCAAAGATGGGCAACGGTCTTATAATTTTCCTGGTGTAGCGGGTTTGCATTGTGCTATAGGGTATTCTGTCTGATCGTGGACCTATATACATACACCTTAAAATAATATATTTTGTATAAATATTTAGTATGTAGCTTTTGCCCGCTACTCCGTTCGCGTGTGTGATAGTGACTTCCTACAGATTTTTGGTATAAAAACTATCCTATGCCCTTTCTCGAGTTCCAAAATATGTCTGTAAAAAATTTCAGAGAAATCGGTTAAGTAGTTTAGGCGTGAAGAAGAGACAGACAGACAGACAGAGTTACTTTCGCATTTATAATATTAATTTGGATATACATACCTCTAAGTGTAATAAATTATGTTCATTGAACTCTATTTCGCTTCCAAAAATTTCAATACAGCTGTCACATTTAAAACTAGCCGCTAAAAATTCAGCGTCCAATCTACATTCACTTCTCATCTTCTGCAACTCACAATCATCAATAGAAACTAAGGAAAACCCTTTCTTTAGAATTTTCTTCTTTTTTGCATCTAGCAACAAATCTTTACTTTTTGACAGATCATCATTGTTTATGGTTTTTGACAGTTCATCCTTATAGTCTATGGTTGTTGACAGTTCACCATTGTCTATGGTTTTTGACAGTTCATCATTGTCTGTGGTCTGTGAAACATTGGAAAGTTTATCTTTACAATCTATGATCGTCACTGGAGTAATGTAATCATGGTCTGGCCAGTTGTTGAGTTCTGATAATGGAATATCATCATCATCAAATTCATTTTTGATGACGATCTCTGTAGTTATGCCGCAATCGACGAAATCTTCTGTTAAATTTATAAAATTCGCTGTATTCGTACATTTCGATGTGACTGTTATTTCATTGAGTTTTTGACTGGTAAGGCGGGATAAACATATTGCTTTTACCTGTAGGAGGATTTTTTTATTAGTAGGCAATTGGGTAGTTTCTTATTCCAAAAGTTTTTTTAACAGTAGTTTAGAATGCTAATTATCGAGCGACATACTAAGTTCATTCAAAATAACGATTTAATCACGGGAATTAACAGTAGTAATGAGGTAGGTAGGTAAGTAGGTAGATAGGGTAGGTAGCGTAGGGTAGGTAGGAAGGGTAGTTGTGTCGGGTAGGGTAGGTAGCGTACCGTAGGGCAGATATTGTTTGGGAAAAGTTTAGGTAGGTAACGAAATATTTTTTTTTTTATGAAAAACATAGAAACGAGGTCGGGTAGTGTAAGTAGTCAAATGAAAGGAGGGAAGCCGCGGGTAAGAGCTAGAATATATATAAAAGACAGATTTTAAAAAAAGCATCTCTAGTTTCTAATCAACTATTACAAGCAGTTATTTCCAATATATGAAGCATGTCTCACTATGATAATACGGTAGTTACCAACTACCTAGGCAAAAATACTTTTATCCAAATGTCAAAAACCATACGTTTCTATGAAATTTGTATGAAAAACTGAGTTATGACGTCATAACATGTTTGCATCAAATAGCTTACTTATCTAATAATAAATCTGTAGAGAGGTCAATTCTGTACATTAAATATATTTTCAAAATAACTACCAGGGGGTGATAAGTGATCGATACTGATGCCAAAAAGGCAATCAGTAAAATTTTTGTCTGTCTGTCTGTCTGTTTGTTCCTTATGGAAACAAAAACTACTCGACGGATTTTAACAAAACTTGGTACAGTTATTTTTTATGATCCTGGGCAGGTTATAGGATACTTTTCATCACGCTACAGTTAATAGGAGCAGAGCAGTGAAGGGAAATAAATGTTGGGAAAACGGGAAAAGTTACTCCCTTTAGCTAAAAAATATCTAAAACTTAGTGTATCGATCGATGAACAAAAGTAGGTATAGTTATTTTTCAATATTATATTGAAACTAACCAATTACAATGAAAAAATACATACATGAGTGTGACCGTCAGTAATTTCGCTCAGATGCCTCTGCGCTGTACAAGCCTGTTGTCTGAAACAATGAATTCATTTTTGTAAATAGGCTATTAAATAACACGTCAAAATACTTTGAGAAGAAATGCCGAAACAAACGCAGAGGTCCGTCTCTTATAAGAACTTGCCAATTTGTAAAAAAAATAAATATAATGTGCGATAACCGTGCAAGTTTATTCTGTAGAGGTCTTTTGAGGAAAGAACCACACCAGTTTTAGTGGTGGACCCGTTCTCAAGAAAGGCACGCATGTGTCAGTTTACAACCAGTTCAATAACGGGTGTTGCTGTGTTTCCCGACGGACAGTACCGATCAAAAGAACATTTGCATAACTAACCTGAACCGAGTAATTCTACACATCATAGACTTGCACTCCCAGCAAATGTACAAACTGGTTGTGTCTCTATAAAAACCTTCCTGTAATGAGAAAAACGTTGTTTAAGTGTTATATTATATATAATTATATATAATTGCGCTATTTTTATGGGTACCGTAAAACAAGTTGAATAGAATGTTGGTGAATTTTTTAGTACCTATTCACCTCTTCTGTGTCCCTCGAATTCTATTCACCCCGTTTTACCGTAATTTATATTTTTTTGATGTGACATTAGACTTCACTTTAGAAAGAGTAAAAGAATATTAAAAACAAACTTTATTATGTGTATATTGTTTGTGTGTTTGCTTTCATTCACGGGGCCACTGGGTCCAGACCTTTGGAAGGCGTACGAGGCCGCCACCCGATACTCGGCTTCATTTGATCGTAGCGTGATGTTTAATAGCCTCAGCAGCACTCAGGAACATTGTAGCTATCTATCAGTGAAAGAATTTTGGCAATCCGACCAGCGGTTCCAAAGATTACCCCCTACATACAAACATACAAACTTACAAATATTACTTCTTTATAATATTAGTATAGATGAAGCATGTTTATTATTGAATGTTGTGTACAAGAATATTTGGATTTCAGATTTATGTAATGTATATTGTCTAAATTGGGTTGATTGACTTAGTCTGTAGTCAGTCACTGTACCTATTGAAATTAAATTAATATGTGAAACTGATTTAAAAAGAGTAACCATGGAGTTTCTCGCTTGTTCTTCTCCATAGAAATCTACACTTTGGAACGAGCAAATAGCTTCACTAAGAGGACTGACCGACAGACTGACACTATATCTTCAAAATTTTGTTTGACATTCAAAAGTGCCTGTAAAGGTCTAATTGGAATAAATGATTTTTGACTTTTTGACTTTAGACTTTTAAAATAATATTCTCACACATTATTTTTTACATTGTCTAGACTTTGAAAGAAAACCTCCTCTGAGTTTGTTTCAGCATTTCTTCTCAGAGTAGTCAAATAGGAAATTCTGGCTTCATCTAGTTTTTTTTTGTAACAGTGCTGTTTTCGTTCACATTTTAAATAAAAATTTTTTTTTGTTTTCATTAATACTAAGACTTATGTTGCTATAATAACTTTATGTTCAATACTCAGCTCATTAGCTTCAACTAGCTTTGGTTTTTTTTTGTTTTACTTGCAACAGTTTGAAATGATTTTGTCATGTTTTTGTGCCTCATGTAGATCTGCATACTGGCATATCACAGGGGTAAGCTTATATTATAACTTTACAAATTGACTAGAAAATACGTAAAGCATTTTAAATTTGCAGTTTCGAAGATCAAAAAAATTATAATTTCAGTTGGAAAATATTCTAAATTATTGCCTAAATATTTATATGATAACAAGATACTAAATTTGTTTACAGGGCAGGCAGGTTTATCCTTATATTGATATTATTATAACTGGTGCTATGCAAGTGGAAAAAAGTTTTTCAATAATTTAATTGTTCTTTTTAATTTAATTTTTTTTTGTCAAAAGTAGGCAAGCGAGCGAACGGATCACCTTGTCAATTGTTTCTTGACTAACAATAGAATATTAATAAACTTTTTACTTACTCTATAAGCCTCGGTATCGTATGATAATAAGGAATATAAATTATTTACTCCATCAGGTATTTTGCATAATTGAAACAATTTACGGTCTCGGCTTAAGCAAGTACAACAAAGCTTTTTTAGTTCTAACTCCGGGTTGTCATCCATTTTAAATATTAACAATTGAAGAATCTGCAGTCATTACAGTCTTATTTTTACAAAACAATCGGAATTACCAATTTGTATACAAATACAAAATAGGTACAAAACAAATCGTTTTACTTATAGTAAAGTTTGTCAAAAGTGTCAAATGTCTTTTATTTATAATTTTCTGGCTTGCCTTACATACAAGTCTTTTAATCAAATATAACAAATGTGTTCTGATGTATAATCACATCACATCATCAGCCTATATGTGTCCATGCTGAGAAAAGGCCTTAATCACCACGCTTGCTCAACGTGGATTGGCGATTTCAAACTTTTTTAGAAATTATAAGTCCAGGTTTCCTCACGATGTTTTCCTTCATCATTTGTCAGTGGTGTCATAGAAAGTACATATCACTTGGAAAAAATCACATTGGTACTTGCCAGGTTTCGAACCCGTACCCTCATGAAAGTGAAGCGGGCATTTTAACCCCTGGGCCACCATGATGTACAAAGTTACTATCAAAAAAGTAAACTAGTGAATACTTAATAAATATGCTAACTTTGTCTATGCAAGTCTTTTGTTCAACATCACACAAATATTTGTCATACTTAAAGACTATTTTTATGATGTCCAAGAAGTAATTAAATTAAAATTGTACCAAAGGGTAAATGAAATCCTTATTTTGGGAAAGTTTATAAGATTGTTAACATCTGGGCAGATGTCTTATGTTGTAGCTTTGGTTTTGTCTATGGTACACATTGAGTTACCCATGAAAATAGGAAACTACTATTTGTTTACACAATAATATATAACAAGATAACATTAATTTGAACCATCGCCATACAAAATGATGGTGTATAATGATACAAAATGTAAAGAAATTATTTTAAAAGTTTTATATAAATGCGAAATAAATCAAAATAATAATTATACAACAACTATAAAGGTAACCTTACATTGAGTCTGACATCCCGAAAGCAGAAAGTACAAACAAGGAAACAAAACAATTTTGTCTATGAAATCTACTAATGGCCTATGGCTACTGTATCATTAATTTTATTGTTTCTATTGTGTATTATTCGTAAATAAACACAAAAACTCGATTTTCTCAAATCTAAAAACAGATAGAAGCGTTACATTCATGAAGAACATACTAATATATCTAGAGAAACGCGTAAATTGGTTATAACAAAGATGAATATAAACGTCAATGTTTATGAAGTCCCAGTAGTAAATGCAGTTATTATGCATCAGCCGGCTCCCCCAGAGCCTCAACAGAACCATGTACAGCAGCCCCCGCCACAAGTGAATCCACCAGAACAGCAACCACAACTCCTAGTTGAGAGAAAACCGAAAATTGAGAAGAAAAAGAAAGAAGCGATCGAGGGGCAGGCAAGAGAGATTATTTTTAAAGTAATAAAGTTCTTTGAGAGTGAAAAACAGAACAGAGGATACGCGTACCCAGTGGAAAATGTTGTTAAGAGAGCGTGTGCGGCCACAGGACTGTCGGAAAGCACGATAAAGCGAATAAAACGAGATGGTTTGAAAGCAGAGGCAACGCAAACGAAAATCGCAGGTCCCAAGAAGAAAAGAGTTCGGAAAACGAAAGTACAGCTTGACTATTTCCAGTTATGCGCTCTGAGAGGTATAGTAAACAGTTATTCAGTAAGAAAAGAGGTCCCAACGCTTGGCAAGATTCTAACAGCAGCAAAATTAGAATTAAACTACAGAGGCGGTAAAGAGTCACTAAGGCTTATATTACTAAACAAGCTTGGTATTAAGTTTAAGAAATGTGAGAAAAAGAATAAAAAGCCACCGGAACAACCGCCCCAAGCACCGCAGCCTCAGCCACAGATACAAAACATTATGCAACACCAACCCATGCAACAGGTCATGAAACCAGTTGAAAATCAATGCGTATACACGACCATGATGCCCCACGTACCTCCGGTATCATATTAATGTACATTACAATGTAAATTATATCAAAGATGTTACGTTATGTCCTCGAAACTAGTATTACAGATCATTTCGTTGTTATTTTATGGTTTAATAGAAAAGTAATTCTGATAAGAGACTCCTCTGACGAATTTGCTAATTCCCAAAAGGCCAGTACTTGTATCATTTAAAGGTTCTTGCGGTCAATGGGTGAGATGGTCCCTCTGCACATGCTATGTCGAAAAGGGCTTATCCATAATTGACTTATTTAAAAAAAACATTGCCCCACTTAACTAGTTATACAGATCACACCCAGACCTGGAACAACAATATAATGACTACAGATTTTTTATGCTTGATATACTACAATCCTAGACAGAAAACAGTTGTACTGATTCTTCTCAATATTATAACTTTAGTTTTGAAATTGTTTGTAGATAGTGCAATTTGTCTATTATATTTTTTTTATTGAAGTCTTCTTAACGGTTCCCTATTCAAATTAACCAATGAGTATCCAGCTTCACTGATTCATTGACAGTCTATACTATTATTTATTTTTTTTCAAAATGGTCAGTATTTGGCCGCTGTCATGCCTTGTGAGGTAGAGGGAGTTACCACTCTGTTTCTTCCCCTGCTCTGATTGTGCTTAGATTAACAACCCCTTCAGGACATCAGCCCTTCTTGTGGTGGAGCTCTTTGAGGTCTCTTTTGTCTTTAAATAAGCTATGTTACAGTGGTGTTCATCAAGCTATGAGATGTTATATTTCAAATTATATCAACCACCAATACAATTTTACTGGCCAGTAATAGTAAGACAGTTCTATTTTTGAAAATAAATCATGGACTATTTACAATTAACTATGTAGATAACTGGTCTAGGTTCCTAGAAAGCATACTTTATGGATCCTAGCACATCAAACTCTTTTGTAAATATTCAACTAGTGTTTTAAAAGAATGATGTTAAAAATCGACTAATTATATGTGGCAGAATGTGCTGTGATCTGTACATGGAAAAAAAATGATTTGAAATCAATGCAAAGGCGATTTTTTTTCGATTAAGCGATTAATATTGTTCTAATCAAGGGTTTGCCATTATTAAAAAGCATCGTGTTAAATAAGATTCTTAAATAAATATAATATTGTTTTCAAATTAGAATCCTGTTACATATGAATAAAAATTCACTATTCCACATTTTGTTTTTCAAAGCAATAGCATGCACTTTTAAAAATGTTATAAATGTTTTTGTGAATTATAGTTGTAACTATAGTGAAAAAAATAAAAAAACCCAAACTTAAACACGCCAAACTTAATGAAAACAACGACTTTCTCATGTGAATTTGTCGAGAAAAGTGTCAATACTTTTATCCCAATGTCAAAAACGATACTAAACTTTTGTATGAAAAACTGGGTTATGACGTCATAGTTTTTTTGAGTCAAATAGTTTACTTTTTTCTTAAAAATTAGCAAAAAAATATCTAAAATTCAGTGTATCGATCGATCGATGAATAAAAGTAGTTATTTTTCAATATTTTTACTGTATTGAAACGTCGAATTAATTTATTTTTGACCTAGGAAACTACCCAATTCAGGTCGCTGGGATAACTTGCGTTTACCGCCGACCATTGAATAGTACCTAGGTATCATACAAATTGAATGAGAAATATTTAACAACACAAAAACATATTTAATTTTACGTATTTAAAATTATTTTAAGTTCAAATTTAGCAGGTATGAGTTTGAATGCAAACGATTATGTGGCTATCTGAAGATTTATTTGTTAGATATAAGTACAGCAACGAAAAATTGGCCATTAAATATGATTCTATTGATGTTTTCGAAGTTTGGAAGTATGATACGACATCCCTGTTACTTCATCAGCACATACAAATTAATTTCATGAAAAACAGCAACCATGTTTTGGCCCTTTATATTTGTGCGTGCGAAATATATATTTTACTTTGTATTCGAAAAGATTACATTCGAATATTTCTTTCATTTTTGCTTTTAATTACGCAGAAAATTTTAAAAGCCCTTTTGTAGTTTCGAATTTGTTCTTGTACAGCGGTACATGTCACACGGCTTGCTACACGCACTATTTATAGCTGTGTGCAGTCTGTCACTCACACCAGGTTTCCGAAAGGCCGATCAATGTTAAAATCAATTCAAGTCACTTGATTGGTTGTTGATAATTCAGTCAACCAATCAGATGACTTGACAAGAGATTTAACAGGAGATTAGTTAATTTTAGCGTTGACAAGCCTTTCAGAAACCGGGTGTTAATCAGTCACCGGTAGAAGAGTTAATTCAATAGCTTATTCTTTGTTTTTACCCATAGGACATCTATGTTTATACCTTGTACAGTACTATATATTAATTATTATATTATTTTTAGGTTAATATCAAGATAATATATAAGGCTGAATATTACTTTATGTAATTTTAATCGAATAAAACGATTATTTAAGTTTTTCAATGTCTTATTTGTCACTAGTTATTCTCGCGCGGTTTCACCCTCTGGCCGGCTCCTTTTAATTGTAGCCTGATGGAAATTATCATATAACCTTCCCAGGAGTATAAAGAATACTTGCACCAAGTTTCATTAAAATCTGTCGAGTAGTTTTTGTTTCTATAAGGAACAGACAGACAGACAAACAAAAATTGTACCTACAGATTACATTTTGGCATCAATATCGATCCCCAATCACGCCTATCGTAGTTATTTTGAAAATATATTTCATGTACAGATGTAGTCGCTGCAGTACACAAGTCCGGTCTGCAGCGGGCACCACTAGGAAGTTCAATGTGGCTGTCGGTTTACACCAAGGGTCAGCTCTCAGCCCTTACCTCTTCCTGATAATAATGGACGCTCTGACGTCGGACATTCAGGAAGAGGCTCCCTGGTGTATGCTGTTTGCCGATGATATTGTGCTGGTTGCCGAGAGTGTCCTAGAGGTCCAGAGCAGATTGGAGGTGTGGTGGCATAGACTGGAGAGTGTTGGCCTAAAATTGAGCAGAACTAAAACAGAGTACTTGTTCTGCGATTTTGGCGGTCTCTCTAGTTCTGTGCCCATAGCTCTCGCCGGAACGCCCATACCAACCTGTTCTGATTTTCGGTACCTTGGCTCGCTTATCCAAGGAAATGGTGAGATAGACCGAGACGTGGCACATCGGATCAACTCAGGATGGATGAAATGGCGACAGGTCACTGGAACAACTTGCGACCCACGGATGCCCCTCAGGTTGAAGGGTAAAATCTACAAGTCAGTGATAAGGCCTGTCCTACTGTATGGGTCAGAATGTTGGGCTCTGAAAAAGACGGATGAAAAGCGATTGCATGTAGCAGAGATGAGAATGCTGAGATGGATGTGTGGTGTGACGAGAATGGACAAAGTGAGAAATTAGTATATTAGAGGAAGTTTGAAAGTGGCGCCAGTGACTGAAAAGTTGAAAGGGAACCGTTTGTCTTGGTATGGCCATGTGAAAAGGAGGGATGAAAAGCATGTAACAAAAAGAGTCATGAGTATAAATGTGGATGGATGGAGAGGGAGGGGGAGACCAAAGAAAATATGGATGGATTGTGTGAGAAGTGATATGGAAGACAGAGGAAGGAGTTAGCGATAGCGTGACGAGTGACAGGACAGAATGGAAGAAAAAAACATATTGCGCCGACCCTAAATAAAACGGGACAAGGGCAGGAAGATGATGAGATGATGATGTACAGAATTGACCTCTCTATAGATTTATTATAAGTATAGATAGATATTTATACTGAATCATGATTTTTATGTAACTTTAACCATTACGGCTGCACTCGACGGAAGCTTAAAAATATTATGTAGTTATTGCAAAAATATATAGGCATTTTAAAAATATTGTTGTTGTGTATTTAAAACCCGGCCAAGAGCGTGGCGGGCTACACTCAGTGTAGGATTCCGTCTGTAACAATAATCTTTACTCCACAGTTCAGCGTAAATAGAAAAAGTTCAACGCCATCTCTTAGGGAATTAGGTTACTAATTAATACAAACTATAGATAGGTTGGTAATTTTGGATTCCGTAAACTCATTTTAATAGGTGTATTTATTTCAAAGAAGATACGTTCAGAATAGTAAAAAATGTATAAAGTAAAAATATATGTGTATATATATTCTGGCCATAAATACTGTTACACTTAAAAATAAACAAAATATTACATTTGAATTTGGAATCTGTCATTTTTATATAATTTTTCATTGTGTTTTCTTTTTTTGGCGCCAATGAATTGTTCAATATTTTGCGATATAAAAATGGAGTGGGGTGATAAAGAGAACCGAATCGCTGTGATTGCATTACACAAAGTGGGTATGGAGCCAAATGCAATTTTTAAAACTCCACATGCTTGGCATTTGTCAAATGTTTGTGTACCGGGCTATTAATAGGTACAATGAGACCTCCTCTGTTTGACAGAAAAAGATCTGGCCGTCCACGCAGTGTTCGTACGAAAAAGGTGGTCAAAGCAGTAAGGGAAAGAATTCGAAGAAATCCTGTCCGAAAGCAAAAGATTTTATCTCGGGAGATGAAGATAGCACCTAGAACCATGTCGCGTATTTTAAAAGACGACTTAGGACTTGCAGCCTATAAGAGACGCACTGGACATTTTTTAAATGATAATTTAAAAAAGAATAGGGTGATAAAATCTAAACAACTACTTAACGGAGGCGGTACGCAAAGGGAGGTCACAGAAAAATTTTGTTTACGGATGATAACATTTTTACAATTGAGCAACATTTTAACAAACAAAATGACCGTATTTATGCTAAACCTCCAAGGAAGCTTCTCAATTAGTCGACAGAGTGCAAGGTGGGCATTATCCGACTTCAGTGATGGTTTGGTGGGGTGTTAGCTATGAAGAAGTGACTGAGCCATACTTTTGCGAAAAAGGTATCAAAACATCGGCACAAGTGTATCAAAATACCATTCTTGAGAAGGTAGTTAAGCCCCTTAACAACACCATGTTCAATAACCAACAATGGTCCTTTCAGCAAGACTCGGAGCCGGGTCATAAAGCTCGGTCCACGCAGTCTTGGTTGGAAACGAACGTTTCCGACTTCATCAGAGCTGAAGACTGGCCGTCGTCTAGTCCCGATCTTAATCCGCTGAGAGTAGGGCTTGCTCTAAACGTCATGATAATTTGGACTCCCTAAAACAATCCTTACGATTGGCAGTGAAGAATTTTCCCAAAAGGAAAAAGTGCGTGCTTCTATTGATAACTGGCCTCAACGTTTAAAGGACTGTATTGCAGCCAATGGAGACCACTTCGAATAAGCTTTTTATTTTTTAAATTGTTTTATATTAATGTATTAAACTTACATACTATAAAAGTAATAAATGTTATTTGCAATAGAAAATTTTTTTTTATTTGTTACAGTATTTATGGCCAGACTATGTATAGTATAGTAAAATATATAAACAAAGTTAAAACCACCCAAGCGCGTATCGGGCTACGATTAGTGTAGGGTTCCGTAGCTTCCCGTCTGCGACAATAAGTAGGTAACCGCACTTAAGAGTTATTGTAAAACTGAAAACCGCAATTCAGTGTAAGTACCAAAAAGTTCAGCGCCATCTCTTAGGAAATTACTTTACTAATTAAACAAACTAACATTATTTTTACCCGACTGCCAAAGAAGGAGGGTAATGTTTTTCGAGTGTATGTAAGTATGTATGTATGTCTTTTCCTTTGTGACCTCCTGTAGCCTAAACGGCTTGATGGATTTTGATGTATGAGGTATCGTTAGATTTGTCTTGATTACGGGAGTGTCATAGGATACATTTTATCCTAAAAGTCCCACGGGATAAAGACATAAAAAGTTATAAATAAAAAACACCTTGACCGCCACCAACGAAAATTCTGCTAAATGGTGCACAACAGAAATGACTATAAATAAGCCTCTGTTGGTCCCCGCCTGCGATGCTTTCCATCAACATTTATAAATTATATTCAGTAAATTTGTATTGTGGGGCTTGTTTTACTCTTTTTTTAGTGTGCAGTCGGGTATTTTGTTTTTTTAATAATATTTTTTTTATTTAGAAACAACTACAGCGTTGTGTTTCGCCGTGTTAGTGAGGTTACTGGAGGCCCAATCCCGCTCCTTTCCCTATCTCCTTCCGATCCTTATATCCGCAACCCCTATCCCCAAAAGGCCGGCAACGCACTCGTAACTCCTTTGGTGTTGCGGTGGTGAGTGTCAGGTGTCTATGGGCGGCGCCGATTGCTTACCATAAGGCAATTCTTCAGCTCGTTTGCCGACTTATACCATTAAAAAAGTTATGTTAGATATGTTAAGTTTTTGATGGTAATTTTGGATTGCGTAAACCGATTTTGATCTTTTTTATTTTATTCTCGTTCCGGATAATTAAATAACTATACAAACAAAGTTAAAGGAAAGCTGGAATATACGGTTCACTTTTATTTTGTACAATATTTCAATAACTATTCAACCCACTGTGTGTAAAATAATTTTCCTAGAAATAGGTAGGAGGTATGAAGTTCCATTTTCGAGATTTTCTTCATATTTTCTAACCTTATTGTTCAAAAGTTAGAGGCGGGGCGAGGGTATGGGCGCCGCTGATTGCTTACCATCAGGTAATCAGTCTGCTCGTTTGCCGATCCATTACATAAAAAAAGCTATCCAAAAGTATATCACACGTTAGGGTTGAAACAAAAATAAATATCACTGCCCATTGTACGTGTATTTTTTCCAATTTTTATTTGACCACTTGGCAGATTTACATATTGGTGCCAAATTTCAGCTTTCTAGTGCTTACGGTTATTGAGATTATCCGCGGACGGACAGACAGACATGGCGAAACTATAAGGGTTCCTAATTTACTACGGAACCCTAAAAATGATCTCAGTAATTCATTTCTAAATACCTATCAAACAATAAATGACACGCTAGGGTATAGTATAACTAAAGAAAATACTAAGTACCTACTTTATTTGTAGGAGGGGTTCCGTGATTAAATATTTTTTCCACTTTTCATTTTATCACTTTTCCGGCGTGATTGATATACTTACATATTAAAATTTCAAGTTTTAAGTGCTAACGGTCATTGACACCGCGGACGGACAGACAGACAGGGAGACATGGCGAAATCATAAGGGTTCCTAGTTTACTACGGAAGCCGTCGCTACCTTTTGCGAGGCCGTGATGCTCGCAAAGGAGGCGGCGGAAAGGGAGAGAGAAGGGCTGCCTCCTCTCTCCACTCCCGCAGCAGACTCACTAGACGTCGTAGGGTGGCCGACCTGCGGCCACCGTAGGGCGCGGCCTGCGGACGACAGACTCGGGGCGTCCTGTTGTCCGACCAGCAGCTAGCCTCGAGGCGGCGGCGCCGTGTTCCGCGCGCGCCTCTTAGTGGAGTCCTGCGGTCAGGGTAACGGCCGCAGTGGGTGACGGGGCCCGCCAGACGACTATCTGGCGAGCCAATACTCTTGGGGGGATGCGACGAATGTTTCGGCGATACCCGCCCCTCCGACACATGGGTAAATGGAAGAACACCGGGTCGGTTTTTAGTCAATAAGAGTCTGACAGTATCCTTCGCCCTTCCCCGGGGGCGGTGGGTCAGATAAAAAAAGTTTAAGTACTACAGAACCCTAAAAAAGGCTTGGAAATACGTGTTAACGCCCGCGCATCACTGGGCCAAGGTAATAATATCTACAAGTATTTCAACTTCATAGAAACGGCCGAAACGCGAACTATACCTACGCGCCCGATGTCGGGACGCGCTCGGGACGCAGACAGACGCGGCTGTACCGCAGTGACGAACGGACGGTGTGTTGTCTTTTATTTAGAAATCAGCTCGAGTACATTATTTAATATGACGAATAGGAAATATTGTGCTGTTACTATGTTTGGTTGCATGAATTCGTCAATAACGCATCCAGACATAAGTTTTTTTTAAATTACCTGGAAACTCTGAAAGGTATGACTATAAAATAATTTTACTTACTAGTAGCCTAGGTAGGTACATAATGTGTGTCTTTATGGATCATTATTTCCAGTTATCTCACGAAAACAGATGTTTGAATTTATTAATAATATGAATAAAGTTATTGAGACGAGTGAAATAGGTAGTTATAGGCGGTTCTGGTTCTGAATGAATCATGATACGTTAGGTACCTACCTACTTACGCTTGTGTTAAAACGGTTCATGTATGTTTTGTTAGTTTGTATAATTCAAAGTAGAGAGTGTGGTATTTTATTATTAATAATATTTGTTTATTATCTGCGTTTATGAATAATACTAGAAAATATTTAATAACACAACAATAAAACAGCTAGACTCATGTAATATTTTGATGTTTGAGGGTTGTGATTTTAGAACATTCGTAGACAGCTGTTCAGTTCGGCATTGGTGGCCAAAGAAATTTTGTTTGTTTATTTTTAAAGCACTTTATTTGTTTATATAAAAACAGGGATATTTACAATCACAAAACTAAATGGAAACAGAAAGTAGACAAAGGTAATTAAAATACTGGAGACGAGCAGCCCTAACGCATGTTTACGTACCGCGCGGCTGTAGGTATTTATTTCTTTCAAGCGGCCGAGTTACAATACTGTATGATATTATACTGTGACTGGGCGGTGCAGGATGGCTCGCGCCCGCACTCGCGCCCGCGCTCACTCCGCCATCATTCCGCCACTGGCCGACCTAGCGGTCACACGCATCGCATTAACACGTGTATCATAGATCTTGTTATTATGCTTAATCATATTGATTTGTCTCTCCATACACGGTGCATCATTTCAACCAGATTCGAGCCGTATACATCTTTGGAAACCGTTACGAAGCGGAATAAATAAAGTAATCGACATTGACGAGGTCGTTCGAGAAGGTTCCAGACACGAATTGCTACGCAACGTGTGTGAGTCTGTGAGTTCGTTCCAATCATAATTCCTTAATTCGTACTAAAGTATTTATTATTTGTGTTTTGATTTGATATTTCCATTTTGTTCCTACTAAATTATTACCTAAAATTATCAACGTATAATCTTTCATGATCGAGCACGTGGATGAATTCAAACTGTAGGTATAAGCCATGCTTATATTTTAATCCCTTGTAAAATTAGAGTACTTTCTTATAATTATAATCGTAATGGTATTTATTTTCCTATATTATTCCAATTTTAAAATTCAAATTTTACGTAACCTTTTCTTTTATGGAGGTCTTATTCGCTGTGTTGTGCCAATTTGTACGAATAAAGTGTATTATACATATTTAACGAATATTATATCTTTTCTAACATTTCAGTGGAATCGAGGGTGCAAAGTCCACGGCGCTTGACCTACGTGACCACGCGACGGTCGAGCTTTTGCAAACCAAACCTACCCTCTATGCTTCGCACTATTTCTACCGCTACTCGCCTGCTTACCTGCAAAAAGAATTTATTGCCTGCATTTTTCAAATTTAAGTATTTCTTCATATAATTACCTATTTAACTTCGCCTTTTCATTTAATTGCGTGTTATATAATAATTATTTTGGCTTTCAGCTTGGCAGTTTGAGATTGGTTTTATTGCATAAACACATTCGCACAATGGATCCTAAAATTTTAAAGAATAATAGGGCTAGCCATAAAGCAAAGCCTAAACCATATTTAAATCAAATTTAGACACAATTTTTCCTCAAAAAAAGTTCAAGTTTTTGAGATAACAGCTTGCTTAAATAGAATACTAGATTTGTACGACGAGCTTGATTCTGTTCACACTGATATAGAAAGTATCGTGGATATTCCAGATAGCGAGCACAAGGAACCGGAATTATTTCGAACCAGCTGCTTCGGTTGCGTGGTTGCTGCACAGGAGTTGCTTAGCGCTGTCTCTGCGGAACAGGAGACCTGGTCGGTGGCGGATCTGGTGACTAAACTGGACATCCAGGTTTGCCAAACTTTAAATACCTATTACTTACGACATTGCCGATATTCTCTAGACGTTATCTGGAGTGGCTAGAATATTACGACACTAACAAATCCGTAATACACGACAATACCCAAAATTCATAAGTAGGTTTTTCATTATTTACGTGCCTAAGTACTTCCACGGCATTAATGGAAAATGCATTATTGATATTGATGTCGTGGTGGCCCGGAGGTTAAGGAACCCGCTTCCCATGCATGAGGGCGTGGGTTCGAAACCTGGCAAGTACCAATGTGACTTTTTCCGAGTTATATGTACCTTCTATGATTATTTAGACACCACTGACATATGGTGAAGGGAAACATCGTGAGGAAACCTGGACTTGTAATTTCTAATTACAAGTTTGTAATCGCCAACCCGCATTGAGCAAGCGTGGTGATCAATGCTCTAACCTTCTTCGTATGAGAAGAGGCCTTTGCTCAGCAGTGGGCACTTATAGGCTGATGATGATGATGATGCATTATTGATAATTAAATAATAAGAATTTTCTGCGGATAATTGTGACGTCGCATCGGATATGCGATCGGGGTTTAGTCAACAACCATATACGAGAATTATTCAATACTAGCGACCCGCCCCGGCATCGCACGGATGCACTGCTGATACTACATTTTTTTTTACGTGATATGTCGGCAAACGAACTTATGGATTACCTGATGGTAAGCAATCAACGCCGCCCATAGATATCCGCAACGGAGGAGTTACGAGTGCGTTGCCGCCCTTTTAGGGATTAAGGATTTGGAGATTTAAGGATTGAGGAGGGATTGGGGGCGATCACACGGCGAAAAACAACGCTGTGATTGTTTCACGCCGGTTTTCTGTGAGGCCGTGGTATCACTCCGGTCGAGCCGACCCATTCGTGCCGAAGCATGGCTCTCCCACACTTAGATCTTTCTCCACTATTTCAAGGATGTTAGGTATTATACTTTTAAATACGTTCGTGCATGTAAAAGGAGAGGGTAAAATAACTAAACGGCCCATAATCACATTACTATTCGTTCGGTATTATACCTATAGTTAGTTTAACTGATTGTAAACTGACGCTTGCGTGCCTTTTTTTTAGAACAGGCCCATTTATACTCTGTGGTGTGGTTCTTTCCTCAAAAGACTACTACGAAATGAACTTGGACGGTTCTCGGGCATTTTATTATTTTTCACATTGTCTGGACAGTCTGGACTTGAAAAGAGTTTGTTTCCGCATTTCTTAGAGAAGGTAGTCAGATAGGAAATGCTGGCTTTTTCTAGCTTTTTTTTTCCTTAAATTTTGACGTGTAAAAATGGTGTATAATGGCCTACTAACTAAAATGTTTAATTTCATTATTAACAGACTTCAAAAAAGGAGGTTCTCAATTCAACGCGTATTTTTTTTATGTATGTACACCGATTACTCGATGACGCCTGGACCGATTTGGAAAATTCTTTTTTTATTTGATAGGGTATACATTTGGTCCCATTGTCATGAGGCCAGGATCCGATGATGGAATCCTGGAGAAATCGAGGGGAACTTTCAAAAATTGTAGGGGCGAGTACGTAGATCTTTTTATTATCTACAACTTTTCCATTTGACTTTTTTCGATAGGACTTTTACTTTTGCCGGAAATCGAGAAAAACCGTTTTTTATCCTTAAAACCTCCCCCCACCCCCTTCCCAACCTCAGATCGCCCGTAAATTATTTTTCCTTTCATTTTTATCATATTTCCCTCCTTTTCTAATGGGTTTCATCCTATTATGATTTTTTTTGGTTTTAAAAATTATCGACCTTGGACTATAGAGGCGCCGTGTTATTTTAGAAGTATAGATGCTTATACAAATATGAGTGAAATATGAAACAAGCTATGAAATATCGTTTTTTCTCACTCTTTCTAATGCAATAACTGTATTAGACAAAAGGGACAACAATATTTAAGTTGTTGCTTAATATGGCAACAAATCATTTTGACATTAGTAAAGTTGTAGGTAAGTGCCATGTCCGCCATCTTAAGCGCTCTGGGTACCTGAGTTTCATAGTAGTTGTGCTGTAAAACGGTTGTTTATGTTTTAAATTATTGCGGTTTTCCAGTAAATTACAAAGAACCATTTTTTTAAACTTCAAATATGTATAGTGAAACAAAAAAACAATATGCCTGTGTGTTGTATTGTGCAGTGTGGTGTAAAAAAGAACGAAAATCGACCTCAATTGTCTTTGCATAGGTTGGTTTGCATTGCAAATTGCATTTGCATTGGTTAGTAAACAGTTTTCATCAAATATTACTTAGAATAATTCACATAGAAAAAAATGTTACGGATACTTTATTCAATTGCCAAAGTATGTTTACATAGTCTGGCCATAAATACTGTTACAATTAAAATAAACAAAATATTACATATGAATTTGGAATCTGTCATTTTTATATAATTTTTTCATTGTGTTTTCTTATTTTGGCGCCAATAAATTGTTCAATATTTTGCGATATTAAAATGGAGTGGGGTGATAAAGTGATTGCGTTACACAAAGTGGGTATGGAGCCAAATGCAATTTTTAAAACTCTCCACACGCTTGGCATTAGTCAAATGTTTGTGTACCGGGCTATTAATAGGTACAATGAGACCTCCTCTGTTTGTGACAGAAAAAGATCTAGCCGTCCATGTAGTGTTCGTACGAAAACGGTGGCCAAAGCAGTGAGGGAAAGAATTCGAAGAAATCCTGTCCGAAAGCAAAAGATTTTATCTCGGGAGATGAAGATAGCACCTAGAACCATGTCGCGTATTTTAAAAGACGACTTAGGACTTGCAGCCTATAAGTGACGCACTGGACATTTTTTAAATGATAATTTAAAAAAGAATAGGGTGATAAAATCTAAACAACTACTTAACTGAAGCGGTACGCAAAGGGAGGTCATGATAACATTTTTACAATTGAGCAACATTTTAACAAACAAAATGACCGTATTTATGCTCAAAGCTCGAAGGAAGCTTCTCAATTAGTCGACAGAGTGCAACGTGGACATTATCCGACTTCAGTGATGGTTTGGTGGGGTGTTAGCTATGAAGAAGTGACTGAGCCATACTTTTGCGAAAAAGGTATCAAAACATCGGCACAAGTGTATCAAAATACCATTCTTGAGAAGGTAGTTAAGCCCCTTAACAACACTATGTTCAATAACCAACAATGGTCCTTTCAGCAAGACTCGGAGCCGGGTCATAAAGCTCGGTCCACGCAGTATTGGTTGGATACGAACGTTTCCGACTTCATCAGAGCTGAAGACTGGCCGTCGTCTAGTCCCGATCTTAATCCGCTGGATTATGATTTATGGTCAGTTTTAGAGAGTATATGCTCTAAACGTCATGATAATTTGGACTCCCTAAAACAAGCCATACGATTGGCAGTGAAGAATTTTCCCATGGAAAGAGTGCGTGCTTCTATTGATAACTGGCCTCAACGTTTAAAGGACTGTATTGCAGCCAATGGAGACCACTTCGAATAAGCTTTTTATGTTTTAAATTGTTTTATATTTATGTATAAAACTTACATACTATAAAAGTAATAAATGTTATTTGCAATAGAAAAAATATTTTTTTTCTTTGTTACAGTATTTATGGCTAGACTAGCTATACATATAGTATAGTAAAATATATATAAACAAAGTTAAAACCACCCTAGCGCGTATCGGGCTACGATTAGTGTAGGGTTCCGTATCTTCCCGTCTGCCACAATCAGTATCCGCACTTAACACATTCAGTGCCCCCGACGCGTATGTGCGTTTCCTTGCACGCACATACGCGTCGGGGGCACTGAATGTGTTAAAACCGCAATTCAGCGAAAGTACAGCGCCATCTCTTAGGGAATTAGGTTACAAATTTATACAAACTTACATCACACGATTAGTTATGTTATATTAAGTTTTTGATGGTAATTTTGGATTGCGTAAACCGATTTTGATCTTTTTTTTTGATTTTATTCTCGTTCATGATAATTAAATAACTATACAAACAAAGTTAAAGGAAAGCTAGAATATACAACACGGTTCACTTTTATTTTGTACAATATTTCAATAACTATTCAACCCACTGTGTGTAAAATAATTTTCCTAGAAATAGTTAGGAGGTATGAAGTTCCATTTTCGAGATTTTCTTCATATTTTCTAACCTTATTGTTCAAAAGTTAGAGGCGGGGCGAGGGTATGGGCGGCGCTGATTGCTTACCATCAGGTAATCCGTCTGCTCGTTTTTCGATCCATTACATAAAAAAACCTATCCAAAAGTATATCACACGTTAGGGTTGAAACGAAAATAAATATCACTGCCTGTTTTACGTGTATTTTTTCCAATTTTTATTTTACCACTTGGCGTGATTAATTTACATATTAGTGCCAAATTTCAGCTTTCCAGTGCTTACGGTCATTGTGATTATCCGCGGACGGACAGACAGACATGGCGAAACTATAAGGGCTCCTAGTTTACTACGGAACCCTAAAAATGATCTCAGTAATTCATTTCTAAATACCTATCCAACAATAAATGAACAATAAATGACACGCTGGGGTATCATTTACGAAAATACTAAGTACCTACTTTACGTATCAGAGGGGTTCCGTGATAAAATAATATTTTTTATTTTATCACTTTGTCGGCGTGATTAATATACATACATATTAAAATTTTAACTTTAAATGCTAACGGTCATTAACATTATCCGCGGACGGACAGCCAGACAGACAGACGTGGCGAAATCATAAGGGTTCCTAGTTTACTACGGAAGCCGTCGCTACCTTTTGCGAGGCCGTGATGCTCGCAAAGGAGGCGTCGGAAAGGGAGAGAGAGAGGCTGCCTCCTCTCTTCACACCCGCAGCAGACTCACTAAACGTTGTAGGGTGGCCGACCTGCGGCCACCGTAGGGCGCGGCCTGCGGACGACAGACTCGGGGTGTCCTGTCGTCCGACCAGCAGCAAGCCTCGAGGCGGCGGCGCCGTGTTCCGCGCGCGCCTCTTAGTGGAGTCCTGCGGTCGGGGTAACGGCCGCAGTGGGTGACGGGGCCCGCCTGACTATCTGGCGAGCCAATACCCTTGGGGGGATGCGACGAATGCACCGGCGATACCCGCCCCTCCGACTCATGGGTAAGTGGAGGAACACCGGGTCGGTTTTTAGTCAGCAAGAGTCTGAAAGTACCCTTCGTCCTTCCCCGAGGGCGGTGGGTCTCCAGGAGGATTTTCCAACCCGTTAACCAAAAACGAAAAGTTTACTACGGAACCCTAAAAAAGGCTTGGAAATACGTTTTAACGCCCGCGCATCAACGGGCGGTGCAGGATGGCGCGCTCGCGCCCGCACTCGCGCATGCGGTCGCTCCGCCATTCCGCCACTGGCCGACCTAGCGGCAAGGTAATAATATCTACAAGTATTTCAACTTCATAGAAACGGCCGAAACGCGAATTATACCTACGCGCCCGATGTCGGGACGCGCTCGGGACGCAGACAGACGCGGCTGTACCGCAGTGACGAACGGACGGTGTGTTTGTCTTTTATTTAGAAATCAGCTCGAGTACATTATTTAATATGACGAATAGGAAATATTGTGCTGTTATTATGTTTGGTTGCATGAATTCGTCAATAACGCATCCAGACATAAGTTTTTTTTTAAATTACCTGGAAACTCTGAAAGGTAAGACTATAAAATAATTTTACTTACTAGTAGCCTAGGTAGGTACACAATGTGTGTCTTTATGGATCATTATATGTGTGATATGTTTGAATTTATAAATAATATGAATAAAGTTATTGAGACGAGTGAAATAGGTAGTTATAGGCGGTTCTGGTTCTGAATGAATCATGATACGTTAGGTACCTACCTACTTACGCTTGTGTTAAAACGGTTCATGTATGTTTTGTTAGTTTGTATAATTCAAAGTAGAGAGTGTGGTATTTTATTATTAATAATATTTGTTAATTATCTGCGTTTATGAATAATACTAGAAAATATTTAATAACAACAATAAAACAGCTAGACTCATGTAATATTTTGATGTTTGAGGGTTGTGATTTTAGAACATTCGTAGTCAGCTGTTCAGTTCGGCATTAGTGGCCAAAGAAATTTTGTTTGTTTATTTTTAAAGCACTTTATTTGTTTATATAAAAAAAGGATATTTACAATCACAAAACTAAATGGAAACAGAAAGTAGACAAAGGTAATTAAAATACTGGAGACGAGCAGCCCTAACGCATGTTTACGTACCGCGCGGCTGTAGGTATTTATTTCTTTCAAGCGGCCGAGTTACAATACTGTATGATATTTATACTGTGCTAGCGGTCATACGCATCGCTTAGCATCGCATCAACACGTGTATCATAGATCTTGTTATTTTGCTTAATCATATTGATTTGTCTCTCCATACACGGTGCATCATTTCAACCAGATTCGAGCCGTATACATCTTTGGAAACCGTTACGAAGCGGAATAAATAAAGTAATCGACATTGACGAGGTCGTTCGAGAAGGTTCGAGACACGAATTGCTACGCAATGTGTGTGAGTCTGTGAGTTCGTTCCAATCATTCGTACTAAAGCATAGAAGGCGTCATCGCGCTTCAAACTTAAGCAACTAAAACTATTCTCAACTAGAATAGTATGACATTTCTACGATTAGTCAAATTTTGGCACGTGGCATGTCGTGACGTATTTACGAGTATCAATTTTAATTTCATTATGCCGTCTTGTGTTATTCCTACGAGTAAAAATGCGACTGGAATTACGAAAAAAGTGGATAAGATTACATTTCATATGCAAGCATCGACTGCAGTAGTATATTTAATTAATTATTGAATTTTTTTTATCGATTTATTTTTCTATGAAAATGATGCGGCCATATTGTGAGTGTTGTCATTCTTGGTGAAAATTTTACCCACTTATTTATTTGTTGTGGGTTATATTTTTGTCCATTATGGAGCCTATGTCATATTAGTTTCCCTGACAAAAAAATAAATACAAATCATACAAAGGGCAGGGTTAGATTAATTTTGGAAACCATCTAGCCAGAGCATAGTTTGCTCAATACACTTTGAAGAGATATATTTATGACAAAGGTGGTTTGAAAACAGCATATCCTACTAAGATATATCTATACTAATTATAATGCTCAAGAGTTTGTTTGTTTGTTTGCTAGAATGCGCTAATCTCAGGAACTAAGTAAAGTAAGTAGACTTCTAATCTTTAGTTCCGAGTCTAAAGACATATTAAAAAAACTAAACCAGCAAAAGGGAACGCAATTGAAGCTTTATTTTATTTGTTGTGTAACTAAAATTAACACAGCCAGAAATCGTCAACTTTTATGATACCTCTATGAAATGTGTGAACAACTAGTCTGTTGCATTTATCGTAAGTTTATTCTAGTCTATTTTGTTGGGTTTACTCGTATCTTACCCTCCTGTTGTAAAATTACCCCAAACCAAGGGAATTGTTCCAATGTCGGCAACACTACGCGGGTGGGAAGTGCGGCTGGCGGGGGGATTGACGTATTGTTTTTGGACACATTTGACGACATGTAATTATGAGTGAACGCGGAGTAAAGTATTTGTTATTTGTGTTTTGATTTAATACCTATTTCTATTTTATCCCTACTAAATTATTACCTAACATTATCTACGTATAATCTTTCATGGTCGAGCACGTGGATGAATTCAAACTGTAGGTACATCGCCATGCTGATATTTTTTTATCCCTTGTAAAATTAGAGTACTTTCTTATAATTATAATCGTAACGGTATTTATTTTCCGATAATATTCCAATTTTAAAATTCAAATTTTACGTAACCTTTTCTTTTATGGAGGTCTTATTCGCTGTGTTGTGCCAATTTGTACGAATAAAGTGTATTATACATATTTAACGAATATTATATCTTTTCTAACATTTCAGTGGAATCGAGGGTGCAAAGTCCACGGCGCTTGACCTACGTGACCACGCGACGGTCGAGCTTTTGCAAACCAAACCTACCCTCTATGCTTCGCACTATTTCTACCGCTACTCGCCTGCTTACCTGCAAAAAGAATTTATTGCCTGCATTTTTCAAATTTAAGTATTTCTTCATATAATTACCTATTTAACTTCGCCTTTTCATTTAATTGCGTGTTATATAATAATTATTTTGGCTTTCAGCTTGGCAGTTTGAGAATGGTTTTATTGCATAAACTCATTCGCACAATGATGGATCCTTCTAAAAAAAATCTTTAAAGAATACTAGGGCTAGCCATAAAGCAAAGCCTAAACCATATTTAAACCAAATTTAGACACATTTTTTCCTCTAAAAAAGTTCAAGTTTTTGAGATAACAGCTTGCTTAAATAAAATACTAGATTTGTACGACGAGCTTGATTCTGTTCACACTGATATAGAAAGTATCGTGGATATTCCAGATAGCGAGCACAAGGAACCGGAATTATTTCGAACCAGCTGCTTCGGTTGCGTGGTTGCTGCACAGGAGTTGCTTAGCGCTGTCTCTGCGGAACAGGAGACCTGGTCGGTGGCGGATCTGGTGACTAAACTGGACATTCAGGTTTGCCAAACTTTAAAAACCTACTATGTACAATACTATGTATGACATTGCCGATATTCTCTAGACGTTATCTGGAGTGGCTAGAATATTACGACACTAACAAATCCGTAATATACACAACAATAGGTACTCAAAATTCATATAGGTTTTTCATTATTTACGTAAATACTTTATGGAAAATGCATCATTGATAATTAAATAATAAGAATTTTCTGCGGATAATTGTGACGTCACATCGGATATGCGATCGGAGTTTAGTCAACAACCATATACAAGAATTATTCAATACTAGCGACCCGCCCCGGCATCGCACGGGTGAAATGCTGATACTAAATTTTTCGCAAACGAGCCGACGGATTACCTGATGGTAAACAATCAAAGCCAAATAATTAAAAGAGATATTTTTATCTTACGTACGCGAAGTTAATAAGTACTTTAAATATTAATAATAAAACACTATCAATTCTATGTGCTACCTATTCATAGGTTTGAAGTCGGTTCCAAGCCCTAAACAGAAAAAATATAATAAAAATAAACAGCTTACTTAGGTACTATAATGAAATTAACAATGAGAATTAAAAAGAAAATGTTTAATTAAAATATTTAAAACCAAAATAAATACCAGAATGACCCACTACAGCTATTATTAATCCTATCATATTTATTACTAGGTTACTCTCGCGCGGCATTTAATCGTAGCGTGATGTTTTATACCCTATTCGTTGTGTACGCGATGACAGCGCCCCTAGTGGCCGCAACTATTCAGGACTTGTCATTTGTCATATCATGTCAACTTGATGATAAGATATTGATTTTCGACCATTGAGATAGAAAATATACATAGTAGACCAGGGTAGAAACCTTCAAAAATAATGAAAAGTGAAAAAAAAATTATAATAGAATGAAACCCATTAGAAAAAGAGGGAAATATGATAAAAATGAAAGGGAAAATAATTTACGGGCGATCTGAGGTTGGGAAGGGGGTGGGGGGAGGTTTTAAGGGTAAAAAACGGTTTTTCTCGATTTCCGGCAAAAGTAAAAGTCCTATCGAAAAAAGTCAAATGGAAAAGTTGTAGATAATAAAAAGATCTAAAACTTTTGTATTTACACTTTTTTCACATAACCTCAAAATTTATGTGAAAAATTCAAAAAACCAAGTTTTTGGTTTTTTATTTTTATCTTCTATAAAAATTTTATTATTTTAACGAAATTTTGTTAAAACTTACCTTTTTATGTCCCACATACGCTAATTTATTTGATTAAAAATATTTATTTTTTCACCTTATTTTGAATTAATATCGAAAAAACACCCTAATTTTCAATCGAAAATTCACCCGTCAAAATATAGTTCTAGATCTTTTTATTATTTACAACTTTTCCATTTGACTTTTTTCGATAGGACTTTTACTTTTGCCGAAAATCGAGGAAAACCGTTTTTTATCCTTAAAACCTCCCCCCCCCCACCCCTTTCCCAACCTCAGATCGCCCGTAAATTATTTTTCCTTTCATTTTTATCATATTTCCCTCCTTTTCTAATGGGTTTCATCCTATTATGTTTTTTTTTGGTTTTTAAAATTATTGACCTTGGACTATAGAGGCGCCGTGTTATTTTAGAAGTATACATGCTTATACAAATATGAGTGAAAAATGAAACAAGCTATGAAATATCGTTTTTTCTCACTCTTTCTAAGGCAATAACTGTATTAGACAAAAGGGACAACAATATTTAAGTTGTTGCTTAATATGGCAACAAATCATTTTGACATTAGCAAAGTTGTAGGTAAGTGCCATGTCCGCCATCTTAAGCGCTCTGAGTACCTGAGTTTCATAGAAGTTGTGCTGTCAGACGATTGTTTATGTTTTAAATGATTGCGGTTTTCCAGTAAATTACAAAGAACCATTTTTTTAAACTTCAAATATGTATAGTGAAACAAAAAAACAATATGCCTGTGTGTTGTATTGTGCAGTGTGGTGCAAAAAAGAACGAAAATCAACCTCAATTGTCTTTGCATAGGTTAGTAAACAGTTTTCATCAAATATTACTTAGAATAATTCACATAGAAAAAAATGTTACGGATACTTTAATCAATTGCCAAAGTATGTATACATAGTCTGGCCATAAATACTGTTACAATTAAAAATAAACAAAATATTACATTTGAATTTGGAATCTGTCATTTTTATATAATTTTTTCATTGTGTTTTCTTATTTTGGCGCCAATAAATTGTTCAATATTTTGCGATATTAAAATGGAGTGGGGTGATAAAGAGAACCGAATCGCTCTGATTGCGTTACACAAACTGGGTATGGAGCCAAATGCAATTTTTAAAACTCTCCACACGCTTGGCATTAGTCAAATGTTTGTGTACCGCGCTATTAATAGGTACAATGAGACCTCCTCTGTTTGTGACAGAGAAAGATCTGGCCGTCCACGTAGTGTTCGTACGGAAACGGTGGCCAAAGCAGTAAGGGAAAGAATTCGAAGAAATCCTGACTCCCTAAAACAATCCATACGATTGGCAGTGAAGAATTTTCCCATGGAAAGTGTGTGCTTCTATTGATAATAACTGGCCTCAACGTTTAAAGGACTGTATTGCAGCCAATGGAGGTCTCCATTTCGAAAAAGCTTTTTATTTTTTAAATTGTTTTATATTTATGTATTAAACTTACATACTGTAAAAGTAATAAATGTTATATGCAATAGAAAAAAATTTTTTTTATTTGTTACCGCATTTATGGCTAGACTAGGTATTTACTTTTATTTCTGTCTGTGAGACAGTTTTAGTAAAAAAATGTTGTTTACAATAATATGTCAATATGGCATAGTTGCGTACCTACCATTCCGCAAAAGTATCGATATAATCTCCCATTTAAAATTCAACATATATTATCCTTAATAATTTATTTTAACAACGGTAATAACAATAATGTTTTTATTTTAACATCAGTATTTTGGTATTGGTTTTAGTTACATAAGTAGAAGTTCAAATATCATGTTTTATAGTTATCCGGGCGCGATTGCCAGAGCGGCGTTGGCGGCGATCCCAGTGAGACCACCAAGCGTAATAATAAAAAAAAAATTACAAAAAAAAACCGCCTTCCAAAAAAGTAAAGCGATAAAAGTTCCTACACTAAAAAGTTAAAAATAAAAATTTGAACTGCTAAAAAAACTTAATTTATAGGTAAACTTATTTGACAGTAATATTTTGCAAATATTCAAAATTTATTACTTATTTTTGGAGTCGGTGCCAATGACATCGAATGCGCTCGCGCCGCTGCATCGATCGAAACCCTTCGTTCCGTTCATTCCACGCGTTCCTAACCCGCGCACAAACAAAGACTTTAAAAACCATGTAACATTCCGTTACAATACATAGATGCATACACACATACTTACATACATAGCCTGTCAAAATCATAACCCTTCTTTTGCTTTGCCGTAGTCGGGTAAAAATGAAATGATCACTGGTATTTTTGGCATCAGTATCGATCACTTATCACCCCCTGGTATTTATTTTTAAAATATACCTATATGTATCATGTATAGAATTGACCTGACTACAGACGTTTATAAGCATTCGCAATAAGCCCAATCTCGATGGGGACTTTCAAAAATCGTAGGGACGACTATGTTTTAGTATGTAGTGTTATTACACATTTCATTACACTACAACTTAACGAAGATTGAACTCGACTTGATGATGGAGCCGGAAAACAATCGAGGGATCTCCTTGACTATTTGGAGTAGTTGCCTTGTGTTTGGGCTTGATTAATTTGTATTGATGAGCAATTTGCAATAAAATTGGTCGTGCTG
This sequence comes from Spodoptera exigua, assembly GCA_902829305.4. NCBI lineage: Eukaryota > Metazoa > Arthropoda > Insecta > Lepidoptera > Noctuidae > Spodoptera > Spodoptera exigua. Next base: position 5,364,052 of record LR824629.2, on the reverse strand, counting down.
TCATTAAAGGTCTGATGGTGAAAACGAAGGACAGCTTACAGTAACTACCTCGTGCTTGGACTTATATCAAAACTGCACCTACATACAGGGTGTAATAAAAAAATGATTATTAAAAAAACAAAATACCCGACTGCACACTAAAAAAAGAGTAAAACAAGCCCCACAATACAAATTTACTGAATATAATTTATAAATGTTGATGGAAAGCATCGCAGGCGGGGACCAACAGAGGCTTATTTATAGTCATTTCTGTTGTGCACCATTTAGCAGAATTTTCGTTGGTGGCGGTCAAGGTGGTCCCCGCCTGCGATGCTTTCGCATGCCAGGCCACGCCCTATCTTTTTGCTTGCTAACGCATGAGTTGCTTTGCGTTGACGCAGAATTAACATGTTCCCGTGGGAATTTTGAGAAAAAACGTATCCTATATTAATTACTCCCGTGATTGAAATGAATCTAATGATACCGCATACATATTTTTTTAAAGGGAAATTTAGAAAAAATATTATTATGTCTTTATCCCGTGGGACTTTTAGGATAAAATGTATCCTATGACACTCCCGTAATCAAGACAAATCTAACGATACCTCATACATCAAAATCCATCAAGCCGTTTAGGCTACAGGAGGTCACAAAGGAAAAGACATACATACATACTTACATACACTCGAAAAACATTACCCTCCTTCTTTGGCAGTCGGGTAAAAAGACACTTAACGAAGCCGAAAGCCACGTATTCTACCCATTATTTGGATCATTTTTTTCTTTAAGACCATAGCTGGGACTCTACGGGTTCTCGAGATATTGAAGGTCAAAGATGCATTTTTTTTGCGCAATCGTATTCTAAGTATTATTACAAAACTTTTTTCCAAACAAAATTACCTGAATTTTCGATTTTTCTAAATAAATTACGCATTTGAAGTTACGAACAGTAATGTACGTAATAAATAAATGCAGACCCGCACAAAAAACATCGTGCATCTCAGTAGGATTTTTATTTTACATAATTGTTTTATTGTTGCGAAGTAAAACGTCGACCTACGTACTTATCACAGCGTTTTAATGCTGAGCTGTAACCTTTGCATACAATGACACGAAGCCCGTTTGCTTTACATTGCGCGCAATAAAATATTATTATTTTTGATACCTAAAAATAAAAGTCGTTTCCCAGTGATAATTTTAGCGTAAAGCCACTTAGTTAGAACTGCAGTATGCGTAGTTAACGGCTTCGTTAAGTGTCTTTTTACACCCTGTATATGAATTACAATGAAGATATAATAAGTACATAAATCTGATGATGGAACCGGAAGGCAGTCGAGGGATCTCTTTGACTATTTCGAGTATTTACCTTGTGTTTGGGATTGATTCATTCGTGTTGATGATTTAACACTGATATTAGTTGTGACTGTTTTAAAGGTCTGACCGAATACTAAATTTATGTAGGTCTCTGACCACAGACAATCGATCTAAAATCCGTTAAGGGTTCCCTAAACCGTACTTCGTCATTATCAGACCTTAATGACAATAATTAAATATCAAGGGCCTGAATTTAAGTTACGTAATCGCGTCATAATCTATAGCAATGCTTTTTGTCGTTTGGTCTTCTTAATAATTTATTGTATCTAAGTCAGATAACGCTATTCCTTCCAAGATTTTGACACGACCAAGGGCAACATAAACCTGTCCTTTAGCAAAATTTTTCTTTCCTTGTCCTATGACAGTCTTTTCTAATGAAGTTCCCTGATGTTTATGAACCATAACTGCTCAACTAATATTCGGCGCTCGACATCTCCGTATCCCTTAGTTGCTTGAAATGTTGCAACAGTAGGAGTAATCGGTACATAGCCATTTTCATCTTTAATTCTTCTTCCAGTCGTATCATCATCAAATTGAAAATGTTCTCGGTAATTCGCCTTCTTCAATTTGGTCTCTCCGAAGAGCAGGTCATTTAAATTGTTTTATGATACCCATTGCGCCATTTACAAGGCCATCCGACACCGATATATTTCGCCTTAGCATAACGCGAGATTCTTCAGCTAACTTTAGCGTTGATAATAAACCGCCACAGTTATTTACATCCCTCGGTATCACGTTAGATGGTGGCGTCTTTCCATAAGTGGCGACCTCGCGAGATTCGTCTACAGCAGTTATGATGTAGACTTTATGCATTTTAGAATTTTCACCTTTCATTAAATCATTGTAATCGTCCACTTGTTTAACGGTTGGAAAGATTCGCACAGCATATCCTTCAGTAAGGTCTCCTTTCAAAGGTATTCTGCGTCGGTCACACAGCGATTCAAGTTGACTCGTAGTTAACACTCTGACTAGCAAGTCGATAAATTCGGCACCATTTTGTTGGCCCATGTTTATTGTTAGTTCACAAAACGAGAATCGATGCCATAAATTAATTTGATCTGCAAACTACGATGACTGTATAAAGCATCAGTTTCCTTTAACCGGAGATAGTTGCAATATATCACCAAATAGAAGCATGGTGACTCCGTCGAATAGCTTATTATTGTTTTTGTATTATTTTAAACGTTAATCTTATATCAGCAAGTTTTCATACAACACCATCGAAATTTCGTCAATTATGGGCCCTGATTTATATATTCATTTATTTCCACTTAAACATTTTTATACGACACTAGCTAATCTTGCGCGGTTTCACCCGCTGCTCGGCTCCATTTAATCGTAGCGTGATATTTTATAGCCTATAGCACTCAGGAACATTGTAGCTATCTATCAGTGATACAATTTTGGCAATCCGACCAGCGGTTCCAAAGATTACCCCCTACATACAAACTTACTTATAATATTATAGTATAGATACGCATTCGAGTGTTGACTCTTAATTTACTCAAACGCAGGGACTCGTTAGGTGTTTCTCTCAACTCTTCGTCGCCATCTTCTGCATTCCACGCTGGATGTGAAAGTGTACAGCAAATTCAGTCAGACTTACTGATGTCCACGATCGGGTATCTGTACGTAGCTATCAAAAATGTTGTTATACACTGACAAGTTGTTCAACTTGTAAAAGCCTTAAACTTGTAAATATCTCTCATTAGGGTTTGCAACAGTTAACGAACACAGCTGTCCGTGAACTCATTTTAAGAGATAAGAAACATAACCTAAAAGCACTTTCAGGAGACGTTGTGACAATATGCCATAGCCAATGTGAATAACTGATGCCATACTGCATATCCCCCTTTTTTTTGCGGCACTGGGAAAAATGCTATTACGCATACCCTTCCCGTAGGAGAGGGTTATGTGGGAATCCCCGGTAAATTCGTTCCCGGTATTCCCACTAAAAAACCCAATGGCACTCCGGCCTCGCCTGAGTGGAGGGGGTCTGGGAATCCATGTCGTCCAGGCCCCCACCGGCGACTGCCCGCCTCATGGCAGGCCCCTCAATTACCCCCTACTAGGGAGGAGCCTTTATCATGGCCGGAGCACGGGTGATACGTGCGATGCTGGCGCTTGCGCCCTCGCGCTTGTCGATCCCCTTGCCTTAACCCTAGTAATGGTTTCACGTATTACATCACCACGATCGTGTGGTTCGCATTTGCTAACGTTTAGTCTCGCAACTTTATAGAAAACAGTAACATTTCCACAAGGTTTCACGTCAATATTACCTTCCCAATTCCCATAGACAAATGGGTTTATTCGGCATAGAATAGTAGTCTGTAATTGAAGCTCGGTACTCGTTCCAAATTGTAGATTCGAATGAAGAAGAGTCAGAAAGAAACTTCATCGTTAATCTTTTAAAACATAACATTTGTCTTACAATTTCACTGATACAGTATTTAGTATACCTTATTGTATTCATATTTATTTATTTATTTATTAAGCTTAATGCACACAAACTTCTGTACATAGGCGGACTTAAGGCAAGGTAGGCATTATCTACCAGTCTGACCTTTGGGTGATGCAGAGATGAGTTTATTTATTTTATTTTGGATGAGTTTATTTATTTTATTTTTATTTATATTATTTATTTATTTTATTTTGGACAACTAGTAGTTGTTATATTTAAACTTATATCTAAAAACTTAAGTAATAATAATATCAAATGCACAACATTTTAAAGTGTCACAACATGCTCTGTAACGTAACGACAACAGTTAGTATATTACAATTACAATTACAAACTAGAAAAAACATTTAAAAAAAAAAGAAAAAATTACTACAATAATGCGGAACAATAAAATTAAAGTAAAAAATAACAATAAAACAATCGAGACAAGCATTAAGTTTGGACACTCAACAATCCCATCACAGCCTTTTTAAATTTTGGTAGCGTAGGTATATGTGAGAAAAACGGCGAGACGACTTGTTAAAAAACCGGCTAAGAGCTTATCGGGCTACGCTCAGTGTAAGGTTCCGTAGCTTTCCGTCTGTCCCAAGAAGTGAGTTATTGTAAATCTTAAAACCGCAATTCAGCGTAAGTAGAAAAAGTACAGCGCCATCTCTTAGCGATTTAGGTAACTAATTAATACAAACTAGACGAGTTGGTCATTGTAGATAAAGAAGATGCGTTCAGAATAATAAAAAAATATAAACAAAGTTAAAAATATACTTGCATATTATTACGGTTAAATTACAAAATTAGTTCCGATTTTATCTTGTACAATATTTCAAAAACTATTCAACCCATCGAGTTCAAAACAATTTTCCTAGAAAGTTCTACTTTCGAGTTTCTTTTTCATATTTTCTATCCTTATAGTTCAAAAGTTACAGAAAAGCTGTTTTTAAACTTTCGGAGCGATTATTTCCTGTATTCCTCTTTAAAAGCCTAACGGGATGGGGGGATGGGATGCCCACAATGATCTGTATTCGGACCGACGCTATAGAATCTCCTGCTCGACGACATCCTGAAGTTACCGATGCCCGAGGGGGTCAGTGTGGTGGCTTATGCAGACGATATCACGATCGCGATCGAGGCTCCCTCTTAAGCAGCGATTGAGCGCAATGCTCAGTCGGTGCTGAAAGCGGTGTCCGCATGGGGGATACGGAACCGTCTCACTTTCTCAGCTGCGAGTCTCAGTCACGGCTCTCACTTTTAAGGGTAAATTTATGCACCCATTTAAGCCTTCCACAGTTCTTATGGATGGGGTCTCGATCGTGCACGTGACTAGTGCCAGAATACTTGGGGTGGTTATTGACGAGGCTAGCTCCTACGTGCCGCATGCGAGCTTGGCCGGCCAGCGGGCCGTGAACTGCTTCGGATAGGTGTCGAGGGTATCGGCATCGACCTGGAATATTCATTACCGTGCCCTTAGAGTCCTGTTCGCAGGGACCTATGTGGCTACGCTAACGTACGCTGCGGCTGTATGGTGGCGACGCTCGTTCTATAACACTGTCAGGAATGTTTTGCTCCGCACACAACGCCCGGCAATTGTCTTGCTCACGAAGGCTTACAGATCAGTTAGTACTGCCGCGTTACCCGTTTGGCAGCCGTTCAGCCTGCCGATCTGGAGGTCACTCGTGCGGGACGAATCGAGCACGAGACTTCTTTTTGCATGGTCCCTAGCTTAACGCTGATAGTGAGGTCGGAGATCGAAGCCCAATGGCAGAAACTCTGGAATACAAGCACAGACGGAAGAGACCTGTTTAAGTTTTTCCCTGACGTCAGAGATCGACTGTCCTATAAGTGCGTGGAACCAAACGACTAGATGTCGGAGATCCTAAAGATAGGAGTTTCAGAAGACGTCTCAACGTGAATTTGCGTGTAAGGAAAGTAGGGATTGTTTTTTTTTTCATTTCCACCGTAACCGAGAATATTGTAAAAAAATATTGCATTAAAATTTCTAATTCTAACGATTCGAAATTTCTAATTTAACCGTACATGCGAGCATTTGTTTTATCTTTATTTGTATATTTTATTATTCCGAAAGTAAAACACAAAACAGAAAATAAAAAAAAAAAAACGAAATCGGTTAACGCAATCCAAAATTACTACCAAAAACTTAAGATACATAAATTAGTAACCCGATTTCATAAGAGATGGCGCTGTACACAATAACTCTTTCTTAACTCTCTCTTACACAAAGCAAAAATAAATTAAGATATTTAAAAAAGAAGAATTAGGGCAAAGATGATCTCTGCCTTAGACCCTCTTTAACTAAACTAATAAGTACTTTAACTCTTTCACAAAGTGGAGACTATAGTAAGTTTATATAAAAACCTATATTGTAACATTCTTTGCCAAGGAAAACGATGTCTTAACTCCTTATTCCGATCACACTCCCCTAAAATATGATGTACATCTTCAACTTTACCGCAAACAAATGGTCGGGGAAAGTGCCTTCTTCGACGGATTGAATAATTAGTTAGTAGAACGGTAGAGTGAGTTGATCCGCACGTTTTCTTATCAGCTTGGTGGGACTTCGTCAATTCCGTAGCTATTTTTCTTTTTAACCCCCGACGCAAAAAGAGGGGTGTTATAAGTTTGACGTGTCTGTTTCTCTGTCTGTCTGTGGCATCCTGGAGCCTGAACGGGTGAAGCGATTTCATTTTAGTTTTTTTTCCAATCAATCAATTTCCAATCCAGGTAATGATTGTTTGGAAAAAAGTTTTGTAATAATAGGTACTTAGAATTCGACTGCGCAAAAAAAATAATAATTTAAAAATGGATCTTTGACCGTCAGAACCCGTGGAGTCCCAGCACTCCCAGCTATGCTCTTGAAGAAAAAATTATCCAAATAATGGGTAGAATACGTGGCTTTCGGCTTCGTTAAGTGTCTTTTTACACCCTGTATATATTTTTTTTCTATATTTTTTGGTTTTTTGTTTTTTTTTCGTTCTTGACACACTTAATTCTAATAATAACCAAGTTAAGCTGCCCGACACGAATTACTTGTGGTCTATACATATTGTGTCATATTCACCGTCTGACGTTCGGCGTGCACGCGGGCTGGGCAGTCGACTGCCGCTGTTCTATGAAACTTTGCTTCCGGGCGCTTGAACTTCCTGCATGTTGCAAAGCACTGGGTGGTAGCTTGGCATTCAGCCGCTTTGTGTCCGCTTTCATCGCACTTGCCGCATACCATAACTTGTGACGTACAGTTTCCGGGTGACGTTACTGCTGGCACTTGGTGCAGCATGTCACGCGCACGAAGTCGCAGACCTCCGCCTCGTCCTAGCCGACGTATACCCGGCCCAGGCCCACCAACTTGTCTCGCAGTGCCGCCGAGCATTCGTACACCACCGTGGTGCGACCGCCTCCCAACCTCGATTTCTTGAAGGCATATCGGGACTCCTGCTTGACCCGCTCCAGTGGTCATTTCGGGTCCTCCTCTAGGTTCACTATGCAGATCAGTCATGAGCTGCTCCGCGTTTCCGGGATCTGATCTTAGGTTCCTAATGGCCACTAGGGGTCGCCGAACCTTTGGGTCGCTGGCCTTAAGAGTCGGCGGTGCTGCCTCCTTAAGCCGTTGGGCCGCCGCCGGGGTTGCGGTTTGTACCACAACTCCAGCATTGCCCACCTTCCTTACGGCCTGCACCTGTATACCCTTTGTTCCAGGGTCTACGGCCTTTTGCAGTTCCAATTTGGTATCTTCTGAGGATTTAATAGATTCGCTGTTCGGGTAGAACAGCACCGCCGGTCCCTTTTGCTGTACTTCTAGCGGAGGCTTTCCTTTCGGTAGCTTCAGCACCGAGGCGTAATTGATGACCTTCCTATTGTGGCTGCCCTGATCTTGAATCGCCTGGGTCGTGACACCGGCTGTCGCCACCGTCAGCTCCATGCTGGCCACTCTGAGTTTCATGGCGGTTACCTCATGTTCCGCCTCCGCTAGTCGTACATTCAGCGCAGCCACTACTGCCAGGATCTCCTGGCCCTGTCCCGATATGGCTGTCTTGTCCGCCATGTTCAATTTGTTAGCCGCGTTTGCCACGCCACTGATGATGTTGACAGCTTCGAATGCTCGATCTATCAGCTCGGTCTTGGTCATCGCAGCAAGTCCACTCTTGGGCTGTTCTGTCGCAGCTGCTGCTGGCAGTTCAGCGTTCCGGCCCCTTTTGGCACCTAGCCGTCTCCTCACCGCTTCCTGCACCTCCTACGGGGAAGACAAAAGACGCTTCTCTGCTTGCAACGGGGTTTGTGGGGACATAAACTCCACCGGTTCCATTGGCGTACTGAACCCCTGAGGGGGAGTGCGCGCCAAAGTCTTACGTGGCGTGAAGTCACCCTCACGCCTCATCTCTGCCAGCACTTGTAGTTCCTCCGCTTTCTGCTCCATCACCTGTTCCAGCAGGCGCCTTTGAATCTGTTCCGCCTCCGTCTCGTCCTCCATTATCAACTGCTAATACTCTTAAAAGTACTTGTCGTCTATGGCCACACTTAGCCGGCTCCGCAAACGCACACGCCAATGTCAACTGACAGCTGCCAGCTCCCACTGACAGCCGACTGTCAATGTCGGTTGACAGCCAACAATGACAGCCGTCAACGTCACCGTGACAGCTGTCAACTGTCAGCGACACAACGTGGTCGCAGTACTTAACCTAGAAGCCACGCGGTCCCAGTACTTAACCTCAAACTCGGCACGTGCGTACCACGCCGCCGCGCTTACAGCAGCAAATACCGAAGACCAACGTTAACCGTAAATACCAATGCCACGGGCCACTTCTGTAATCAATATGATAATGTACTTACTGATAATCCAGCGCCAGCGAGGGCGCAATGCCGACCACGTGTACTGGCGTACACGCGTCTTTACCACACAACCTTTTTCACGCTGAATATCACAATATTCCAAATGATTTAAACACAGCACACTTGTACCACGATAATTACACTGTTAGTGTATTCAAATACTGAAAATTCCGGCAATTTTTTTTTTATATAGCGGTCTATAGCAGGCAGTTCCGCCGTCGCGACCGCCGAACCCTGAAGGTTGAGTTGCCCCACTTTAAGGCCCATAGTCTGTTGAGTTGAGGGCCCTTATTTCAGCATGATGCCGCGCAGGGCAGTCGCGCGAAGCCGTCTTGTGGCTATTCGCCCCTGGTCTCCCGAACCTGATGTAGGTCGCGCACGCCGAACTTGCCGCCTGGCACTCCTGCGCCTCGTGACCCTCGCCTCCACACTTGCCACATACCATACTCCGGGCCCGGCAGTACTTCTCGGGGTGGCCGTACATTTGGCACCGGTGGCAGCAGGTCACGCCGATGTGATCGGTCACCTCCACGACGTCCCACCCCAAATAGAGGCGGCCTCGCGCAACCAATAAGGCACGCAGCTCTCTGGTGACCTCGCAGATCCATAAACAGCGCCCGCGCCTTCTATTCCGCTTTCCGCGGACGCACAGCTCCTTAGCCACACGCTCCCGCGTCCAGATAGGGTCCTCCCGCAAGTTCTGCTCGACGATGTCGGCTACAACTTCCTCCGTCGTCGCCTGCTGGTCGATGCCCGAGAGGTCGATGAGAGGACGCCGCTCCGTTGGTTCTGCCGTCCGAAGCGTCGGCGGCACCGCACTGCGCAGCGCCTTTGCCGCCTCCTCGGAGGTGGTCTGCACGACCACTCCCGCGTTGCCCACTCTTCGTAGGCCCGCGACCTGCACGTCAATCTGCGCCGGGTTAATGGCGGTGCGTAAGGCCGCCTTGGTCGCCTCGGAGGTCCGTAGGTTTCCTGTCTGATCCTCCGCCGGGTAGACCACCACCGCTGGTCCTGGGGGACGTGGAATGGGTACAGGTTCTCTGCTGCGGCCCAGGCGCAGTGCGTTGGCGAATGACCGCCTATCTGGGGCCTGAGTAGATAGGGACAATCCCTCCACCTCCCATGGCCCCACCGACATTCATGTCATATGGGCCGAAGCGCCAGGAAACACTGCGGATAGCCCGCCCCTATAGTCTTGCTGATTTTGCTTCTTCGGGAACGAGCTTCTTGACCCTGTACAAATCTATTCCTTGTCCCTTCGTTGCCCTCTCCCTCACTTGGTTTTGTTGTGAGGGCGGCAAGCTAGCCACACCCAAATGGGTAGACGACACGTTTACCCTCCACCGCCGATCTCTTCTCCAGGTAACTCTAATTTTCTTCACTTCGCATTTTGTGCCATGCACGCGCGAATCTTCTTAGCCGCCGAAAGTTTCCCTCCGACGACACCAGGTCCCCGTAGCAGACTGGGCCCTCCCCGGCCCGGGCGATCCCATCCAGCATCTCTCGTCGCTGATCCTCGTACAAGGGGCAGCGCCATAAGGCGTGATCCATGCTTTCTTCCTCCTCTCCGCAGCGGCACATACTATCCTCGCATAATTTCATATCGTGCAGCCTCTTCCTGAAACATCCGTGCCCTGTCAGGATCTGCGTAACTTCGTAGTCCGGTTTCACCCAAGTCGCCCTGAGTCTCGCCGCCACGCTCGGGAAAAATCGATATAAATCCCGCCCTTTGTGCTCCGAGTCCCACCTCAGCTGCCAATTTGCAACGACATCGTCCGCGATGGCCCTCCTTCCCGCCCTGAAGACGTCCCGAGGCAAGTGCCGAATGTCGTCGATCCTGCCCGCACGGGCAACCTCCAGGTCAGCGGGCAGCACAGCAGCCAGGACCGGTAGCGCCGCAGTGCTGACAGACCGGTATGCCTTCAACAATCAACAATATTAGGGCCGGCCTCTGAGTCCTCTGTAACGCTGACCTAACCATGTGCGTCTCGACCCGCCTCCACCAGCATCCCGCCGCGTAGGTGATGGTCGCGACGAATATGCCCCTGTATAGGAGCTTGAGTGCCGGGTACCTCACACCCCAGGACGACGCCAAGACGCGCGACATCTTACCCAGCCCCGCCGCAGCTCGCTCGCCGATGGACTGAGCGTGGACTCCCCATTGGCCGTGCTGAAGGTGGACGGTTGACCGGCGCGATTGTGCACCACCAGTCCACGTGCCAACAGGAATCCCTCCGCCTCCTCGCGTCTTCTTGCTGCGTGACGTCCTCTTCCCGTCAGCTGCCTCGGCTCGCAGTGCCACAGAGGCGAGTGCGCGTTGGTGTCGGCAGCGACCAGCACATCTCTCCCTTGCAGGTGTTCCAGTACTCTGGTAAGGTGGTGTAGGTGGCAAGTAATGTCCTCAGAGTACTGGAAGTAGGCGCTGACCAGGTGCACGGAACAGCCGCTCCAGGCGACGTGGCACACGATGCAGTGGATGTTTGTGAGGTGGCGCAGAACCGCGCACGTGATTTCTGTGGACCCCAGATAGATGCCCACTTTGGGGGCAGGGCTCTCCGGCAGGACCAGTTGGCCGTGGCCCATGGCGTAGTGGGACGCCGAGTGGTATGGCTCCTGAACCAGGAGCACATCCAGTTCCAGACGTCGGGCAATTGCCGGCAGCTCAGCAGTGGCAATGCAGGACCCCTGCAAGTTTATCTGGCCAATAGTGGCAGTCGGCATATTTGTGGCCATCCTCGCCGCAGCCGCTACAGGTCACTGTCTGGGCCCGGCAGTATTTCTGCGGATGCCCGTACTGCTGGCATTTGCTGCAGCAGGTGACATCCACGTGGTCGGTCACTTCGACGGCGTCTCACCCGATGTACAGGCGGCCCAAACCAACAAGGGTGCGCCGCAAGTTATTCGTGCACTGGCACACCCACTTCGCTCGCCCGTTGTGCCGGTCCTTTCTATATCCTCCTGGGCCCCCAACTTCTCCAGCGTCAAGTCTTGTTGGTCCATCAGGTTTTGTTCCTTTATATCCGTAATGAGTCCCTCCACGGTGGTTCCCCTGTCCAAGCCAGTTAAGGCTATGAGCGGGTGCCTCGCCACGGGCTCCGCGGCACGAAGGCTGTCCGGGACGGCTCGCTTCAATTTTTCGGCAGCAGCCGCTGAGGTCGTTTCGACCACTATGCCCACCTTTCTAAGAGCGGCAATTTGAATTCCCAGCTCCTGTGGCTTGACGGCGGTCCGCAATAGCCGCCTGGTGTCGTCCGCGGTGCGCAGCTCCTCTCGGTGTCCTTCCGCTGGGTATATGGCCACTGACGGGCCCGCCGGTCGAGGAATCGGGACGGGGGCGCTGCCCTTGCCCAGCCTGAGGGCGTCCGCGAACGTGATTGGGACCGCGGAGGGCGCCACCCGAGCGGACCCCGTTGAAACCTTCATAACCGCCTGCCCAGCCGCCGCGCGCTCCGCTGCTCGCTCCGCCGGCACCAGACGCATGATGAGATGGGTGATGACGGCTCCCAACCTCTCAGTGTGTGCCCCAATGGTCGCGATTTCGTCCTTGTTCAGTTTGGACGTCTTGCCCCTCACCGCCTCCATAATTCCGCGCGTACTGCCGGTGGCCAGCCCTGCCAGTTGTTCCATTGGTGCCACCGCTAGTGGGTCCTCGAGCCCAGAGCCCGCCGCAATGATCGCCTCCGGCTCCGGCGATGCGGGTCCGGGATCCGCTTGGCGCGTCAGCAATCCACCCATTGGTGGTACTTCCGCTCGCCCTCCACGTGCAGCCGCGAACCGACGACGCAGCACCTCTTGCACCTCCTCAGGGGAGCCAAGGGCGCGCTTCTCCCCGGCCAGCGGCAGTCTGTCTTCCTCCGTGCCAACGATGGTCGAGAGGGGTGTGCTGAAGCCTTGGGGGGGAGTGCGGGCCAATGTCGCCTTGGGCGTAAAGCCACCCTGCTCTTCCCGCAGCGTCATCAGGTCCATCAGCTCCTGAGATTTCCTCCGTATTCGGTCTTCTACGTCGTCCGACATTATAGCCGGAAGTTATCACGTTACCAGTGTATACGTTCTATTCAGTCACAAAATTACTGTTCGTGTATTAATTAAGATAGAAACAAAAATTACAACAAAAAGAAAAATAATAATAATAATAAGAATGAAAAACTAAAATGGTAATGAAGCTAACAACTAAATAATGGTGTAGCCAAAAGGGCTCTAGTCCCAGCGTGTCTCTGTCACTAACCTGCCGACAGCTGTCAGATGTGACAGTTGTCTAATGTCACTGTCACTGTTGTCGCTGTCACTGGCGTCACTAACACTCGTGTCACTGTCACTATACACTGTCTCGCTCGTACAGCCAATATGGCCGCGGCGCCTTATGGCGCACTGCCCAAGCGAGACAGAGAGGGGCCGATCTTCCAGGTGTATCTCACTGTCACAAGCACCGTGTCACTATCACTGTCTCTTACTTTTTCACAAGATGGCCGCGGCTCTTTATGGCGATCTCCTCGCCCAAGACAAGGAGGCACCGATAATTGCAGTCGACCAATTGGATTTTTGCACAAGATTTAATTTATAAAATAAATTAAAGACTCGCACACCCACTCTTCACGTCCGGTCGCAAGCGAGGCCGGCGGTGAAGTAGATAGGGACACACCCTCCAACCACCCATGGCCCCACCGACTTAAAGTCATATGGGCCGAATCGTCAGGAGACGGCTGCGGACATATCCAGCCCCCCACCCGTGGGCGCTGCGCTGGTATATCACCGCAGCCGCTTCTTGACTCCTGTACAAATTGTCCCCCAATGCCTTCTCCCCTTTCTGGGGCGGCGAACTATCAGCAGCCCATAGGGCGGACACCACAGCCACGTCGTAGTCCAAGCTCCTCTGAAAAAACGTGATTAATGGTATGCATTTTTTTTATTATCGTTCCGTAATTTTTTTTTTTTTTAATTTTAATATAAATTTTTGTAATGAAACAAAATTATTGCTCCAGGTCGCGCCGGATTGCGTGCCACACGTAGGCGAAGGTCTTCAGTCGCCGGAAGTTAGCCTCCGAGGAGACGAGATCGCAGTAATAGACCGGTCCCTCGCCGGGGCGCGTGATCCCGTTCATCATCTTGCGCCGCGGAATCTCGTAAATGGGGCAGTGCCACAACACGTGGTCCAGGCTTTCGTCCTCTTCTCCGCAGTAGCAGACGCTGTCCTCGCACAACTTCATCTCATACAGTCTCTTTCGGAAACATCCATGTCCTGTGAGGATCTGCGAGACCTGGTAATCGGGTTCCACCCAGGTAGCCCTAAGCCGCTCCTCCACCTCAGGAAAGAACCTAAAAAGGTCCCTTCCCTTGGTTTCGGACTCCCACCGCCGCTGCCACGTGGCCACGGCTTCCCCCGCTATCCTTCTCCTGCCCGCCCTGAACACTTGTGCCGGAAGGTGTCTAATATCGTCTATTTTTCCCGCACGGATTACCTCGAGGTCAGCCGGCAGCGCACCCGCCAGCACCGGAAGAGCCGCAGTGCTAGTCGACCGATATGCCTTCGTGAGTAAAATGAGCGCTGGTCTCTGTGACCTCTGCAACGCACTCCTAATCGCGTGTGTGTCCGCTCGCCTCACACGTCACAGTTGGCACATAAATGCCTTTGTACAGGAGCCTGAGGGCCTCCACGTCGCCCCACCCCAAATAGAGGCGGCCTCGCGCGACCAATAAGGCACGCAGCTCTCTGGTGACCTCGCAGATCCATAAACAGCGCCCGCGCCTTCTATTCCGCTTTCCGCGGACGCACAGCTCCTTAGCCACACGCTCCCGCGTCCAGATAGGGTCCTCCCGCAAGTTCTGCTCGACGATGTCGGCTACAACTTCCTCCGTCGTCGCCTGCTGGTCGATGCCCGAGAGGGCGATGAGCGGACACCGCTCCGTTGGTTCTGCCGTTCGAAGCGTCGGCGGCACCGCACTGCGCAGCGCCTTTGCCGCCTCCTCGGAGGTGGTCTGCACGACCACTCCCGCGTTGCCCACTCTTCGTAGGCCCGCGACCTGCACGCCAATCTGCGCCGGGTTAATGGCGGTGCGTAAGGCCGCCTTGGTCGCCTCGGAGGTCCGCAGGTTTCCTGTCTGATCCTCCGCCGGGTAGACCACCACCGCTGGTCCTGGGGGACGTGGAATGGGTACAGGTTCTCTGCTGCGGCCCAGGCGCAGTGCGTTGGCGAATGACCGCCTATCTGGGGCCTGCGCGTTCGTCGCGGTGATGCTTGACGTGTCGCTCCTCAAGGCGGCCTCCGCCGCAGCCAACCGCACTGTGAGGTGGGTAACCACGGCGCTAAGCCTCTCTGTAAAGGCGCCGATCGCTGAGATTTCGTCCTTGTTAAGTTTGCTCGTCTTTGACCGGACTGCCTCCATTATGCCGCGGGTCGACGCCGTGGCGAGCCCCGCCAGGTCACCAACGGATACACCCGCCAGGGTGTCAATCGCCATGCTGCACTGCTGCGCCTCAGCGTTGCTCGTCGCACCAATTGTAGGCTCCGGCGTTGCCGTGAGCAGTCCTCCCATGGGGGCACCTCTGCTCGGCCGCCCCTCTTTGAGCCAAGTTTTAGGCGTACCGCCTCCTGAACTTCTTCGGGCGATGCCAGCAGCCTTTTGCCGGCTGGTGGGTGCGTTGGTGCCGGTGAGGTCCTGGGGCCTGTTAGAGGCAATGCCGAGGGCGTGCTGAACTTTTCCAGTGGGGTCCTGGGCAGGGCCCTGCGAGGGGTGAAACCACCCTCTGCCTCCATACGCATCTCCGCCAGCACGCGCAGCTCCTCCGCCTTCTCCTCTATCTCCGCAGAGACCAGCCTCAGGTGCAGTAGCCGCTCAGCATCGTCGTCCGCCACTGTGGACGAAAGAATAAAAACACGTATGTGCCAAGACGCATGTGGCGCACAATGCACTAACTTTTACACGAACCGTTAAATGATTAATACACGAACTGCTATAATGTTAATACACGTAAGTTACGCTTGAACGCCACTATCGCACCAAACGTCACTGTCGCACTAAACGTCACTGTCGTACTAAACGTCACTGTCGTACAAGATGTCACCGCTCCAAGGTGCGAGGCCGCAAGCCACGCCCGTGCTGTTGGCTTCTCGCTCAGCACCCAAGATGGCCGCGGCGGTATATGGGCAAACGCGCAAGGGACGAGAGGCGCCGATAAATCGTCTCGACCAATCACTAAATTCAGAAAAGTAAAAGGCCTTGAGAGTCGAACGACGAGTAGATAGGGACAATCCCTCCACCTCCCATGGCCCCACCGATTCACGTAATATGGAGGAGGACGCCAAGAGACACTGCGGATAGCCCGCCTCTATAATCTTGCTGATTTTGCTTCTTCGGGAACGAGCTATCACCGCAGCGCTTCTTGACCCTGTACAAGTCTTATCCTTGTCCCCTCGTTGCCCTCTCCCTCACTTGATTTTATTGTGAGGGCGGCAAGCTAGCCACACCCAAATGGGTAGACGACACGTTTACCCTCCACCGCCGATCTCTTCTCCAGGTAACTCTAATTTTCTTCACTTCGCATTTTGTGCCATGCGCGCGCGAATCTTCGTAGCCGCCGAAAGTTTCCCTCGGACGACACCAGGTCCCCGTAGTAGACAGGGCCCTCCCCGGCCCTAACACTGGTGTCACTGTCACTAAACACTGTCTCGCTCGTACAGCCAATATGGCCGCGGCGCCTTATGGCGCACTGCCCAAGCGAGACAGAGAGGGGCCGATCTTCCAGGTGTATGTCACTGTCACAAGCACCGTGTCACTATCACTGTCCCTTACTTTTTCACAAGATGGCCGCGGCTCTTTATGGCGATCTCGCGCAAGGCAAGGAGGCACCGATAAATGCAGTCGACCAATTGGATTTTTGCACAAAGATTTAATTTATAAAACAAATTAAAAATTCACAACTCGCACTCTTAACGTCCATTCGCAAGCGAGGCCGGCGGTGAAGTCTGTCCTCAAAGAGAGCTGTCTAATGTTACCGTCACTGGTGTCGCTGTCGCTGGCGTCACTAACAATGGTGTCACTGAACACTGTCTCGCTTGTACAGTCAATAAGGCCGCGGTGTCTTATGGCGCACTGCCCAAGCGAGACAGAGAGGAGCCGATCTTCCAATTATTTGTCCCTATCATAGCACCGTGTCACTATCCCTTACTGTTTAGCAAGATGGCCGCGGCTCTTTAGGCGATATCCTTGCACAAAGAGGCACCGATAAATCTAATCGACCAATCGGATTTTTGCACTACGATATAATTTACAAAAAAAAAAAAATACGTTTAAAAAAACCGACTTCAAAAACAAAAAAGTGTCAAATAAGTAATTAAAATTGATATTTTAATACCACTCTTACGTACGCGAAGCTAATACTTTTAATATTAATAATAAAACATTATCAATTCTATGTGCTACCTATTCATAGGTTTAAAGTCGGTGCCAAGCCTAATTCATAATATAATAAGCATGATACATGAGTACCTACACTCGCCGGGCGCGTGTGAATTTATTTGTTAGGATTTAAGAAATAAATAGCTTAGAAAGATATTTGGATGAATTATGAATTCTGAAAGTTTTCTCGTACTTGGATGTTAAAAGTAGTAGTAGGTAGCTTCGTTGTTGGTTGTGGAAATTTCGTCTTTTAGCAGTTAAACAGTTTGAATTCTCATTTAGTTTTATTCTGTTTAGGGCTTGGCACCGACTAACTAAACATTCACACACTAAATAAACATTCACAGCGCGCACTCTTCTCGTCCGTAGCGAGGCCGGCGGTGAAGTAGATAGGGACAAACCCACTTTCCACCTCATGGTTCTCCCCACCAGTTTGGCATACGGACCGCATCTTTGGAGACGCACCTGGTACTTGCGTATCGCGCTAGGCGCTGGCTCTTTCCCAGGTTGCCTTTTCTTGACTCCTACAAAAAATTATATCCTGTTCCTTCTGCATGTCACTTCTCCCCTATCTGGGGCGTGTACTGCCGTTACTTCGCGCTCGAGCAGTCCTGTTGTGTTAACCTCCTATTCTCTCCTCTCGCACGCGTAAATCTCACATTCTTTGCTTTCGTTTCCACTGCCACAATGGCATTCGGCTGTGTCATTTAGTGCCATCGCGTGTAGGCGTTTCCTGAAGCAGCCATGTCCGGTGAGTATCTGTGACAAGACGTAGTCCGGCCCAACCCATCCGTGCGACAGCCGATCTCCCACGTCGGGGAAGAACTGATATAGGTCCCTTCCGTCAGCACAAGTACTCCATCTCTCCTGCCACAGAGCAACAACCTCCTCTCTCACCCGCCGTTTCCGCACGTTCCTTTCTTTCCCGACCAACCCCGAACATTCCTGCGCGATTCGTCCCACGCGAATGACCTCCAAATCTGCCGGCAGTACAGCCGCCAGCACCGGCAGAGCCGCAGTGCTAACTGATCTGTATGCCTTCGTGAGCAGCACCAGGGCCGGGCGTTGTGTTCTTAGCAGGGCACTCCTCACTGCATAGTGGGATGAGCGTCGCCACCATACGGCCAACCAACCGTGTCACAGCCGATCTCCCACGTCTGGAAAAGCTGAAATAGTTCCCTTCCGTCAGCGCAAGATCTCCATCTCTCCTGCCACAGGACAACAACCTCCTATCTCACCGGTCGCAGGAAGAATTGGTCCGTCAGCTGACTTAAACGATGTCTACGTTATCGCCGAACAGCAAGCGACTCTCTAACGCCATAAGGACATTTGTACACAAGGACCTAGCTTCGTGTACCTACGCAGTCCACTAGTACCTCCCTACGACGGTCCCTACAAAGTAATTACTACGGCGCGACAGCAAGCATTTCACTATACAAATGCATCCATGTACTCCAGTTGTTTCAATAGACTCAAACCAGCATACCTACTCGACGAAGACGACACCCTATCAACATCAGTTACGCGCCAACAGCAAGACTATGTAACTACTGCAACTTCGCGCGAAAAAACATCAAGCGCCTTACCTACAACTACAAGTAACGACGCACGGACAATGTCATTCACCCCACCCCGCGACGTCTACGTCGCCCGCACCGGCCGTACAGTGAAACCAAACGTACGCTTCGCTTAGGGGGAGTGATATAGCGTCATACATACCTACATTCTATGGCACAACCACCACGCCTCATATTACCAGATTACCATTACCGTACCTCCTTGAAGAACCTTCCTTCGTGAGCAACAAACCAATACCTTCGTTTTCGACTTTCTTTTACGAGAAACAGTGAAAAAAGCCGCCTTGAAAAAGGCGTTGGGAACGTTTAAGGCTACCGACAGAGGCTAGTCTTGAAAAAGACGTTTTTGGGACTGCCCAGGAACGAGACACAGTTAGCAAGCAAATAAGCAAGCAAGCAAGCACGAGGGACACGGAGGCACGAAGTGGCGATCCACGGCACAGGCGGACACTGGACACGTCTGCGGTCGTCGGCGACACCATTTATGCATCGCGACATCGCGACGAATAGCGACCACGAGGGCGCATGCGCGAAGCCGCTCTATGGTGCTGTGCGATAACTGCTTGCTGCTATTGGTCGATAACATGTTCCTATGTGTTATATACACATACGATTAGATTATATGTAGTAGATAGATTTTTCTTAAGCTGACATTGTTTTTTTTTGACGTTTACTATATTTTTTACCCGACTGCCAAAGAAGGAGGGTAATGTTTTTCGAGTGTATGTAAGTATGTATGTATGTCTTTTCCTTTGTGACCTCCTGTAGCCTAAACGGCTTGATGGATTTTGATGTATGAGGTATCGTTAGATTTGTCTTGATTACGGGAGTGTCATAGGATACATTTTATCCTAAAAGTCCCACGGGATAAAGACATAATAATATTTTTTCTAAATTTCCCTTTAAAAAAATATGTATGCGGTATCATTAGATTCATTTCAATCACGGGAGCAATTAATATAGGATACGTTTTTTCTCAAAATTCCCACGGGAACATGTTAATTCTGCGTCAACGCAAAGCAACTCATGCGTTAGCAAGCAAAAAGATAGGGCGTGGCCTGGCATGCGGCGCGCGGCGCGGTGCGAAGGGGGATATGCTCGAGTATACAGCCCGAATGCGGGCACACGCATAAGGGCACACGTCGTTGACGGTCGTCTCTAAATAGCGATTTTTTCGATACTTCGTCGTCTGACGCGAAACTTATAAAGTATAAATAACTCGTTCTTTTTCTTTCGTGTTTCTCTCTTTAAATTTACCAACAGTCCAGATTGGCGGTAAATTTATGTTGCGGAGTAACATCACTCGTAATCTAAAGCCAAATGTCGTCGAAATAATTTAAAATGGTACTTACATATACATAGTCTTCTACATCTACAACATTTTCGTTAAATAAAAACAGCTAAAAAGTTATAAATAAAAAAATTATTATTAAAAAAACAAAATACCCGACTGCACACTAAAAAAAGAGTAAAACAAGCCCCACAATACAAATTTACTGAATATAATTTATAAATGTTGATGGAAAGCATCGCAGGCGGGGACCACCTTGACCGCCACCAACGAAAATTCTGCTAAATGGTGCACAACAGAAATGACTATAAATAAGCCTCTGTTGGTCCCCGCCTGCGATGCTTTCCATCAACATTTATAAATTATATTCAGTAAATTTGTATTGTGGGGCTTGTTTTACTCTTTTTTTAGTGTGCAGTCGGGTATTTTGTTTTTTTAATAATAATTTTTTTATTTGATATTGTGCGCCTAAAAACACTTATACTAATTTATTACATACCTACGCCATAAATGGGAAAACATGTAGATTCTGTAGGTAGTAGTAGGCTAGGTAAAACATCTTTGAAACTTCTCATGTTTCAAATTAATAAATATTGTTTGATATAAATATGTATAAGTCATGACAAGTTAATTTGTATTACAAATAAATTTTATCTATATCTATACTAATATTATAAAGAGGTAAAATTTGTAAGTCTGTATGTAGGGGGTAATCTTTGGAACTGCTGGTCGGATTGCCAAAATTCTTTCAATGATAGATAGCTACAATGTTTCTGAGTGCTATAGGCTATAAAACATCACGCTACGATCAAATGGAGCCGAGCAGTTATGAAACCGCGCGAGTTTAGCTAGTTATAATCATTTTTCCTCTTTGACATTGCTATTAGTTAATTTATTGCTATTGAATATTTTGGTACTTATTTTACAAATCTTATTTTGTTTTCTTTGATGATTCATGCAATAATAATTTTATAGTCCGACTTTTTTTCAATGATTCCGACATATTTACGTAGGTACTAGATTTTCACAATTGTATATAAGTACTTACTTGTAAAATTATTCAATAGCAATAAAAATAAATTATAGAAATGAATATTTAATTTATTGTTTTTGAATATTTTTTTATTTTATTTTACTAATTTTGACATTGTTTTTTTTTTGTTTTTTTTTTTTATGGTTTCTTATTTATGGAATAAGTAATAATATAATTGTCCGATATTTTTTGTATGATTCTGAAATATTTACTAGAACTTTACAATATATTTGTATGTATGTAGGCATGACATAGTGCTCTGTTACCAAACGTATTATGACCTGTAATTAATGTACACTTAGCGTTAGGATATATCCTGTTACTTGGTAGATACGTACAAAATTCATGAATAATCATATTTTTTTTTAGTTCTCCAACAATTGTTTACACAGGAATCAAGATCTTACAAACTAGTTATATAACTTCATAAGTGTAATAATTACTTATAGGTAAACTCAGCATTTCAAATACATAGACATACTCGTATTATGGGAATAAAAAGTAACACATTTTTGATATCTAAAAAAAATAATCTATACTAATATTATAAAGAGGTAAAATTTGTAAGTTTATATGTAGGGGGTAATCTTTGGAACCGCTGGTCGGATTCCTAAAAATCTTTCACTGATAGATAGCTACAATGTTCCTGAGTGCTATAGGTTAAAACATCACGCTACAATCCAATTGAGCTGAGCAGCGTAGATCTTAATATAAACCAAAAAATAAATTTATTACACAATAACAGAGACAACAAATTTACAGGATTTGCGTAAAAGTCGTGAACAAAGATATAAAGGTATAATAATGTACCTAATAATCAATACATAATCATGTTTTGGTCCCTTTGTACATACGAAAAGGAGATTTGTTTTAACCCTTAGGACATCTATGTACAGTACTATCTTCTTATATATAAAAATGGATCGAAAAACGTGTTGGTAAGCGCATAACTCAACAACGCTTGGACCAATTTTGCTAATTCTTTTTTTGTTATGTTTCTTATTGTCAGGAGAAGGTTCTTATTAAAGAAAATATTAGAAAAGTAGAGGGGAAAATTGGGAAAAAGTGACCCTTTGATAGCGAGATAGTTAGACCCGTGCGAAGCAGGGGCGGGCCGCTAGTAATATATAATTATTATTATAATCTTGTATGTTCGTTTCCGTTCACGAGATCACAGGATCCCGGACCTTTGGAAGGCGTACGAGGGGCCGAAGCCAACTCGCAGAGGCCCGTTGAACAACTTTAATATAAGTGAAATGATTATTATATTATTTTTAAGTTAATATTAATTATATATATATTTATGTTAATAATAGATATTTAAGGCTGTATGTTTACTCTATGTAAGTAATTTTAATCGAATAAATAGATTATTTAAGTTTAGAATGTCTTTCATTCATTATAACACGTTTTTGGAAATGACAGAGGCTGTTTTTAACCGACTTCAAAAAAAGGAGGAGGTTCTCAATTCGATTGTATTTTTTTTTATGTTTGTTACCTCAGAACTCCGTCGTTTATGGACGGATTTGCAATTTTTTTTTATGATTGAAAGGATATGCTTCCAGATTGGTCCCATTCTTTTCAAAATCGAGTTTTGTTGATGGGATCCATGAGAAATCGAGGGAACTCCTCAAATATTATAGGCAACTATATAGTAATTTTAATATTTTCATAGAGCACTCAAGCACTTACAGTCAAAAAGTAATATTTGATGAGGTGGAACTGGTGAAGAAGATCAGAAATGGGTGATGAAACTTGACACTCGCATAGATATCACAATCAAGGTAGTAAGCAACTATGAAAATGCACTATAAACCAATCATCTTAAATAATTATGTTGGAAGTGACGAACTGATCTAATGATGATGATGGAGCTGGAAGGTAGGCACTGGAACTGCCTACCTAATTAATATATCCTAGCCGTGTTTGGGCTTGTTAGAATTTTTATAAGATGCGCTTTGGCTGTAAGGTACTATTGAACTGATGTGATGATGAAGCTGAAAGGTGGAAGGTTGGCATGGGAACTTCAAAATAGAATAATGTATCCTAGTATTGTTTAAGCTAACTAGAGCTGTCAAGAGCAATGGAAAGGGCTATGCTCGGAGTTTCCTTGCGTGTTCGAATCAGAAATGAAGAAATCCGCAAAAGAACCAGAGTCACCGACATAGCCCGAAGAAATGCCAAACTTAAGCGACAGTGGGCAGGACACATTGCTCGTAGAACAGATGGCCGATGGGGCCGAAAGGTTCTAGAGCGGCGACCGCACACCTTTGGGGGCGGAGTTTGGCCTAGTATTGGCTATTTTGCATTAGTCCACGTGGACTGCGTTTACACATTAGTGGTGAAATGCGTCATAGTGTTCTTATCGTTTTCCTGGTAATAGGCTTAGACAATTCATTTGGCATTTTTAACAAAACAGTCGTTTTAAATGGGTTACAAAACAATAATTGCGTCGTACAAAACAATAATTATGTCTCTTTTGTGTGCACATATGTAGATAATACTTAAAAAAGGTTCATACATTGAATGAGTCATAAATGTATATTTACAATAGCGGTGGTCTTTTGTATTTTTACCAACTTGTCTATATATGAATGTTCTTAGTAATAACAAAATAGTTTTCTTCATTTAATGGGTTGCATTGCATCGGTCTTTTTTCTATGTACGAATGTATTTAATCATACTATAAAAAAAAATTTTACAAAATAAAAAAACCGCCTTCAAAAAAAGTCAAGCAATAAAAGTTCCTACACTAAAAAGTAAAAAATAACAATTTTAATTACTGTAAAAAAACTTAATAGGTAAACTTATTTGACATTAATATTTTGCAAATATTCAAAATTTATTACTTATTTTTGGAGTCGGTGCCAGCATTTTAATGTTGAAACTTAATGTTAGTTTGCTTTTTAATATCCGGTGCCATTTTTCGTACATAATGCTTAAACATTTTCAATGTACTTAAAATGTTTTTGTAAGTATATATTTTTTATTTAAAAAAAATGTGCAAATCGGACATTTTTTGTAGAGAAGTCTAATCTGTATTTATGTCTTAATTAATATACCTATATTTGAGTATGCAAATAGGTATTAAGTAGTTTTATAATTAAGTAAGAGGTAGTTTTTCAAGGGATTGTTGCCCATTTGTATTTCCTTGCATGGGCTGGCACCGACTCCAAAATTAAGTAATAAATTTTGAATATTTGCAAAATATTAATGTCAAATAAGTTTACCTATATATTAAGTTTTTTTACAGTAATTAAAATTGTTATTTTTTACTTTTTAGTGTAGGAACTTTTATTGCTTGACTTTTTTTGAAGGCGGTTTTTTTATTTTGTAAAATTTTTTTTTATTTGTAGCCGTTTAGTGTTTTTTTTTATTATAATGTGTTATGGCAAAGAAGTCAATATCGTTCCTACATTTCTTTTGAAAAAGTTACCAATGTCATACTTATACGTAGAAATACATATCATAGTACATTGTTACTGTGTAATCGTTTTGATCTCGAGGAGAGATGATATGATGCATGAGATACTTATGACTTATAGTTAAAATAAAATAATAATCTTATCATAAATTCATATTAGTTCTCGCCAAATAACAAAAAACTAGATATTTTCATCAACAGACAGATAAAGTTCAAAGATACCAAATGCAATCTAATTTAGTATCTAAGTATGATTAAATACATTCGTACATAGAAAAAAGACCGATGCAATTATTGTTTTGTATCAATTGTAACCCATTAAATGAAGAATACTATTTTGTTATTACTAAGAACATTCATATATAGACAAGTTGGTAAAAATACAAAAGACCATCGCTATTGTAAATATACATTTATGACTCATTCAATGTATGAACCTTTTTTAAGTAAGTATTATCTACATATGTGCACACAAAAGAAACACAATTATTGTTTTGTACGACGCAATTATTGTTTTGTAACCCATTTAAAACGACTGTTTTGTTAAAAATGCCAATGAATTCTCTTAGCCTATTACCAGGAAAACGATAAGAACACAATGACGCATTTCACCACTAATGTGTAAACGCAGTCCACGTGGACTAATGCAAAATAGCCAATACTAGGCCAAACTCCGCCCCCAAAGGTGTGCGGTCCCGCTCTAGAACCTTTCCGCCCCATCGGCCATCTGTTCTACGAGCAATGTGCCGTGCCCACTGTCACTTAAGTTTGGCATTTCTTCGGGCTATGTCGGTGACGCTGGTTCTTCTGCGGATTTCTTCATTTCTGATTCGAACATGCACGGAAACTATGAGCATAGCCCTTTCCATTGCTCTTGACAGCTCTAATAAGCTTACACAATACTAGGCCCCATGCCAACCTTCCAGCTTCATCATCACATCAGTTCAATAGTACCTTACAGCCAAAGTGCATCTTATAACAATTCTAACAAGCCCAAACACGGCTAGGATATATTAATTAGGTACGCAGTTCCAGTGCCTACCTTCCAGCTCCATAATCATCATTAAATCAGTTCGATGATAACATTTCCAACATAATTATTTAAGATCATTGGTTTACAGTGCATTTTCATAGTTTCTGAACTACCTTGATTGTGATATCTATGCGAGTGTCAAGTTTCATCACCCATTTCTGATCTTCTTCACCAGTTCCACCTCATCAAATATTACTTTTTGACTGTAAATGCTTGAGTGCTCTATGAAAATATTAAAATTACTATATAGTTGCCTATAATATTTGAGGAGTTCCCTCGATTTCTCATGGATCCCATCAACAAAACTCGATTTTGAAAAGAATGGGACCAATCTGGAAGCATATCCTTTCAATCATAAAAAAAATTTTGCAAATCCGTCCATAAACGACGGAGTTCTGAGGTAACAAACATAAAAAAAAAATAAAAAAAAAAAAAAAATACAGTCGAATTGAGAACCTCCTCCTTTTTTTGAAGTCGGTTAAAAATAGATTGCATAGCGTTGGTATCTTTGAACTTTATCTATCTGTTGATGAAAATATCTAGTTTTTTGTTATTTTGCGAGAACTAATATGAATTTATGATAAGATTATTGTTTTATTTTAACTATAAGAATCATAAGTATTTCATGCATCATATCATCTCTCCTCGAGATCAAAACGATTAAGTACACTGTAACAATGCACCTATGATATGTATTCCTACTTAAATGACATTGGTACCTTTTTCAAAAGAAATGTAGTAACGATATTGACTTCGTTGCCATAACATATAATAATAAAAAAAACACTAAACGGCAACAAATAAAAAAAAAATTTGTGCAAAAAAAAATGTTTAAGCAATATTACGAAAAATGGCACCGGATATTAAAAAGCTAACTAACATTAAGTTTCAACATAAAAAAATGCTGGCACCGACTCCAAAAATAAGTAATAAATTTTGAATATTTGCAAAATATTAATGACAAATAAGTTTACCTATAAATTAAATTTCTTTACAGCAGTTCAAATTGTTATTTTTTACTTTTTAGTGTAGGAACTTTTATTGCTTGACTTTTTTTAAAGGCGGTTTTTTTTGTAATTTTTTTTTTATTGGAGTATAGTACCAGCATGCACAGCGTTGTGTTTCCCTGTGTGAGTGAGGTTGCCGGAGGCCCAATCCTTCCCCAATACCTAAATCTCCAAAACCTAATTCCTAAAAGGTGGGCAACGCACTCGTTACTCCTCTGTTGCGGGTGTCCATGGGCGGCGCTGATTGCTTGCCATCAGGTAATCCGTCTGATCGTTTGCTGACCTATTACATAAAAAAAACAACAACAACTTTAAATGAAATGGGACACAAGCCGGCAACTAGCTCTGTGTGCACTATTAAAATACATCCAACGACATAGGTACCACAGACAACAGAGGAATAACGGAAATGTGAGTTGCTGAGGGGTGACTAAACTGCCACCAGCTTTCTACTCAAATTAATTGCATTTTCATAAGCGTCCTGCAACCTGCATCACTAGTCCACTCGCCGCTTACGAATTAACTCACTGCACTCGTTACTCCTCTGTTGCGAGTGTCCATGGGCGGCGCTGATTGCTTACCATCAGGTAATCCGTCTGCTAGTTGGCCGAGCTATCACATAAAACAACTTATACACTTTGGTAAACAATAAATTGATAGATTTCTTTGTATGCACATTAAGGGGGGTAGGTACTTATTGTGACAGACAGGAGTCACGGAACCCTACACTGAGCGTAGCCCGATTCGTTCTTGGTCGTTTTTTGTACATTATTTCAAAAACTGATCAACCTAATCACGTTTGAAATAATTTTCCTAGAAAGTATTTGTACAAGGCACAACACTTGAAGATTCTTCAGTAAAACTCCGAATATCTTGAAATTGCCTATACTTATGATTAACTAGCTTTTGCCCGCGACTTCGTTCGCGTGGACTTCAGGTTCGTCCCGTCTAGTCTAGTAATAAGTAAGAAATACGGTAACTAAGCACTGCAGAGCCCTAATCATAGGTCTATAGGTAGCTACTGCAGTATGCTCCTATAAACTACATTTAACGATCTTTTTCCTTCAGCATAAACATGCAGATTCTTCGCTTTGGAAACGTAAGGGCAAAAAAATGTGTTTTTTTATGACCTCACATTAGAAACCTCAAAAATTGTAGCCTATGTGTTATTCTGGCGTGCGTTCGTGCAGCGGAATGTTGTTGAATTTAAAGATTTTAATTATGCAGATATTTAGTGTATGACGTCGAATAATTGTGTATGGTAAAAAAAAAATTTGTGCACGCAACCATTGTGGAGAAATTCACCAAAAACTGATTCCGCTGGGCGAACGTTGTCCTGGCGGAACTTTTTTTAATCCATAGACTTTAGAAGAAAAGAGATGTATCCAAAAATTAGTGTGTATTTGTGTGTAATTGTGTATGTATGAATAAAACTAGTGCATGCATAAACTTCGGAGATATTCAAGTTTCCGCTACGCGAACGTTTGGCCATTAGCTAGTTTTCATATAAAGCGCTTACATAGAGAGCTGTAGATTTTTATATACGTTGTTTTGAATTTGTGTATATTTGTTTAAAAAACAGATTTAGAAAAAATCGTAGGGTTTAAAAGATAAAAATATAAACGTAAAATACGCTTATTAGGTCTTAGTTCTTAAAGTATGCACTTTGGGGTCTAGATTTTCACGTTTATACAAACCTTGTAAGTGTCTGCAACATGTTGCCAAGTATCAATGATGTTCCGTTAGTAATTAAATAGTTATAGGACAAATTTACCATGAATAGATCACTGTTTACAAAGCAGTCAAATATCACGACGTTCTAAATAAATTGCATGGTAAAATGTATGCCAGTAATTAGTGTATTCATTCAACTATTCACATGCAAAATTTCATGTCATTAAATTCAGTAATTAAAGAATAACAATTATAATACTGACGAAGTATCGAAAACCTACATAACCCGACCAAGTTCGGATGGCTACAAAAAAGCGGCTGTGCAATATATTTAGGTAACATCCCAAAATTTACAGTATAATACCGGTATTGAATTGGTACAGGTGATAACACACTTGTTGTTTCGAAATAATTTATAGGTCATTTATTTTTTAAATGTATTTTCACCTACACCTACTTTTTAAATGTATTTCACTATGACAGAAAGTAGGTACTATTTACGTAGGTACTTTATTTAAGTAAGCGCTTGAGACTTGAGATATAATCTAATTATATTTAACACAAATAAAATTCATACAGCTAATTTCTATTGAAGATTTCACGGATCAGGATTCTAACTATACACCCCTTAGGGAAATTAAATATTTACCACATGTAAGTACTTAAGTACTACTGTTTAGGTAAATATTTATCATAATTATTGTAGCTTATTACACTATTTAATCAATATTTTTATTACACTATTTAACCAATAGAGGCATGCACGAGCGTGTGTACGATACTGTGTTTTATTTTTTCCTAACGCTTGTGTACGATACTGTTCCATATTAATAAATGCTATATTGGAAAGTTAAGAACGTTTCTTAGATATATGGCACGGCCGCTTTTTTGCAGCCATCCGAACTTGGTCGGGTTATGTAGGTTTTCGATGCTTCGTCAGTATTATAATAATAATAAATCCGCAAGGCAGCTTGTGGCGAGCTGTTGGGCAGTGGCGACCCCACGGACCTGACTCCCGGGAGGTGTTTTGTCCTCCATCTCCGGTTAGTCCCCGTGTCTAGCTGGAGTGAACACTGATGAGGAACAAGCCCTCCTACCTCATTCTTGCCTTAATTGGCTGGCTTGAGTGGAGATTCGCAAGAGTAGGAGTTGAAGGAGACTCGGGGGAAGGATGTATCCCAGTAAGGTGCTGGTAGGGGTCTTGACCGTACTTCCGGGATTGCTCTGATAGCCGTGGGATGCCTCTCCTTCCCCAAGCAGCTCAACGTATGTTGCCCCCGTGTCGCTACATGCTAGCGGCCGTTTCCGGGGGCCCGTTAATTGAGTTTGCCAGTCACCCCCTGCCTGTTTATCCGTATGTATCAATATTGGTCAGGGGCAGGGGCCATAGTATTTCCAGTTTTCATTCATTAGTCCATAGCAACCCATACCCATAACCTTATAAATTTTTACCACATTTCGCAATAGTCCTCCATCAACCGGGGATTATCCTTGGGTGCACTTTCATAGTGCATAAAGGGATAACTGCCGGCTGATGTCCCATTTCACTTATATTAAAGTTGTTCAAAGGGCCTCTGCGAGTTGGCTTCGGCCCCTCGTACGTCTTCCAAAAGTCCGGGACCCTGTGGTCCCGTGAGTGGAAAGGAACATACAAAATAATAATAATAATCATTTATTTGTAAAACATAGGTAATCATTACATGCAAGATCTTATAAACTAGGTAGTGCGCTATGTTTTGCCAGTTGGCATACAAATTATAAAAAAGCAAGATTAAAATATTTGAATTTATTACAATATAATTATGTCAATTTAATTGAAAAGAATTAAAATCAAAGGGTCGTAAAATCAAATCGGTACGGTTACAGTGATTCGTCATTAAGAAACTCGTCTAGTGTATAATAACATTTTTCAAGCAAAAACCCGTTAATCGTTTTTTTGAACTTCTGCAATGGTAGACATTTTATTTCATTGGGTATTTTGTTATATATTTGTGGAGCAACACCGAAGAAGCTTTTCTTCATTAGAGAAGTATTACATTTCACAAGGCATAGATCATTCCTATATTGAGCACGCATCGGAGTTTTCTTTACTGAGCATAGTTTTTTGAATAAATGTGGATTGTTTTTTACAAATAATGCAGCTTCCAGGATGTATAGAGATGGCAGAGGTAATATTTTTAGCTTTTTAAAATATGGATTGCAACTATCTGTGGTTTTTAGACCACACATAGCCCGTAAACATCTTTTCTGCATCCTGAAAACAAGTTCCCTATTTGTTGACTGTCCCCAAAAAATAAGACCATACCGCAGAATTGAGGCAGTCCATGATAGGCTGTTAGTAGCGTATCAGTGTTCACTTTTTTTGAGAGTTGAAATAGCAAGTATGCTGATTTACTTAACCTTTTGCAAATTTCCTCTAAGTGAGGTTTCCAAGTTAATTTGTTGTCTATAATTATACCTAGAAACTTTGCGGTACTAACTGCTTCAATTTCATTATTTTCATAAGCAATATTAATTTCTGGTTTCTTAAGCCGTTGGTGGAAGTGCATTACTTTGGTTTTATTTAAATTAATGATAAGATTATTATTATTAAGCCAATATATTATTTTATTTAGGGAATCATTGATATCATTTTGGTAATTGTTCGGATTTTCACATTCTATAACAGCTATGCTATCGTCTGCAAAGAGTACCATTTTTTGCCCTATAAATTTTGGGAGGACATTGATATATATCAGGAAGAGCAGTGGTCCGAGAATTATAATTGTTATTCTTTAATTACTGATTTTAATGACATGAAATTTTGCATGTGAATAGTTGAATGAATACACTAATTACTGGCATACATTTTACCATGCAATTCATTTAGAAAGTCGTGATATTTGACTGCTTTGTAAACAGTGATCTATTCATGGTAAATTTGTCCTATAACTATTTAATTACTAACGGAACATCATTGATACTTGGCAACATGTTGCAGACACTTACAAGGTTTGTATAAACGTGAAAATCTAGACCCCAAAGTGCATACTTTAAGAACTAAGACCTAATAAGCGTATTTTACGTTTATATTTTTATCTTTTAAACCCTACGATTTTTTCTAAATCTGTTTTTTAAACAAATATACACAAATTCAAAACAACGTATGTAAAAATCTACAGCTCTCTATGTAAGCGCTTTATATGAAAACTAGTTAATGGCCAAACGTTCGCGTAGCGGAAACTTGAATATCTCCGAAGTTTATGCATGCACTAGTTTTATTCATACATACACAATTACACACAAATACACACTAATTTTTGGATACATCTCTTTTCTTCTAAAGTCTATGGATTAAAAAAAGTTCCGCTAGGACAACGTTCGCCCAGCGGAATCCGTTTTTGGTGAATTTCTCCACAATGGTTGTGTGCACAAATTTTTTTTTACCATACACAATTATAAGACGTCATACACTAAATATCTGCATAATTAAAATCTTTAAATTCAACAACATTCCGCTGCACGAACGCACGCGTTATTCTGATGTATAAGCTATATTGTGGTAAAGTTTCATTCAAATCCATTTAGTAGTTTTTACGTGAAAGAGTAACAAACATCCATACATCCATACTTACAAACTTTCGCCTTTATAATAGTAGTAGGATTAAACATATTACAAAAAACAACAGATCGGAACTCGTGACGATTACACTATACATATATGTATGAGAAAAAAAAATCTACCCACCCAGATACATAGAATTGTTAAAAAGTGAAATGTAAGAGCATCGAAATATGAATGGTCGTCTCGCTAATAAAAATTTCCAGGCGTACACATTTTTTTAAGTATTTATTACTAGCTTCCGCGAGCGACTTCGCACGCGTGTTGTGTTGATAAAAAGCAGCCTATTGGCTATAGGCAAAGCGAGTAGTGGCGGACAGATAATGACCGCAGCGCACAACGCGGCTGAAATTGGAAACAAATGCGGACGATCAGCTATCGGTTTTGATTTTTTACAGTTAAGCTATTGAATAAATTTCACTTAAATAATGTCAATAATAATATTTTAATCTTTGGTTATATTTGCAAAGAAAAATAAAATGTATACATTCTTATTATTTGACAGCTTCCGGAAATGTCGTAAACGCTACGCGTCGCCACTGTCGCGCACATAGCCAATAGCAATAGAACAAAATACATAAAGTTTGATATTAAACGTCTCAATTTTATGGGATTTTATGGGACAGACCACAGGGACAGACAGACAGACAAAAATTTTACTGATTGCATTTTTGGCATCAGTATCGATCACTTATCACCCCCTGGTCGTTATTTTGAAAATATATTTAATGTACAGAATTGACCTCTCTACAGATTTATTATAAGTATAGATGTAATTGGTCGGCAAACGAGCAGACGGATTACCCGATGACAAGCCATCAGCGCCGCCCGTGGACACCCGGAACAGATGAGTGACGAGTGCGTTGCAGATCTTTTGGGGATTAGGGATTGGGAAATTTAGGATATGAGGGAGGGTAGGGATTGGGGCTCTGGTAACTTCACTTACACGGCGAAACACAACGCCGTGGTTGTTTCACGCCAGTTTTCTGTGAGGCCGTGGTATCACTCCGGTCGATCCGACCCATTCGTGCCGCTTGGCTCTCCCAAACTTATAGTATAGGTACATATTTTATTAATATTAATTACTTACATTAAAATGAAATAATTTGTGTGATATCTGTGTACCTAGTTATTTCTAAAAGCAACATGTTGCACGTTGAACTCATGCTATCAAATAATTTAAAAATTTTTACGTTCACCCGCACAATTTCGATATTCCCTCATTTCTACAATGGACACGGTTGCGTCGCCAGAAATTTTTACAAATTTCATTTTGTATCATCAAAATTAATATTTTTTTAACTTACATTGTTAAGAAACTGAGGTTTTTATAGTAAAAATTCCAAATGTGTACTACTGGACATTGATTGGCGACCGTATTCCGACCGGATTGATTTACAAAAAAAAAAAATCGGATCAGCTACGAAGACAAAGGATTTTTCACCAAAAAGAAATGTACCAAAGACTCGTCGTGGAGGAATACAGAGGCGAAAAGACTATAATAGAACACAGCTAAGCCAACCAGGACGGTCAGCTGGACATAAGCTTCTAATCCATCGAGGTTAACCGTCAGCCTGCCACGTGGGTTCGAGAATTTTGTCAACATCTTCGAGCAACTCGTGTACCTATAAGTACAACGGCCACCAGCGAGAATCAGTGCATCCAGAAACATCCGTCTCGCCTATCAGTTAAGTGCCATTTCTAAGTTTTACTCTAATATATACCTAAATCCGTTTTTCCTTTCAAATACGATCTCTGTTGCTACATTCCATTAGTGTATTTCATTGGTTTATCAATACATATATCCAACTATTTCAAGATTTTCAAGGCTTATTTCAAGTGAATTATAATCCATAATTTAGTATCAACTACCTGCGTTATAATTTGTAAAATTATAATTAAAATAAATGTAATTTCATATTAATAAATTCACAAATAAATAATAGTCGAATGTCTAAACACTTGTTAATTAACAATCTTTTGGATAATGTGAAAGACCCTCAAAAGTGCGTGTCATTATTCTAATTACCTAACTTTATTACAAACTAGATCCGCCCCGGCTTTGCACGGGAGCAATGCTTGCGTTACTACAAAATGTCATTATACAAGACGTTTACAGTCAACGTGCACAAATTATTTAAGGTATTTAATTTTATAAGAATTAATGCTGTATTGTTTAAAACCAGTTCGTAAATAATAACTTCTTAGTACTTTAAGGATTAAAAATGGTTATAGTGGGTATCCCTAAGAGATAGACATATAAATATAAACATAAATTTATCAGTAGTGTTTCTCTACTAAGTATTATATTATGTATGTATTATAAATGTAAACCTTCCTAAACCGCATCAAAATTTTAAAGATCTAAGCGTACTCAGAGACATACAGACGGTGGATAGCGACTTTGTTTTTCTTTTTAAAAATAACATTGCCCCACATTAAGATTTTCTCCCGTGTCATGGGTGCGCTTACAAACATACAATTTCACATACACATGACACCCAGACGCGGAACAACAATTTGTGGATCACACATAGAGTTGTTCCGTGCGGGAATCGAACCCGCGACACGCTGCACGGCAGCCAGTTGCCCAGCCACCGCACCAACCGTGCAGTCAAATAGTTTTATACTATGTGGTAATATTTTTGGCTGACTATTCCAGGGAATTCGTCGCCGCGTTCGCCCGACGAAATGTCTGCGAAAAGCCACGCGTCACGCGTCGAGATGCCGCGCGCCGTCGCGGTGATGCCGCGCGACGACGTCCGGGCTCCAGGTGTCGCCGAGGAAGTATCAGATAAGATTTGAACATATATACTTCATTTTGCATTAGTGTCTTACTGTTTAGATAGCTCAATCACCTACTTATAATATTTTCTTCATTACTAATTTCTCGTTTGTTGTCGCTACAATTTATTAATAACTTCCGCCAGGCGGCTTGGCCCGCGTGCTGTCTTGATAAAAAGCCTATAGCAATAGAACAAAATCGAAGGTTATTAATCATCTCATTTGTATGGTTATATTTCCAATGGGTAGAAACCCTATTGCTCACTAAGTTTCCGCTATCCGTCCGTCCATAGATGTATTATAAATATTTCATAAAACCTATCCGTCATCAGCCTATAAGTGCCCACTGCTGAGCAAAGGCCTCTTCTCGCACGGAGAAGGTTAGAGTATTAATCACCACGCTTGCTCAATGCGGGTTGGCGATTTCAAACTTATAATTAGAAATTTATAAGTCCAGGTTTCCTCACGATGTTTACCTTCACCGTATGTCAGTGGTGTCTATATAATCATAGAAAGTACTTATAACTCGGAAAAAGTCACATTGGTACTTGCCAGGTTTCGAACCCACACCTTCATGCATGAGAAGCGGGCATAAACCTATGTCTTATTACATATATTTTATACCGCGTCGCGTCGAGCGCGGCAACCGTTACACAAAAATAATCCTTATAGCATGATTCAGTATGTGACGGCGCGATGGCTTATTATCCGAACTGCTAAGCTATCAGGAGTTACACGTGCCAATGTGAGTTAACCATATACTGTAAAATAATATGTTTTAGTTAATTGTATGTAAAATATTTCCGTCATACATAATTAATTTCTATGTCATTTTAACTATTAAGGCTACACACGCGACGGAAACTTGATAAAGGGAGTAAGTTTTCCCGTTTTCTAGACATTTCCCTTCACTGCTCTGCTCCTATTCATTGTACCAAGAGTATAAAGAGTAATTGTATCAAGTTTCGTTAAAATCCGTCCAGTTGTTTTCCTCTATAAGGAAAATACACGATTGTCATACCTTGCATCACCGAATGCGACAACTAAGGACTTATAAGCCAGCAGGAGAGTTGTGCAGGGAATACTCGGAAATACTCTCTCGCACGGCGGATGACTGCATAGGTAGGACTGTCGACAGGGACAAAGGTGGCTATGAGTGGTGGTCAGCAGACCTCGAGGCTTCGCGACGCGTGGTGTACAACGCACGCCGTGCATGGCAACACGCAAAGAAAGTGGGTAACAGTCTAGAGCCGGAACTACATGAAGCGCTACGTAAGGCACGTACAACATACAAAGCAGCCATGAGGACAGCGGAGATGACCCATTTTCAGAATACGGCGGATTCAGGGAATGACGACCCCTGGGACCTTGCGTACAGGGCCGCAACGGGTCGGGTACGACCGCCGAGGAATGTCATGCATGGCAGTTAATGAAGCTGTTAGAAGGTAAGCGACAGAGACCATGGAAGGGATTTTGAAAACTCTGTGCCCGGATGATGATCCCACCAAGGATACGCCATACCACCGACAAGTCAGGATCGCTGCGGCATGTGCACCGGCAGGTGGAAGTTCGGGGCTGCCCACCCGTGCGACACTCGATCGGATAATCAGAACGTTGCCCAACACTGCTCCAGGACTGGATGGGCTTAGTGCCGGGATAATTAAACGCGCGTGGAAGACTAGTGGTTTTGCCTAAGGGCAACGATCGACCTCTCTCGGACCCCAAGGCTTATAGACCGTTGACACTTTTACCCGTCATGGGAAAGATATTAGAGCGCCTTATTATCGCGTGTGCACCGTGTTTGTACAGAGGCATTTCAGATTCGCAGCACGGTTTTTCGTGTGGAAAATCCACGGTCACGGCTATCAACACCGTATTAGACCGAGCTACCAGTACCGCGGAGAACTATGTTCAGCTGGTTCTACTTGATATATCTGGGGCATTCGACAATGCCTGGTGGCCGATGATCCTGACCAAAGCCAAGCAGCGTGACTGCCCACCCAACATCTATCGTATCCTGGTAAGTTACTTCTCGAACAGGCTGGTCGGGTTATTCTTGGGCGGCCAGGCAGTGTGGAAGCGTTCGACGATGGGAAGCCCACAGGGCTCTGTACTTGGACCGACCCTATGGAACGTCTTGCTAGATGACATCCTGCGGCTGCCGATGCCCGAGGGCGTCAGTATGGTGGCGTATGCAGATGACGTCACGATCGTGATTGAGGCGTCGAGTCGGGCCGCGATTGAGCGTAATGCTCAAACGGTGCTCGCAGCGGTTTCCGAATGGGGGACACGGAACCGTCTCGCATTTTCAGCTGCGAAGTCGCAGACCCTTACGATGAAGGGCAAGTTTAAAAGATCCCCCACAGTACGCAGGAACGGCGTCTCGATCGCGCACGTGACGCAAGCCAGACTATTGGGGGTGGTTCTCGATGAGGCGAGCTCCTGCGTGCCGCATGCAAACTTGGCCGGCCAGAAGGCTGTGGATTGCTTCGGGAAGGTGTCGACAGTATCGGCGTCATCATGGGGCATAAGATATCGCGCCCTACGGGTCCTGTATTCAGGGACCTATGTGGCAATTTTGACCTACGCTGCGGCCGTATGGTGGCGACGCTCATCCCACTATGCAGTGAGGAGTGCCCTGCTATGAACACAACGCCCGGCCCTAGTGCTGCTCACGAAGGCATACAGATCGGTCAGCACTGCGGCTTTACCAGTACTAGCGGCTGTACTGCCGGCAGATTTGGAGGTCATTCGCGCGGGACGAATCGCGCAGGAATGTTCAGGGTTGGTCGGGAAGGAAAGGAACGTGCGGAAACGGCGGGTGAAATAGAAATAGAAATAATTTATTTGCAGAAAATGTATGTTACAGATATGGTGACATGTTAATTTATATTGTCTCAATACATTTCGCCTTACGGCATGCAAAGTATTTGTTACATAACGACTAAGTAGTTGACATTGACAACTAATTAAACTTAATTATCTTAAAACTTATAATATTAAAAATTTTTACATTAAAACTCTAAATAAAAAATAAAAAAACGACTAAACTATAATGAAAGAAAAATGCTAAATAGAAAAAATAATACACAATAAAAAACAATAATAATAATACTTAATATTTACAGTAGCAATTTTTAATCTAATATTCATCATTTAGGAAATCATTAATGTTGTAGTAGCATCTGTCCTGTAAAATTTTAACTAAAGCATTTTTAAATAATTTTGTCGGTAAATCTTTTAATTTTTGCGGAAGTTTGTTGTATATCTGAGGGCCCATATGTAGGATATTCTTTTTCAGTAAAGCGGTTTTGTGTCCACCTGTATACAGCTTATCTTTATATTGCAATCTCATTGTTCCGGCGCATTTCCTAACTTCAGTCAGTGATGTAAATAGGTGTTGATTAGTTTTTACAAATAGCGCTACTTCTAATATATATAGGGATGGAAAGGTTAGGATTTTTGGCTAGTTTCTGGGATAAATATTCTGCATGAGGACGCCATGTCAATCTGTCATCTATATTAATTCCTAAAAATTTAGTCAGAGAGAGAGAGGAGGTTGTTGCTCTGTGGCAGGAAAGATGGAGATCTTGCGCTGACGGAAGGGAACTATTTCAGTTTTTCCCAGAAGTGAGAGATCGGCTGTCGCACGATTGGGTCGGTCCGGACTACATCTTGTCACAGATACCGGACTTGGCTGCTTCAGGAAACGCCTACGAGCGATGGCACTAAATGACACAGCCGAATGCCATTGTGGCAGTGGAGACGAAAGCAGGGACCATGTCCTGTGGGAGTGTGAGATTTACGCGTGCGAGAGGGAGGAGATGTTGCGGGACTGGAACAGGAATGAGCACGGACCGGTGCACCACAGGGAACTGGTGTCAACACCAGAGGGCTACCGGAGATTGAGCACCTTTGCGCGTAAGTGGCACAGGAAGCGCAAGGAGATGGAATAGGAGGTTAACATAACAGGACTGCTCGAGCGCGAAGTAACGGCAATGTGGTGTACACGCCCCAGATAGGGGAGAAGTGACATGCAGAAGGGACAGGAAATAGATTTTTGTAGGAGTCAAGAAAACGCAACCTGGGAAAGAGCAAGCGCCTAGCGCGATACGCAAGTACCAGGTGTGTCTCCAAAGATTCGGTCCGTATGCCAAAATGGCGGGGAGGACCATGAGGAGGAAGGTGGGTTTGTTCCTTATCTACTCACACACACGGACTACGAAGTTTCGCAGATCCTGACAGGGCACGGATGTTTCAGGAAGAGGCTGCACGATAAAAAATTATGCGAGGATAGTATGTGCCGCTGCGGAGAGGAGGAAGAAAGCATGGATCACGCCTTATGGCGCTGCCCCTTGTACGAGGATCAGCGACGAGAGATGCTGGATGGGATCGCCCGGGCCGGGGAGGGCCCAGTCTACTACGGGGACCTGGTGTCGTCGGAGGGAAACTTTCGGCGGCTAAGAAGATTCGCGCGCGCTTGGCATAAAATGCGAAATGAGGATAATTAGAGGAAACTTGGAGAAGAGATCGGCGGTGAAGGGTATACGTGCCGTCTACCCATTTGGGTGTGGCTAGCTTGCCGCCCTCACAACAAAACCAAGTGAGGGAGAGGGCAACGAAGGGACAAGGAATAGATTTGTACAGGGTCAAGAAGCGCTGCGGTGATAGCTCGTTCCCGAAGAAGCAAAATCAGCAAGACTATAGGGGCGGGCTATCCGCAGTGTCTCCTGGCGCTTCGGCCCATATGACATGAATGTCGGTGGGGCCATGGGAGGTGGAGGGATTGTCCCTATCTACTCTCTTCTCGCTCGACTCTCGAGGCGATCGGACGTATGCGGGACCGGGCTGCCTTTCCGAATTTTGTGATTGGTCGAGACGATTTATCGGCGCCTCTCGTACTATCTTGCGCGTTTGCCCATATACCGCCGCGGCCAACTTGGGTGCTGAGCGAGAGCCAACAGCACGGGCGTGGCTTGCGGCCTCGCACCTTAGAGCGGTGACATCTTGTACGACAGTGACGTTTAGTGCGATAGTGACGTTTACCCTCCCCTCTGCCCCCTCAGTACGCGTGACACTGACGCCTGTCAGTGGCACGGTGACAGTGACACTTCGCATAGCTAATTTCATAGTTTTGTTTTTTTTTTTTTTACGAAATTGACTTTGGTGCTCTACCCTCCCCCCCGCGGAGTGTGTGTTGGCGGCGGCCATACTTAACCGGCACGGTGACAGTGACACTTTCCTTCATTTTACATAAATTTTTTTTCTCCGTTTCCTCCCTCCGGGACCCCTCCCCCCTCCCCCCATCAAACCCTGTCTCGGCGTAACCACAGCACCCCATCGAAGGTATAAACATTACTAATTTTTTTTTGGTACTGAGCCGTTTTTCGCCTTCGAGCACACTGCAACGGTGTCTCCTATAAGTGCAG
Organism: Spodoptera exigua; assembly: GCA_902829305.4. NCBI lineage: Eukaryota > Metazoa > Arthropoda > Insecta > Lepidoptera > Noctuidae > Spodoptera > Spodoptera exigua. Next base: position 5,324,152 of record LR824629.2, on the reverse strand, counting down.
AATTACACATTGATCCGTTCGGGACGGGACTTGATGGTATGATTTTATGGCATGATTTCCGAAAATCTGTTCGTGTATTTAATTTCCGAAAATCAGTTCGTGTATAATCATTATAGCAATTCGTGTATTAATAATTTAACGGTTCGTGTAATGAATCAAGTTAGTGCATTGTGCGCCACATGCGTCCTGGCACATACATAGGTGTTTTTATTCTTTTGTCCACAATGGCGGACGACGATGCTGAGCGGCTTTTGCACCTGAAGCTGGTCTCTGCGGAGATGGAGGAGAAGACAGAGGAGCTGCGCGTGCTGGCGGAGATGCGTATGGAGGCAGAGGGTGGTTTCACCCCTCGCAGGGCCCTGCCCAGAACCCCACCGGAGCAGTTCCGCACGCCCTTGGCATTGCCTCTAACAGGCCCCAGGACCACACCGGCACCGACGCACCCAACAGCCGGCAAAAGGCTGCTGGCATCGCCCGAAGAAGTGCTGGAGGCGGTACGCCGAAAGCTTGACTCAAAGAGGGGCGGCCGAGCAGAGGTGCCCCCCATGGGAGGACTGCTCACGGCAATGCCGGAGCCTGTAACTGATTCGACGAGAAACGCTGAGGTGCATCAGCGCAGCATGGCGGTCGAAACCCTGGCGGGTCTATCGTCGGTGACCTGGCGAGGCTCGCCACGGCGTCAACCCGCGGCATCATGGAGGCAGTCCGGTCAAAGACCAGTAAATTAAATAAGGACGAAATCGCAGCGATCGGCGCCTTCACGGAGAGGTTACCCAACTCACAGTGCGGTTGGCTACGGCGGAGGCCGCCTTGAAGACACACAACACGTCGAGTATCACCGCGACGAACGTGCCGGCCCCGGATAGGCGTTCATTCGCCAACGCACTGCGCCTGGACCGCAGCAGAGACCCAGTACCCATTCCACGACCCCCAGGACTAGCGGTGGTGGTCTACCCGGAGGAGGACCAGACCGGAAATTTGCGGACCGGTGACCAAGGCGGTCTTACGCACCGCTATTAACCCGGTGCAGATTGGCGTGCAGGTTGCGGGCCTACAAAGAGTGGGCAACGCCGGACTGGGACCGATTTCAGGCCGTGATCCACGAGCGAGTGGGCTGGATTGACTGAGCGAAGGACGCGTCTACGGTATGCAAGGAGTTCACGCGAATTATCGCGTGGACCGCGAGCGAGTGTTTGGGCACGTGTGGCGACAGCAAGAAAGCGAGAGGGTACGAGTGGTGGTCTCCAGCTCTGGAGGCAACAAAAGGCTAAGGAAAGCATGGCAATTGGCGCGCAAGGCAGGAGGGGCATTGGAAGAAAGCGCGAGGTATGCCTTTCATGTGTGCCGCAGTGGCTATAGGGCACTGATGGAGAGGGCGCAGCTCGAGTTCTTCCGCAAGCTGGCCGAGTCGGGAAACGTGGACCCCTGGGGTCTTGCATACAGAGCGGCAAGTGGAAGGTTCCGGCCTCCACCAAATGTAATTAACGGTACCAAGTTTGTGGAAGGATTCGCCAGGGACGTGGGAACCGCCATGCGCAGCCTTGTGAGTGCGCTCTGCCCTGACGACGACCCGTCGCGGGACAGCGCGTACCACAGGCAGGTCCGGTTAGCAGCGGCCTGCGCCCCGTCGGGTCGGGACGCGCCCCCTCCGTCAGCGGAGGACCTGCAGGCGGTGATTCGGGGACTGCCAAACACGGCGCCAGGGTTGGATGGGGTCACGGCGCGTATTGTCGGGCATGTGTGGCGGGCAGCCAGCGCTGAATTGACGCACATGTTCGGCAAATGCATCGAGGAGGGGTCTTTCCGGACACGTGGAAGGACGGTCGGCTGATTGTCCTGCCCAAGGGCAACGACAGACCGCTGACTGATCCCAAAGCGTACCGGCCTGTCACTCTGCTGCCTGTCCTGGGCAAAGTCTTGGAGCGAGCGCTCTTGCTGTGTGCGCCAGTACTAACTGCTGGCATCGCGTCGTGCCAGCACGGATTCTCTCGGGGTCGGTCCACGCTGACTGCGTTAAACGCCATCACCGGAACGGTCCGTGAAAGTCGACATAAATGCGTGCAGGCCATATTCCTGGACATCTCTGGGGCCTTCGACAACGCATGGTGGCCCATGATCCTGCTAAAGGCCAAGGGGGTGGGGTGCCCACCAAACATATACAAAATGCTGGGATCCTATTTTAGTAACAGGCGTGTGGGGCTCTTCGTCGGGGGTGGGGTCGTGTGGAAACCCTCGACTATGGGGTGCCGGATCCGTGATGGGCCCTTCGCTCTGGAACCCGCTGTTGGACGACCTGCTTCGGTTGCCGTAACCGGGGGGCGTTCGTGTGGTCGCGTACGCCGACGACGTAACGGTCCTCATTGAGGCCGACTCTCGTGCCGGCATCGAGGCCTCGGCCTCATGCGCCATGGCCTTAATAAGTGAGTGGGGGGTCCGCAATAGACTGGGCTTCTCCCCATCGAAGTCATGCTCTGTGACTTTGAAGGGGGAGTTTCCAGCCGCCCCCCCACAATTCGCCTCAATGGGGGCTCTGTCGTCGGTGTGCGGTCGGCAAGGGTCTTGGGCGTGGTGATCTATGCGGGTCTGTCATTCCTGGAGCACGCCAAGTGTATCCTTAGAGACCAGCGCTTATTTTGCTAACTAAGGCATATCGGTCGACTAGCACTGCGGCTCTTCCGGTGCGCTGCTGGCTGACTTCAAGGTAATCCGCGCGGGTAAAATAGATGAAATCAGACACCTTTCGGGACAAGTGTTCAGGACGGGCGCCATGGCCACGTGGCAGCGGCGGTGGGAGTCCGAAACCAAGGGAAGGGACCTTTTCAGGTTCTTTCCTGAGGTGGAAGGGCGGCTTAGGGCTACCTGGGTGGAACCCGATTACCAGGTCTCGCAGATCCTCACAGGACATGGATGTTTCCGAAAGAGATTGCATGAGATGAAGTTGTGATAGGACAGCGTCTGCTGCTGCGGAGAAGGGGACGAAAGCCTGGACCACGTGTTGTGGCAATGCCCTATTTATGAGATTCCGCGGCGCAAGATGATGGATGGGATCACGCGTCCCGACGAGGGACCGGTTTATTACTGCGATCTCGTCTCCCGGAGGCTAATTTCCGGCGGCTAAAGGACTTCGCCTACGAGCGGCACGCAATCCGGCGCGACCTGGAGCAATAATATAAAAAAAAAGGATAGCACTAATCACTTTCTTTATAAGAGTTCGGACTTAGAAGTCGCTGTGGTGTCCGCCCACACCGAGGACCCTACACACCCTATGGGCTGCCGCTTGTTGCCGCCCTAGAAAGGGAGAAGGCATTCAGGGACAATTTGTACAGGAGTCAAGAAGCGGCTGCGGTGATATACCAGCGCAGCGCTCACAGCTGGGGGGCTGGATATGTCCGCAGCCGTCTCCTGACGATTCGGCCCATATGACTTTAAGTCGGTGGGGCCATGGGTGGTTGGAGGGTGTCCCTATCTACTATCTAGCGAAACCACAGCCAAGGGAACGGGCTTGGGAGAATCAGCGGGGAAAGAAGACTCTGTTGAGCTTGACTCTAGTCTGGCATTCTAAGGAGACATGAGAGGTGTACTTCGCGCCCGACTGCGGTAGCGGACGGACGTGTTATAGTGCGTTTTTTTTTTCAGTTTTTTAATACACGAACAGTTTAATTATCGTGGTATAAGTGTGCTGTGTTTAAATCGTTTGGAATATTTTGATATTAAGCGTGCAAAAGGTTGTGTGGTAAAGACGCGTGTACGCCAGTACACGTGGTCGGCATTGCGCCCTCGCTGACGCTGGATTATCAGTAAGTACATTTTCATAGTGATTACTAAAGTGGCCTGTGGCATTGGTATTTACGGGGAACGCCGGTCTTCGTTATTTGCTGCTGAAAACGCGGCGGCGTGGTACACACGTGCCGAGTTTGAGGTTAAAGTACTGGGACCGCGTGGCGTTTAGGTTAAGTACCGCGACCACGTTGTGTCGCTGACATTTGACAGCTGTCACGGTGACGTTGACGGCTATCATTGTTGGCAGTCAACCAACATTGACAGTCGACTGTCAGTGGAGGCTGGCGGCTGTCGGTTGACATTGACGTGTGCGTTTACAAAGTCGGCTAAGTGTGGCCATAGACGATAAGAACTTTCTAAGTAGTGTTAGTAGTTGGTAATGGAGGACGAGACGGAGGCGGAACGGCTTCAAAGGCGCCTGCTGGAACAGGTGATGGAGCAGAAAGCGGAGGAGCTCCAAGTGCTGGCAGAGATGAGGCGTGTGGGTGACTTTACGCCACGCAAGACTTTGGCGCGCACTCCCCCTCAGGGGTTCAGTACGCCGTCAGTACGTGGAACCGGTGGAGTTTATGTCCCCACAAACGCAGCGGTGCAACCCCACCACAAAGCGGTGAGGAGACGGCTAGGTGCCAAAAGGGGCCGGAACGCTGAACAGCCAGCAGCAGCTGCGACAGAACAGCCCAAGAGTGGACTTGCTGCGATGACCAAGACCGAGCTGATAGATCGAGCATACGAAGCTGTCAAGATCATCAGTGGCGTGGCAAACGCGGGTAACAAATTGAACATGGCGGACAAGACAGCCATATCGGGACAGGGCCAGGAGTGGCAGTAGTGGCTGCGCTGCATGTACAGCTAGCGGAGGCGGAACACGAAGTGACCGCTATGAAATTACGAGTGGCTAGCATGGAGCTGACGGTGGCGACAGCCGGTGTAACGACCCAGGCGATTCAAATCAGGATAGGAAGGTCATCAATTACGCCTCGGTGCTGAAGCTACCGAAAGGAAAGCCTCCGCTAGAAGTACAGCAAAAGGGACCGGCGGTGCTGTTCTACCCGAACAGCGAATCAATTAAATCCTCAGAGGATACCAAAATGGAACTGCAAAAGGCCGTAGACCCTGGAACAAAGGGTATACAGGTGCAGGCCGTAAGGAAGGTGGGCAATGCTGGAGTTGTGGTACAAACCGCAACCCCGGCGGCGGCCCAACGGCTTAAGGAGGCAGCACCGCCGACTCTTAAGGCCAGCGACCCAAAGGTTCGGCGACCCCTAGTGGCCATTAGGAACCTAAGATCAGATCCCGGAAACGCCGGGCAGCTCATGACTGATCTGCATAGAGTCAACCTGGAGGAAGACCCGAAATGGCCACTGGAGCGTGTCAAGCAGGAGTCCCGATATGCGTTCAGGAAATCTAGGTTGGGAGGCGGTCGCACCACGGTCGTGCACGAATGCTCGGCGGCACTGCGAGATAAGTTGGTGGGCCTGGACCGGGTATACGTCGGCTGGGACGAGGCAGAGGTCTGCAACTTCGTGCGCGTGACATGCTGCACCAAGTGCCCGCAGTACGGTCACCCGGAAAAGCACTGTAGGTCGCCAGTCATGGTATGCGGCAAGTGCGGTGAGAGCGGACACAAGGCGGCTGAATGCCAAGCTACCACCCAGTGCTGTGCAATATGCAAGAAATTCAAGCGCCCGGAAGCAAAGTCGCATAAAACAGCGGCAGTCGACTGCCCGGCCCGCGTGCACGCCGAACGTCAGACAGTAAATATGACGCAATATGCATAGACCACAAGAAATTCGTGTCGGGCAGCTTAACCTACAGGGCTCACAAGAAGCAACTAGGGAATTGCCAGTTGTGGCCGGCTCAATGGGATTGGACCTAGTATTGGTCCAGGAACAGTATCCCCATGACAGGATCGTCCAACATGGTCCACAGGCCAAGGCAGGCATTTTCATAGCAAGCTCAAGGATCGCAGTCGCATTCTTGGATGACCTCAGCAGCGACCATTGTGCGGTGGCCCACATCACTAGCTCAGACCCCCAGGTTAGCTTATACATCGTCTCCGTGTATTGCCAGTACAGTCATGACATAGCTGTGCACTTGCAGCACCTTACCAGGGTGCTCGACCAACTTGCAGGGAGCAAAGTACTGGTGGGCATGGATAGCAACGCTCACTCGCCGATGTGGTACTGTGAACGCCGTCAATACGTGGGCAGGGGCCATGACACAGAGTACAGGAAAACCCAGATGGTGAGCTTCATATTATCCAGAGGTCTTGTGATCCACAACTTGGAAGGCCAGCCGCCAACGTTCAACGGACCCAATGGCTACTCTAACGTGGACATCACGCTGTCGAATAGGGGCCTACCGGTGTCGGATTGGCGGGTACACGGGGGCGCCAGCCTGAGCGATCATAGGCTAATCACCTTCAACATCGTAAATCATAGTGCAAAAATCCAATTGGTCGACTGCATTTATCGGTGCCGGCCATCTTGCCAAAAAGTAAGGGACAGTGATAGTGACACGGTGCTTGTGACAGTGACATATAGCTAGAAGATCGGCCCCTCTCTGTCTCGCTTGGGCAGTGCGCCTTAAGGCGCCGCGGCCATATTGGCTGTACGAGCGAGACAGTGTTTAGTGACAGTGACACCAGTGTTAGTGAGTGACGCCAGTGACAGTGACATTAGACAGCTGTCACATCTGACAGTTGTCGGCCAGGTAAGTGACAGAGACACGTTGGGACTTGAACCCTTTTGGCCATACTATAGACTTAGTTATTAATTTGTGCTTTATTATTATAATTTTTTTCTTTTTGTTTTTTTTTTATTATATTTTATTTGTTCCTGACTTTTTTATTTGTGGGCAATCGTGGATTAATACACGAACAATAACTCCCGGCTACAATGTCGGACGACGTCGAGGAGAGAATACGGAGGAAATCGCAGGAGCTGATGGACCTCATGACGCTGCGGGAAGAGCAGGGCGGCTTTACGCTCAAGGCGACATTGGCCCGCACACCCCTCTCTACTATTGTCGGCGCGGAGGAAGACAGGTTGCCGCTGCCTGGAGAGAAGCGCGCCCTTTGCTCCGCTGAGGAGGTGCAAGAGGTGCTGCGTCGTCGCTTTGCGGCTACACGTGGAGGGCGAGCGGACGTACCACCAATGGGTGGATTGTTGACGCGCCAAGAGGATCCCGGTCTCGCATCGCCGGAGCCGGAGGCGATGATTGCGGCAGGCTCTGGGCTGGAGGACCCACTGGTGGTCGCACAAACTGAACATGGATGAAATCACGACCATTGGGGCTCACACGGACAGGTTAGGAGCTGTCATTACCCACCTCATCACGCGTCTGGTGGCGGCAGAGCGTGCGGCGGCTGGCCAGGCGGTGATGCAAATGTCAACGGGGTCCGCTCCGGTGGCGCCGGCCGCGGCCCCAATCACATTCGCGGACGCCCTCAGGCTGAGCAAGGGCAGCGCCCCCGTCCCTATACCGCGACCGGCAGGCCCGTCATTGGCCATATACCCGGCGGAAGGACATCGAGAGGAGCTGCGCACCGCGGACGACACCAGGCGGCTATTGCGAACCGCCGTCAAGCCTCAAGAGCTGGGGATACAAATTGCCGCACTTAGAAAGGTGGGTAATGCGGGCATAGTGGTCGAAACGACCTCAGCGGCCGCTGCAGAAAAACTGAAGAGAGCCGTCCCGGATAGCCTACGTGCCGCGGAGCCCGTGGCGAGGCGCCTGCTCATAGCCTTAACTGGCTTGGACAGGGGAACCACCGTGGAGGGACTCTTCACGGATATAAAGGAACAAAACCTGATGGAGCAACAAGACTGGACGCTGGAGAAGTTGGGGGCCCAGCTGAGGGTCCTATATAGAAAGGACCGGCACAACGGGCGAGCGAAGTGGGTGTGCCAGTGCACGAATAACTTGCGGCGCACCCTTGTTGGTTTGGGCCGCCTGTACATCGGGTGGGACGCCGTAGAAGTGACCGACCACGTGGATGTCACCTGCTGCAGCAAATGCCACCAGTACGGCCATCCGCAAAAATACTGCCGGGCCCACACAGTGACCTGTAGCGGCTGCGGCGAGGATGGCCACAAGTATGCCGACTGCCAATCGGGCAAAAAGTGCTGCGCCGCATGCCGCAGACTAGGTAAAAAGGGAGCCGAAACCCATTAAACCATGGCAAAGGATTGCCCGGCCAGGATACACGCGGAGCAGCGGCAGGTGGCGTCCACGAACTATGGCCAGTCCAACTAGCAGGAACCTGGCCACTATTGGCCAGATAAACTTGCAGGGGTGCTGCATGGCCACGGCGGAGCTGCCGGCAATTGCCCGACGCCTGGGACTGGATGTGGTTCTGGTTCAGGAGCCATACCGTCCCACTACGCCATGGGTCATGGCCAACTGGTCCTAGCCCTACCCCCAAAGTGGGCATCTATCTGGGGTCCACAGAAACCACGTGCGCGGTTCTGCGCCACCTCACAAACAGCCACTGCATCGTGTGCCACGTCGCCTGGAGCGGCTGTTCCGTGCACCTGGTCAGCGCCTACTTCCAGTACTCTGAGGACATTACTTGCCACCTACACCACCTTACCAGAGTACTGGAACACCTGCGAGGGAGAGATGTACTGATCGCGGCTGACACCAACGCGCACTCGCCTCTGCGAGCCGAGGCAGCTGACGGGAAGAGGACGTGACGCAGCAAGAAGACGCGAGGAGGCGGAGGGATTCCTGTTGTTGGCACGTGGACTGGTGGTGCACAATCGCGCCGGTCAACCGTCCACCTTCAGCACGGCCAATGGAGAGTCCAACACAGACGTATCGTTGGAGCAATGGCGAGTGCACATGGACGAGAGCTGTAGCGACCACAAGCTCATCACCTACAGGTTGCCGGGTGCACGGCGCCGTGGAAATGCCGGGGATGCGGGCCCGACTGGGAGCAAGTGTGTTAGGTTCCCGGCACTCAAGCTCAGGGGCTTAATCTTCGCGACTATTACCTACGCGGCGGAACCAGCGGAGCGGCGTCCGCTCATCGCCCTCTCGGGTATCGACCTGCAGGCGACGACGGAGGAGGTAGTAGCCGACATCGTCGAGCAGAACCTGCGGAAGGACCCTACCTGGACGCGAGAGCGAGTGGCTAAGGAGCTGTGCGTCCGCGGAAAGCGGAAAGAAGGCACGGGCGCTGTCTGTGGATCTGCGAGGTCACCAACGACCTGCGTGACTCATTGGTTGCGCATGGCCGCATTTACATAGGACGTCGTCGAGGTGACCGACCACGTCAGCGTGACCTGCTGCCACCGGTGCCAAATGTACGGCCACTCCGAGAAGTACTGCCGGGCCCGGAGTATGGTATGTGGCAATTGTGGTGGCGAGGGTCAAAGTCCGCAAGTTCGGCGTGTGCGACCTGTATTAGGTTTGGTAGGCCAGGGGCGAACAGCCACATAACGGCCTCGCGTGACTGCCCTGCGCGGCACCATGCGGAGTTAAGGGCTCTTAACTCGACCGACTATGGGCCTTAAGGTGGGGCAGCTTAATTTACAGGGTTCAGCGGTGGCGACGGCGGAGCTGGCGGACCAGGGACTTGGGAATTGACATAATATTGGTGCAGGAGCCCTACCGGGCGTTCGACTCATCAGCTGCGCATCTGCTTACGCTGCTGCTGCCGGAACGGGAGCCCGCAAAAGCGGGAGTAAATCTATGAATTACTGAGGTGTCTGTCGCGCTGTCGCGGCCTGGTATTCCACGTTATCCGTCAGGACACGGACCTCCACATAGTCAGCGCGTACTTTCAGTACTCTGAGGACATTTCTACCCACCTGGAGAGAGTGCTGGAAGCTCTGCGGGGGAGGCCCGTTCTCGTGGGAGTGGACACCAACGCCCACTCGCCCATGTGGCACTGCGCACCGCGACAGTACGTGGGCAGAGGCCGCGAAGTAGCCCGTCGTCGCGAGCTCATGGAGGACTTCCTGTTGGTGCATGACCTGTACACACATAACGTACCGAACCAACCGGCCACATTCTCCACCGCCAACGGGGAGTCCAACATCGACGTCACTATCATCACCAGGGGCCTTCATGTCGAGGCATGGGTGGTCCACGAAAATTAAAGAGTAGCAGCGACCACCGCCTCATCACATTCATCGTGGACAACTGCAGCAAGAGGAGTGGGTGCGCGGCGAGCAGCGTGGATATCTCGATCCGTCGGAAGCGCCGAAAAGGTTTCGTGAACGTGGCGTGGACTGGGACCGTTTCCAGGCCGTGATCCACGAACGTGTGGGCTGGATTGACTGGGCGAAGGATGCCTCTACGGTATGTAAGGAGTTCACACGAATCATCGCGTGGACGTGTTTGGGCATGTGTGGTGACGGCAAGAAAGCGAGAGGGTACGAGTGGTGGTCGCCAGCTCTGGAGGCAACAAAAGGCTAAGGAAAGCATGGCAATTGGCGCGCAAGGTAGGAGAGGCATTGGGAGAAAGCCGCAGTAGGTATAGGGAAGTGATGAAGAGGGCGCAGCTCTAGTTCTTCCGCAAGCTGGCCGAGTCGGGAAACGTGGACCCCTGGGGTCTTGCATACAGAGTGGCAAGTGGAAGATTCCGGCCTCCATCAAACGTAATTAACGGTACCAAGTTTGCGGAAGGATTCGCCGGGGACGTGGGGACCGCCATGTGCAGCCTTGTGAGTGGGCTTTGCCCTGTGACAACGCGTACCACAGGCAGGTCCGGTTAGTGGCGGCCTGCGCCCCGTCGGATCGTGACGCACCCCCTCCGTCAGCGGAGGTCCTGCGGACGGTGATTCGGGGACTGCCAAACACGGCGCCAGGGTTAGACGGGATTACGGCGCGCATTGTCGGTCATGTGTGGCGGGCAGTCAGCGCTGGATCTTTCTGGACACGTGGAAGGACGGCTGATTGCCCAAGGGCAACGACAGGCCACTGACTGATCCTAAAGCGTACCGACCTATTAACCTACTGCCTGTCCTGGGCAAAGTCTTGCTGTGAGCGCCAGCTTTAACCACTAGCATCACGTCGTGCCAGCACGGATTCTCTCGAGGTCGGTCCACGCTGACTGCGCTAAACGCCATCACCGGAACGGTCCGCGATAGCCAATATAAATACGTGCAAATGTCTAGACATCTCTGGGGCCTTTGACAACGCATGGTGGCCCATGATCTTGCTAAAGGCCAAGGGCGTGGGGTGCCCGCCGGGGTGGTGGGGTGTTGGGTTCTTATTTCACTAATCGGCGTGTGGGGCTCTTCGTCGGGGGTGGGGTCGTGTGGAAACCCTCGACTATGGGTTGCGCGCAGGGTTCCGTGGTGGGCCCTTCGCTCTGGAACCTGCTGATAGACGACCTGCTTCGGTTGCCATAACCAGGGGGCGTTCGGGTAGTCGTGTATGCCGACGACGTAACGGTCCTCATTGAGGCCGACTCTCGTGCCGGCATCGAGACCTCGGCCTCATGCGCCATGGCCTTAATAAGCGAGTAGGGATCCGCGTATAGACTTGGCTTCTCCCAATTCGCCTCAATGGGGGCTCTGTCTGTCTGTTTCGCAGATCCTCACAAAGCATGGATGCTTCCGAAAGAGATTGCATCAGATGAAGTTGTGCGAGGACAGCGTCGGCTACTGCAGAGAAGACGACGAAAGCCTGGACCACGTGTTGTCCCTGTTGTGTTGTCCCCAATGCCCAATTTATGAGGTTCCGCGGCGCAAGATGATGGATGGGATCACGCATCTCGACGAGGGACCAGTCTATTACTGCGACCTCGTCTCCTTGGAGGCTAACTTCGTTCGTCGCTAAATTAGTTCGCCTACGAGTGGCAGGCAATCTGGCGTGACATGGAGCAATAAAAAAAAAGAATTTGGACTGAAAACAAAAAAAAATCAGGCTTTCTTTAAGGTGTTCGGACTCAGACGTAGCTGTGCTGTCCGCTCTACGGGCTGCCGCTAGTTTGCCACCCCAGAAAGAGGAGAAGGCTCTTAGGAACAATTTGTACAAGAGTCAAGAAGCGGCTACGGTGATAAACCAGTGCAGCGCCCATGGAATGGGGGCTGGATATGTCCACAGCCGTCTCGACTTTATGTTGGTGGGGACATGGGTGGTTGGAGGGTGTGTCCCTATTTACCTACCGACTTCGCTCCCGACTGCGGTAGCGGACGGACTTGTTTGAGTGCGCTCTCTGGTAAAAAGTGTTTTGCTGGAATTTTCATTTTTTTATCAGTGTTTACACGAACATGTGTCCATACACGAACATATTAATCATTGTGCTATAAGTGTGCTGTGCATAAATCATTGTGAATATTGCGTCCTCATTATCGCTGGATTGTCAGTAATTACATTGCATAGTGTTTTATTAAAGTGATCTGCGGCATTCAGTCTTCAGCATTTACTGCTGAAAAGCGCGGCGGCGTAGTAGACACGTGCCGAGTTTAGAGGTTAAGCACTGAGACCGTGTGGCGTTGAGGTTAAGTGCCGCGATCACGTTGTGTCGCTGACAGTTGACAACCCAGTGACATTGGCGGCTGTTGTAAAGATTATTTAACATTCCTTCATTTGAATCTGTTTCAGTATTAACGTAGTCCACATTTACCACCAAAATATTTATGTTTTGTAAAGATTAAGAAAGAAAGCGGAGGAACTGCGAATGCTGGCTGAGGTGAAGTGTGAGGGTGACTTCACGCCACGTAAGACTTTGGCGCGCACTCAGGGGTTCAGTACGCCTTCGCAGTCGCTAGGGTTTATTTCCCCACAGCAAACGCCTTTAGTACTGCAAGCGGAATGTTGTCGTCCCCGGAGGAGGTGCAAGAAGCTGTGAGGAGACTGCTAGGTGCTAAAAGGGGCCGGAACGCCAAACAGCCAGCACTAGCTGCCTGCTCAACGCCAGAACAGCTCAAAAGTGGACTAATTGCGATGTCGAAAACAGAGTTGATCTATCGGGGCTATGAAGTCGTAAAGGTAGTAGCGTGGCAAATGCGGCTAATAAATTAAACATCTATACTAAAATTATAAACAGGTAAATTTGTAAGTTTGTATGTTTGTAAGTTTGTATGTAGGGGCTAATCTTTGGAACCGCTGGGCGGATTTCCAAAATTCTTGTACTGATAGACAGCTACAATGTTCCTGAGTGTTATAGGCTATAAAATATCACGCTACGATCTGTAGGAGCCGAGCAGTGGGTGATACCGCGCGAGACTAGCTAGTAGCTGACTAGACGACAATAGTGAGACAGAGACGAACGAAAATTTAAAACTTATATTAAACGCGAATTGTGTAGACAGGCATACTACAAACTTTCAGATTATATTGAGGATAAGAATGCCCGGCAGCGTGTTGATTCGGCTCCACTGGACAAAACTCAAATATAGTCAGCAGTTAGGTAAAATTCTCAAAAATAATGCATCCTTAATTTATATATCCAAAAAGTTTATATAGAAGCAATCATAAAGATCGTGAGTACGCATATGTGAGTGCCATGTTCAAGATGACAAAGGAGTAAAATTTTATGATAGGTCCCCTCTTTTGTTCTTTTTTTTTTAACAACTTGTGCCTGCATTGTTCTCACATAAGGGTACAATAATGTATACTATAAATGTTATATTATTGAAATTGTAAAACATTTTTTTTTAAAAAAGAGTAACGAATGGAGTTCCTTGCTCGTTCTTCTCCATTCGAATCTACAATTTGGAATGAGCACCTAGCTTCACTGACGAACAGACTGACAGACTACTTCTCTATTTTGACGTTTCAAAAGTACCTATTTATGGTTTAGTTGGAATAAATGATTTTGACTTTGACTTTGAGAGCCAAGATATCCTGGTAGTAGCGGCAGCATTGAATGTGCTGTTAGCTGAGGCGGCACACGAGCGCTATGAAACTTCGTGTAGCCAGCATGTAACTGAGGGTGGCGACAGCCGGTGTCACAACCCAGGTAACCCAGGAACAGAGAGGCCAAAATAGGACGGTGATCTACTACGCCTCAGAACCACACCGGCACCGACGCAGACCCTGAGGGGGTGCAGGAGGTGGTACGTTGAAGGCTCGGGACAAAATGAGGCGGACGAGCTGATGTGCCCCCCGTGAGAGGGCTTCTCACAGCAATGTTTACAAATGAGGAACTGGTGACTGAAGCGGCGGGCCACGCTGAGGAGCAGCAGCGCGGCAAGGCGGTCGACTCCATGGCGAGTATAGCAGAGGCAGTCCGGGCAAAACAAGCAAAATTAAATGAAACAAGGTGGACATTGCTGCGATCGGCGCCTTCACGGAAAGGCTTGGCGCAGTTGTTACCCACCTCACAATTCGGCTGGCCACAGCGGAGGCCGTGATGAAGACACAAAACACGTCGTGCAACCCAGCGACGCACGCGCAGGACCCGGAGCGGCGGTACCGGTGTGCGGTGCCGCCGACCCAGTCTGGACGCGAGAGTGCGTGTCCAACGCCGCGCTGCTTGTGGCGACGGTGGAGCTGCCTGCCATAGCCAGGGACTGGGCATTAGACGTAGTATTGGTGCAGGAGCTCTACCGGGCGATCGTCTCGTCAGCTGCGCATCTGCCGACGTTGCTGCTGCCGGAATGAGGGCCAGCAAAACCAGGAATATACTTGTCATCAACTGATCCGTCTGTCGCGGTACTGCACCACCTGTTCACCAGCCACTGCCTGGTGTACCACGTTACCCGCCAGGACACGGAGCTCCACATAGTTAGCGCGTACTTTCAGTACTCTGAGAACATTTATACCCATCTGGAGCACCTCATCAGAGTGCTGGAATCTCTGCGAGGGAGGCCCGTTCTCGTGGGAGTGGACACCAACGCCCACTTGCCCAAGTGGCACTGCGCACCGCGACAGTACGTCGTTAGAGCCCGCGAAGTCGTCGCGAGCTCATGGAGGACTTCCTATTAGCGCATGACCTGAATATACACAATGCACCAAACCAACCGTCCAACATTGACGTCACCATCACTACCAGGGGCCTCTGTGTCGAGGCATGGGTGGTCCACGAAAATGAGAGCAGTAGCGATCATCGCCTCATCACGTACAGCGTCGACAACTGCGGCAGGAGGAGTGGGTGCGCGACGTGCAGCGTAGTCAACCCCGACCCGTTGGAAGTGCCGAAAAGGTTTCGTGGGACTGGGACCGATTCCAGGCCGTGATCCACGAACAAGTGGGTAGGATTGACTGGGCGAAGATCTGCCGCTAGTTTCCGCCCCAGAAAGGGAGAAGGCATTGAGGGACAATTTGTACAGGAGTCAAGAAGCGGCTGCGGTGATATACCAGCGCAGCGCCCACGGAATGAGGCCATGGGTGGTTGGAGGGTGTCCCTAACTACTGGTACGTGGTTCTAGCTCAAGAGCATTAAATACTATTTACGTTATTTTAGGTTTATTTTATTTTTTGGTATTTGAAAGGGTTCTAAGTACTTATTTGGATTATTTTAATATTTCGCCGGGGAAGTGAATCTAGATAGTTATACTCAACATTTTTAAACTTATTTTTAACTAGGGACTCGCCCCGGCTTCTCACAGTAAAACTTAAATATTTCTCCAATATTTTATTTATATTATTATACTTTCAGGTACGTTCGTGCTTGTAGCGTTGACCACCTGTAAAAGAAGAGGGTGAAATAACAAACGGCCCACACACAGTATCTGGAAGCATGGCGTCGCAATAGGTGCACGCATATATACTGATTACTATCATTCTTTTTTTAACCCCCGATACAAAAAGAGGGTTGTTATTAGTTTGACGTGTCTGTATGTCTGTCGCATACTGGAGCCTGAACAGGTGAAGCGATTTCAATTTAGTTTTTTTTTATTGAAGGTGACTTACGTGCGAGTGTTCTTAGACATGTTTGACGAAAATCGGTTGAGCCGTTTAGAAATTATGGGGGTAAGTGGGGAAGGGTAACCGATATGCAGTTGATAATAAAATGTTTGGATCGGTCCCAAAACCCCAACGTTTTCTTTTAATTTATTACTTTTTAAAGGAATATTAGATTTTTGGTCGGGAGCTTATTAATTTTTAAGTTTATAATTCTTTTTTATTGAATAGATAATAATGTAAACGCTTTTAATTGGGGATAAGTGAGAGTATTATAAACGTAAACAAATATTAGCTTAGGAGTACTCTGACTAGAGTACTCCTAAGCTATAGGGAGTTATTGTGAGTCAACGATATCTTCTAGATGAACAAAAACTGTTATGGGATATTTTGTAGATAGTTTTATGTTGAACATTCTCGTGATACATAATTTCTGTGTAACTTTAACCATTAAGGCTGTATACGCGACGGAAATTAAAAAATGGAGTAGCTTCTCCCGTTTTCCCAACATTTTCCATCACTGCTCAGCTCCTATTAATCGTAGCGCGATGAAAAGTATCTTATATAATGAATAATTGTACCAAGTTTCGTTTAAATCTGTCGACTAGTTTTTGTTTCTATAAAGAACATACAGACAGACAGACAAACAAAAATTTTACAGATTACATTTTTGGCATCAGTATCGATCGCTTATCACCCCTGATAGTTATTTTGAAAAAAATATTTCGTTTGTACAGAATTGACCTCTCTACAGATTTATTATAAGTATTGATGTTTTCGTTTCAGGGTTGAATGTCGCAGCAACCAATCAGGGCTGTGCCTTTGAGAAGCTCATTCTCCCAACGGGTGACTTCGGGCTGCACGTATAGTCCCAGCCAAGTCTCGAGCAAAACGGCCATGGCCGTACCATCCTTTTCTCGAAGCGTCTCGCGGCTATTTCGCCACCCTTGTATCATCAATACGGACTAAGCTAAGATTTAGGTTTTCAATGGCCTAGAGTAAGTATTAAAACAAGCTCAGCCTCAAAATGACATGACATTTGAACGTATAGTTAACAAGTTATGAGCCATCAAAGTTACACCATTTTGTCACTCACTTGAAAGGTACATCTAGTAAACTTAGAACTTTCAAATTTGGCATCAAGATAAGTTTTTGGCTACATGTTAAGGAAAAATGAACTTTATATTATATAACTGAATAATGTATCAAAGAATCTTTATGTGACACTGATTTTAAAAGAGTAACCATGGAGTTTCTTGCTCGTTCTTCTCCATTGGAATCTACACTTTGGAACGAGCAAATAGCTTCACTAAGAGGACTGACCGACAGACTGACACTTTATATCTTTAAAATTTTGTTTGACGTTCAAAAGTGCCTGTATGGGTCTAATTGAAATAAATGATTTTGACTTTTCACTTTTTATAATTTCGGACACAAACTTATGTTTGAGGTTTTTGAAGATCATGATTTGTTTTTTGTTACTGTACTAAATGTAAACCAAAACGACGAATGTTATAATAAACAAAATTAAAACTAGTTTATAATTAAATTAATAAAGCTAAAATCATTCGTACACAAATAAAAACAATATAATAAATATTCTGCTAGCTCGATAGATGGCTCGATGGTTTCGTTGCACAGCGTAGTTCTTACTTGTCATCATCTTCAGCCTATAAGAGCCCACTGTTGAGCAAAGGCCTCTCCTCATACGGAGAAGGTTAGAGCATTGATCACCACGCTTGCTCAATGCGGGTTGGCGATTTCAAACTTATAATTAAATGAGAGGCAGCAAAACCAGCAATAGACTTGTCATCAACTGATCCGTCTGTC
Source organism: Spodoptera exigua (assembly GCA_902829305.4). Lineage (NCBI taxonomy): Eukaryota > Metazoa > Arthropoda > Insecta > Lepidoptera > Noctuidae > Spodoptera > Spodoptera exigua. The sequence goes on along the minus strand of LR824629.2, from coordinate 5,306,731 downwards.
GCGGTACTGCACCACCTGTTCACCTGCCACGACCTGGCGTGCCACGTTACCCGCCAGGACACGGACGTACTTTCAGAACTCTTAGGACATTTTTACCCATCTGAAGCACCTCACCAGAGTGCTGGAAGCTTTGCGGGGGAGGCCCGGTATCGTGGGAGTGGACACCAACGCCCGCTTGCCCATGTGGCACTGCGCACCGCGAAAGTACGTCGTTAGAGCCCGCGAAGTCGTCGCGAGCTCATGGAGGACTTCCTATTAGCGCATGACCTGAATATACACAATGCACCAAACCAACCGTCCAACATTGACGTCACCATCACTACCAGGGGCCTCTGTGTCGAGGCATGGGTGGTCCACGAAAATGAGAGCAGTAGCGATCATCGCCTCATCACGTACAGCGTCGTCAACTGCGGCAGGAGGAGTGGGTGCGCGACGTGCAGCGTAGTCAACCCCGACCCGTTGGAAGTGCCGAAAAGGTTTCGTGGGACTGGGACCGATTCCAGGCCGTGATCCACGAACAAGTGGGTAGGATTGACTGGGCGAAGATCTGCCGCTAGTTTCCGCCCCAGAAAGGGAGAAGGCATTGAGGGACAATTTGTACAGGAGTCAAGAAGCGGCTGCGGTGATATACCAGCGCAGCGCCCACGGAATGAGGCCATGGGTGGTTGGAGGGTGTCCCTAACTACTGGTACGTGGTTCTAGCTCAAGAGCATTAAATACTATTTACGTTATTTTAGGTTTATTTTATTTTTTGGTATTTGAAAGGGTTCTAAGTACTTATTTGGATTATTTTAATATTTCGCGGGGGAAGTGAATCTAGATGCTTAAACTCACGCTTAAACTCATCATTTTTAAACTTATTTTTAACTAGGGACTCGCCCCGGCTTCTCACGGGTACAATGTTAAAACTAAAATATTTTTCCAATATTTTATTTATATTATTATACTTTCAGGTACGTTCGTGCATGTAGCGTTGACCACCTGTAAAAGAAGAGGGTGAAATAACAAACGGCCCATACACAGTATCTGGAAGCATGGCGTCGCAAAAGGTGCACGCATATATACTGATTACTATCATTCTTTTTTTAACCCCCGACACAAAAAGAGGGTTGTTATAAGTTTGACGTGTCTGTCTGTCTGTCTGTCTGTCGCATCCTGGAGCCTGAACGGGTGAAGCGATTTCAATTTAGTTTTTTTTTTATTGAAGGTGACTTACGTGCGAGTGTTCTTAGACATGTTTGACGAAAATCGATTGAGCCGTTTAGAAGTTATGGGGGAGGGGATAAATGGGTAAGGGTAACCGATATGCAGTTGATAATAAAATGTTTGGATCGGTCCCAAAACCCCAACGTTTTCTTTTAATTATTACTTTTTAAAGGAATATTAGATTTTTGGTCGGGGGCTTATTAATTTTTAAGTTTATTATTCTTTTTTAACCCCCGACGCAAAAACCACGGGGTGTTATAAGTTTGACGTTTCTGTGTGTGTGTGTGTGTGTGTGTGTGTGTGTGTGTGTGTGTGTGTGTGTGTGTGTGTGTGTGTGTGTGTGTGTGTGTGTGCGTGTGTGTGAGTGTGTGTGTGTGTGTGTGTGTGTGTGTGTGTGTGTGTGTGTGTGTGTGTGTGTGTGTGTCTGTACCACTCTAGCCGCCGAACGGATGGACCGATTTTGATTTAGTTTTTTTTGTTTGACAGTAGAAAATGTCGAGAGTGTTTTTACGTAAGTTTGATGAAAATTGTTCCAAGATGGCCGCTGCCACAAAATGACAGATTAGATATTTTTTTTAAACTCCATCAATATGGGTATCAAATGAAAGGGCTTGACTAGTAGAATACTATTAGATATGACAAATTTAAAATACAAGATGGCTGCTTCTACAAAATGGTGCTTTACATTTTTTTATTACAACTTGATCAATATGGGTAACAAGTCAACGATATCTAAGTTTAAGTGTGGGAGTGCCATGCTTCGGCACGAATGGGTCGGCTCGACCGGAGTGATACCACGGCCTCACAGAAAACCGGCGTGAAATAACCACTGCGTTGTGTTTCGCCGTGTGAGTGAGGTTACCGGAGGCCCAATCCTTCCCCTTCCCCAATCCCTCCTCAATCCCTAAATCTCCAAATCCCTAATCCCTAAAAGGTCGGCAACGCACTCGTAACTCCTCCGTTGCGAGTGTCCATGGGCGGCGCTGATTGCTTACCATCAGGTAATCCGTCTGCTCGTTTGCCGACCTATTACATAAAAAAAAAAAAAATATCTTCTAGATAAACAAAAACTGTTATGGGATATTTTGTAGATAGTTTTATGTTGAACATTCTCGTGATACATAATTTCTGTGTAACTTTAACCATTAAGGCTGTATACGCGAAGGAAGCTAAAAAAATTTAGTAACTTCGCCCGTTTTCCCAACATTTTCCATCACTGCTCAGCTCCTATTAATCGTAGCACGATGAAAAGTATCCTATAACCTGCCCAGGAATATAATGAATAATTGTACCAAGTTTCGTTTAAATCTGTCGACTAGTTTTTGTTTCAATAAGGAACATACAGACAGACAGACAAACAAACAAAAATTTTACAGATTACATTTTTGGCATCAGTATCGATCACTTATCACCTATCCTGATAGTTATTTTGAAAAAATATTTTATGTACAGAATTGACCTCTCTACAGATTTATTATAAGTATTGATGTTTTCGTTTCAGGGTTGAATGTCGCAGCAACCAATCAGAGCTGTGACTTTGAGAAGCTCATTCTCCCAACGGGTGACTTCGGGCTGCACGTATAGTCCCAGCCAAGTCTCGAGCAAAACGGCCATGGCCGTACCATCCTTTTCTCGAAGCGTTTCGCGGCTATTTCGCCACCCTTGTATCATCAATACAGACTTAGCTTAGATTTAGGTTTTCAATGGCCTAGAGTAAGTATTAAAACAAGCTCTGCCTCAAAATGACATGACATTTGAACTTACAGTTAACAAGTTATGAGCCATCAAAGTTACACCATTTTGTCACTCACTTGAAAGGTACATCTAGTAAGCTTAGAACTTTCAAATTTGGCATTAAGATAAGTTTTTGGCTACATGTTAAGGAAAAATGAACTTTATATTATATAACTGAATAATGTATCAAAGAATCTTTATGTGACACTGATTTTAAAAGAGTAACCATGGAGTTTCTTGCTCGTTCTTCTCCATCGGAATCTACACTTTGGAACGAGCAAATAGCTTCACTAAGAGGACTGACCGACAGACTAACACTTTATATCTTTAAAATTTTGTTTGACGTTCAAAAGTGCCTGTATGAGTCTTAAATGATTTTGACTTTTCACTTTTTATAATTTCGAACACAAACTTATGTTTGAGGCTTTTGAAGAACATTATTTGTTTTTTGTTTCTGTACTAAATGTAAACCAAAACGACGAATGTTATAATAAACAAAATTAAAACTAGTTTAAAATAAATTAATAAAGCTAAAATCATTCGTACACAAATAAAAACAATATAATAAATATTCTGCTAGCTCGATAGATGGCTCGATGGTTTCGTTGCACAGCGTAGTTCTTACAAGTCATCATCATCAGCCTATAAGTGCCCACTGTTGAGCAAAGGCCTCTCCTCATACGGAGAAGGTTAGAGCATTGATCACCACGCTTGCTCAATGCGGGTTGGCGATTTCAAACTTATAATTAGAAATTATAAGTCCAGGTTTCCTCACGATGTTTACCTTCACCGTATGTCAGTGGTGTCTAAATAATCATAGAAAGTACATATAACTAAGTACATTGGTACTTGCCAGGTTTTGAACCCACACCCTCATGCATGAGAAGCGGGCTCCTTAACCACCACGACATTATTCTTACTAGTAGTAGTATTTATTTCACCTGACAGCGCCATCTATGTATGAAATCTAATAACCTTGGTGGTTCTAAGAAAATATTAGCGTTATGCGACAGATAATACTTTCGCACGCACAAAGGAGTAAAATTTTATGATAGGTCCCCTCATTTGTTCTTTTTTTTTAACAACTTGTCTCTGCATTGTTCTCACATAAGGGTACACTAATGTATACTATAAATGTTATATTATTGAAATTGTAAAACAATAAAAAAAAAAAAAGAGTAACGAATGGAGTTTCTTGCTCGTTCTTCTCCATTCGAATCTACAATTTGTAATGAGCACCTAGCTTCACTGACGAACAGACTGACAGACTGCTTTTCTATTTTGACGTTTCAAAAGTAGGTACCTATTTATGGTTTAGTTGGAATAAATGATTTTGACTTTGACTTTGACAGTCGTATTCACTATTAATTTATCGTGACACCTTATGTTGTGACACCTTAAAATGCTGTACATTTAATTTTATTATAGTATATTTAATGTTTAGATGTAAGAAATAATGTAACAGCTACTGGTTGTCCATAATTCAATATTTTTTTTTTAATTAATGAATTATGGACGTGGGAGAATTATTTAATTTTATTAGTGTTTTATCGAAAAAATATAGTTTTACGTAATATATGTACTTAATCTATACTTACTTATAATATGATGTAAATAATAAATATAGTTAAAAATTAATTCGTGTTCTTTCATTTACTTATTTGTAAATAACTAAATTTATTTGTATCCGCCTTACTTTAGTCGTACATACATATATTTTGTTTGTCTTTTATCAAGTTCTATAGTTTATTAAATATGTATAAGCTTCAGTTGTGACAGGTGGCAATTGCAGTCATTACAATGGAACGCAAAATCTATATTATCTATACTAATATACCTAAATAAATGCGAAAGTAACTCTGTCTGTCTGTCTATTTCCAACCGATTTCGATGTCCGATACGAAGTCTAAACACAAGGCAACTTCTCCAAATAATCAAGGAGATCGCTCGACTCGGTGCAAAGTTTTCATCGATAAAATTGAATGAAGTCCAAACACGAGGTAGTTACTGTAAACCTTTCAGGAGTTATACATTAAATTAACATTTATTTATTTCTACATATTACTTTGCCATTACAGGTAACTTAACCTAATTCGACATAGTAACTTAAAAATTAAAATATGTTATTTAAACTATTGACCCTAAACTTATAATAAACAACATAACTACCTATAATAAACTTAGTTCCTATAAACTTATTTAACTTTAAATTACAAATTATATTTCCTTACATACTACACTGTAAGTGGTCCTTGTGAACTCGCTCAGTGTACAGTTAAATATGTCAACGACATTAGCCACCGTGTTGAGCGTGCGCAGCGCACGAGTGAGCGGCGCGCGCCCCAGCAGGTTGGTGCGCGCCCGCGGCACCACCAGCAGCGGGGGCCGGCGCCGCCGCGTCACGTACTCGTCCGGCATACAGAAACCTACCTCTGAAAGTATACCAGAGTTTTGTATGCTACCTCTCAATACCTTCAGAAGATAAGTTGCCGATGCCACTTCACGCCTGACTTCTAATTTGTAATACTCCACCATCCCGAGACAGAATAAGGTGGGATACAGTAACGGGTATCCCGGATATATCCCATATATTTTTAAATACATAAATCTGATGAATTTATTTTGTATCCGCTCGAGCATTGTTTTATATTTTATTTCGCTCGGACTCCAGATGACCGCATTGTATTCCAGATGACTCTTCACAAGAGCCTCGTACAAAGCCCTTAATGCGCTGATATTCGTGAAATCATTTGCCTGACGCAGCATAAATCCTAGATTCCTGTACGCCTTCTTACAAACATACACGACATGTTTGCGAAACTGTAAGTCGCTGGAGAAATGGATGCCTAAATCCTTTACCTCCGTGACACGCTGCAGCGGCTCCCCGTTCATGGTGTACTGGTGGTGTTGTTGGCTTCGTGTACGGGTGAATAAAAGCACCGAGCACTTTGAAATATTAAAATTCAATTGACCGCCACAGTCCACATACTGACGCCTATCTCGAAGATAACTGGCGAAGATCTTTACAGTATGATATGTGCAACCCATACCAGCCAGCTTCGACAGGAGTATGTCGTGGTCGACTGTGTCGAACGCCTTCTTGAAGTCAAGGTAGGCTACGTCCACCTGAAGCCCGGCGTCAACAGCCGGTACCAACAGCGTCATCAGGTGTAGTAAGTTCCCCGCTGTACTGCATCCAGGACGGAAGCCGTGCTGCGCGTCAGACAAATGAGCCCCAACCTGCGCATAAAGGCTATTGTGAACAGCCATCTCAAATACTTTGGCTGGTGCACACAGTACCGCAATGGGTCTGAAATCACTGACATCCGTGCCACCCCGACCTTTTGGTATAGGTACCACCCGAGTCAGTTTCCAAGGAGTCGGAAAATGTGCTGCCGATAAGCAAATATTAAATATGTGCTGTAAAGGTTCCGTTAATACTATGCGGCAATCCCTTAAGATGAAGCGTGGAATTCCATCAGGGCCCACCGAGCGCTTAGGCGGCAGACAAGTGAGTCCGCCCGCTCGAGGCCGGCAAGGTGCGCGTACGCGCTGCTCGGCGTCGCCCCTGCGCACGCCGCGTCCGCGCTCAGAGTGCCCGCCGCCTCGCTGTACACAGAATGGAAGAATCGTGCGTACTCCTTAGCAGATTCATCACCTGATAAAACTCGTCCCTCTTTAATTAATTTGTACTGACTAGTAGCGTTTTTGTTTGACCTTACGTAATTCCAGAATGACTTAGGGTCATTAGCTAGATTATTTTGTACTCGATCTTTATACCTCAGGTGACAACTCGCGGTATCCACTTTAACCCTTGCCCGACAGCGAGAGAATGCCTCATAATCACTCGGACATTTGGTTATTTTATAATTTTTATGCAACTTGTACTTTAATTTAATTAGTTTGATAAGTTCTAAAGTATACCATTCTGGATAAATTCGTTTACTAAGATTATTATTTTTTGGAGGAATACTATTATTAAAGGCTTCATATATTTTGTTATAGTAGAATTTTAAAGCCAAATCCGGGTCTCGAATGGAGTACAAATCCGTCCAGTCTATTAAATTAATTAAATTGTATAACTTACTGTAATCTGCTTTACGGAAATTCCATTTCTTATACTGTGACTGAGATTGTGATTGTGGCTGCGGTTGTGATTCGGGAGCCGCGGGAGTGGAGTGTGTGAGCGCACACTGCGCAGACGTGGCCGCGACGCCGACCGCCAGCGGCGGGTGGTACGCGTCCACGGGCTGCAGGCCCTCGTCCGCAGCGCACACCGTCACCGCGCTCCGCCCACTCAACACTAGATCCAGTTGCCTATTATTGCAATTCGGTACCATGTTACACTGAGCGATCTCACAAAAGGCCACAAAATATTCAAAATAACTACTAACATTACTATTGCACGAAACTAAATTAAAATCTCCTAAAATTACAACATTGCTTTTGTACTTAATACATAATTTCTCTAACAAACTAAACATTAACATATATTCAGACTGTGTGACTGTATATTCAGATGTTGTGTAGTGTATATACCGCCAAAGGCAGAAGCCTTTGGCGGTATATACACTACACAACATACAAATAAAAAACGACTCTGTTTATATACCCTGGCACATACTATTTCAAATTGTTGAGAATCAATATTTATGTCATGTGGCATTTTTACTTCTCGCAATTCGAAACGAGGTGTGGCCACTAAAAGTACGCCGCCCTGCTTGCGTCCGTCCGCTCGGTCACATCGTAGTATTTGGTACCCTGGTAGTGAAACTTCCGAATCGTAAATTGATTCATTACATCCGGTTTCAGTAATAGCGAACATATCAGCCTCCGACGATTCCAGTAGCGATAAAAACCTTGATGTTTTAGTTCTTAGTCCTCTAACATTTTGGTAAAAAATGTTATAGACCTTACTATGTGTCTGTTCGCGTGTTGTATGCGGCAGCTCTGGTTGATCGTCGAAAAAAAATCCATTCGCTGAACGCGAAGGGGCAACGGGGCTCCCGTACGGCGCTTAGACCGACATCGAACGGGTCGCGATGTATTTACTAAGAGAGAAGTGCACGCCGTCCCCGGACGTCGACGGACGCGACCCGTGCCAACGGCCGCAGAACGACCGAAGGCATCGAGGCGCGCGTCCGTACGCCGAGGAATGACGATGAATCTCTCCGTTCGTTCATTCGAGTTTCGCAGGTTTACCCCTGAACGGTTTCACGTACTCTTGAACTCTCTCTTCAAAGTTCTTTTCAACTTTCCCTCACGGTACTTGTTCGCTATCGGTCTCGCGGTAATATTTAGCCTTAGATGGAGTTTACCACCCACTTAGGGCTGCACTCTCAAGCAACCCGACTCTAAGGAGAGTCCCTCTCGCCGCGGTCCTCCGTCGCTACGGGCCTGGCACCCTCTACGGGAAAACGGCCCCGTTCAAGACGAACTTGGACAGGAGTGATCGCGACGAGAAAGCGGAACCTCCCGAACACCACATCTCCCGCCGCCTGAACAACGGCGGGATTCAGTGCTGGGCTTCATTCCTGTTCGCTCGCCGCTACTAAGGAAATCCTGGTTAGTTTCTTTTCCTCCGCTTACTAATATGCTTAAATTCGGCGGGTGATCCTCCCTGATCTGAGGCCAACGATAAAAAAATGAGGCAGACGCGATATCCGTCAGCGATACGACGTCGCAACCGAACACCCCCCGAACGCCACGAAAGGGCGGAGGGGGTACACGACGACGGCGTCGATGCGCTCTTCGGACGTCGAGTCCGCCTACTAAGGGCGTGATGGCGTCCCGATCGTGTTCGTCATCAGCTGCGCGTTGCTCGCCGGACCGAGATCGCGCTACGCAACCCCCGAGAGATGTTCAATGAATAAATCAATGAACGACCACCGTAGAGTCGCGAGCGCGCCTGACCGGCGTGCGTCGCTTCATACGCGATGACACGATCAACGTACACGCAGTTTCGCATTTATATTTGAACGGACGACGAGCGCGTCGGCGTACAAGCCGCACGCCGCGCCCGTCGAACCGTCAGATGCGCGCGCGCGAGCGCGCGCAATGTGGCATATGTAATTTATACAGCCGGCCCTCAGACAGGAGTGGTCCTGGATGTGTCTCCACGGACCGCAATGTGCGTTCGAAATGTCGATGTTCAAATGTGTCCTGCAGTTCACACTATGACGCGCAGTTAACTGCGTTCTTCATCGACCCGCGAGCCAAGTGATCCACCGTCCAGGGTAATAGTTTATATTACCCAATCGCAACCGAGCAACGGACTGCGATGGTCAATATATATAATGTTACATAAAAAATATAAAATTTATTTACATAAAAAAAAAAAAAAAAAAAATAATGTCATATCGACAAAATTACATTGTCCGATCCCACCGCATCGTGATGGACCGTTCGTGCGTTAAATCGATTGACGATTAACGCACGATTGTGTTTTGTTGACGAACGCGTCCAACGGCGCTCGGGGCGCGGATTTTCGTTGCCCGTCTGCGCGCCGTACGAGAACGCGACGCGGGATCAACGCGGCCGACGACGCGCGCCTAGCCGGACGGGCGAGCCGAGGAAAGCTTCCGTAGCCACGGCCATCCGAGCAGGCGCGGTCGCGGCCGCGTGCCGATCCCTGTGTATATGCAATATACAGCCATGACTTGACGTCGTGGCGTATATAAACATATTAGATGGATTATTGTCTACGTATTTTATCGAGTGTACGGCGGGAACGCCACACAACGATACACACGTTAATGATCCTTCCGCAGGTTCCCCTACGGAAACCTTGTTACGACTTTTACTTCCTCTAAATGATCAAGTTTGGTCAACTTCCCAGCAACGCCGACGGCCGTGAAGCCACCGCGTGTCGGTCCGAAGACCTCACTAAATCATTCAATCGGTAGTAGCGACGGGCGGTGTGTACAAAGGGCAGGGACGTAATCAACGCGAGCTTATGACTCGCGCTTACTAGGAATTCCTCGTTTATGGGGGATAATTGCAAACCCCAATCCCCAGCACGAAGGAGTTTCAGCGGGTTGCCCGGGCCTCTAGGCCAGGGAGAACATGCTGATTCCTTCAGTGTAGCGCGCGTGCGGCCCAGGACATCTAAGGGCATCACAGACCTGTTATTGCTCAATCTCGTGCGGCTCGAAGCCGCCGGTCCCTCTAAGAAGAATTTTAATACGTCGCCAGTGAGTTGCGTGACGGAGCCACGCACACCTAAATGACGACGCCTATTTAGCAGGCTAGAGTCTCGTTCGTTACCGGAATTAACCAGACAAATCGCTCCACCAACTAAGAACGGCCATGCACCACCACCCACCGAATCAAGAAAGAGCTGTTAATCTGTCAATCCTTCCGGTGTCCGGGCCTGGTGAGATTTCCCGTGTTGAGTCAAATTAAGCCGCAGGCTCCACTCCTGGTGGTGCCCTTCCGTCAATTCCTTTAAGTTTCAGCTTTGCAACCATACTCCCCCCGGAGTCCAAAATCTTTGGTTTCCCGGAAGCTGCCCGCCGAGCCATTGTAGTAACGTCGGCGGATCCCTAGATGACATATTTACGGTTAGAACTAGGGCGGTATCTAATCGCCTTCGAACCTCTAACTTTCGTTCTTGATTGATGAAAACACCTTTGGCAAATGCTTTCGCTGATGTTCGTCTTGCGACGATCCAAGAATTTCACCTCTAACGTCGCAATACGAATGCCCCCAGTTATCCCTATTAATCATTACCTCGGAGTTCTGAAAACCAACAAAATAGAACCGAGATCATATTCTATTATTCCATGCACGAAATATTCAAGCAGCATTTTGAGCCCGCTTTGAGCACTCTAATTTGTTCAAAGTAAAATTGTCGGCCCACCTCGACACTCATTGAAGAGCACCGCGATAGGATTTTGATATTGAACCGACGTTTGACCGACGGCTCACCGACGATATGCTCCGCAGACGTGTCAGTATCACCGCGGATGCGGTGCACCGACAGCGCGGCGCACAAATGCAACTACGAGCTTTTTAACCGCAACAATTTTAGTATACGCTATTGGAGCTGGAATTACCGCGGCTGCTGGCACCAGACTTGCCCTCCAATTGTTCCTCGTTAAAATATTTAAAGTGTACTCATTCCGATTACGAGGCCTCGTAAGAGTCCCGTATCGTTATTTTTCGTCACTACCTCCCCGTGCCGGGAGTGGGTAATTTGCGCGCCTGCTGCCTTCCTTGGATGTGGTAGCCGTTTCTCAGGCTCCCTCTCCGGAATCGAACCCTGATTCCCCGTTACCCGTGACAACCATGGTAGTCGCAGAAACTACCATCGAAAGTTGATAAGGCAGACATTTGAAAGATGCGTCGCCGGTACTGGACCATGCGATCGGCAAAAGTTATCCAGATTCATCAAAATTAACGACTTCGGACGCGAGGCCCTCCGTCGATTGGTTTTGATCTAATAAAAGCACTCATCCCATCACTGGTCAGAGTTCTGATTGCATGTATTAGCTCTAGAATTACCACAGTTATCCAAGTAACTGAGTAAGATCTAAGGAACCAAAACTGATATATTGAGCCATTCGCGGTATCGCCTTAATACGGCTTGCACTGAGACATGCATGGCTTAATCTTTGAGACAAGCATATAACTACTGGCAGGATCAACCAGGGAGCTACTTTGTGTTGAGAGTTAGTACGCGAGTCGTCGAAGGACGACGACGACGCGATTCACTGCTCGACGACGACCCCGAAGCGTACGCGATCTTTTTTAAGGAAGCGCGAAACGCACTGGGGCGAGCTCGATAATGTAATGTAACATTGTGTAAATGTTACAGAGTTGTCGCGGTCCGCGAACGTCGCCACGCGTATATCTCAACGCGGTGGAGACGCGCTGCGGTCGCTCTTAGGGCGCTACGTCTCGCGCGCGCGCGGCCGTCGAAGAGACGGGACACGCGCGAGACCGCTAGGCCCCTTTTTGGAACGTTCGTACCGAGACGATTTCACTTTTGTATAAGATCAGCTTACACGGTCGGTGAAACCATACACGATTACGCCCGGTGGTTGTAGAGCGCCTCACCCAAGCGGCGAACACAAATCGTTAGCATTGATCGAACGTGACGAAGGCGTCGACGGGCAACACGTCGCGCGTCCGAGCGCCGGCTTTGGTCGTACCGTCGCCACGTTCATTATATTTAAAGGATCGACCGATTGCTACGGAAACAAGCAGAAACACGTTCCGTCGGCCGGCAATGTTCAACACAACACCACAACAACACAGTTGTGTTTTTTTTTTTTTATCTTTGAGAGGGTAGGTGACGGAAGACTAACGGGTGGGGGGGAGGGGGGAGGGGGTTGCGAGGAGGTGCGGTAAGATCGGTTGTTTGTTGTGAAATCGGAAGAACGACGGCGGTACGGTTGTTTCGTGTTGTGGTCCCTGTCGGTCATTGTTTATTTATCAATAAATCGGTATACTGTTCGTCGGATGAAAAATTAAAAAAAAAAAAAACATCAGGGATTGTTGTATCTAAATAATTATCTCACTTATGAAATTGAATTACACTATCCATAATTATATTCCTAACCACCGCGTAACGACTGTGCCGCCGTGCGCTGAGAGCGCGTTCGTGTATTAAAATTTGATACTCTGTTCGTGTATTAATTTCGACTTTGTCGTGCGTCGGGTGACTACGTATAATAAAATGTATAGTGAGTGAGTGAGTGAGTGATAAGTAATGATATGACAACGATAGTTTCAAATTCATATGAATACGTTATTTATGATGTAAATATAATAAGTATTTTATTGTCAGTCTTAGATCACAACGATAGTCGACTGCTGCTGCTGCTGCTGGGCGATCGGCGTACGTCGCTCTAGGCGTCCGGCGCGCGGCGGTCAGCGCTCAGAGCGCGTTCGTGTATTAAAATTGGTACTCTGTTCGTGTATTAATTTCGACTTTGTCGATTATTATAATTATGTGTACGATTAATAGTATTATGGTCGTAAATGTATGTAATCGTGACAGATGAATATATAGGTAATATTGCGATCACGAAGAACGACGACCGCTGCTGCCGGTGCTGGGCGATAGGCGTACGTCGTTCGGCGCACGGCGCTCAGCGCTCAGCGCTCGGCGCTCGGCGCTCAGAGACCGTTCGTGTATTAAAATTGGTATTCTGTTCGTGTATTAAATTCGACTTTGCGCCGCGAGCGGCGCGCCGGGCGCGCGCGCGAGCGCCGACACTTTTTAACCGCTCCGCCGATTTCGAGTAAAATTTTTAACGCTCCCGTCGTCGTGCCGTATACTGTTCGTGTATTAATCATTTGACGTTTCGTATACAGTTCGTGTATTAAACCGAACCTATACGTATAACCGACAACGTCCAAGACCACTCTCTCTTAAGAAAATTCTATATCGTATAAATAGTAAGTCGGTATAGTTACGTATTATAATATCGATACGAAGTGCGCGTGTTTCGTTCGAAACAAACGACGCTCGACGTACGATATAGATACTAACTATACCATACTATTACTATAGTGTATATACGATAGAATAGAGAGAGCGCCCTTCGGCGTTTCGGCGGCCGCCGCCGCGCACCGAACGCATACAAACAAACACATTCGACATATGTATGTTGTACGCGTGTCGTTTACGCGACGGCGACGGTCATCGTCCTCGGACGAATCACCTGGCGTAGGGCTGAGTCTCAACAGATCGCAGCACGACGCTGCTCTACCGAGCACAACACCCCGCCAGGAACGGAAGTCGTCTACAGACTATTCCGAGCCCCGACATCGAACTGAGGTAAATTCGGACCTTCGGAGCCGTGATGCACGCATTAAACGGACAGCATCGATCTCCGCGATCCAAATGGGCTTCGACGTCGCACCTCACGTGGTGAAGCGCGACTAGTAAAGTCACATTGTTTAGAGCCTCCCGACTCTCGGGGCTCCACAGAGAGCATATCCTTGCCGGATTCGGCTAGGCTGGCTTCGGCCTTAGAGGCGTTCAGGCATAATCCCGCGGATGGTAGCTTCGCACCACCGGCCGCTCGGCCGAGTGCATGAACCAAATGTCCGAAACTGCGGTTCCTCTCGTACTGAGCAGTATTACTATCGCAACGACAAGCCATCAGTAGGGTAAAACTAACCTGTCTCACGACGGTCTAAACCCAGCTCACGTTCCCTTTTGATGGGTGAACAATCCAACGCTTGGCGAATTTTGCTTCGCAATGATAGGAAGAGCCGACATCGAAGGATCAAAAAGCAACGTCGCTATGAACGCTTGGCTGCCACAAGCCAGTTATCCCTGTGGTAACTTTTCTGGCACCTCTTGCTAAAAACTCTTTATACTAAAGGATCGATAGGCCGTGCTTTCGCAGTCCCTATGCGTACTGAACATCTGGATCAAGCCAGCTTTTGCCCTTTTGCTCCACGCGAGGTTTCTGTCCTCGCTGAGCTGGCCTTAGGACACCTGCGTTATTCTTTGACAGATGTACCGCCCCAGTCAAACTACCCGCCTGGCAGTGTCCTCGAACCGGATCACGCGGGAGTTGTACGGCGACGAGCGTTGCCGCCACGTCGCCACTCTGCACGCTTGGAACGAAACACCGTGCGCCCGCCGATATTATCGACCGCGCACCGCTTCCGCCCAACCGAGTAAGTAATGAAACAATGAAAGTAGTGGTTTTTCAGCGACGATCGCGCGAACGATCTTTTGCCAGACTTCGTGGCAAGGTAAATAATGAGACTGTAGATGGTTAAGGTCTGTTTATTACTTTAATTGCTGGTGCTTATATACTAAGAAGATGCGTGAGATTTTCAGATTTAGCTATCCTAACAAACGTGCAACAATTAACATGTATGTCTTATCTCTATCGTATCTAAGTAATGTAGCGACGTGATAGTGCCGCTACATATACTCCCCCCTTTTAAAAATAATTAACATATAAATTGAAAAAAATTAGTATGTACCTAATTATATAATAACTTAACCTTGCTGATAAATTACATCCTATGCGTAATGTAATGTCATTGTTGCTAATTCGAAGGAAATAAAAACTGCTGCCTTTGTTGTGACGGCGGCGGCAGTCGATGAACTATCCACTGCATTTGTGCTGATTGTTTCTTGCTATTGTTTTCACTCTTCTGTCTAAGGTCTTCAGTATTCCGTAGAGAAGAAGGATGCCAATTGTGATGAGGATTTGTCCAATTGCAATGTTTCTCGTCCACCGTAGCTCTTCCAGGACAAGACTTTTGAGATGGTCGGCTTCATTTTGATTAAGGCAACTGTCGGAGTTATATACGATTTGATCTTTGGAGCTTTGGTTGCCCATTGTTCTCTCGTAGATACTGACGGTATATGATGGTATTTTCAAAATACGGTGAGTATTTAAATGGACTGATTACTTGTGTCAGCAAGTGACGAATCGTACTGTCGGCTTAACCGCCCGTCCTGACTTCGTGATGTACGTGTTCCGCCCGTTGTGATTATTTTCTGAATTTGGCACGTTCGTTCCGCTATTGAAGACAAATGCAGGTTTTAATCGGTCTATAGATATTGCTTTTTCATTGTCCCCAATTTTAATGATAAACGTCTTATCTATCCTCTTTGTCACTAGAAATGGTCCTTCGTATGGTGGTGTTAAACTTTTCCTTATTCTGTCACAGCGCACGAATACATGTGAGCATTTGTTGAGCTCGGGGTGAATGAAAACTGTTTGTTTAATTTTCTTGCGTTTTGATGTTGATGTCATACGAGAAATGTCCTTTTGTATATTTGTGACAAATTCTTCGTATGTCGAAGGCTGTGACGATTCAAAAAATTCTCCGGGAAGCCTTATAGGTGCGCCATATATCATCTCTGCTGCACTATATCCTGTGTCCTCGCGTACACAACTTCGTAATCCAAGTAGAACTGAAGCAATTTCGTTCATCCAATTAGCATTAGATTCTCTTGATATTAGCGCCGCTTTTAAAGTTCTATGAAATCTCTCTATCATTCCATTTGATTGTGGGTGATAAGGCGTTGTTCTAATTTTGTGTACTCCTAAAAATTGTGAAAGTGATTCAAATATTCTTGATTCAAATTGTCGACCTTGATCCGTAGTAATGCGTAATGGGCATCCGAATCTTGCTATCCATCCCTCATACAGTATGCGCGCTACTGTTTCGGCTGTGATATCTTTAACGGGAAATACTTCCGGCCAAGAAGTACAACGATCTATCATTGTAATTAAATATCGCTTTCCTTGAGAAACAGGTAACGGTCCAACAATATCGATGTGTAGATGTTCAAAACGTTGAGATGGCATAAAGTTCCCGACAGGTGATATAGTGTGGCGTTGCACTTTTGATTTTTGACAAGCTAGGCACGATTTACACCATTCATTTATATCTTTATTCATACTTGTCCATAAATATCTTTGAGTTATCATTTTCCTAGTAGCTCTCTTCCCAGGATGACTCAGTCCATGCATGACATTAAAAATTTGTCTCCGAAATTTTTCTGGTAAATAGGGGCGATTTTTTCCTGTAGATATGTCACAGGCGATGACTTCAGTAGAACCCGGAACCTTGATATTTGAAAATTTTAAATTCTTGTTATTACGAAGTCGTAATAATTCTTGGTCATCATGCTGACATCTTGCTAAATCAGCATAATTAATCGGTGATGGCACATCAATTTGTTCTATCCGTGACAATGCGTCTGCTACAATATTGTCACGTCCTTCTATATGTTGAATGTTGGTACAATATTGTGAAATAAAATCCAGTTGTCGTATTCGCCGTGGCGTATCATTAGATGACGGTTTTTGGGAAAATGCGTAAGTCAAAGGTCGATGATCTGTAAAGATAGTAAATTCTCTTCCTTCGACTAACCTTTGAAAATGTTTGACTGCCATATATATTCCGAGCAACTCTCTGTCGAATGTCGAGTATTTTTGTTGAGTATCACTTAATTTCTTTGAAAAGAATCCTAATGGTTCCCAATTACGTCCTGACTTCTGCTGCAGAACTGCGCCAACACAGGTCGAACTGGCGTCCGTCATAAGTGCCAAAGGGGCGGTGCGAGAGGGGTGAACTGTTAATACTGCGTTCATTATATTTTCCTTGCATTTATCAAAAGCTTTTTCGGCCTCTGTTGTCCAAGAAATTGGAGAATTATCATTCTTTTTAGAGTCGTGCAGGTAGTTGTTTAAGATAGTTTGATATTCAGCGGCATGAGGGAGATTGTTTCTGTAAAAGTTGATCATTCCTAAAAATCTTCTTAGCTCCTTGATTGTCGTAGGTTTAGGAAATTCCATAATTGCTTTGTACTTTTCCTCCGTTGGTCGTATTCCTCGACGTGTTGTATGATAACCCAGAAAATCTATTTCACTCTTAAGAAAGTCACATTTTTCGAGATTAATTGTTAATCCATTTTCATGTAAACGTTTGAAAACCGTATCCAAATGTTGATAATGTAGAGCCTCGTTTTCAGATGCTATAAGACAATCGTCGACGAATATGAATACGAAATCCAAATCCCTGAATAGCGAGTCCATGAATCGTTGGAATGTTTGCGCCGCATTACGTAAACCGAAAGGCATTTTTGGAAATTCGAAAAGTCCAAAAGGAGTGATAATAGCAGTTTTTTCCACATTTTCTACAGGAATGCAGTGGTACGCCTTTCGAATATCAATTTTGGAAAAGATTTGCTTCCCTTCTAGTATGTAAGTGAAATCAGTTAGTCGTGGAAGTGGATATTTGTCCGGTACAGTCACGCTATTGAGCATTCTATAATCTCCACATGGTCTCCATTCACCGTTCTTTTTCTTAACCATGTGCAAAGGACTAGCCCATGGGCTGTCCGAAGGGCGACAAATGCCAAGCTCCATCATAGTCTGAAATTCTTTCTTTGCTATATGATATTTATCAGGAGGTAATGGTCTTGCACGTGCTGATACCGGTGGTCCTTTAGTGATAATATGATGCTTAATCTTGTGTTTTGGAGTAGTGTGGAGGGAGGCTGGTTTCGTAATATCCTCGTATTCATTTAATAGTTGAGTAATGCGTGGATTCGTCTCAATGTTAATAGTGCGGATTGTTTGCTGCGTCGATTTGATCAGGGTTGCGGGCGTTGTCAGCTCAGTTACCCTATCTATGAGTTTTCGACCAGCTATATCGACTAATAGCTTATAATGCTCTAAAAAATCTGCTCCAATAATCGGTTGTGTTACATCGGCGATGACAAAGTTCCATACAAAGTTTCTTCGTAGCCCGAAGTTTAAAGAGAGTGTTTTTTCACCATATGTCTTAATTTTTGTACCATTGGCGGCATAAAGTATACATTGTTCATCTTGTATTAGTGAATGTCTCTGTGGCTTGCTAATAACTGAAATATTTGCTCCCGTGTCAATCAAAAATCTCATACCACTTTTTCGGTCGGTAATAGTGAGGCGGTTGGACGGGTGAATAGCACAGAGTTCCGCCGTTGTCCGTGCTTCAATTAGTTTCCCTGTTTCCTTGAGTTGAGATCCTGTTTCCAATCACAAGGTTGAACACACTTTTGTGCATATTTTTTAAATCTTCCATGGTAAAAACAAAAGTGCCTTCTTTCTCTTGAACTTGACTGTGGTAGGAAATGCCGACGATTGGAATAACTTTGAGTGCTGCGTCGATAGTTTTTTTGACCTTGCTGAATTGCATTTAGTTCCAATTGCA
Source organism: Spodoptera exigua (assembly GCA_902829305.4). Lineage (NCBI taxonomy): Eukaryota > Metazoa > Arthropoda > Insecta > Lepidoptera > Noctuidae > Spodoptera > Spodoptera exigua. Next base: position 5,288,101 of record LR824629.2, on the reverse strand, counting down.
TTTCTGCTAACTGTGCTAGTATGCATGACATTGTATCGTCGCCAGATTTGTTTCCGTTTACAGCTGACACCTCTGTACGTGTTGAATTTATTAATATCTTGTCCGCGATCTGGCTCATCTTGTTCACATCTATGTCTTCTGTGACTGCTAGAACCGAAGTCACTGATGGTGGCAGAAGCCTCAACCATAGAATTTTGATGGTTTCGTCGCTGATATTTCCGTTACTCAGGGTCCGCATCTTGCGCAGAAGATGTGATGGTTTCTGGTCGCCGAGATCCATTTCAGACAATAATTTTTGGAGCTGACGTTGGTCTGATTCCTCATAGCAACTGATTAGGCGTTCTTTGATAGCCTTGTACTTTTCTATTGGCGGTGGGCAAGTAATGAGGTCACTAACCTGTATTATTTCTTCTTTTGGCAGTTTTGCAATGACCGTATAGTACTTGTAATCGTCTCCTTGCTTCTGTGGTGCTACTATGGCTTCTAGTTGCTTAAACCATAATCTGGGTTGGTCCCTCCAAAATTCCGGAATACGGGATAAAATGGCGGTTCCGGCTGATATCTCCAAGGCTTCTTGTTGGCTGCTGCTTGATTTGCAGGGTGAATGAGTCATGTTGATTGTTCTTCGTCGGGTCACCAATTTGCCAGACTTCGTGGCAAGGTAAATAATGAGACTGTAGATGGTTAAGGTCTGTTTATTACTTTAATTGCTGGTGCTTATATACTAAGAAGATGCGTGAGATTTTCAGATTTAGCTATCCTAACAAACGTGCAACAATTAACATGTATGTCTTATCTCTATCGTATCTAAGTAATGTAGCGACGTGATAGTGCCGCTACAATCTCCCACTTATGCTACACCTCTCATGTCTCCTTACAATGCCAGACTAGAGTCAAGCTCAACAGGGTCTTCTTTCCCCGCTGATTCTCCCAAGCCCGTTCCCTTGGCTGTGGTTTCGCTAGATAGTAGATAGGGACACCCTCCAACCACCCATGGCCCCACCGACTTAAAGTCATATGGGCCGAATCGTCAGGAGACGGCTGCGGACATATCCAGCCCCCCAGCCGTGGGCGCTGCGCTGGTATATCACCGCAGCCGCTTCTTGACTCCTGTACAAATTGTCCCCCAATGCCTTCTCCCCTTTCTGGGGCGGCAAACTATCAGCAGCCCATAGGGCGGACACCACAGCCACGTCGTAGTCTAAGCTCCTGTGAAAGAACGTGTTAATGGTATGTTTTTTTTTTTTTAATTTTCTTTTAATAATCGGTCCGTAATCATTTTTTTTTTGTTTTTTTTTTTTTGTTTTTTTGCGTTTGTTTTTTTTTTTTTTTTTTTTTTTTATTTTAATATATATTTTTTAATGAAACAAAACAAAATTATTGCTCCAGGTCGCGCCGGATTGCGTGCCACTCGTAGGCGAAGGTCTTCAGTCGCCGGAAGTTAGCCTCCGAGGAGACGAGATCGCAGTAATAGACCGGTCCCTCGCCGGGGCGCGTGATCCCGTTCATCATCTTGCGCCGCGGAATCTCGTAAATGGGGCAGTGCCACAACACGTGGTCCAGGCTTTCGTCCTCTTCTCCGCAGTAGCAGACGCTGTCCTCGCACAACTTCATCTCATACAGTCTCTTTCGGAAACATCCATGTCCTGTGAGGATCTGCGAGACCTGGTAATCGGGTTCCACCCAGGTAGCCCTAAGCCGCTCCTCCACCTCAGGAAAGAACCTAAAAAGGTCCCTTCCCTTGGTTTCGGACTCCCACCGCCGCTGCCACGTGGCCACGGCTTCCCCCGCTATCCTTCTCCTGCCCGCCCTGAACACTTGTGCCGGAAGGTGTCTAATCTCGTCTATTTTTCCCGCACGGATTACCTCGAGGTCAGCCGGCAGCGCACCCGCCAGCACCGGAAGAGCCGCAGTGCTAGTCGACCGATATGCCTTCGTGAGTAAAATGAGCGCTGGTCTCTGTGACCTCTGCAACGCACTCCTAATCGCGTGTGTGTCCGCTCGCCTCCACCAGCATCCCGCAGCGTACGTGACAGTTGGCACATAAATACCTTTGTACAGGAGCCTGAGGGCCCTGTACCGCACGCCCCAGGATGAGGCGGAAACTCGCGACATCTTGCCCAGCCCCGCCGCAGCGCGCTCGCCGATAGACCTGGCGTGCTCCAGAAATGACAGACCCGCGTCAATCACCACGCCCAGGACCCTCGCCGACCGCACACCGGCGACAGAGCCCCCATTGAGACGAATTGTGGGGGGGCGGCCGGGAAGTCCCCCCTTCAAAGTCACAGAGCATGACTTCGACGGGGAGAAGCCCAGCCTATTGCGGACCCCCCACTCGCTTATTAAGGCCATGGCGCATGAGGCCGAGGCCTCGATGCCGGCACGAGAGTCGGACTCAATGAGGACTGTCACGTCGTCGGCGTACGCGACCACCCGAACGCCCCCCGGGTATGGCAACCGAAGCAGGTCGTCCAAAAGCAGATTCCAGAGCGAGGGGCCCACCACGGATCCCTGCGGGCACCCCATAGTCGAGGGTTTCCACACGACCCCACCCCCGACGAAGAGCCCCACACGCCTGTTACTAAAATAGGACCCCAGCATTTTGTATATGTTTGGTGGGCACCCCACCCCCTTGGCCTTTAGCAGGATCATGGGCCACCATGCGTTGTCGAAGGCCCCAGAGATGTCCAGGAATATGGCCTGCACGTATTTGTGTCGACTTTCACGGACCGTTCCGGTGATGGCGTTTAACGCAGTCAGCGTGGACCGACCCCGAGAGAATCCGTGCTGGCACGACGCGATGCTAGCGGTTAGCACTGGCGCACACAGCAAGAGCGCTCGCTCCAAGACTTTGCCCAGGACAGGCAGCAGAGTGATAGGCCGGTACGCTTTGGGATCAGTCAGCGGTCCGTCGTTGCCCTTGGGCAGGACAATCAGCCGACCGTCCTTCCACGTGTCCGGAAAGACTCCCTCCTCGATGCATTTGCCGAACATGTGCGTCAATTCAGCGCTGGCTGCCCGCCACACATGCCCGACAATGCGCGCCGTGACCCCATCCAACCCTGGCGCCGTGTTTGGCAGTCCCCGAATCACCGTCTGCAGGTCCTCCGCTGACGGAGGGGGCGCGTCCCGACCCGACGGGGCGCAGGCCGCCGCTAACCGGACCTGCCTGTGGTACGCGCTGTCCCGCGACGGGTCGTCGTCAGGGCAGAGCGCACTCACAAGGCTGCGCATGGCGGTTCCCACGTCCCCGGCGAATCCCTCCGCAAACTTGGTTCCGTTTATGACATTCGGTGGAGGCCGGAACCTTCCACTTGCCGCTCTATATGCGAGACCCCAGGGGTCCACGTTTCCCGACTCGGCCAGCTTGCGGAAGAACTCGAGCTGCGCCCTCTCCATCAGTGCCCTATAGCCACTGCGGCACGCGTGAAAGGCATGCCTCGCGCTTTCTTCCACTGCCCCTCCTACCTTTCGCGCCAATTGCCATGCTTTCCTCAACTTGTTGTGCTTCTTGCGCGTGGCCTCCAGAGCTGGAGACCACCACTCGTACCCTCTCGCTTTCTTGCTGTCGCCGCACGTGCCCAAACACTCGCTCGCGGTCCACGCGATGATTCGCGTGAACTCCTTGCATACCGTAGATGCGTCCTTCGCCCAGTCAATCCTGCCCACTCGCTCGTGGATCACGGCCTGGAATCGGTCCCAGTCCACGCCACGCTCCCGAAACCTTTTCGGCGCCTCCGACGGGTCGAGGTTGTCCACGCCGCCGCTCGCCGCGCTCCTATCCCTCCTGCTGTTGTTGTCCACGTCGTACGTAATGAGTCGGTGGTCGCTGCTACTCCCGTTTTCGTGGACCACCCATGCCTCGACACGGAGGCCCCTGGTGGTCACAGTAACGTCGATGTTGGACTCCCCGTTGGCGGTAGAGAATGTGGCCGGTTGGTTCGGTGCATTGTGTGTGTACAGATCATGCGCCAACAGGAAGTCCTCCATGAGCTCGCGACGACGGGCCACCTCACGGCCCCTACCCGCGTACTGTCGCGGTGCGCAGTGCCACATGGGCGAGTGGGCATTGGTGTCCACTCCCACGAGAACGGGCCTCCCCCGCAAAGCTTCCAGCACTCTGGTGAGGTGCTCCAGGTGGGTAGAAATGTCCTCAGAGTACTGGAAGTACGCGCTGGCCATGTGGAGATCCGTGTCCCCGCGGGTAACGTGGCACACCAGGCAGTGGCTGGTGGATAGGTGGTGCAGCACCGCGACAGACACCCCAGTGGTGTGAAGGTATATTCCCGCTTTTGCGGGCTCCCCTTCCGGAAGCAGCAGCGTGGGCAGGTGCGCAGCAGACGAGTCGAGCGCCCGGTAGGGCTCCTGCACCAATATCAGGTCGAGCCCCATGTCCCTGGCTATAGCAGGCAGTTCCGCCGTCGCGACCGCCGAACCCTGAAGGTTGAGTTGCCCCACTTTAAGGCCCATAGTCTGTTGAGTTGAGGGCCCTTACTTCAGCGTGGTGCCGCGCAGGGCAGTCGCGCGAGGCCGTCTTGTGGCTATTCGCCCCTGGCCTCCCGAACCTGATGCAGGTAGCGCACGCCGGACTTGCCGCCTGGCACTCCTGCGCCTTGTGGCCCTCGCCTCCACACTTGCCGCAGACCATACTCCGGGCCCGGCAGTACTTCTCGGGGTGGCCGTACATCTGGCACCGGTGGCAGCAGGTCACGCCGACGTGATCGGTCACCTCCACGACGTCCCACCCCAAATAGAGGCGGCCTCGCGCGACCAATAAGGCACGCAGCTCTCTGGTGACCTCGCAGATCCAGAGGCAGCGCCCGCGCCTTCTATTCCGCTTTCCGCGGACGCACAGCTCCTTGGCCACTCGCTCCCGCGTCCAGGTAGGGTCCTCCCGCAGGTTCTGTTCGACGATGTCGGCCACAACCTCCTCCGTCGTCGCCTGCTGGTCGATGCCCGAGAGGGCGATGAGCGGACGCCGCTCCATTGGCTCTGCCGTCCGAAGCGTCGGCGGCACCGCACTGCGCAGCGCCTTTGCCGCCTCCTCGGAGGTGGTCTGCACGACCACTCCCGCGTTGCCCACTCTTCGTAGGCCCGCGACCTGCACGCCAATCTGCGCCGGGTTAATGGCGGTGCGTAAGGCTGCCTTGGTCGCCTCGGAGGTCCGCAGGTTTCCCGTCGTAATGGCAAATGACCGCTTATCTGGGGCCTGCGCGTTCGTCGCGGTGATGCTTGACGTGTCGCTCCTCAAGGCGGCCTCCGCCGCAGCCAACCGCACTGTGAGGTGGGTAACCACGGCGCCAAGCCTCTCTGTAAAGGCGCCGATTGCTGCGATTTCGTCCTTGTTTAGTTTGCTTGTCTTTGACCGGACTGCCTCCATTATGCCGCGGGTCGACGCCGTGGCGAGCCCTGCCAGGTCACCAACGGATACACCCGCCAGGGAGTCGATCCCCATGCTGCACTGCTGCGCCTCAACGTTGCTCGTCGCACCAATTGTAGGCTCCGGCGTTGCCGTGAGCAGTCCTGCCATGGGGGGCACCTCTGCTCGGCCGCCCCTCTTTGAGCCGAGTTTTCGGCGTACCGCCTCCTGAACTTCTTCGGGCGAAGCTAGCAGCCTTTTGCCGGCTGGCGGGTGCGTTGGTGCCGGTGAGGTCCTGGGGCCTGTTATAGGCAACGCCGAGGGTGTACTGAACTGCTCCGGTGGGGTCCTGGGCAGAATCCTGCGAGGGGTGAAACCACCCTCTGCCTCCATGCGCATCTCCGCCAGCACGCGCAGCTCCTCCGCCTTCTCCTCCATCTCAGCAGAGACTAGCCTCAGGTGCAGAAGCCGCTCGGCGTCGTCTTCCGCCATTGTTGACGAAAACACCTATGCGCCCGGACGCATTTGGCGCACAATGCACAAACTTGAATTAATACACGAACCGCTTAGTGTTTAATACACGAACCGCTTAGTGTTCAATACACGAACCGATACGATGTTAATACACGAACAGATTTTCTAAAATTACACTAAGTCCCGTCCCGAACGGATCAATGTGCGATTTTGCACTTATATGAGACACCGTTGCAGTGCGCAGTAGATAGGGACACCCTCCAACCACCCATGGCCCCACCGACTTAAAGTCATATGGGCCGAATCGTCAGGAGACGGCTGCGGACATACCCAGCCCCCCAGCCGTGGGCGCTGCGCTGGTATATCACCGCAGCCGCTTCTTGACTCCTGTACAAATTGTCCCCCAATGCCTTCTCCCCTTTCTGGGGCGGCAAACTATCAGCAGCCCATAGGGCGGACACCACAGCCACGTCGTAGTCCAAGCTCCTGTGAAAGAACGTGTTAATGGTATGTTTTTTTTTTTTTTTTTTTTTTTTTTAATTTTCTTTTAACAATCGGTCCGTAATCATTTTTTTTTGTACTTTTTTTTGTTTGTTTTATTGTTTTTTTTTTTTTTTTTTTTTTTTTTTTTTTTTTAATTTTTTTTTTTTTTTTTTTATTTTTTTTTTTTTTTTTTTATTTTAATATATATTTTTTGTAGATAGTAGATAGGGACAGTGGGAATCTCGTTAATCCATTCATGCGCGTCACTAATTAGATGACGAGGCATTTGGCTACCTTAAGAGAGTCATAGTTACTCCCGCCGTTTACCCGCGCTTGCTTGAATTTCTTCACGTTGACATTCAGAGCACTGGGCAGAAATCACATTGCGTCAACACCCGCGAGGGCCATCGCAATGCTTTGTTTTAATTAGACAGTCGGATTCCCCTTGTCCGTGCCAGTTCTGAGCTGACCGTTGAACGGCGGTCGTACAGAACCGCGCCGATCGCGCACGAGACGAAACCGACACGGCCTTACGGCTAGGAAGATCCGCGGAAGGCCGGAACGCGGGTCCGGATTCCGCCCTGACGCCCCGAGAGACGCCAGAGCATCGACCAGGCCCGGCACCGGCCGCATCCGCTTCCCGTCCAAACCCGACACGCCCCGGTCCTCAGAGCCAATCCTTATTCCGAAGTTACGGATCCAATTTGCCGACTTCCCTTACCTACATTATTCTATCGACTAGAGGCTCTTCACCTTGGAGACCTGCTGCGGATATGGGTACGAACCGGCGCGACATCTCCACGTACATCCCTCACCTGAATTTTCAAGGTCCGCAGAGAGTATCCGGACACCGCCGCAAATGCGGTGCTCTTCGCGTTCCGAACCATATCTCCCTTCTATAGGATTCCATGGAACTCGAACGCTCAGGCAGAAAAGAAAACTCTTCCCGGACCTCTCGGCGGCGTCTTCAGGCCACTTTGGGTTACCCCGTCGAACACTCGCTGTAAAAACGAGGGAACAATTATTGAAACGGTTCCGCTGCCGGGTTCCGGAATAGGAACCGGATTCCCTTTCGCTCAAAGGGCGTTATTTATCACGTGCACACACACACAGTCATATCGCTATGATATGTATATGATATGCCACAGTAATAAAAAAAAATTTTACAAAATAAAAAAACCGCCTTCAAAAAAAGTCAAGCAATAAAAGTTCCTACACTAAAAAGTAAAAAATAACAATTTGAATTAACTGTAAAAAAACTTAATTTATAGGTAAACTTATTTGACATTAATATTTTGCAAATATTCAAAATTTATTACTTATTTTTGGAGTCGGTGCCAGCATTTTGATGTTGAAACTTAATGTTAGTTAGGTTTTTAATATCCGGTGCCATTTTTCGTACATAATGCTTAAACATTTTCAATGTACTTAAAATGTTTTTGTAAGTACATATTTTTTATTTAAAAAAATGTGCAAATCGGACATTTTTTGTAGAGAAGTCTAATCTGTATTTATGTCTTAATTAATATACCTATATTTGAGTATGCAAATAGGTATTAAGTAGTTTTATAATTAAGTAAGAGGTAGTTTTTCAAGGGATTGTTGCCCATTTGTATTTCCTTGCATGGGCTGGCACCGACTCCAAAAATAAGTAATAAATTTTGAATATTTGCAAAATATTAATGTCAAATAAGTTTACCTATAAATTAAGTTTTTTTACAGTTAATTCAAATTGTTATTTTTTACTTTTTAGTGTAGGAACTTTTATTGCTTGACTTTTTTTGAAGGCGGTTTTTTTATTTTGTAAAATTTTTTTTTATTTGTAGCCGTTTAGTGTTTTTTTTTTTTATTATAATGTGTTATGGCAAAGAAGTCAATATCGTTCCTACATTTCTTTTGAAAAAGTTACCAATGTCATACTTATACGTAGAAATACATATCATAGTACATTGTTACTGTGTAATCGTTTTGATCTCGAGGAGAGATGATATGATGCATGAGATACTTATGACTTATAGTTAAAATAAAATAATAATCTTATCATAAATTCATATTAGTTCTCGCCAAATAACAAAAAACTAGATATTTTCATCAACAGACAGATAAAGTTCAAAGATACCAAATGCAATCTAATTTAGTATCTATGATTAAATACATTCGTACATAGAAAAAAGACCGATGCAATTATTGTTTTGTATCAATTGTAACCCATTAAATGAAGAATACTATTTTGTTATTACTAAGAACATTCATATATAGACAAGTTGGTAAAAATATAAAAGACCATCGCTATTGTAAATATACATTTATGACTCATTCAATGTATGAACCTTTTTTAAGTAAGTATTATCTACATATGTGCACACAAAAGAAACACAATTATTGTTTTGTACGACGCAATTATTGTTTTGTAACCCATTTAAAACGACTGTTTTGTTAAAAATGCCAATTAATTCTCTTAGCCTATTACCAGGAAAACGATAAGAACACAATGACGCATTTCACCACTAATGTGTAAACGCAGTCCACGTGGACTAATGCAAAATAGCCAATACTAGGCCAAACTCCGCCCCCAAAGGTGTGCGGTCCCGCTCTAGAACCTTTCGGCCCCATCGGCCATCTGTTCTACGAGCAATGTGCCGTGCCCACTGTCACTTAAGTTTGGCATTTCTTCGGGCTATGTCGGTGACGCTGGTTCTTCTGCGGATTTCTTCATTTCTGATTCGAACATGCACGGAAACTATGAGCATAGCCCTTTCCATTGCTCTTGACAGCTCTAATAAGCTTACACAATACTAGGCCCCATGCCAACCTTCCAGCTTCATCATCACATCAGTTCAATAGTACCTTACAGCCAAAGTGCATCTTATAACAATTCTAACAAGCCCAAACACGGCTAGGATATATTAATTAGGTACGCAGTTCCAGTGCCTACCTTCCAGCTCCATAATCATCATTAAATCAGTTCGATGATAACATTTCCAACATAATTATTTAAGATCATTGGTTTACAGTGCATTTTCATAGTTGCTGAACTACCTTGATTGTGATATCTATGCGAGTGTCAAGTTTCATCATCCATTTCTGATCTTCTTCACCAGTTCCACCTCATCAAACATTACTTTTTGACTGTAAATGCTTGAGTGCTCTATGAAAATATTAAAATTACTATATAGTTGCCTATAATATTTGAGGAGTTCCCTCGATTTCTCATGGATCCCATCATCAAAACTTGATTTTGAAAAGAATGGGACCAATCTGGAAGCATATCCTTTCAATCATAAAAAAAATTTTGCAAATCCGTCCATAAACGACGGAGTTCTGAGGTAACAAACATAAAAAAAAAAAATAAAAAAAAAAAAAAAAAAAAAATACAATCGAATTGAGAACCTCCTCCTTTTTTTGAAGTCGGTTAAAAAAACACGCCACATCGACATAAGATTTCTCCTTGAGCTTAGGATCGACTGACTCGCGAGCAACTACTGTTCACGCGAAACCCTTCTCCACGTCAGTCCTCCAGGGCCTCGCTGGAGTATTTGCTACTACCACCAAGATCTGCACCGACGGAGGCTCCAAGCGGGCTCACGCCCAGACCCTTCTGCGCTCTCCGCCGCGCACGTCCTACTCGTTACGGCTTAATGACGTCACAAAGAACGTCGCACATGCCCGTAACGGTAGTGTATAGGCAAAACGCTTCAGCGCCATCCATTTTCAGGGCTGGTTGCTTCGGCAGGTGAGTCGTTGCACACTCCTTAGCGGATTCCGACTTCCATGGCCACCGTCCTGCTGTCATGAGCGACCAACGCCTTTCATGGTGTCCCATGAGCGTTTTTTAGGCGCCTTAACACTACGTTTGGTTCATCCCACAGCGCCAGTTCTGCTTACCAAAATTGGCCCACTTGGCACCGTCATCAGATCTCCGGCTTCATCGTTCGAGTAAGCCGGAGTACTCACCCATTTAAAGTTTGAGAATAGGTTGAGGTCGTTTCGGCCCCAATGCCTCTAATCATTCGCTTTACCGGATGAGACTGTTCAAATCGACGCCAGCTATCCTGAGGGAAACTTCGGACGGAACCAGCTACTAGATGGTTCGATTAGTCTTTCGCCCCTATACCCAGTTCCGACGATCGATTTGCACGTCAGAATCGCTACGGTCCTCCATCAGGGTTTCCCCTGACTTCGACCTGACCAGGCATAGTTCACCATCTTTCGGGTCCCAGCATTTATGCTCAGAGCGCGCCTGCATTCACGGATTGGAAACGAGACGCCTCGGGAGTGCGAGAGTACGACCTAGATCGAAGCTCCATCCTCCCTGAGCGCGCGGCGAGCGCGCGCCTTCACTTTCGTTGCGCCTTTCAGTTTTATTGTCTCAATGACTCGCATACATGCTAGACTCCTTGGTCCGTGTTTCAAGACGGGTCCTGCGAGTGCCCGAAACTGAATCATCGCAGACAGAGACGCGCACAGTCCGAGACAGCACGGCTGCGACAACAGACGCGCCGCACACACGTCCGCACAGAGGCGTAGACGTATGATACGACGTTGACTTGCGTCGGGCCGGACGCGTTTAGAACGCGTGCGCGATTCGTCAGAACTACCGTCCGACGGCCGGTCGGCCACCGTCGCGGTCCCACTGCCCCCGCGAAGGGGCAACGGGGCTCCCGTACGGCGCTTAGACCGACATCGAACGGGTCGCGATGTATTTACTAAGAGAGAAGTGCACGCCGTCCCCGGACGTCGACGGACGCGACCCGTGCCAACGGCCGCAGAACGACCGAAGGCATCGAGGCGCGCGTCCGTACGCCGAGGAATGACGATGAATCTCTCCGTTCGTTCATTCGAGTTTCGCAGGTTTACCCCTGAACGGTTTCACGTACTCTTGAACTCTCTCTTCCAAAGTTCTTTTCAACTTTCCCTCACGGTACTTGTTCGCTATCGGTCTCGCGGTAATATTTAGCCTTAGATGGAGTTTACCACCCACTTAGGGCTGCACTCTCAAGCAACCCGACTCTAAGGAGAGTCCCTCTCGCCGCGGTCCTCCGTCGCTACGGGCCTGGCACCCTCTACGGGAAAACGGCCCCGTTCAAGACGAACTTGGACAGGAGTGATCGCGACGAGAAAGCGGAACCTCCCGAACACCACATCTCCCGCCGCCTGAACAACGGCGGGATTCAGTGCTGGGCTTCATTCCTGTTCGCTCGCCGCTACTAAGGAAATCCTGGTTAGTTTCTTTTCCTCCGCTTACTAATATGCTTAAATTCGGCGGGTGATCCTCCCTGATCTGAGGCCAACGATAAAAAAATGAGGCAGACGCGATATCCGTCAGCGATACGACGTCGCAACCGAACACCCCCCGAACGCCACGAAAGGGCGGAGGGGGTACACGACGACGGCGTCGATGCGCTCTTCGGACGTCGAGTCCGCCTACTAAGGGCGTGATGGCGTCCCGATCGTGTTCGTCATCAGCTGCGCGTTGCTCGCCGGACCGAGATCGCGCTACGCAACCCCCGAGAGATGTTCAATGAATAAATCAATGAACGACCACCGTAGAGTCGCGAGCGCGCCTGACCGGCGTGCGTCGCTTCATACGCGATGACACGATCAACGTACACGCAGTTTCGCATTTATATTTGAACGGACGACGAGCGCGTCGGCGTACAAGCCGCACGCCGCGCCCGTCGAACCGTCAGATGCGCGCGCGCGAGCGCGCGCAATGTGGCATATGTAATTTATACAGCCGGCCCTCAGACAGGAGTGGTCCTGGATGTGTCTCCACGGACCGCAATGTGCGTTCGAAATGTCGATGTTCAAATGTGTCCTGCAGTTCACACTATGACGCGCAGTTAACTGCGTTCTTCATCGACCCGCGAGCCAAGTGATCCACCGTCCAGGGTAATAGTTTATATTACCCAATCGCAACCGAGCAACGGACTGCGATGGTCAATATATATAATGTTACATAAAAAATATAAAATTTATTTACATAAAAAAAAAAAAAAAAAAAAAATAATGTCATATCGACAAAATTACATTGTCCGATCCCACCGCATCGTGATGGACCGTTCGTGCGTTAAATCGATTGACGATTAACGCACGATTGTGTTTTGTTGACGAACGCGTCCAACGGCGCTCGGGGCGCGGATTTTCGTTGCCCGTCTGCGCGCCGTACGAGAACGCGACGCGGGATCAACGCGGCCGACGACGCGCGCCTAGCCGGACGGGCGAGCCGAGGAAAGCTTCCGTAGCCACGGCCATCCGAGCAGGCGCGGTCGCGGCCGCGTGCCGATCCCTGTGTATATGCAATATACAGCCATGACTTGACGTCGTGGCGTATATAAACATATTAGATGGATTATTGTCTACGTATTTTATCGAGTGTACGGCGGGAACGCCACACAACGATACACACGTTAATGATCCTTCCGCAGGTTCCCCTACGGAAACCTTGTTACGACTTTTACTTCCTCTAAATGATCAAGTTTGGTCAACTTCCCAGCAACGCCGACGGCCGTGAAGCCACCGCGTGTCGGTCCGAAGACCTCACTAAATCATTCAATCGGTAGTAGCGACGGGCGGTGTGTACAAAGGGCAGGGACGTAATCAACGCGAGCTTATGACTCGCGCTTACTAGGAATTCCTCGTTTATGGGGGATAATTGCAAACCCCAATCCCCAGCACGAAGGAGTTTCAGCGGGTTGCCCGGGCCTCTAGGCCAGGGAGAACATGCTGATTCCTTCAGTGTAGCGCGCGTGCGGCCCAGGACATCTAAGGGCATCACAGACCTGTTATTGCTCAATCTCGTGCGGCTCGAAGCCGCCGGTCCCTCTAAGAAGAATTTTAATACGTCGCCAGTGAGTTGCGTGACGGAGCCACGCACACCTAAATGACGACGCCTATTTAGCAGGCTAGAGTCTCGTTCGTTACCGGAATTAACCAGACAAATCGCTCCACCAACTAAGAACGGCCATGCACCACCACCCACCGAATCAAGAAAGAGCTGTTAATCTGTCAATCCTTCCGGTGTCCGGGCCTGGTGAGATTTCCCGTGTTGAGTCAAATTAAGCCGCAGGCTCCACTCCTGGTGGTGCCCTTCCGTCAATTCCTTTAAGTTTCAGCTTTGCAACCATACTCCCCCCGGAGTCCAAAATCTTTGGTTTCCCGGAAGCTGCCCGCCGAGCCATTGTAGTAACGTCGGCGGATCGCTAGATGACATATTTACGGTTAGAACTAGGGCGGTATCTAATCGCCTTCGAACCTCTAACTTTCGTTCTTGATTGATGAAAACACCTTTGGCAAATGCTTTCGCTGATGTTCGTCTTGCGACGATCCAAGAATTTCACCTCTAACGTCGCAATACGAATGCCCCCAGTTATCCCTATTAATCATTACCTCGGAGTTCTGAAAACCAACAAAATAGAACCGAGATCATATTCTATTATTCCATGCACGAAATATTCAAGCAGCATTTTGAGCCCGCTTTGAGCACTCTAATTTGTTCAAAGTAAAATTGTCGGCCCACCTCGACACTCATTGAAGAGCACCGCGATAGGATTTTGATATTGAACCGACGTTTGACCGACGGCTCACCGACGATATGCTCCGCAGACGTGTCAGTATCACCGCGGATGCGGTGCACCGACAGCGCGGCGCACAAATGCAACTACGAGCTTTTTAACCGCAACAATTTTAGTATACGCTATTGGAGCTGGAATTACCGCGGCTGCTGGCACCAGACTTGCCCTCCAATTGTTCCTCGTTAAAATATTTAAAGTGTACTCATTCCGATTACGAGGCCTCGTAAGAGTCCCGTATCGTTATTTTTCGTCACTACCTCCCCGTGCCGGGAGTGGGTAATTTGCGCGCCTGCTGCCTTCCTTGGATGTGGTAGCCGTTTCTCAGGCTCCCTCTCCGGAATCGAACCCTGATTCCCCGTTACCCGTGACAACCATGGTAGTCGCAGAAACTACCATCGAAAGTTGATAAGGCAGACATTTGAAAGATGCGTCGCCGGTACTGGACCATGCGATCGGCAAAAGTTATCCAGATTCATCAAAATTAACGACTTCGGACGCGAGGCCCTCCGTCGATTGGTTTTGATCTAATAAAAGCACTCATCCCATCACTGGTCAGAGTTCTGATTGCATGTATTAGCTCTAGAATTACCACAGTTATCCAAGTAACTGAGTAAGATCTAAGGAACCAAAACTGATATATTGAGCCATTCGCGGTATCGCCTTAATACGGCTTGCACTGAGACATGCATGGCTTAATCTTTGAGACAAGCATATAACTACTGGCAGGATCAACCAGGGAGCTACTTTGTGTTGAGAGTTAGTACGCGAGTCGTCGAAGGACGACGACGACGCGATTCACTGCTCGACGACGACCCCGAAGCGTACGCGATCTTTTTTAAGGAAGCGCGAAACGCACTGGGGCGAGCTCGATAATGTAATGTAACATTGTGTAAATGTTACAGAGTTGTCGCGGTCCGCGAACGTCGCCACGCGTATATCTCAACGCGGTGGAGACGCGCTGCGGTCGCTCTTAGGGCGCTACGTCTCGCGCGCGCGCGGCCGTCGAAGAGACGGGACACGCGCGAGACCGCTAGGCCCCTTTTTGGAACGTTCGTACCGAGACGATTTCACTTTTGTATAAGATCAGCTTACACGGTCGGTGAAACCATACACGATTACGCCCGGTGGTTGTAGAGCGCCTCACCCAAGCGGCGAACACAAATCGTTAGCATTGATCGAACGTGACGAAGGCGTCGACGGGCAACACGTCGCGCGTCCGAGCGCCGGCTTTGGTCGTACCGTCGCCACGTTCATTATATTTAAAGGATCGACCGATTGCTACGGAAACAAGCAGAAACACGTTCCGTCGGCCGGCACAGTTCAACACAACACCACAACAACACAGGTATAAAATGGTATAATGTTGCGATTGTGACCGGCGCGCCGTACGCAGAGACAGATTATACACTTTTTGATGGATACAACGTTCAGATACATACACGCACAACTGTGACTATTATGGCATATAAATCATCAACAAGACCCACCACACAACAAATATATAATCATGATCTCTACACACATACGCGCTCCGAGAACACAAACTCAGACACACACCACCAACCTCAACTCTACAACTCTACTACTACAACTCTCAGCGCCACGTTCGGCGAACCATCGCTTACGATGCTCGCGTCGCGTGACAACTATGCGGACGCAATAATTGATGTGATCGGTGCTATACGATCAGCGACCTGTACCTAACTCGACCGTCTCATGTCTGCATCCGAGTCTCAGTCTGGAACTGACTGGAACCGTGTGGTGGGGGTGGAGGGGCCGCGTTGGTGTTAGTTACTTTAACTGGGGGGAGGGGGGATGGACGATAAGGGTGGGGGGGGGGGAGTTGTTTTTTTTTTTTTTTTTTTTTTTTTTTTTTGCTTTGAGAGGGGATGTGACGGGGGACTAACGGGTGGGGGGGAGGAAGGTGGGGGGAGGGGGGGAGGGGGGTGCGAGGAGGTGCGGTAAGATTGGTTGTTTGTGATATCGGAAGAACGACGGCGGTACGGTTGTTTCGTGCTGTGGTCCCTGTCGGTAATTGTTTATTTATCAATGAATCGGTATCCTGTTCGTTCATTAAAAACGAGTTGGTATTCGGATGAAAAATTAAAAAAAAAGCGACAAAAACCATCACGGATTGTTGTATCTAAATAATTATCTCACTTATATTGAATTACATTATCCAGAAATTATATTCCTAACCACCGCCTAACGACTGTGCAGCCGTGCGCTGAGAGCGCGTTCGTGTATTAAAATTTGATACTCTGTTCGTGTATTAATTTCGACTTTGTCGTGCGTTTGGTGGCTACGTATAATAAAATGTATGTGTGAGTGAGTGATAAGTGATATGACAACGATAGTTTCAAATTCATATGAATAAGCGATTTATGATGTAAATATTATAGGTATTTTATTGTCAGTCTTAGATCACAACGATCGTCGACTGCTGCTGCTGCTGGGCGATCGGCGTACGTCGCTAGGCGTCCGGCGCGCGGCGTTCAGCGCTAAGCGCTCAGAGCGCGTTCGTGTATTAAAATTGGTACTCTGTTCGTGTATTAATTTCGACTTTGTCGTTCGCCGGGTACATCATGACATGTTATTATAATTATGTGAAAACATTCGATTATATCCGTACGATTAATAGTATGATGGTCGTAAATGTATGTAATCGTGACAGATGAATATATAGGTAATATTGCGATCACGAAGAACGACGACTGCTGCTGCTGGTGCCGGGCGATAGGCGTAAGTCGCTCGGCGCACGGCGCACGGCGCTCAGCGCTCTGCGCTCGGCGCTCGGCGCTCAGAGACCGTTCGTGTATTAAAATTGGTA